>CM040120.1:207497812-208090312 GCA_022559845.1 Amorphophallus konjac | reverse complement strand
TGGAGCCAAGCGACCCAGCTTCAACGGTGGACAGGTCACGTCGGCTCTTCTTTTGTCACTAGAGGCATCAATTGAGTTGATAACTATGAGATGGTTTGACATTTCCAAGTGATAACTACTAGAATTTTTGGGATTGTATCGTCCAGCTAAAAAAATTTAGGGTGTCAAGTGGAGATAACTTCGATATTATAATTATAATTTATTTTATGTTATTTTAATATAAAATTATTTTAACATTCTTCCTTAAGTAAAAGTTAATTTTAAATTTTGTCACGTAAATTTTCACAAACATCAAATACCACTCCGATCGTAACTATAAATTCTGATATCATATTAAAATTTATTAGATTTACATCGTATCAGAGGTGACTTTTCTAAAACTCCACTCACCTCTCGTACCATAATCATTCGAGTTTGACACGTTCAATTATACCTTTTATACTTTAACCATTTGAGTTCAACGTTAGGTAAGGTGTTGAGATTTAATCCTACAATAGATAATCGATTAGTCTGTCGACGTCTCTCTCCTTATCTGTCGAAGATTTGTTACGATTAAATTTTGAGTTCGAGTTCGTAACTTCAACGATAACTATAAACTTAAATACAGTTAGTTGACTCGGTATGACTCGGTTTTCATCTTGGGTTTTGGACTTTTGGGGACGTGCGATTTGATCCCGTCCTCCATCCAATCCAACCCGGTCCAACTAGACCCATCCACCGACTCGGTACGAACGAGGCAAATCTCGGTACTTCGGTTTTGACATGCTTTGCAGTTTGCATGAACGCTCTTCCCAAGGAACAAAATCTTCCATCAAAACCTTGCACCCCCCCACTACATGTTGACACCAACTAACATGGACATGTTGCATCATTTCTTTATAACATTGTGTTAACTATATATCTTTACATCTTTATTTTTTTGGACGTTTTTTAATTTTTTCTCTCTCGGACATGAGCATGTGCATCATGTCCAAGTGACCTACGCTCTCAACGTCACTAAAAAGAAAGGATCGATGGTGGGAAAACTATACATATATTGAAAGGCCCCCCTAACACCTTCTATCAACTTCTAAGGGGCATCGAATTCTTTTGTTGCGTGTGTGTGCGTGTCT
Source organism: Amorphophallus konjac (assembly GCA_022559845.1). NCBI lineage: Eukaryota > Viridiplantae > Streptophyta > Magnoliopsida > Alismatales > Araceae > Amorphophallus > Amorphophallus konjac. The sequence goes on along the minus strand of CM040120.1, from coordinate 208,089,200 downwards.
CCTTTCTAAAGGGTCAAATCAAATTCTCTTAACTCTCTTTCTCAAGATACACTTCTCTTTCTCTTTCTCCCCAAATCTTATCCAAAGAGCATTTTTTTTGGGGACACGCATCCCTATTTTATATATATATATATATATATAATTAGTGTATTATTCTACCTTTATTTTGTGATTATTGGACAAGCGAAGATCACTGGATCATAGAGAGATCTCTTTAAAAGGGGCATTTGATGGTGGAAACAGGGAATAAAAGGGACTCCCCTTCTTTGGTACTTGAACAATTAATCTCCCCCCCCCCACCCCCACACCAGTAATTATGAAGATTTGGGGGACCCTTTCCCATTCATGTGTGATATAATATATGTGACGCCACCTCATATTTTGTCTAGGCATGATAATAGTTCATGAATACTATTTTGATCACATGCACAAAATTATGTTAAATTATAACGTATTTTTTATTAACCTTAAAAAAGATAAAATGACATTTTTTAACGTAGAAAAGGACGTCCCGTCCCACGTCACAACCGTACGATGCGTATTTTCACATATTTCTACGAAATATTTCATTATTTTATTTATACAATCAAACAAAATATTAAATTTCTGTAACAAAATATTTTATTCATGTAATAAAATATCTCATTCTTATGAAATGTTTCATTTTTGTGTTTTTCCTCCGAGTGCGTTCCGTATTTAATACGTGAAAATACACGCCGTACGGTTCTGATGCGAGATGTCTTTTTTTTACATGAAAAACATATTTTCATCTTTTTTTTTCTAATAAAAACACATGTTATAGATTGACGTGACTTTGTGCACCAGATTCGGTGCACATAACATTACTTCAGTTATATAGATAAAAGAAACTTAATTATGAGAGAGAGAGAGAGAGGTGAAAAAAGAATATGTGATGCCATCCATTTTATTTGTGGGCAGGATCCTCGCACATGTGCGTGGGGAAATACATATGACATGTGCACGTGTGCCATGTAAGGGATGAAGGGGAAGAGATGAGGTATGGATGAGGGGAGAGAGAGAGAGAGAGAGAGAGAGAGGAATTTGTGGGGTAGGAATTGGTGGAGAGGGGTGGCTGAGGCATGTGCATGTGGTCTATCACAACAAAAGGGAAGAGCCAGCAATGCCCGAAAGTAAGGTCAGAAGGGCATTGTTGGGTGGAAGCTGGTGCACCTCTCATACCCTCCCCTCATCAATCTATCCACCTCCTGGGCCTCATCGGCTTCACCCACCTGCAACACATGGACAAGCCACCTTCAACTCATCATCTACCATATATATATATATATATATATATGAAAACATTCACACACATTCATACACAAATATTTTAAAACTTAAAACATTTGGGTATATATGGTGATATAAGAAGGGGAAAACAAGAGAGTCATGCACATGAACTCAAAAATGATTGGGCAAACAAATGTTTAGTAGGACAATTAACTCCAGGTGATGTATGATCATCATGGACACAGAATATATAACATACTCTTCAGACATCTACATGGCTTTAGACTGCATGATGCATAAGCTTAGTTGGAGGATGAGTCATAGAAAAGGCCTGCAACTTCAATTAAACTAATTATCATTAATTTGGAGAAAACAAATATGTCCATTCATGTTCAAGGGCCATGTGTCAAAACAAGGAGTGGATGCATGTGGTGTTCTCCAATCATTCAAGTGAGACCAAATTTTAGTAGGACCCAAAAAGAAATGTTAAGAAGATATTGCACCTTGTGCCTTTCAACATGCTACCAGGAGAGTGGTCCATGATCTATCATGCCCTCTTTTACCATGTCAAAGTAAAATTACACATTTGACATTGTAGAAAGCACATCTGTGTATATATACATCCTTCTTGTATGTGCACATCTTACAAAACATGATCAAAAGGGCCTTTTTTCTGATCGGTTCCTCTTAAGGACACATTCATATAGTCATGTGTTGAAAGCATGCTCATCATTGGAAGATAATATGTAGATCATACACTATGTTCGAGGGGTTTATCCAGGCATGTTTCCCATGAAAGAAGGGTAAGCAGTTTGTAAAGAGAGCATCTAATATAGTCCCCAACTGTATGATTTTGTTCTTGAAAAGGTATAAATGCAAAACCCATTTCCATTGAAAACTTTGAAAGGGAGTTGACTATATGGTCGGGCTAATCTGCTGAGTATCTGGTCTCTCCAACATCAGGAACCGGATGTTCCACTCACTGCCCATTCCATGCAATGAACAGATCTATAGACTATGTACATGTTTATCTATATAAATATACATATATATGTAATCTTGGGAATTTGTTTTTTTTTACTGACAGAGGGTTGCGGGATGTGACTCCCTGCTCCCAATGGGGACATGATCACATGAAGAGATCGTGAAGAGTAACAGAGGATCACCCTTGGCAGCAACTGAGGCATCAGCAACGAAGGATCCAAGTCCTGGTTAAAATCGTACACAGCGCTCGCCGCCGAAAGCTTCATCGACAGGAACTGTAGAAGAAGGGACCCCAACAATCAGCAAACACACATGAACAGTTGTACTTGGTCACTACGAGCCAAATGAGAGAGAAGAACACTGCTGGAATTGTATGAGCACCCACAGAGAGGAAAGAAGGAAGAGAGGTGAAAAGAAAAAGAAAACACTAGAAACACTGGTATATATCTAATAATAATCACACAGAGAAGAGACCATCATAAGCAAACAGAGATAAGAACAGCGGCGAAATTCGTTTAGTAGACAGGAATAAGCAAGGGGCAGGGTTACACAAGCAAACGGGGCCCATCACAGGATCCCAAAAATCCCAATGCAATGAATCAAGACCACCACCCCGGGGGACAAGAATGCACGCCCAGATCTCACCTCCACCTGATTCTGCAACGACTGCACGTAGTTGATGATCTCGTCGAGCATCACTGCCATCCCCATCGCCTGTGCAAGACCCAGATGTGGAGGTGAGTGTAAAGCGAGCTCGTGGAGAGTTATCAAGAGGTCGATGCTTCTTGGAATTCACGGAGGAAGGAACAAAAGGCATGATGAGACCAAAACAATGGATCCAGATTCAGCAGTACCTTGTAGCAGCCAGGGACGAGGTCCTTCAAGCATCTCATCTTTTCGTTTATCTTTTCTCTTCTCACCTGAGCCATGATGTAGGACCATATCAACAAGAGATAAAATGACTTCAAAACAAACAGGAATTGAAAGGCCAATGGCTTCAAAACATGGTTTGGATAAGATATGCGGAATAATGTGTCCCTTGCTGTGCGCACCAGTGATGAAGCTGGCTATATATGAAAGAGAACTGGGTATAAGTGTGCATCACTTCAATACAGGGGTAGAACAGGATCAGTGTGTTTGTTATTTGAGTTACTATGAGTGTGGCAAACCTTACCCTTTCAGCTAGACTGTGGCTGTCAGTAGCTTGGCCTCTCCTTGCCCTGACATGAACCACCTCCTTGGGCACCATCGCCTCGTCCTTCCCACCGCATCTCCCCCTCTTCCCCTTGCTTGAACTCTGGAAGAGATGATGGAATGGTGCCCAAGAGCAACACATGGTCATACACACAGACACAGCAGTGTCGTATTTCTCATGAAAAGAAAAAGACTCTCATCTGATGAAGAAGAAAGAAAGAAAGAAAGAATTGCGGCTGCTGATCAACGATGCCAAGAAGAAATTGAAGGCAGCGGGAGATGAAAACTCACGTCCTTCTTCTTGGGTTTCTCTTCCCCACTGATACTGCTTCCTGAGACAGGGGTGGAGCTGTTCACAGAGGCTGCTCCATCCGACGCTGCAACCGCCCTCCTCCTCTTACTTGTCCGGCTTTCCTCTCTCACGGCCGCCGCGGTCGGCTCCACCGGCGCCGGAGCGGGGCACTCCACCGGCAGGAAACCCGGCAAGTCACCCACGTACGCCCCCACCGGGAACTCCGGCTGCGGTGGTAAGAAGCCGTCGACGCCGGAGAAACCCATCAGGCCTAGGCCGAGACCGGGGCTGTCATCCGCCATGGCGCCGGCATTAAGCTCTGGGAAGCTATCCAGAAACCCCATCGTTGTTGTATCCATCCCCCCGACGGATACGGGGGGCCTAAAGATGGTGAACTCCTCTGCAAACTCCGACATGCCACCCAGCCGCCCGAAGCTACAACGGGTGCTCCCCGATGTGGGAGAGCTCGTTTAAATAATGGGTTGGGCAGGAGGAGGTGCAGCAGGCCTGTGAGGGAGCCCCCCCCCCTCCCCTCCCCTCCATTCCCATCGCCTCCTCTTTTTTATAAAATTGGAGGCTCGTGCATTCCTGTGTGGGACCCCCTCTCAAGAGGATACGTGGCGCTACAGGCTCCCATGGCCGACCCCATGAGGTGGGGTCAACGGCTGCCTGGATTTTACTTGGCTTTCCATCCGGCGAGAGGACCCGGGGGGGGGGGGGGAAGATGGGTTTTCCCATGGCCAGTGCTTGTCTGTTCCCTCCCTCTCTGTAGTGTCGAGGGGGGCGACGAAGGAGGGAACAGGAGGGGGAGTTGTGGACAGTGGCACTGGTTTGGCTGGCTTCACGGTGCGAGGCAGACCGCGTCAATTAGATCCGTCCAGCTGCGCGATGCATGTCCTCGTGTGACTGTTTGATGCCACGCCGTGCATGTATGTATGTGGGAGAACTTTGGCAGGAGGTGTAGGAGGGGAGTGACTGGCTGAAGTAGGCTTGGAATCAGATCGTGCCAAATCAAACTAATCACACAATCGTGCTATGAGAATGTACAGGTGCCCGCAGGAGGAACGGAGAGGAAGAATATGATTAGCGGTTCGGTGCAGTCTCTCTCCCTTGTTAAACCCTACGTATATTTCTCAAGAATTCTTCGGACTTAAATCTTCACTGTGACTCGTTAGACGTCAAGGTGTTAGTTCACGTCACACACCGCTTGATATCAACGTGCAAGTCCACCTCTCCACGTTAGATGTCAAGGTGTTAACTCATTTCAAACACGGCTTCACATCAAGGTGTACGTAAACTCACCTATTCATGTTAGATAAAAAGAGTGCTAACTCATCACTTAACGTCTGAACACAAATGTGCTAGTTCACATCTCAAACTATAGGGGTGCACACTATACACGAATTTCTTTTTCTAGGAGAAAGTTATTAATGAGGCACATAAGAAATCTAATCTATTGCAGCTCAATAACAAGCAAGGGAGAGTTTTCTTGATCACAAATATGGTGGGGGGTATGAAACAAGGGTCCTCAAGTTGTTCTTGCAAGAGATGGCGCCGGAAGACTCCTTAGGGCGAAGTCTATATCTCCACGCAAGAGAAATCTAATCTATTGCAACTCAAGAACAACCAAACGAAAGTTTTCTTGATCACAAATCTGGTGGGGGACGTGTAATAAGGGTCATCAAGTTGTTATTGCAATAGATGGTGTTGAAAGACTCCTTAAGGTGAAGTAGATCTATCTCCACGCAAGAGAAGGCATCGAAAGACTCCTTAGGGCGAAGTAGATCTATCTCCACGAGGGTGGCTGCTAGCATTCTTCATTTTGATTTAAAATAGGGTGACTCCAATGGCCCTAGAGTCTTTAGAAACCTTTAATATATAGCTAGGTAGCAACCTTTTACAATCGTTCTACATTGATTTGGAAAGAAATCTAGTAAGAAATAGCAAGTTTGCACAAGACATATCATGCTGGTGACACAGTGTGTCAACACCAAACTGCGACGCCCATTTTTTTTATGCATACCGGAAAAATAAGTATTCTCATGATATTGACACCAAACTCAACACCACTTTATCTGAGATCTTTAAGCTCTCATAACTCTTCATAAGAACGTCCAAATAACCAGATCTTTCGCTCATATGAAAGAGCTCACTATCACTTGCATCACTCACCGAAGGATTCATCACAAGAATCACACAATTTATCATTAGAATTTAATAATCTTTCCACACCCTATTTATCCATTTAACCCAAAACTTGAACACATTTAAGCAACCCATTAGAGAACATTGGAGAAGGGTTTTATTAAAGCACACAAATCACAACAAAAAAAAAATTAAAGGAAGGAGGCAATCACACAAGGAGAGAATGATTTTTATAGTGATTCAGTGCGATCTTTTGTGGAGCTATGTCAACTCCTCAAGAATTTCTTGTGCGTTTCACTATAACCCGCTAGATATTAAGATACTAGCTCACCTTACACACCACATGATATAAAGGTGTAAGCTCACATCTCTATGTTAGACATCAAGGTACTAACTCACCTTACACATCACATGATATAAAGGTGTAAGCTCACATCTCTATGCTAGACATCAAGATATTAACTCATCTCACACATCGCTTGACATCAAGGTCCAAACTCACGTCTCCATGCTAAACATCAAGGTGCTAACTCACCTCATATATTGTTTGACATCAAGATGCAAACTCAGTGATCCATGTTAGACACAAGGATGCTAAATCATCACTCAATATTATACATAAAGATGCTAGCTAGCTCATCTCTCAAAACAGGGGCATACATTATGCATGAAGTTCTTCCTCTCGGAGGAATTTCTCAATGAAACACACAAGAAATCTAATCTATTACAACTCAAGAATGAGAAAGATAAAGGTTTCTTAATCACAAATCTTGTGGGAGATGTCCATCAAGGTCCTCAAGTTGTTCTTACAAGAGATGACATATCATGTGTCAAACAAGACACAATTTTTAACGGTTCAATCTAGACACTCCTATATGGATGACTGGGCCTTAATGATGGAGGTGACTAGCTTATAATTATATATGCACCTGATCGGTTTGAGATTGACGAGCATGTGCAGAAGAAAAGGGTTACAGAGGAGCTGGCTGGGGGTGAACATTGACGATGGGATGGTCTTCATAAAATGGAAGAGAATGTGGGTATACGAGGAGTGAAGAAACAATAATCATTGTCTAGAGAAGAAAACTTGTCAGCAAAGGTGAAGGGAGAAGTGAGCTCTTGGATGAGACAAGATCTCCTCATCAAACATGCATCCCTATTGTTAATTATCTGCCTAGATTGAGACAGTGAATACTATATTTCGACAATATCCCCGAAGATATATAAATTGCACATAGGAAGTAACACTTCATTATTAAATTAAGTACGTACGTTAAGAAGATAAAGTGTAGTGTGGGGTACGTAGAAGTACGTAGTCCGTACACCAAGTGCAGCTAAACATCCCTTACACATAAATTAAACTGCCTCCGTATACATATACCCTCTCAAAGCCATCTCAGGTTTTACTTCATGAGCGTCCATTGTATGAAATGAATGACACATTCGTTCACTTCTAGCAACGACAGGGAGATGCGCAAGATTGTGACTGAAGAGGTCTAAGAAATAGGTTCAAAAGATCTCATATTAAAAATTATACAGGTGGACATATGTTTATAAGTTTGTTTTAAATCTTCTCATTTGAGAGTCTTTTTATCAATAAAAAAAGATAAAATTCTAATCACCTCCGGAGGTAGCGGAGACAATACTTCAAAAGAGACTCTAAATTTATACGTCTTCATTGATAATCCCGACCTAATAAACACAAAGCGATCGGACTAGTGAGTTGGAACTGACTACGGGTACCTTCACTAGCTAGCTAGGTCCCATAACTATATGGTGCATCCATTGATACAGAACAGAAGCCACCATGAGTCCACCCACAAACAGACTACAGGTAATTTACTTCGTAATCCCATTTGGATGCATGTAGTTAGTGTCAATATATATATATATATATATATATATATACTTATCTGTGCATGTACATTTTTGCACACAGCCCTAGGGCTCAAACTGTTGTCCTGTCCCATGCACCTAATTGAAGTGATGACGAGAGAATGATGACAGGAGCGTCCAACATTCACTTTGAGTCACCAACCTTAGAAAATGTGAGGAACAAATGCTAATTCATTCAAGAAATTAATTAAAACCAAGTGAAGAACACATGGAAATATATATCTTCTTTTTCCACATTCTTAACTCACCGCCAAGCTGAGGAACACTGAGAGGTAAGTCTACGTACATCCAGTGAACAGAAGGAGCTAAAATTTCCGGCCCGCTAGCTCTTCTTTTCCAATTGCTCCGACCAAATGTGTCAACTAAACATGATTACGAGTTAAGAGGCCCCAATGATTGGGTACTAATTAATTGTAGTCTCAATCATAGTTTAAAAGATCTTAAAGTAGTTCTAAGACACTTCTGGTAAGTATCGTAAGACGTAGTATTTAAGACACAATGACACGCATGTCTCAATGATATAAGAAAATAATCTTAAAATCATTAAAATAATTACTATCTCAACCCAACTAGTGATCAATCCATAATCTCAAAAGTAATGAATCTCATTTTAAAGACAAATGTATTAAATCTTGGGTCTACCTTGCCATGCACATCTCTTAGATGCACAAGGCTGAAGTCAATTTGTTAAGACGGTGAATGTGACGAGACGTATCATCTCAATCAACAAAATACATAAGCCTCGACTAAAAATTCCCGAGACTTATCATCTCAATCAACAAAGCTATGACTACTACTGTTGTTGTTCATCCACATGAATTCATGACGGCATCTTCTGTCAGGAATAATCACAGGCTATGGGAAGCTGGGAAGAGGAAATGGAATTAATAATAGCTGGGTATGAACAATTATTGGACAGACCGGCACATGTTCTAAAACCAGATAATGAAAAAATTGGTCCTTGTGAAAGGGCCTGCCGTTGCTATTTAAGACTTTGGAGAGCCTTCATTTAATTATCCCTGTGAAATTTGGTGCCCCCCACTCTGCTTCACATGGTGCCCCTTTACACACTGCCAAACTTTCACCACCCAGTCAATCCAGCTGCATTTAAAACTTTGAAGTCTCATAAATTAATCAACTCTCGGACACGCAGGATCAATACAAAGATATCTTCCATGGCCACATTGAAGGCCGGCCGATTTCCTGCACAAGAAAGTTTGATTTGAGAACTGAAGGTAATTCTCTCCCAGTTCTCACTCTAATGTATATAGAACTCCACATTCACATGTTTGGAGCTGACTGATCATGGTGAAGCTAGAAGAGCAGGTGTTCAGTTATTGTAGAAGATCTTTGAACAGTTTGATGAGAGGGTTGTGGATTTCCCTACTCGAATATATTGTACACAAGCACCATGCTTTGTTCTCCCTCTACATGCATGGGCCAAGTGTGAGGAGACATGCCCATATTCCCATTTTGGAAAGGAAAATTTGCAAAACTAACTTTTTTTTATTTCAGTAATTATATAATTGTTATCTTCATTTTGCTCTTGTTATAAATTAAATATCTCGTTATACATTGCATTACCTACAAAAATACCCCTTGCCGTCACTCGCCAATATTAATTAGTGTTTCATTAATTAAAACCTCTCAATATTGAACCCTAGTCAGTTCTTAACCAATTTTTTTTAAGAAAAAGATCAAAACGTCTCTAATCTCTTCTAAATTCTCTCTCTCTCTCTCTCTCTCTTCACTTATCTATCTCTTTATCTCTCTTTGACACAATGTGTCGGTGAGAATAACACCTTTTCATATATATATATATATATATATATATTTGATCAAAATTTTAATTTTACAGATCGAAACGGACATCAAATGTCACCAAACCTCAAGGGCATGAGTTTTGCACTATAGTGCTCATTCAAGAGGGTTACTTTTAGCAACAGCAAATTAAATAAGGAGGTTATTTCTATAATTGCTGAAATAATTAAGAGGGTAATTAATCTTGCAATTATTATCTCTCTCTCAGAAATGGCGTGAAACTGTGCAGTTCATTTTTAGTTCCGGGATGAAAGATGGTGGAAAGGACTCCGTTCTTAATTGGGTATTGGGATCATTGATTGTTTCCCCGGGAGGACATGCTGGAGTAAACACAGGAGACAAACAAATCAATGAAGACATGGGCGTGGGTTTCTTCGAACGCAAGATTGCTGTAATAATTAAAGTGAACAGCAGAGCATAACATCTATGGATGCCGGGGCCCGAACTCGACGAGAAACCAGTTGCCACTGTGCACCTCCTTTCGGAAGATCTGTGCGTGCATGCATGCTTCTGGTCAAAATGTACGCAGATGCAGGAAATGAGATTTATCTCTTCCTCTTCGGGGGGATTTCCAGTGGGGGTGTTCATAATTCGGTTCAAATCGAATTAAATCGAACCGAATCAAATTTTAGTTCGGTTCGATTCGATTTGAACATAAATTCGATTTGGTTTAATTTGATAACGTGTGAAATCGAATCAAACCGAATAAATTAAATTTATTATTTATTATTTATTTTTATTAATATAATATATCATAAATATATTTAAATATTTAAAAAATATGATTACATAGACGTATAAACATACAAAATATAAATATTTTTATTTTTTATTTTATTATATATATATAATTTATTAAATTCATATATATTGTAATACGATATAAAATATTTGATTTAAACCGAATTAAATCGAACCAAATTGAATTTGTTTGATTTGATTCGATTTAATTTGAGGTTTAATTTAGTTTAATTTAGTTGGAAGGGAACGAGAGAAGCCCTCAAGGTTGATTTTAAAAGCCCAAGATCATATTTATAACACGGGCGCGTTTGATTGGAATGTCCCGTAAAATTTTAAGCTAAACCAAATGCATCGTTCATCCTCGGCTTCCGATTCTAACTAGATTTTCTAAATAGAGAGAGGAAGACACGTGAGGAAGAGAGTTAAAAAATCTCGAGATAATTAGAGAGTGGACAGACGAGGAGGGGAGTTAAAAAATTCTCCAGATGGATGGTTGGAAGTAGATGCACATCTATCCGTTAACATCATGTTTAATGCCCATCTAACATTTAACTAGCAACGTGATGTCATGTTTACGTTAACATTTAAAAAATGAGACGAGAAAGATTTATGACATGGTAGGTAAAGTGGTGCAAGGGGAACGTGCGGAGATGTCCCAAATGTAATTTTCTTGCAAAAATTTTTAAAACACCCGGTGCACGTACGGTGAAAGGATTTTTTTAAAAAATTCCACCGTCACCGTCTGTTCGGGTGCTCGATCAGGTGGGTAATTAAATCAGAACATCCAAGGTTGGCATCTCATCTGCGTCTCAAAGTCAACTGTGTGATAAAAGAACGTTAAAGAGTGCAAGGAAAAAACATGAGATTCGAGGCAAAAAGCTTTGCAGGTGATGGTTTGTCAACCGGCTGGAAATAGCGACCAGGATGTATATTGGGTTGCCGTTGACATGATGCCAAATGGTAGAAGTCAAGAGGAAGGAGGGCTCGAATGAGTTGGAAGATGCATGATTCATAGATTATCAGCATATCGGGTACGTTAATGGTAAAAGTAATCCTCCCAGATGCAAAGTTATAGAATTGTCTCTCTCATTCAAACATATTGTTATAATCTCGCTGCATTGCTAGTATTCCTACAATCACCGACCATTAGCATTCCTTTAAAAATACCTTACTTAACTCTAACTATAGTCTTTAACTAAATTTTAAAAAGATTAAAAGGCATTTAATCTCTCTTAATTAAACCCTTTTCACTCTTTACACGTATCTCTCTCTTTATCTCTCTCTCTCCCTCTATGCCGGTCAAAATAGAGGATAATTTCATCCAAAAGTTTAATTAATGGATGAAAATAAAACATTCTTTGTAAACGGTGATTACCAGTGAGGTTATTAAAAATAATATCAAGATAAGAGCGATAATTCTATTATGCGATTAACCTTTATATATCGGTGTAGTCGATCACCTAGATGTCATCAGACGGCACCCAATGTGTTCCGGGTGAGACCTCTGCTTTCTTTTCTTTTTTTCCCCTTTGTTTCATCCCTTGTTTTGCTTCGTTCTTCTTTTAAAACCTTGATCCGTGTAGCCCGTCGACTATTACTCTAATCCCTGAACTCTAAATCCTGGATAGCAAAAACTTGCTAGTTGACAAATAGCTTAAATGTCATATTATTTTAAACCTTTGAATGGAATTTGTTGTGTGGCAAGATTTTCCATGCCGTCGGGTTGAGCCGACCCAGTTCTCTCATGATATGACTCAGCCATTTTTACCCCCTCCACTCCTCACGACTTCCCTCCCCTTTGCCCTCTCCTCCAACATCCCTCTCCTCTGCCAGCCTCTTCCCTCACTATCGCGGCCTCCCCCTCCGTCTCCGCTGGCATTCCCCTCCTCCGCCAACCCCCCTCCCTCTCCTTTGCCATTCCCCTCCCCCGCCAACCTTCTACGTCTCTATTGCAGCCTTCCCCTCTCTCTCTCCCTCTTCCCCCTCTCTTCCTTTGTTGCCTCTACTATGACCTCCCCTCCGTTCTACCATGGCCTCCCCCTCCCCCTCTGCCGCCGCCTCCGTCGCAGCCTTCCCTTCCTTTGACACCATAATACGAGGGTGGACGCTTGGAACCAGGAGTTACCAGCGAACAAGAAAGAGGGCACTTGGTAAATTATCCCTCGTAGCGCCCCAATGGGTAATGGTATCACAAAGGCCCAAGAGCCCACTAATGAGGCAGCCTGTAAGCTCGGGGCCAATTAAAGAAAGGCCAAGCCCACAGGAAGGCAAGCCCAATGCCGCACAAATGCCCACCGTTCAAATGTTGCAGGAGAGCGAGGCTGTGGGTTGCCCATTCTTGTAATGGCAAAGGTATCATTGAGAACCATTTGGTGGCTGTGGCGTGAGAGACGGCAGAGAACTTTTGACAATACTTCCACCTCTCCTATGCAATTACTCCTGTTGATCCTTGAAGACACTCGAGTAAGGATGGAATCTCACCCCCTCAAGAAAGCGCCAACAAGATGGGAAGAATTAATCTACAGGATTATTCAATATTTAGACCATCACTGGCCTAATCCTTATATGTCCTTGTCCTCTTCTAAGAACGTATAATCATATCCTTTACACGATGATAAATCGACTTTGTAAGTCTGTCACAGTAAGTGATTTTTTTGTATGACATCAAAATTGTATTAGTTATAATAGGGTCTCTGCACGTTCTTTAGCAAAAGACAAGGAGGCACTGTCCATGGATATTATATAACTATTTCGTGCGAAAGATTTGATTCACCAAAAGAATGGGGCTAGATATTATGTTCCTCTAGCTAGATTGTCAACAAGGTCACTCAAACAAAGGTAACAAAATGAGAAGCATATTCTAAGATTACCGCGCATAAAATGGTTGAGTTTTACCCACAGGGGGCATTTGCAAGCTGCATCTTTTCAGCCATCTCTAGTGATTTGTCAAAAGCAATATTACGTGGTCGAACACTGGAAAAGATTCCTGAAGTTGTGTTCCTAAATTTGGCCTTGATCGCGGATCCAATGCTTGTATCTTTTCTCTGACTAATCCCTGCACAGTCCAACTAAAAAAAAGAATGTGTCAGTTTCATCTCTTGTAAACTATACACCGGAAAACACAGGGCTTGCTTTCTACCTGAAAATCGAGTGTTCCAGCTTGACTCTAAGCGAAGTATCAGAAGAACCAGCAAAAATTGGAAGTCATATTATGAAGAGAAGCAGAAGTTGCTCTTTCACGGTTTTTTCATTATTGCCGGTTGCTCCTGGAATACCCAAAAGTAATAATCAAAGTCATCCATCACTCTCGTGAATCATTAGAATCAAACCTGGAGTGGAGGCAACAACCAAACCTGGAGAGAAGGTAAAACTGTAGGACACATTCATGGAGTCACTTGTTCATTAAAGCCCTTCAGCCACGAAAGAATTACTTCAGCCCCTTTTTCCCATGAACAATCTAGCATTATGTCATGTGCAACTCCCTCCAAGCAAACAGGCTCTACACCATAAAACCTGGCAGTTTCTCGGAGGCCTTCTGTGTCCTACAGTATTACAGGAGTAATGACGAAGGATTATCAGGCCAAACGCAGAGGAAGATTTACATGAAAAGCTGAAATACTGAAGCCAGAGCCCATTGGTAGTCAGCAGAGAAAACATTGTTTTGAATATGTGCCAAAGGCCCAAATGAAGTAAAATTCCATCTATGATCAAGAGTTCATACAAATAAGATCAGGTCCACTACCCACTACCAGGATTCGGATGCACATGGTCAACGAAGTAATTTTTATACAGAATGAGTTCTGCATCTATGAGGTGCACGAGCAAAAGAAGTCGTATTTATTGTATGTTTAAAAGCTAAGAACCAACTGCTAAATTCTCTAAATTATCTATCAAATCAAGAGAAGAATGAAATCGGAACCACAGATTCAATATCCTACTCTCCTACATGAAGGGAGCTTGAAGGGCACTGGTATGCTCGATGACCATGACCATGACACCTAAAGCAAACATCACGAAAGTTGTTACCCTGGGGTGGCTTTGATTTTTTTTTGGGGGGAAAAAGTAGGTGGCTTTGAAATTGACTACCCCCCTTCCCCGATCATCTCTCCTCGTAGGTGGGGCAAGGCTAGGGTTACGGGCTGCGGAGAAATTGAGTTGGCCAGTCATTCACTCATTTGGGTGGACCTACTTGGACCATTTTGGGTAATTTGTCTCACTCATGATGCTAGGATATCAGGTGGTTATGGAACCAGCTACAAACTCACAAGGGTCTACCCAGGGTAGGATGGGAACCCTCTGGAATTGGGGCTTCTGGCATCCTCCAAATCCTGGGCTACCTGACAGGGCATGCTCTAGCTTGGAGATTTCGCAAAGGAACAGCTCTCTCCAGATATCCTCCCTTAAACCAGTCTTAATCCTAGAAAGGGTAACATTGGTGTCCTCATTTATGCCACAACTCATAAGCAATTCATCAAACTGGGTGATATACTCGAACATTGATTGGTTTCTTTGACATAAGCACTGTCATTGGTCTAGGAGTCGCTGCTTGTAGGAGAATGGGAGATACTTTTCCCACAGCTTCTTCTTCATCTCATCCTAAGTGACAATTGGTTCTTGCTTCCTCCCATGAAGTAAAGTCTTTATATTCCTCCAATAGATCTTCGCTTGTCCAGACAGCTTCATCTAGGCAAACGAACCTTTCGTTCCTCTGACATTTCATACCATTCAAAGTAGTAATCCATGTTGGCCTCCCAATCGGAATACATAAACCCTAGCATGTAGAGACCCACTAAAGTAGGGGGCCTCAATCTTGACACTTCACTAGGCAAAGTCCCCTAGATCAACTATATTGCGGGGATGTCTCTTGTTTCGACCATTTCATACCATTCAAAGTAGTAATCCATGTTGGCCTCCCAATCGGAATACATAAACCCTAGCATGTAGAGACCCACTAAAGTAGGGGGCCTCAATCTTGACACTTCACTTGGCAAAGTCCCCTAGATCAACTATATTGCGGGGATGTCTCTTGTTTCGACCATGCCCTTGAGGAGCCTCATGTTGGCCCTTCGAATTCACTGGGCATCTTTGTTTACGGTTCACACTCTCTTGGTCTTGATCTTCATAGGCGACCTCTAACTAGGCTACCCACTCGCCATTTGGGCCAATGAATACTCAACTTGAGTAAATCTAGCAAAGAGTTCTTTTGCCCATTCTGGTACGTTTCTCACCGTGGGACAAATGGATTGGATTTTAGTGACCGAGTAGTCACGACCTGTCTTGGTGTGCATACAATGACGCGGTCGGCGTCAGAGGGAGGATTGACGGCAGCTCCGAGGGGACGAACAGGACGGGATAACTTGCTACCTCACGCCGGACGGTCTCACACCGGACAACACTCTATTCTCACAAGGGAGTTAGAGGGAGGGAAAAGCACAAGAGAGGAGGGCTCTCACGTAGGCTTCAATTTTCATTCAATTCATCATGTTACAAACCTTCATTAGCCCCCCTTTATATAGGGAAAGCCATTACATTCTTACCTTTAAACTTCTCCTATTTGCATATATGCCCTAACCTAATAAAACAAGACTCAACAACCCACCTTTGACTTGTGGGTTTAATAAAAATAAAATACACATGCCTTTTGACCAACATTGCCTAATAAAACAAAAGTAAATATACATATAGTAATACATGTATTTTACATACGTACAAATACACACAAGTATCTACTCAGGATGCCGAGTCTTCGAGTGAGTCTCCGAGCCACAAGCTCGGTGTCAGGGCAGTGCGGCGTCGGTTCCGAGTAGTGGGTCCGGTAGTGGGCCCGGTGTCCCCATCAACCCTCCCGGGGTGGCTGGAACTCGACTTCGTCGAGTAAGGGGGAACACTGCTCTGGTAGTGCTCCAGCAGATCTGGATCGAGGCGCTGGAGATCTTCCCGGCTGATCCAGGAATCATCGGAAGGTGGACGGTCTCGCCAGCGGACAAGGTAACGCTGGTACACCCTGCTCCGTGTAGTTGTCACCTGCTCATCCAGTATCCTCTCAATGTGCTCGCGCGGTGTTCTCGAGACTGTGGGACGCACAGGGGTGGGCTCACTCTCAATGGGAGGAGAAGACTCGAAAGGGTCACTAGGAATCACTGTGGATTCTTGGTAGGCCACTAGATCTGCCACATGAAAAGTAGAGCTAATCCCATATTCGGGAGGTAAATTCACAACATAAGCGTTGGAGCCAATCTTCCGCAGGATTGGGAAGGGACCATCACTACGGTCTTGCAACTTTTTAACGGCTCCCGAGGAGAGTCGTTCGGGCCGGATCCGTACCATTACCGAGTCACCTTCTTGAAATTCACGGTGACGCTTATGCGAATCAGCCAATCGTTTCTCATTATTGAGACTTATTTGCTTGCTAATTGACTCATGCAGACTCTTGACGTGCTGTGCAAACTCTTCAGCTGACTTGGACGTTCTAGACTCGAGGGGAAGGGGATTGAGATCTACAGGTTTCCTAGGTTTGTATCCATGCACGACCTCAAATGGACTCACACCTATGGACCGATTGACCGGGCTGTTATATGCAAATTCGGCTCTGGACAAGAGAAGGTCCCAAGTGCCAGAAGGATCCCCTACGAGACACCTCAAGAGATTCCCTAAACTTCTATTGACTGTATTCCATTCATCCCCTGGTCGGATTCTGACCTGGTGGTGGCCACTTTTCAAGTCAATCTTGAAAAAGATGGTGGCTCCACTCATCATGTCAAGCATGTCATCGCGATGGGGAATTGAAAATATGTACTCGACAGTGATTTTGTTGATGGCGCGACTGTCAACACACGTCCGCCAGATGTCATCTTTCTTTGGTGTGAGCAAGGCAAAGATAGCACAGGGGCTCTTGCTCACCCTGAGAAAATCCTTTTGAATAAGCTCCTCGACAATCCTTCGGAGCTCAACATGCTCCCAGGGGTTCAGTTGGTAATGGGGAAGGTTGGGTAGGGTGGACCCGGGGACAAGCTCAATGGCGTGTTGTACATCACGCATGGGAGGAAGTTGAGAAGGCAAGTTCTCGGGGACGATGCCTTGGAAGTCCTGTAGTATTGCCGGGACTTCAGTTGGGACTGTGACTCGGGACTCCTTGGGTGTGATAGTGACGTCAACAGCCTAAATAGAGACACCCTCAGCAACGTGTCTGTTTAGCTCACCGACATTTATGGAGTCAAGGCGCCTAACTAGGTCATTACCAACCTTAGGGGCCTTAGAAACGGGTGTGATAGAGACAGGAGAAGAGGGAAGGTGAGGTTTCCCTTCAGTGGGAGTTTAGGGATTCTCTTGAATTTTGGGAGTTCCAGTGGGAGTGGAGGTGGAACTCTTTCCCGGGGTCACCTTTGGGGATGTCGGGTACAACTGAATCTTCTTCCCATTGTGGGAGAAGGAACACTCATTGGACCGACCAAATGTAACAAGGTCTACATCATAGATCCACGGTCGTCCTAAGATGACGCTCCTGGCCTTCATAGGCACTACGTCACATAAGATCTGTCCTTGGTAGGACTGAAATTTGATGGGAATGACACATACAGTGGTGACTGGGATAGAAGTGTTATCGACCCAAGCCACGTTGTATGACCTTGGATGAGGGTGCGTAGGTAGACCTAGACGGGAGACAAAATCTGAAGAGACTGCATTGATACAGCTCCCGTTGTCAAGGATCACCTTGCAGGGATGAGAGTTCACCATGATGTAGGTTTGGAAGATGGAGGTTCGACGCCAATCGTCCTCCTGGGGTGTTGAGATACAGCGAACTACACCCAATCTTTTCTTACTATAACTCTCGGAAATGTCTCCAACCTACATGTACTCGACATACGTGCCATCAAATCCTGCATCCATTTCCTCAAACTGGGCGATGAGGTCAGGATCGGCCATATATCTCTCCTGATCCCTGAGTGTCTGTAGAGTTGAAATGCGCTCTAGACGGCCTGATGAATTCCTAGATCGACGTGGCATGCATGAGCTCGGACCTAGATGATGCAATCCTGGGACCGAAAATTAGCAAGGTGTGGACCCAATTTGTTGGCTAATACGCAAAGGGTCAATTCCTTTGAAGAAGGGACCGGTCAGGGAGAGTTGCTGGCTTGTAGGCGAAGTAGTTGTGGAACTATCTCCTGACAATTAGGGTGCCCTAATGCGGCAGTTCTAGGGCTAAAAGGATAGGTGCATACAAGCTCTCTCTTTTCGTCCACAGCGATGCACTCAGGAGACTGGTTGCATGGATAGGGCTCTCTCTCACTTCGTCGCGCGGCAACTGATAAGGATACTAAATAAGCAAGTGAGGGGAGCACGTACCTAGCTAGACTGAAAAGTCTGGCTCCAACCAAAGACGAAGGCGAGCGGGGACGTGCGGGCCCGCACAGCGTCGACGAAGCTTCACGGTTATAATAAATTCACTCCGCGCAGGGAGGATTTAATTTATTACAAAATAACTCAATTTTAAAATTGTCCCGTGCAGGGGAACAAATTAATCCAATTTTCTCCGCGCAGGGAGATTCAATGACACGTATGTTTCGTAGTTTACGGACCTTCTGTCGACTATCGGGTGACCCTGGCGCTGCTTCAACCGTCGTTGTGAACTCGGGTGCCACAATTTAATAGTTAAATCAATAGATATATATAGATATACATATATTAGATATATAAAGATATATATATTATATATATCTCTAATATATATATATATTCTATATATTTAACATTTGCAGCTGGTTAGTGGGCGGTTCACGCATCCTTCACGCATAGGCTTCCACGTGAGCGGCCTTCACAAAGTTCACGCAGGGAGCAGCCCAAGTCTTCACGCGGGCTCCACATACAGTTGCGGCCAAAAGATTCACAGGAGGAGGTCTTCACACGAACAACCGGTCTTCAGTGGCGTGGAGTTTCAGCGGCCTTCACGTAGGCACAGGGCCAAACTTCAGTGGCAACGTGGCTTCATGCAGCACAAGAGTCAAACAACGCGGGCCATCCAAGCTTCAAAGGCAGGAAAGAAAGACAGAGGGCTACGGCTTCGTCTGCATGCGACGGTCCAAGAGGCCAACATCGGCGGGAGGTTTCAAAGAGGCAGCGGCCTCTCTTCACACATGGCGGGGTCCACTGGGGCAGGAGCTTCACAACGCGATTGCATGCGGTGGGAGACCAAGGCAGGCTCGACGGCTTCACACGACGTCGGCTGGGCGCGGTCTTCATGCACGGCGGGAGGCTTTCTTCCCACGGACGACGCACACAGTGCATGGCGAGCAGTCAAGGCGCCGACTTCTCCAAGCGGCTGGCAGGTAAGGCGATGGCAGGTCCACGCACAGTGTCGACAGGGCGGTCAGCAGACGCCTCCGCACAGGCACGGCAGGCGCCGACGCAGGCGTGGTGCGGTCGCTCGAGCACGGGCGGCAGCGGCTACTGCTGTGTGCGGGAGAGAGAGAGAGAGAGAGAGAGAGAGAGAGAGAGAGAGAGAGAGAGAGAGAGAGAGAGAGGAACAGGGAGAGAGAGTGCGGGAGAGAGAGGGAGAGAGAGAGAAAGAAAGAAACGCGGGAGAGAGAGGAACAGGGAGAGAGAGTGCGGGAGAGAGAGAGAAGCTGAGAGAAAGAGAGAGATCGATGTGTGCGCATGAGAGAGAGAGAGAGATTAATAGAGAGATTAACATAGAACGGAAGGGGGGGTTTTATGTGCTTAAAAAAAATTTATTTTTTCTATTTTTTTTTCTCTCAACTTTTGTTTTCTTCTTCAACCGAGATCTATTATGCTCTCTTGCTCTTTTTTTTCTTTTTTTTTTCACTCTAGCAACCAAGAGAGAGGAGGACCGACGATGGGGACGTCGGGGTCGAGGGAGGCGCTGTTGTCGGGCTCTGATATCAAATTTGACGCGGTCGGCGTCGGAGGGAGGATCGACGGCAGCTCCGAGGGGACGAATAGGACGGGATAGCTTGCTACCTCACGCAGCTCGACCTCACGCCGGACGGTCTCACACCGGACAACACTCTATTCTTACAAGGGAGTTAGAGGGAGGGAAAAACATAAGAGAGGAGGGCTCTCACGTAGGCTTCAAGTTTCATTCAATTCATCATGTTACAAACCTTCATTAGCCTCCCTTTATATAGAGAAAACCATTACATTCTTACCTTTAAACTTCTCCTATTTGCATATATGTCCTAGCCTAATAAAACAAGACTCAACAACCCACCTTTGACTTGTGGGTTTAATAAAAATAAAATACACGTCTTTTGACCAACCTTGCCTAATAAAACAAAAGTAAATATACATGTAGTAATACATGTATGTTACACACGTACATACTCAATACTCAAATACGTACAAATACACACAAGTATCTACTCAGGATGTCGAGTCTTTGAGTGAGTCTCTGAGCCATAAGCTCGGTGTCAGGACAGTGCGGCGTCGGTTCCGAGTAGTGGGTCTGGTAGCGGACCCGGTGTCCCCACCATACAATGCAACTAAATGATGGGGGTTGTGAAAAAATGTTTTTTTAATAAATCCAATTTTTAGGACTAGATTTGACGCCCTAAGTTGACCTAAACTCGGATACCAAATTTGACGTGGGATGAAATACTAAAGTGTTGACTTGTCTCTTTGTTGGACCAATGTCCCAACTCTGATCCTACAAACGTTCAATTAATTATGAAGGATACAACGTTTGGCGTAGATCCAAGCTGAGAAATTCTACGTGCTATCCAAATTGAAACAAAGCAAACCAACACGGTTAAAGAATTGCCAAAGGCTAGGGCACTCAACTGTCAATGAATCAATTCGTACGTATAGGTGGGACCTCACAAGGGCTGGCAAATGGGTGCGTGGGCACCATGGCCAATGGCAAGACATATGTGATCAAGTGATCCCTTGGAGTTCAGCTGTGTAGGCGTAGGTGGGAGACAACGTGTGTCTGGGCGGGTCATTGGGGAGCGGGTGACCGCAAGTGGGCAAGGCCGCATGGGCATAGCTAGACATTAGGGAATGGTTGCAGGCGTGACCGAGGTAGTTGCTAGTGGATAGCAGGGCTGGTTCTTTTTTTTTTTTTGTGTGTGGGGGGGGGGGAGCGTGGCGGGCGGTTGGCACGGGTTGACGGGAACTCCGTAGGCGCCCTACGTGGGCAAGGCAACATGCGAACAATGGCTTTGATGCGTGCGCTATGATGTGGACATGAGCATGGGCCTCTGGGGTGTGCGTGGAGAATGTCTCGTAGACTAGGTTGCACCCTCACTTCCGAATGCACAGAAAAAGGGAGAGGAAGAAGACGGGGAGGGGAGGGGAGAGAATGAGATAGGGAGAGAAGATGACAAGAGGAAGAAGTCAAGAAGAAAGAGGCAAAAGGGGAGGGGAGAAGAGGGTTGAGAATGATGAGATCGAGAGGGATAGAAGAGAAAGAGATGGGGTGGGGAAGGAGGGCAACGGTGGGGATGCCCCTTGCTGTCTCCTCTCTCAAGGCGAAAAGGTGGAAACTTGTTTTAAAAAAAAAACTAACTCCTTCAATGCCTTACATTGATGGGCACGTCCTTTTTATAGCCCAAGGGGACAGAAGGATGTAACTCTAACCTGCTAAAAATAAAAGACAACCAAGCCTACTAAAATCACAGGTCCTTTTCAAGAAGACAACCTAACCTACTAAACAATGATAACACATCCTATTAATAGCAACTAGTGTGGACCCACAAGGATGGGGTGGCATGGGGTCGACGGTGGTAAGCACGAGCCAGATCAAACCAGCGGTCTGCACCAATGTCCTGATCAACCACTCCCTAAGCAATCAATGTCGATACTCCCCCCACCCCAAGAGCCTAGTGTTTGTAATGATTCACTTGCCCATTGCAAGCCATCATTAAGCTGTCAAGTAATTAAAATCAAGCACAATACTAGTTTGCAGCCTATTTATCACATTTTGTCTCTCTGAACCAGAGCTTACATCCCTTTGTTATTGGACCCATATTGTCCCCTATCATCCTCTCACTTAATTGACCAACCAGTTTTTGACTGCATAACATGTGCGATTGTTGCAAGAACTTCCAACTGGAATTACTTCTATCAGTTGGCATTGACATTCAATATAGTCACAACCAAAAACGATGATCAAGCAATATAATATCAAATTCTAAGCTATATTCCAATGATACAAGACTCAATGCGGGTGTATCAAATAGCCATGTCTCGGGAACACTAAAGAAACCATAATCCATGAGAAATGGTAAAGTTAGATGATTTCACAGGACCAGATCTACTTCTAGGTTAAATCTCTTACAATGCATGAAACAGTATGTACCCCAAATAGAAACATTTTCCTTTTCTATATCAGATATGAGAAATGAACTTGAACTAGCTTCGCAATGGCAGTGTGAAATTTCAACGAAGTAATACTCAAATCCAAAGGCAAGAATTCATATATTAACTCACCACAATAAAGTCATTTCCAGCACCCAAAACAAAAACCTTTGTAAAGTCATGTGGCACTGAAGGCACAGGCAGTGATGCATTCAGTTTCCTTAGGTCAAACAGTGGCACCCTTGAACTTTGTTTCATGAGCTCCTGGTAACTGTAATAGGATGAAGGAAAACTCAGCAAGCACCACTAGATTACTTGGGCTGAAATAAAAGGGAAAAACTAGAGGAAAATATTCTTTAGTCTTTTCCATATTTAGCGGATAAAAAAGAATGCTTAAAAAGCATTCTATATACATACTAACATTATCTGCATGAAGTATACAATGCATTGGAAGTGGCTAGCCCATCCTTGTTGGTTTGACCTTGTAACATGATGCCTCCAAATCTGGCAAATGAAATAGCTTTTTTCCTTTCTTTCTGTTTACATTCTTTGTGCATAAATGCCCATCTAGGACTATCAAGTCTTAATTCTGGTATCTTGAAGGTTGGTAATGAGTGGTATTACAATGTAGCGAAGTTATTGATAATAATAGCTATGTGAGAATGTCCTGCAATTGTTGATGCAACAGGTTATTTTTGCAAAGTTCCCTTTCATTTTACTCTAGAGCAATAGTCGAGTCTATGAAGCGTAGAAGATGATTCCCAAAATTAATGGTTACAGGATATATCATATATATCCCTAATGCTTAGGTAAATAGGACATCTCCCTAATACACAAATACAAATGTAGCCAAGAATGTAATTAGGACACACACAAACCAATCCAAGTAGAGTATCAACATTCTTAATCTAAGTAGAATTAAGATAGATGTATAACATCTCTCTAACAATTTTGGTCCCATTTGAAGTTTAACATCAAGCAAACGAGAGTAGAGCCTTTTTTTCTCCATTTACTAAGCAATGCTAACAAGTCTATTTTAGGACCAGATATACCCCATGTTTGCACTGGGTCCACCCATATCTGCCCCACTTACAACCCTAATGCCTAACTTGCATTCTTGTTCTCTCAAACATACCAATAATGAAAGGAAAGAGATTCTCAAAAAAAAATTTAAAGTGGATGGTACCAATTATTTATAAATAGAAAAGGGGGACGTACAAGTATAGCGCAAAAAAGCCCAAGAAGCCCTATACAAAAGGCCACACCAAGAAAGTGTGGAACAATTAACTCCCCAACAAGACAAAAAGAGAGGAGTCGAGGGAATTCACATTACAAAGAGTCTCAGCCCATTCCCTCACTCTATCACAAACAAAAGAGACAACCAACTCCACACTTATAGACTCCCTCCTAAAGATCTGGTTGTTACATTCCCCCCCCCCCCCTAACGACCAAAGAGTAGCATGGAGGATGAGCCACCACACTATCCTGTCTCCTCTGAGGGCCCAACTTCTACCCCAGTCCTTCATGAGGTGGTGCACCTGGCTATGCTGGACGAAGCCACGATGAGTCCTCTGAGCAAGATCTTCCCACACCCCCTGTGAGAAGGAGCAGCCTACAAGTGGTCCATGAACCCGACATCCACCCCATAAGGCAGCAAGTCGACTGGACACCCGGGAGGAAATGGCTCACTCTATCACGAGTGGGTAATCTCCCGTGTGAGATGCTCCAAATGAGGATCTTCATCTTCAACGGCTCTTCGGTCTCCATATGTAGGAAGAGAGAGAGTGGCGAACCCCACGATCTGCAATAATGGCATAAGCTGAGCTGACGGAAAAGGGACCCTTCTTTTCCCACCTCCAAATAGCGGATGAAAAGGGAGGAGAAAAGAGAGGAGGTCCTGAAATTGCTCCATCTCCACGTCTCTAAGGGCTCTCCTGAAAGTTGGAGCCCAGGCATCCCCAGAAAGATGGGAGTCGAAAGCCTGGGACACCGTCCCCAAGGGAGCATCTAAGACAGCAAAAAGGCTAGGGAAGACGGCCTCCAAGGTGAAGTCACCACACCATTTATCCTTCCAAAAGAGGCTCTGGTTGCCCCTCCCTAGTTGAACGTGAACACTAGAGTAGACGAAGTCCCTGCAAGACTGTATGTCACGCCAAAGAGGGGAAATCCTGTGCTGCGGGATTGGGCCCAAGTCCCAAACCCTCCTCCTGGAATAGTATCTTTGCTGAATAACCTGCATTCACAACTCAACCTCCCCCGTACCCAGCCTCCATAGCCACTTACACAATAAGACCAGGTTGAAGTCCCTCACATCTTTGATCCCCAACCCTCCCCCTACGTTACCCTCTTCAATCCTACCCCAAGCAATGTCATGCCACCCCCTAACTCTCCCACCACTGCCATGCTAGAAGAACCTCCTTTGAATAGCATCAATCTTCGAGACCACCGTCTTCAGAATTTGAAAGATAGAGAGAAAACAAACCGGTAGGCTGTCCAGCACAGATCTGCATAAAATAAGTTTGCCCCCATAAGATAACAACTTAGCCTTCCAACCAGCCAAGCTGGATTCATATCTCTATAGAATAAGAAGCCAATCTGCACAATGGAGAGCATAGGGAGACAGAGGTAGACTCAAGTACGAGATAGGGAATTCCCCTACCTTGCACCCCAAAATACAAGCTGCCCTACGAAGAGACCACTCTTCCATACTCAACCCCACAATCAAGCTCTTATTAAAATTGACTTTAAAGCCAGTGACCTCATCTAGCAACTCCATCAAAAGTCTAACCATAAAGAATTGCTGCTCCCCCTTAGTAAGAAACAAGATGGTATCATCAGCATATTGCAAGTTAGAGATAGAAAGGCCCTCTATCAAGCTGAAACCCTGAGAGCAAACCGGCCACCTCTGCCTTGTGCCACACCCTGCTCAACACATTAGCTTAACTTAAGTTTTTCTCCA
The DNA here is from genome assembly GCA_022559845.1 of Amorphophallus konjac. NCBI lineage: Eukaryota > Viridiplantae > Streptophyta > Magnoliopsida > Alismatales > Araceae > Amorphophallus > Amorphophallus konjac. Next base: position 208,063,608 of record CM040120.1, on the reverse strand, counting down.
ATTGTGTACGTGATAGGCTAAGAACAATAAAAGTAAAAAATGTTTCCATCCTTAATTCTATGTTACTGCATACCAGCAACCTCCACCGCTCCTCTTCTTCCTATCCCTTCTTCTCCTCCTATTTTCCTTTTTTCCCTTCCATCATTTCAGCTCCCTCCTGGCTAGCCAGCGCCTTTTGCAGTAACAGTTTAGCCAGGAGGGGCCAGTTTTAATTAGGTGAAGATCAAATCACTCCCACCCAATCCCGGTCCCGATTGAACTAGTAAGAGGAATCAATTGATTCTCAGAGATATGGTCCCAGATAGACATAAAAATAAGCAATCCATCAGATGAGGCTAAATGTAGATATAGATGATAATTAGGGAAAAATATGTTCTTCTCATCAGACCAGTGTATGTTTCAGTCATGGTCATTTCACTATTTGGTTAATGGATAACAACTATATGGTTCTGAGTTATTCCTTTAGTTGAATGGCTTTACTAGCTAACATAATCCAGTGACCTGGGTCTTGCTAGACATCACTGATAGGCCGATAAGTATGGTTTTTACAAAAAGGACTTTCAAAAGGAAGCAAAATTGCAACCCATACACACACTAAAAAGGACATTAAAACTGGACCACAGTTTTGACCAACATTTAGTTCATCAGCACCACATTAACAACTTGGCTGTTTTTTGTCTTCACAAGCAAGGGTACTAAGTCAAGCTTGGTTGACATTTCCAAATTGGGTAGGTCTTGTATCATTATGTTCCATTTAACCTAACATAGATGTCTGATGCAACAAATATATTACACATGCCAAATTATATATGCTCAGGTTCTTATTCTCTTGTTACATACTAACAGAATTAATTCTCATGCCAGTGAGACAAGTATTTAGAATAACAATTAAGAATACAAAGTTAATCAATTAAGACCGATCTTAATTATGATTGCTAAGTATCTTTCACTCCTCTTGAAACAGAGGTTGCCTTGACACCACAAGCTCCCACATTTCCTGTTTAACTTATCTATCCGAGGGTAGGAATATCAAGAATGATCCATAGATAATGGTGGTGATGTGCAGGTACTAAAGGCTTACATTTAAACCCAAGTACTCCAAAGAACATATCACACAAGGACATGGTTGACATCATAGTTGCCAACATGTGAAGTGAAAGAAAGATACAAAGTGAAAGTGAGAAATCGCTTTCAGAAAACTGAGGAAAAACAAGAAATGATTGCATCTTTAAATGAATTAAATTAATTAGTGGCACTCTAGTTAAGAAGATTTTAAGTATATTTACTGGTGTTCTTACAGAAATTTTAATATATATATATTGAATTTTAAATAAAGTGTCTCCTCATTGTAATATTCTATTTCGTCTTCAAATTTTAAAGATTATATTTTAAGTTTTTTATTAAGTTTATAGGTCATTTCCATGATATTTTTGGTGTTTGTATGATTATTCTGTTTGGATGAGGCACTTTCATAATTAACTTTCCATGATAGCCATTTTATAAATAACCCTCTTCCACAACTTTTACTAGCTTGCCATGTTCAATGGAAAGAAAAGAGGGCATGCTATCTCCGGCCTCTATGCTCGACTGCTGCATCCTAACCTGTACCTGCTTCAGCACATGCTGCCACCATTGTTGAGGCAAGTAGCCAATGTTGATCCTAGAGGGTGCCACATTGTCCATCTACCACTTGCTCATGCTATCTCCCATCATTGGCCTGTTCATGCTATCTCTCATCATTGACAAGTAGCCAACATCCATGCTTGGGGGTGCCACCTCGTCCGTCTACCACATGCTTGCCACCTGGTCATGCTATCTCCCATCATCGGCAAGTAGACAAGGTCCATGCTTGAAGCTGACACCTCATCGGTCTACTGTATACTTGTCACCTGCTCGTCGTATCACCCATCATTGGCCTGCTCTCTTCCAACCACTGTCTATTGCAAGATTCAGCAGCCATTGCCGGTGGCATTAGCAGCAACAACCAGCAGCAAAGCAGCATCAGGAAGTGGACCCAGAAGAATCAGCTGGTGGCATGACCCAGAAACATCCCCGCTATGACATGATGTCTCCTTAATCCAGACTCTAGCTTAACAAAGGTGAAAGTGACTAGAAGCCAGCTCTGACCTGGGCAGCACATACCTGGACAAACAGAAGCTGGACGAGCATCTCAGAAACCAGCCAAATGTCCCTGGAGACAGCTGGTTTGGGGCTAAACAGAAACTGGGAGCCAAACCAGGGAGCACAAGTTAAATTCCAGTCCAGTCTTTGATTCCTTGATCTAAACTTTTTACGAATCCTTTTAGACATCTGAATCCCCAATGTCAATAATCATAAGTAAACTGATTTTACACCAACATGTATGATGTATAAAGTCATCCTCCATCACTACTCTACAATTTACTGTCCTTAGAGGATCCTCAGATACCAAACATTGTCAAACATCAAACCTCTATCCCTGAAACAGAAACGTTCCCATATTTCAGCAATGATCCTCAACTAGTAATGTTCTATACATCATTTGTCGCTCAATTATCCTCATCAACAGTTACTTCAAAACATATTCAGAACTTGCCAACTCTTGGATTCTGATTATCCCAACGCATTACCTAGAACAATACCAACAATCCTGGTCCATGTAATGCTCTTTAGTTTCCCTTCTAGTTCCAGGCTTTTCAAACAATCACATACATGACACTGTTAATGAAGATTGCCTCTCTAATGCATTGAAAATGGAATCTTATTCCACCTCATATGTTTTTCTTTCCTTTGAAAATGGGCAGACCACCCCAAAAAAAGGATTCAAGAATCACAGAAGATTCTCTGGCAAGGACAAGAATATGTGTCTTTCTTCTCATCATTTTCAAGACACAGTGGTTCCAAATTCAAAAGAGAAAAGTAGAACAAGGACCAAGCAAGGAAAAGAAGGAAACTCTAACTAGGGGCGTAAACTGGGTTGGGTAGACCAGAGTCAAATTACTTGGATGTGGACCCTCCCATATTTTCAAATGCTTGAATTCAGGTCTGGCGAGATACCCGCATTCCCACGCATGGATACCTGCTGGACCTTCATCTTTCTCCCATTTTAACCCACCGGACAAATAGAAGATAATGCCTTTTTTCTTTTGGCATGCACCTGAACTGTTAGAAGAGTTTTCATTTTTCTCGGCACCCCCATCGCCACCATGCTGGCTCCATAGAGGCTGGGACTCCCCCTTCCACCACCCTTGTCCTCCATTGCCTCAGCCATCTTGTCCATCTCCTCCCCCCCCCCCCCCCCACCCACCAGCTCCAAGTTGCAGATTACCAGCCACGGAGCTCATACCATCATGGAATCCTCCGATTGGTTCCGACCCATCCTACGGAAGGCTATTAGGGCTGCTACTTTGTTAGAATCAGAGATGCATGTATGAATTATTTTCTTCCCTTATTTTGCTATCTTTGTATACTTTACCAGTTATGCCCATCAAGTATCTGACAGAATGCTACCCCTTTTCTTCTGATTTCATGTACACTGTGACCTAATGCCCATCATAGTGTTGCTGCGGTAATTGGTATCCAAAAACCAGGTGGTGGTAAAAAACATCTCCCATTTGCAGAACCTCAGCAACGTGCTTTCTGAGTTTGGAGTTGAACTACACAGAGGTGTTCATGTAACTCTCTTTGCAAGAAATGGACCCATGGATACCCATCAGGCCATCCACATACGAGGACTTAAACCCATGAATGTTCAGATCCGGGTCTACATCTTATAAAATGTATCCCGTTCTGAATCAATTCCGGATCAGATCTTCTTGGGTTCACCCAATTTACACCCCTAACTCCAACATGTAACATGAGTTGCCTTGTAAACAGGAAACGTCAATCGGTCAAATCTGCAAACTACCTTTTAACAGAGGCTGACACAGGTCTGGTACTTTCAGATTAGATAAACTTTGGGCTGAATCATTAAACGAAAACCCCCGTACCCAAAAAAATCCATACTAGCTTCACTTCCTCAGAACCCAAGAAAAGGCAGCAAACATTCTTTTATCATTTTTTTTCATCAGATCAGGGAACTAAACCAAAAAATGAACAGAAAATTGAAGACAAAAAATTTTAATTAGACAAACCGTTGGACAACTTGATCCTCCATCATTGATGAGAAGAATGTTTCTTTACAAAGAGGCAACGAATTTGCAAAAGCTTTTGCAGCTAAACTTAGTGTCACCTGTTTCGGCATTCAGAAATTAGACATAGATGAACTAAGTCATAATGGTCCAATTTCCTTGTCAATATCCTATGGAAATAAAAGAATTATGCAACCACATACTAAAACACTAATGTAGAAGCAACCTTAAAAGAGTGTAGGCCAACAGTAATTGAAGAGTGTCAACAGATACCTTGATAGCAGCAACAGGTTTGGTCAAGAGATAGCGCCATACCAACCCACTATAATCAAGCAATAGCTTGTCAGACATGACCGATTACAATCAGCAAAATTCACAATGCCAACAAATCAGAAAGGCTCTGTAATTAATCACCTATTTCCTGAAGGAGGTACAGAGCACACAAGAACGGCTCCAGCAAGCATTTGCTGTGGATCACTGGTGGCTACATACACGATCAGAATGATTTTACATGTTAACTATGGGGAAACTATGCAAAAGGACTGAAAATAAAAGTCAAGGATCCATATAAATCTAAAAGGGAGATCAATTTGCTCCAGCACTTGTTCATGACCACTCTCAGCAAGCAGGTTGAATCATATCACTTGATAGAAAAATTAGAGGGCTCCATAGAATGAACTTAATATATACAACCATGAAACATACACCCACCAAGACTAGATGCATGATTGGTGGTACAATCAGTTCTCACATGTGAAATGTATGATTGAATAATAAGTCCACCGAATGAGTGTCCAACCAGCACTGGAGGTAACTTGACTTCCTTCTGGATGAAGTCAGCTATATCACTTGTATGAGTCTACTAAAAAAATTGTCAAGAATGTAGTTAAATATGATGAATAAGTGACTTCAATGCTAGTTGAAATAGATCAAGAGAGTGCAACTCCTCACTAAAAAGAGGTCTACAATTTAAGAAAAGAAGATTTCGAAGAAACACCTGAAGGGTGCAGGTCGCAGCCTCATTAGGCAAATCACTTTCACCCTAACATGTACAATTCAAGCCATTAGAAAACCAGAAGACTGGCTCATTGATGAATTTGAATTACAAAATACTAACCGCTAATCAAGGATAATATTGAATTATAACACATATAATTGCAAAAAGGAACCCTCTTACATGCATAGTTGTGGAAATGACATTCTTAGATATAAAATAATTAATATATGTACACATATGTATACAAACGCCCCCACTGTTAGGCACCATAACCTACCGTCAAATAAATGTAACTAACTCAAAGTTAAAATCTAACTAGAGATAAAAAATGTTCCTAGTGTCTCAACTTGTTAGCACAGAAATAACCCTACTGCATGAATATAAGTGCAAAAATAACCTAAGTGCAAAGTTACCCCTCCACTATGCACTGCTATGTGTTTTTTAGACAGCAAATAACCGCAGGGTTTTTTCTTTTTTTGAAAGTGAACTGCAGGGGTAATTGCACACTTATGTTTATATAGTAGGATTATTTTAATTAATGTGTATAAGACTGGAATTTCTGTAATTATACATGTAACAGGGTTATTTTTGCAATTATCCCTCATAAATATATAGCACATCACAACCATAGATATCTAGGATGATACATCAAAAAAGAAAAACATATATAACCTAAATCAAGCTCCCCAGAAAAGGAAAAAGATTATAATTGCTAGGTATCAGTTCCTCGTATGAATAGAGGTTATGGTCTCAAAATTGGAAACAGCCTCCCTTTGAAATGAAGAGGGAAGGCTGCATACATCTAACTTTCCCTGGATCCTGCACCTGTGGGAGCTTTACAGTTTACAGCACTTGGCTAACCTTTTATTTCCTCCTATGAAGAGGAAAGAGGGGAGAAGATCAAAAAAATACCAAAAGATTTAGCAGACAACAATGTATTAATTGACACAAAAAAAGAAGCTAAAAGCCTACCACCAGAGAAATTACAAATGTGGATTTTGCTTTTCAAGCTTCAATCAGACGGGTGGCCTTCTGGACATGGAAATTGAAAGCAGAAAACCATGTGCTCATGCAAGAAGATTATTCCCTAAACCTTGCACAGAACCTTAGTCTCATTTTCACCCAGTACACTGCTTTAGGTACTAGATCCATGACCCAAACTGTGGTACTAGAAGCAGAATGGATGGATAATAGATTAGATGATTAGTTGATTACAATCAAAATAACCTGCATTTGAGAGTTCTTTGTTCCTTTACTCCTCCCTTGCTTTCTTTCTTTCTTTCTTTCTTTTGCTGTTACTTTCTTTACATAGTTCAGTATAGGGATGCAAACCTATGTTATCAAAGGCACTTGAGGAGCTCACCTAGGCAGTGAGGCAAGGCAACGTGGCCATAACTCGCCTTGCTTCAGTCCATCTCGCCTAGGCGAGCTGGCTGTGGCTGTAGGGCCTTTGGGCCAACCCCATTTGGGCTGCCCAGCCCTTTTGGGCTGCACAGCACATTTCTATAAGAATTTTTGGCCAGGGGGAGGCGCTGCCCCCACTTTGACCCCCCTGGGACCTGGCTATGCAGGTCGATCCACGATGCGAGGCTGGGTTATGTGAATTTGATAAGTTCTTAATTTATTTCCCACATTTACATGGATGAATTTACTAAATATACTAAATAAAACAGATATATAATATATATCATCACACAAGCATTTGAAGCTAAGGCGACCCCTTGATCGCCTCGAGACTCTCACCACTGACTATATAGATGCAAACGGTAACTGATAACCCATTTATTTGACCGATTATTAACTTAAAGGCCGATTAATGGACACACCTTTCAAACCGGTACGCATAACAGGTAAGAGAATGGATATTCATTTCAAACTGACATGCATAGTGGGTGAGGTAACGGATATACATGTTACCAAACCCAATATCTGAAAAAAATATCTGATATAAATTAAATTTATATAATATTTAAAATAATTGTTATTTTGTAGCATTAATTAAGATCCAAGGGTGCTCATTGACCAAACCCTTATTTATTTCACAACCCTTTTTTTGGGAACTTGGAAGTATGTGTAATTAATGAGTGCCCCAAATTTTATATGGATCTTATTTCAAAAGTTATTTGTTCTAAAACTTGTAGGTATTTGTACGAGTGAGAAACAAATTATATGATCCCTTAATTGAAACTCCTTCAGAAGTTCTTTGATAGGTGTAGAGTTTCTTTAAAACATCTCACTTTTTATAATATTTCATATATACTGATTGGTGTTTGAAACCTACCTGACATCATTAGCATTAGCTGATAGGGTTAAGAGTTTGGATAGCGTCATTCCTTATCAGATACTGTTGACCATTCCTCACGGCATACTCCAACAACCTAACATGGGCAGATGGAGCTTGGCTCACCTACTGACTAGAACTAGAAACAAAAATGACATTGGAAATTGAACCAGACATCATGCAACGAATATGACATTATTTCTCAGGTTAAAATATTAAAAACCATCACATCATCAGAATTAGGCGAAGCATAACACAGGTAAGTTTAAGATTGTAATGGGCCCTCTGTCTAGCTCATTTGCAAAATGTAATTGTTTTCTGATGCTTTCATGTTTTCAAACCTAATGGCAAGTTGTTTGCGGAAAGTTAGGGCCATGGAGTTAACATTGAAGCAATGAAACCAAATGGATGTCCTTAAATAAATAAACCAATTGTTTGCAGACACTTCTTGCTACCTTTCTTTCCCAGAACATCAAAACAAGCAGTCTTCTGACAGTTTTGCTGTTGAGAAACAAAAAGTGTTTCATGCTACAAGGTTAAGGGAGTGAGACCCAACTGAGAGATCTCTACATCACTAACAGAAAGGAATCAATATTTGTGGATAGTCAAGCAAGCAGAATGAAGCACTTTAAAGATAATGGAGACCTCAGTAGTGAGATAATACAGAGAAGGAAGCAGAAATCCTCATAGACATGATGAATATCTTCTGAAGAAGAATTATAAAATGTTAAAGGTAGAGCCACTGCAATTGACTGAATGAGTCATTCAGATTCAGAACCATACACCTTTTCACTGCATAAGAAAATACACTGAATAACAACAGCAGACAAAAAATTCAAGACAGGAAGAAAGGAACAAATGAAAAGGTAAGGAACAGTACAAAGGAAAGAAAGAGCAAAACATGTGCAAAATCAAAAAGAGAAAAGGTGGCAGGCAGTTTTGTCTACAGGAGGCGCTCAATGGCCATTCCTCCCTGTCTCAAAGGCAGCTCCTCTTGTTCAGTTACAACTCTGTGTGTATACCCAAGGAAACAACACAACAGAGAAATTAAGCTATTTTGCTTATTTAATATGAAACTTGCTGGGTTTTACTAAAAAACACAGAGAGCCAAAATATAAAAAGAAATAGCCTAGGGCATAAAACCAAAAACTAAAGACAAGGAAACTGAGCCCCAATAAGTCCACAGACTTTTATCAAGCTCATAGGACTAGTCTGGAGCTAGACATAAGTGAGAAGAAAGGAAGAGCTAAGGGAAGGGGTTGATTAATTATATTGATGATAGATCACCAGCCACTTAGTGAAAATGCCAAAATAGAGGATTGCAGTTTTCTCATGCTTTGCTTTAAGATTAAGAGACAAAAATGAATGTCCTTCAATGTTTTTGTAGATGAGAGACATAATGAAGACATTGACTTAATTTATTTTGAATAACACCTCTGAGGCGCTACAGAAACTGGAGTCTGACTTCTTATTTAAACTTCAACTCAGCAGAAATTTAACTAAAAATCCAATGGCTCAACAGGGGAAAATAAAGACAGCAGTAGCTCTTTTCATCCTACCAACGTCAAAATCACAAACTCTATATTGGCATGCTAGGAGATACAAATGGTAAATGGACTATTGGCATTGAGTATTCCCAGTACAAAATCATATAACTTTTCTGTATGGCCCAGTTTGAGGCTGGTGTGTTATATGCTAACTTACGCTCCTGTACTTGTAAAGTCCCTTTTGTTATTTAATAGCATATCGTACCATCCACTTCTAAAAAGAGTATTATCTGCTATAGGTTCCTTTGTAAAAAGCATAGTAACCAATCCCATCCCCTTCCAGCTGGAATTGGCCAGGACATACCAACCTAGTGTAAAAATGGGGTAGGACACTTTACTATCCTTCCCATGGTTTGCCAACTTGTACCATACCAGTGCAAGCCAGCTGACCCGTACCATACCACGGAGATTACATGAAGGTCCGAATCAGCCGAGTTGGCCCAAGTCGGTCCAAGTCATCAAAGGAGAAGCTGGGCAACCCGGCCGGAGTTGGTCTGGGGCCAACTTGTACCGTACCAGGCCGAACTCGGGTCGGTCTGATCCACCGAGTCAGCAAACCTTGGTCTGTCCCAGTGGGTGTCCCAGACTGTCATGGTTGTCCTGGCCTCTCCAGGACTGTCTCGGCTGTCCCAATCTGTCCCAACTTGTCCCAGCAGGAGGATTCCAAGCTCCTTAAACCCTTTTTACAAGATTGTTTTAGAGGTCTGTAGAACAAATTACTGGTGGTATATCCTTTCATAAAGATTAGAATGCATTAATCTTGTGTTATTTTCATGTGATACATTTATTTTGATGCTATTTTATTTATGTATATGGTTTATACTTTGCAATATGCAGGCAATAAATCCCAGACGGGATGCCAGCATGATCCAGGACACTAAGTCCCATCCTAATAGACAAATGGGCAATTACTGGGACAAGATTGACAAGTGTGCTAAAAAGTCCAATAGAAAGAAATTTTAGGCATTCAAAATGTATTCTGGCTATTTATGGTTTCTTGACGATAATGTTGCCTATATTGCAGCTTGGGATAAAGCCAGCCCATCATCTTGTCTTGGTGGGATATGGAAAGATAACCCCTTGCGTCCTCGAAATACTGCATGCATAACTTTTGCATGTCCAGTGGACAGAGTTATAATTAGTTGCTAGTACAAACAGAGCAACAAAACCACCAAAACAAGTGCAAGGCTTTCATGTAAAAATTATTCAGTTGGAAGTGAAATATTTCACCCAAAACCCATTATTTTTCTCAAATTAATCGAGACAATTTCCTCGAATCAATCGAGATAAATTACACTGAAGTTCGGCGACGGTCAGAATACGGCACAAAACCAGTACCATCACTCCGAGGAGTTATCTCCACCTTCCGGAATTCCCAGTCAAAAGATCTCATCAATCACAAGTTCCTAGAAGCAATCAAGGTGATTGAAGACAACTTAAATCGACAACGACTGACTGACAGCACGAAGCCAAGCGTCGTTGTGATTCCGGGCGAATTTCCGAATCCCGAAAATTCCCGTCGGATGTCCGGGATGAAAGAAAACGACATCGCAATAGGGAAACAAGCACGTAGGAATTTGTTTACACACCTACGGAAAGTCCGGCACCGTGTACGAGACAACCCCGGCGGATGCAAGCTTCTCCCCTCGACCAACGATGCGGAGAAGACAAACGAACAAACAATGAAGGAGTTTTTCTCCTCTCCACGTGTCCCGGCTACGAGCAAACAAACAAAAAAAGGGCAAAATCCAGGGTTTTATGGAGGGCTTTTCTTTGCGAACAGGCCAAGGAGACTAGGTGGGGACCCGCAAGGCCCTGCCCAGAATCAAATAGATCCCACAGGTGCCGTTTGACCCCGATCAAGCCCACTCGGGATAAAACAGTCCCCTACGAGGGTCGTTCCCCACCGCCCAGAAAATGGGCCGTCAACCTCGATCGGTCAACCCCAATCACTTGACCGGGGTTGACCAATCGTCTCTACCGGGGTCAATTGACCCCGATTAACCTAGGGTTGACCGGGTCAAACTCGACATGTCCTAATGGGGTCAATTGCCCCCGGTTAAGCCTTACAAGCCTAACTAGGGTCAATCCCCATCTCCCGAGGGTCAAATGACCCTAGTTAAGCCTTAAAAGGGTGGATAAAAATCCCATCTGGAGTCATTTGCCCATCTGAAAGGGCCAATTGACCCCGGATGATTCAACTTCCTAACCGGGTCCAAGTGACCCTCTATCCTCTATAAATACCTCCCATGGGTCCAGAGGGAATAGACACAGAGAGACCGACGGAACAAGCACGGCAGCGCAAAGAGTTTTTGTTTGTTTGTAAAAGGCCCACTTGACGGTATGAATTATAAATATCCTGGGTCTTACCTTTATGCCCCTGGGGACCTTGTTGTGTAAATTTCTTTGCATTTTGGGCGGCAAAAGTATGTAGATTTCCAAACTAATCGGGAATTACAGAAATGGCCTTCCCAAAATTGAAAGAAAACCCTTATATCCTATCAATATATTTTTACTTTGCAAATTTATCAAATTATGACTATGTCTCGCATTTGTGTAGAGACTTCTTGTAAAGTCAACAATTTTCCGACAACCTCTTGTATCCACACAAATGATGAATATATGCAAAGGCTATTTGTGTGTTTCGAGAAATTGCAAATAAACCCCGCCTGCCAGTGAAATTCTGTATACCCCCCCTTATGAGGGATGTTTGTGTGTGTGCTTTTCCAAAGCCCTATTCTGTCTTCACGCTTATGGGTATTGCCTAACTACGCCTACACTTGAGTGTCGCCAAAAACTACTAAATTCGCCTTTGGCCTCCACAGAAATTAACAAAATACCCTTGGGAGTCCAAAAATGGCCAAATACCCTCTAAACCTTCCATAAACTACCCAAGTGTCCTCGGAAGTTAGAAATTGCACAAAGCCCCTGACCTGACCTAAAATTATCAAAATATCCTTGGAACCCAGAAATGACCAAGATACCCCTAGGATCCAGAAATCGCAGGGATACCCTAGAATACAAAGTGTCCCCAACCTCCCATGAATTCATAAGCATATCCCTACATTCATGGGGTTTTGTTTAATGTCCAGCCAAACCATATCCACAACCAAACCCTAATTTTATCAACAGTGAGTTAATTGTGAGTGATGCAAGCGAGCTTGCCCTTAATGTCAGACCTATGTAAAGGACTCCAAGGTTTCTTTGACAATTAAACAAGGGTGTTTGGACTTTATGTCAATGTAAATCAACACTGACACTCAAACTCAAATCGTTTGATTAAACTAAACCTGCAGAATTAATCATGCGGATGCTATTTAAATAGCCCAAAAATGTGCATCACTATAAATTTCCCTTTCCCTTAAAAAGAAAGAAATTTATACACATAAAATTCTGTGTTCAACAGGAACACACTGGCCACTTCTTTTGAAATGTTTAAAAGGGTTTAAATATCAGCGCTGTGATGAAATGAATATGTAAATGAACTACGGAAATGGGATAGCATTGTATACATGTAAAGTTCATCTTTGATGTCCAAAATGGCAACGAACTGAAACTTTTGCTGATGAAAATGCAAAATAGCATCTTCAGTGTAGTTCATTCGACCAAGCATTCAAAATAATATGTCGTACTGAAGAATCTGCAGTCAAAAGTTCTCAAGAAAGGCGTTTCCATGACATCGAACATAGGAACCTAACAGCATTATTAATAATCAATGCATCAGGAGGAAATAATGTTAAAGACGCACTGGCCGTGCAAAATTCAACTAACGATCGTCTTCACCATGGGAGGTAATATCCACAATGCGCTCAGCTTTCCTGCGGAATTCTTTCTCCACCCACTTGCACATGCATCCACACTACTACTCAAAAGTGTATTTACAGGAAAAATGCCACAAATTTCAAACGCAACTGAAGTGGATTCATACGTTACTGGGATATAGTAATACTGAGCAAGGAATCTGGTTCCAAATCACAATAATAAACTAGAAGAAAAAGGAAAAGCTAGAAGTCACGAAAACAAGGCACAGACCAATCGGAAGAGACGGGAAAAGGATGATTAAAATAAAACTAAGTACACATGGCAACTACCTGGCCTATTAGACTGACGGCATAGCAGTCATAGCCAGCGCCAGAGAAGAAAGGCAACCAGTGTTCGGCCCAGCACCAGGCGGCATGAAAGCTCCCATGAACGAAGACCAACGGCGGTCTGCGGCTGCGGTCTTCGGTCCTCTCCCGGCCAGCCACCGCGCCAGTACCCTTCTGGAAGATGACCTCAATGCTGAGGCCGGAGGGGAGGCGGTGGAAGAGACGAGACTGCCCCTGCTTGAGCTGGTACGGCAGCCTCACCTCTCGAACCTTCTCCTCCAGGACGGCCAGTGGCTTTCGCCCATGGCTCCTGCGAAGGAGCGGGAAGATGCCACTGCGAAGGCGCGGAGGAAGGGAAGAAGGGGCTGGGATGAGAAGATTAGCCATCGTTGTCGTATCACCTTCGGATATCCCCTTTTTTTTCTTGGAATTCTCGCGCGCGAGTACGAAGATCGTCTAAGCGATATATTGCGATTAGGATGGCCGCTCAGAGCACGAGCGAATCTGATCCGTCGCGTTCGGTCGAGTCGTATATCATCTGTTCGCCACTTCGTCGTCACTGTCACTATCGTCGAACCTCACTCGCCGTCGCAGTCACCCCGAGTCGCGGTGAGGGGGGATGGAGGTGGACTCGGACCCAGTCAACCTGAGTCACATCCAACTCAGATGACTCGTACTGGATCAAGAAAATCTCGATCATATTCAGATCATTGGGTCTGCAAATCGTGGTTCAAAGTAGTCCAAGTACGAATCACAGATGATGAGTTTTACCTGTTCTTGTAGCGATGCAAGTAAAAAATAATAATAATAAAATTGTTAAATGGCTCCTAATCCCAGTTGCATATTCGTACATCCCAGTCGATAATAGGATAGTTAAAAAAATCAAAAAAAATTGGGGCTTTCGATCTTTATTTGTTTTCAATACTCCAATGCTCGATGGGGCTATACAACAACCATATACTTGGGCCCGAACAGCCCAATCGTGGGCCGAACAACCCATGGGGCCCTGCGGCAGTGGGCCTTCAGCCAGCCCAGCCCACCGCTGGGGCCCGACCTGAAGGCCCAGGACAACCCAAGGACTTAACTCAGAATACCAAAACCCTGACTTCTACGCCAAGGGCAACCTTTTAATTAGCCAAGGGCGCTGCCCAATCAGATATAGATGTCTCACAAAGGCAATTAATACTCACCCCTGGCCCAGTTTATTTTTGGAGTGGGTCAGGGGCGGATACGTCATCCCGAGTGACTCACCCTTAACTCATCTCGAATGACTTATTTTACTTTTTTTATGAATTCATAAAATTCAACTTTATCCCTAATCGACTTTAGTTAAACAAAAAAAGAGTCAAACAAGACTCACTCATCCCACCCTGATTAACCTATTACTATTTTAACCGGACTTACTCCTTTGTCAAAGTGACTCTTATCGTCTATTGAGATCCAATTGACTTGACCGTCAGAGAATTATAGATGATTGTGATCTTGCATAACTCGGAATCGAATGACCCTCATCCATAGGGACTAATAGATTCTCGACGCTTTCAGCTACCGTTTCCTAGTCTGACATTCTCATTGTCAGAGTGCTTGATAAAATATCATAGTTAAGATTTAAAATTTTGCAAATATCTGAAAGTACCTCTTAAATTTTAGGCCGGAACGATTTTTTTTTTGAATTTTGAGATGATGTAAATTCTCTCTTTACTATAATATTATTATTAACATTTCACGGCTCCCACTCTGCCAGTGGTCATCCCTCACCAAAACCTCATGTGGCCTCTGCAGTTGTGTAACTATTCTTGTCAAAGAATCAACCGATGACTTGATCAGAGAGTAGAAGTCGAATCAAACAAAATCGAAAAGGTTTCATGTCTCTTTTTGTGGTTCAACAGTTTGGGTATGCATCATAGAATCCATGCTAATCTAGAAGTTCAAACGTGGCAGCTGACACAGCGGAACAGGCTAGAGTACTCCCCAAGGTTCGTCGACTCGGTCATCTGTACCGGATTGGGATTACTCTGATCTTGTACGGTATCTATGAGTCGCATTTGACTCAGACTGACTCGATCGTCTCCCACCTCATCTCGTAGACCTCTCTCCCCTTATCCCAACCCGACGGCGGTTTCTTCTCTCACCCCGGCACCCCCGCCCCACCCCCGGTAGTCTCCCACCACGGCTGGCAGCGTCCCTTTTGACCGGATCATCGTCGCCACTGCCGGATCTCATCTACCACCGTTGGATCCTCGCTGCCACCATCGAATTATCGCCGAAGCACACTTAGAAAGTCACAGAAAAGGGTAGAGAGAGAAGGAGGAGCGACTCGATTTGAATCTATCGAATCAGGTCTCGAATTTTTTTAGATCCGAGTAAATCCGCCTGAGTCACCCAGACTCGAACCGAGTCATCAAACCATACTCTTACCATGCCCAAATTGAACATGTTGCAATTTTATAAGGTGACTTTGGTTTTGTTGCAAGCATTTGGGTTGAGCAACTCCCCTGCCCAAGTTGCAATTCTTGCATCTAGGTGGCAATCCCACAGTTTGATTGTCCAATTAATCATTGCCAAATAATTTGTTAAAGAGTAATGCTTGCTGCACACCCACCCGGGTATATTGCACACCCGTTTTATATAGTTATCTTATCTAATTTTTAAAAAATATGCAGAGCTCTAGTTCCATCCCTGATACACATGCATAAGTCACATCATGGTATGACAGCTAAAACAAACAACTTTCAACTTTTTTTATTTTTTTGAGCCATCACATTGTGGTGACTTGTACATAGTGAGTCCCATAATTTGTTTATTTTTTTAACATAAAAAACTTGTTACATATTGCTAAATATGTAAATACACCCGAGTGTGCATCGAACCTTACCCTGCTAAAAAAAGAATGGCCATCCAAAGTGTAGTGTTGGTTTCTTGCTAACTTTTTAATAGGGTATTTGGGAACAATTTATTTAAGGCTATTTCTCATTTAAAAAATATTTCACTTGTGATTTTTCACAATTTTTGAATTTATAAAATTTAACTTTTGACTTATTTGATAAAATCCAAATAATATTTAAGAAAGTAATAAGGATGCTCGTTAAAGAGGTGGTTGAGAGAGAGAGAGAGGTGGTAACGTGTGAGAGAGAGAGAGAGAGAGGTGCTATGGGAGAGAGAGAGAGAGATTAGCTCTTCTCAAAAAAAGGTAAAGAGTTATTTTTTATTTGAGAAAATTTACTGAAATGTTAACTCTCTCCCTAAAAATTAGGAGAGGCGCACCAAACATGTTTTAGTCCCCATTATTTCTTCAAAATAAAGTTTGAGAGAGAAAATGTCCAAAAAAATCATAACCAAACACCCCATGAGGCTTCTTGCTAACCTTAGAAGTTTAAGCTGTGCAACCCCCCCCCCCCTCCCACCCACCCCTCACCCTAAAAAAATTGATGATGATGATGATAGTAATACTAAATAATATCTCATCCTGTGATTGAGAACTCGAATAATCGCTAAAACGTGGAAGGGATTTGACGGAATCTACGGATATGATAACATACGAAGTACAACTTGCAAGCTCAATCCTACACTGCTTCCGATGTTGATCTAGTTTTCCATCGTGAGCTATTATCAATAACATGATCCTTGCATTTGGCATTGACCGCAAGAAATTGTTTCCCCTGTTCATAGTGAATCCAAGGCCGAACCAAATAATTTTCCTGTTGATGGTAAAGTTTGATGATATGGACTACACGAAGGAACATATCAGGTTAACAAGTTGACTTTGTGACAGGAAGTGACGCAGGATGAATCTTTATGATATCAGTTTAGTGTTGTTGACTCTGACAACTGCTAGCATGGTGGATGTGAGGAGGTATCATCATGTTGGGAGCTATAGCACCTACATTTCATTGAAATTGGTCATCAAGCATGTGATCATACTTCAACAAGGGGACACAGTCAGGCAAAAGCAGCTGGAGAGAGAATGTTGAGAGGATGCTGCCATAAAGATCTAATTCAGTGCATACTAATCTTCTTCTCCACTGGGTGCTACATGCAGAACCTCATACATTGAAATGCAAAATATTGAGAACATGGCATTGCATAGTGCTTAAAATACTGCACTAGAAGCTGGTTTACATCACAAGAGTCCGATTGAATCAAAATCTTAAAAGAATGGTTAAGGGATATGTTTCTAAACATTCATCATACTATACAACAGACGTATGATCATCGAATGTATATACACAATATTTGCTATTATTCTAATTCTACTGAGGATTCTATCTTCCCTCAGAAGAAAAAGAAACAGAAATAGAATTTCTTGAGCATTCGTCTACTAAGCCAAGAGGGGTTGATGCTTTACTGGTTCCTGTGGTACTAGTAGCACCTGTGCTGTTTGTGCTCATCTTGGATAGAGAACAGGTTGTGGTCCATCGTCCAGCTCGGCCTCTAAGTCCTGGTTTCCCAGGTTTTGGCAGGGCAAATGAGTCACTAGAAAGCATGAGATGAACAGAATACATATCCGGTCTGTCTGCAAATGTGGCTTGACAGCACAGGAGGCCCATTTGAATGCACAATGTTGCTTCATCACTATCCCATGCTGTAAGACTGGGGTCCATAATTTCAAGTGGCTTTCCTACTTCTGATTGATTCCACGCCTATGAAAAGGCCTAATGTAAGGATGTGGTTTTGATAGTAGATAAAATCTCTAACATGTGAAATGAAAGCTATCAATATAACTGTGTGGCAACTTACAATAATGCAACACAAATCAGACAACACGGGCAGATAGAAATTATTTACATAAATATGCAAAGCTGGGGGAAGATGGTAAGGAATTCTTCAATTTCATCCGTGAGAAATGCTCTGTATCTGAAAGAGTGATCCCTTGGGATCGCTTACAGCAGCTCCCAACAACCATTAATCATCAATTAAATGAGGCAAGAGAATGCATATTGGAGGTAGAAATCCCATACATAGTGGTTTAAAGAAGGGAACAGTAAGATGACCCATCCATGCTAGCATGCAAGCAGAGTTCTACTATTTAAGAGATGATAGATGAGCAAGAGATGGTGGAGAGAGATCCTTGATTTCTGTTGTGCTTTAGTCCCATATCAGATATCTATGGGAGTCTCACCTCTACATACATAGAAGATTCTCTCAACTCAATTCTTAGGTTTTGGGTTGAGTTTGGCCTCCAACACAATATCAGAGTGGGTTTACCAATATGTGGACATTTGGCCCTGTCCGTGATGTGCCCCAAATGGTTGGTTTGGCAGGGGTGGTTGTGGTTTAGTCTCATATCAGAAATCTATGGGAGTCTCACCTCTATATACATAAAGGATTCCCTCAACTCAATACCTAGATTTTGGGTTTCCACAAAGGGAAGATCATCTTGCTTATATTCCAAAACTGGTTACTCTTGATCACTAATGATATGCCTATTGCTTCACCTATCATGGATGAAGTAGGGGAAGGCATGTTTGTCTCTCCACCTGTCTGCCAGAAGTGCAACGGGGCCAGATGGTTACTCGGGTGTATTTCTCACATCCTGCTGGGAGGTCTTAAAGAATGATATACATGCAAAGGTTATAGAATTCTTTAGACCTTCCACGTCACTTAGGTTGTACACCTCTCCTTTTCTAGTGTTAACCCCAAAGAAGTGAAATGCAGAACACACTATGGACTATGGACCTATCAGTCTTTTACGAATTTATATATAAGACATTTGCAAGAATCAACTTCCGAAGAAAAGATATTTGCAAGAATTTCAACAGCAGGCTGCACAACCCTTTGCTGTTATGCATCTTGGATAACCAGAGGGTCTTCGTGAAGCAATGAGGTATCATTGAAAACGTTGGTATGACTCACGGGTTAACACATGAAATTAATGGCAAAATTGATGTTTCTAATGTCATATTAACGCTGGTCATGGCCAAATCTTATGACAGGATGGAGTGGTCTTTTCTTCTTGTAGTCCTTGCTACGCTTGACTTCAGCAAAATGCCTAGTTTATCAAAGCTAATGTTTACAGTGTCAGGTTTTTGGTGGTCAACAATGGAGGTGTCCATGGTTAATTGAAACTTTTTTCCTTCACGAACAACGAGACATTATCATGTCCCCAGAAGGTAATTGGCACAATCCCACGTACATTTACTGATGATATCAGCATCATATTCACAAACAGTAAAGAGTGTTCATGGTCTTCATTAATGGAGTTTCTAGCCGGCTAACGATTCAGCTCATTATTAGCTTTGTTCTTGGGCAGGATAACAACACTAAATTTTTTCATTAACAGGAGTTTGTCTAAGGACAATACAAGTATAGAATCCGATCACTTATTTGCAATTGCATAATCCAAAGTTTATTATTGCCAACTCAGTTTAAGAACTTACATAATTCAAAAGGTCGACCCTTTCTTCATCCAGTTGGTGATTGAGATTTTTCCTTCCACTTACAATCTCCAACACCAAGACCCCAAAGCTGAAGACATCCGTCTTCACGGACAAGTAGCCATTCAAAGCATACTCAGGAGCCATATATCCACTATCAAATTTGAGAATGTGATCAGCATCTAACAAATTTTAGTTTTAGATAAAACATGAGGCAACAGAAATCCTTACTGGTGATACATTACTATGAAGAGATAACAGTGTGCATAATGGCAAACTTACTAGGTACCAGAAATCTTAAATGTATTGACATGGGTGTCATCTCCCTCGAACAGCCTTGCCAAGCCAAAGTCGGAAATTTTCGGGGTTAGCTGCTCATCAAGCAGGATGTTGCTGGCTTTGATATCTCTGTGGATGATCTTAACCGGGGATTCTTCATGGAGATAAAGAAGGCCTCTTGCTATCCCCTTGATGATCTCAAAACGTTTTGACCAATCCAACGATGCACTCTTGCGCTTGTCTGGCGGATGACAGATATAAACAAGATATTAGGGAAAATTTAAGCGTTGTCAGAGATTCCCACTTTCATTCTTTTTGTGGTGAATAGAAAACATGGGTTATTTACGTGGTCACTTCTGCTACTATAGCAGTTTGGCACATAAATTGAATCGCATTACGTCAAACTCAACATATAATGTTTTTTTCACAATTCCTTCTTGCACTCATAGGCTTTAGGCTAAGTGATGCAGGACAAAAATGCTTCACCCCATCAAAATAAATCGAGCTCTCATGGGCATTTTATCGAACATATAACATGCTATAAATCTCTGCTTTCCAACTCAAAATAGACAGAATTATATGTGCATGAAAATTATGCGTATAACAAAGTTCCCTTTAAACAGACAAGCTTCAGATAACTCTGAGTCCGATACCATGTAGAGACAATCCTGGGTTGCAACTGTGGACATGCTGGGTGGAGCAATGGACATTAATCAGAAGAACAAACATGGGGTGACATCAAGATCATCAAAAGATTGTAGGTTGAGCCACACATTTGTCCCACTCATCAGAGAAACTCGATGCTCCGAGGTTTCTCCTCCAAATATAACAAACACCTTCTGAACACTTCTTTGAAGCTTGCTGAAATGAAAATTGATTTGCTCCCTGCCACTTATCAGGCTTATATCTGTATAAATAATTGTAACTGATCCAGCTTTTCCAAACTTAGCATTTTATTAAGTTCAGCACGTGAAGTGGTGAAGGCTATACCCATCCATCAATACGAGCAAATCACGCAAGCCACATTTCTTGAATAATGCTACTGTAGCTAACAGGATGATAAACAAAGAGACGATAACACGAGAGTGAGAACCGGTAGGGAGAGAAAGAGCTCGACGGCAACGGACGGGAGGGCAACAGAACCCCGCGGCTGTGGCAAGTGAAGGTGCACAGGCGGAGGGTGACGGCCGCACGGCAGAGAGGGATGGCGGACGGTGCGACGTCGACGGTGGCTCTCCGGGGTGGGCGACCGCAGGTTGCCTGCGGAGTGCAGGGCGGCCGCGGCGGGTGGCAGCGCCGGGCGGCGCAGGCGGGCGCGACAGGGGCCGCTCGCGGCCGGCGACGACGGCGGTGCCGATGGCGGCGAGCCGGCGAGGTACAACGCCGGGCTACAGCGGCACACGGACGGGAAGGGGATGATGAACAGTTCTCGCGTGGGAAGAACAAATGTGACTACGGTGGGGTTACGGTGATAATCTGAACAATCGGAATCAAACAAAAAGAAGATAGGAAATGGGGGTTTTGGCCTCCGTCAGAAAGAAATCAGAGAAGGGTCGGCATCACGTCAGGAGAAGAAGAAGGGGGGTTTGGCTTCCGCCAGAGGAGATTACGGTGAGTAATCACACACAATTTTTTTTGCTAATCGTCTAACACTAATTAGGGCTAGCTTCTACTATTTATAAAGAAACATAATTACAAATAAACTTAATATTTTTCTTACTTTAACATCGACAATATCTCAACTATTAAATAAATAAAAATACATAATCGGAGAACATAATTCTAAACTAAAATAACTCACAAATTAACTATGACAGATAATAAACTAATAAAATAAGTTTATGACTGGATGCCTTCGATGCTTTCACATAAATAAAAATGTTCTCCGTAATCTCGGCGACTCGCTCTGCATTACTAAGGCTGTTGAGTCTTCGTTTGTGGAAAAGGCGAGAGATCATATTAGATACCCATAAAAGGCAGCCCTTGTGTCTGTCCTCCACCGTACAGGAATGAAAATCATATTACATTTTTTTAGCTCTAGTAACATTTTTCGTACAAATTTTCCCCCTTTTTTTCAATAGAGCATGAAAGACTCGAACACTCCGGCATTGGAATGGGATAGTTCGGACTGGCAATAGAGGGAGTTGATTGTCCAGAACGTGGTCCGCTGACTCACTCCGACTCGCCTCGACACGGGCTACTTGGATCATATCTAGCTTATTTTGAGTCATGAGCTGAGCGAATCACACCGAGTCGCTATGAACTATTTAAATAATATTATAATATCTAAACATAATCAAAGTTTTAAAATTAAAAAACCATAATAATGATATAACATTAATCATAAATCTTACATTTTAATGGATGCAAAGAATTAAATTCTAGTGTTTAGTTTATTTAGTTATACGACCCGGTCGAGGATCGGTCCGTGTCGCCTTTGAGTCGGACCGACTTGTACCGGATCAGGGGAACTCGATCCGATACGGATCCCCATGTTGGCGAACCCCGATCTGGAAGCATGGTTCTACCTATCTACCAGACAACTAGAATCAACTCTGCCTGAGAATAATTCAAATACAGGATAAGAGTTGACCCAATAAAAAGTGTGTCATCTTTTATTTAGACACCAACATCAACAAACACAGCTCAGGAAGGAAGCTCCCTCTATTGCTATGCATTATAAATGGATAAGAATTGCCTATTTTATGTGCTACTTGCATGGATATGCCAGCTTCGTATTCAGCATCTGATTGGATTTTACTGGTGAATATGGTCGAGAGAGAGAGGGAGAGTAAACAGATATACCAACCGAAGAGGAGACGGTCAAGGCTGCGGTTGGGCAAGTAGCCATAGACAAGCATCTTCTCGCCAGCTTCAGCGCAACATCCAAGGAGGGAGACAAGGTTTCTGTGTTGAACCTTCAACAGCAGCCTCACCTCGTTGGTGAACTCCTTCATTCCCTGCCTGGAGTTCAGCGCCAGCTTCTTCACAGCGATCTGCTTCCCATTGGGCATCACCCCCTGCTCCATTCCATCCACACAGCACCACCCACGTCATTATTAAGATCATCCACGGATTGTCTTGTAGGCTTGTACTATTTGTTCATCAGGTCAAACAAAAGAGTGAGAGACAAGGAAAAAGGTCGGTCCATGTTGCCTTGTGCGTGTGACCAGATGACAACAGTCCAAGTACTAGTCATCCCTCCGCGTCTTGTTACTCGTCGATGTCGATAGTTCTGACTAGTCGTCTCATACCAACGTTGGCAACGTTGAAGATCGAAGAAGGGCCGAGCTAATCTTGCCACCGACAAAGTAAAAGACAGATATTGCATTTCTTCAAACATTGGACTGACCCGCGGTTCCCACGGGAGATGGGATGCCCATGCAGCTAATCTCAGGGTTTTTGACGCAGCGATCCGATTTAGTACGTTAGATATCGTTAAGTGTTGTACTATATAAGCCAAAGAACGATACGATCGACGTGCGATACTCAATAGATACGTTACACATGTTTTTTTTATATATCTTTTATTTGACTAAAAGTCAAAAGATCTTGATTGGTGAGTTAGTTGGAAGCATCTCTGTATATGTGAGGTTGAGGGTCTGAAAATGTGCAAAGAGCACATTTTTATATTTTTTAAAAATTGAAATAAAAAATCATGACATTCCTAAAATTCTAATCCACTACTTCAAATTTAAATCACATCCTCTCTACCCAACTAAGTTATATATAAATTTTTATCATAGTATTATTATAATAAATATCTATATTAATACGATACGACGTCGTAACATGTCATTAATACCGTCGATACAATCATACCCTACTAACCGCGGCTAATCCCTCGTGCTTGTCTGCTTGCCCAGAAGAGAAGAGCATCTATTTGCTTCCCACCGCATTTTGGAAACAACCCTTCGCCTACGAAACGAGGGGACCCGTCGTCCCCACGCGGCAAATGACGTCCATGGACCATGGTCATCTATCAAACATCACAAGGATGAAGGATGGGGAATCTGACCGACCCCACGCAGCATAAAAGAAACAGCCAACGTTAACTTGAGAAGTTTTTCTTACATGGGATCAGGTCAGGTGGCGGCCGCCGTTGAGCTGGTCAAGAGATGGCTACCCATATTCAAGTGAATGATAATTTATTTATATATATATATATATCCGTAAAATTCAGTTTTATCAAATATAATATATTATCATAAATATTCATGAAATATAAATAATATCATAATTATGTCATCATCATAACTCATGTGTCTTTAACTCGAGTTAAGTGTGAATTAAAGAGTAATATTTATATATATATATTCTTATAAAATTAATTTTATCAAATATATCTTAGATCTAACGACCGTAGATGGCATATTTTTCAGAATATTCTCTCTCGTCTACGATAATAAATTAAAAAGTATAATCATAATATTTATATCAAAATAAAAGATATTCACGATAATATACTCAGATGAAAAATATATTTGATAAAATTAAATTTTACGAGAGTATATATATATATCTATATATGTGTGTGTAAAAATCTCTTTAATTAAAATATCTATATTTTTGAAAAAAAATCGTTAGATCTGACGGTGAGATAAAAATAATCATTTAAAAATGTCACCCGGCACATTAAATAAAGAGTCCACGGGACTTGTTTTTTGTTACTCTTCCGACAATGCGGTCCTCCGTCCGGACAAGACTTCCCAACCATCGGCAACGGGACAAAGCTACCTTCCCTTCGTTGGGCTGGGCCCACGCCCATCATTGCAACCGATGTAACTGGACCAAGGACAACGAGATTTTCCAAGAAGATAAACCATCCCCTTGGCTTTAATGTACTCAAAATAACAAAGCTTAACTTATCTAATCTCCCATGTTCGGTGTTCATGACTTTGAGGTGCTTGGTTGTTATACCAAACACCCTCGTGGATATTAGTTTTGAAATGAATATTGATAGAGGGTATTTGATTATTTTCTATTGATTTTAAGAAAAAAAATTAATTTTATATTTTTAAAAACTTACAAAATTATCTTTATACCATAATTTCATCGTATTTATCGTGATATCCTTAAAATATTTAAGAAAAAAGTCTATTGTGCTCGTGTACGCTCTTATATTTGAAACAGGAAATTACTCCTATTTCTCTTCAAATAGACACAATGGCTATTTTTAAATATTTTAAAAATATTATAGTAAATATGATAAAGATAAAGATAAAGATATATAGATAATTTTGAATAATTTTAAGAGTATAAAGATGTTTTTCTCTTGATCCTAATTGTGAGAGTCTAAACATAATATCCCTCCTTTTCCTCCAATTTTAATTCCGTTATAATCCCTTTAATTGTCATCCTTTGATTGTCTTTCTATATCAATAGTAACATTGATCATCAATATTTTAAATATAATATATAAAAAATAATCCTCCAACCGAACAAAGTTTAAAATAATACTGACTCCAAAAAAACACATTTCAAATGACATTATTATTTTCACTTGGATTATTTCATCAGTAAACATGAATTCTAGATTACTAGGTGCAACGTCTGTCCTTGCATTCTAGATTAAATGTCTGACTTTTTTATCATTGGTGCAAGAGCGCTGGGCTATTCAGGAGAGCTAACGTCATCCTCCAAACTTTTGTCCAATCAGAGGGTCGGGCGACGTTTGGTGTTCTTAATTTATTCATCTTAAAATTGTAATTTTTTTAAGCTTTGGGTTTATTAATTCACAATGGAGATGATGCGTTTAGCATCGTAACGGGAGAGTGATATCTCCGATAGGACTATCAATGAGTCAGGTTGATCTGATAGACTCGCGGATCTGACCTAATTTTAGGTAAGGCTGTCACATTTTTTTTGACTCTTAGTCGGGCCTAAAAACTCGGCACGACTAGACTCCCAAGTTAGACCCGGACTTTGAGTTTGATATGTTGGTCGGATCCAACCCGTTCTTCCTTTTTTATTTTTATCCTCAAAATTTTATTTTATTTAATTAAAAAATAAAAATAATTTAATTTATTTAAGTAAAAATTAAAATTTAAATAAATTAATATTTAAAATTTAATTAATTTAATGAGATTGTAAATTTTATACTCTCGTATCTATTTATTATTATTTATTTGATTAGTCGGGTCGGGTAGGGTCGGGTCGAAGTCAAATTTGTGAAAAAGTCGGGCCTGACCCAATTCTGTCCAACATAGGTCGGGTCCGGACTCAGGTCAAATTTTAAAATTAATGAGTTGGACCTGAGTGGAGCCGAGTCGAGCCGAGCTAAATATGACCCGACTCATGTCCATTGACAGCTAGGATTCCCGAGCAAGGAGGAGAGGTGGCATTCCCGTAAATAACAGCAGAGAGAGGTAAAAAAGAACGGAGAAGTGCGAGTTGGGGCTTGGACAGGGTGAGTACCTTGTAGACGGGGCCGAAGCCGCCCTGGCCGAGGCGGTTGTCGTCGGAGAAACCGCCGGTGGCCGCCTCCAGCGTCTTCAGCTTGATGAACAGGTTCCAGTTCCCCGCCGAGGGCTCCGGTCCGTCCTCTCCCTGCTCCGTCCTGCCGCCTCCGGGCCCGGCGTCAGCGTGGCTGCCCCTCCGCCTCCGTCTCGTTGCCTTCCTCAGCAGCTCGCGGCAGCACACGCAGGACTGCAGCGCCATCGACGAGGCCCTCCCCCGCGGATCCTATGGTAATCTGCCGGCGTTTCGCTGGCCGTCTGATCAGCGAGACGCCGCCCAGAGAGAGAGAGAGAGAGAGAGAGAGAGAGTCTGGATTGCTGGTTGGGGCGGGACTGCAGGGCCAGAGAATGGAGAGGAGATTCGTGGGGGAAGGGTGGTGTTCTCGCTGTCTTCGCACTTTTAGAAAGGCGTTGCTGGTATTAATAAAATAAAAGAAAAAAGGATTGGTCAAAGTTATTGAATTAATTAGAGTGCGATAAATATAACAACAGTTTCAGTTAATTGCAATTTAGGCATCGCAAATTTTATATTTGCGTCGAGGTGACTTCGTACATGGACCTATGTTTTACTTTTAATTTAATATGGTTCTCTACGAAACTTGGAGCTGTTGGTCGACGAGGGTGGCGGGTCAAAGTTGAAAAGGGTAATGTTTGTGAGCGTGTTTTGGCAAATTTACGGGGGACAACGACGCCCTCGCATACGTTGGACTGCGTACTTCGGCCGTGATGATGCGACCAGCGTGTGAGGGTCAACCGGATGCGAGGACCTGACTTCCTTGGGTTTCTTTTAATAACTAGTCAAAGAAACGTACTTTGCATGTGAATTTACATTAATTTTTTTACGTTAAATAATAAAATTTTAGATATTAAAATATAATTCATCGTTACATAAGGAACTGTTCAATTAGAATTAAATATGAATGTTAAATCATCACTTCTCGTATATAATATTTACTTGCCTCCACACCTACTTAAATATTTATACAAAGGTACTTACGATCCCATGGATAGATGTTCAAGTCAAAAACATTTTCATATTGAATTGTTATTTTCTCAAAAGTTTTTAGAATTTTATTATTTATTTATCCATTTTCATCGTTACTTAAGCTTCGAAGCTCAATCCCAAGGGCCCAGTGTCATCCTAATCGCTACGCTCTGATGACATTCTAATTACAGTCACAGCTTATTGCCCACCATAAAATAGAATAAGAATATGTAAAGTACTCAAAACTTAGTCTGATCCAACATTTGTCCTTCTATCTTAATGTATTATATTTTACTTATTAGATCAAATTAATAATTTAGAGTTGTATATGAATGACAAGTGATGAGATCACACGATGAACCAGTGAACCAACAAATAAAATGTTTCAAAAAAAAACACCTACAATTCTCTTATGGTATTTGTTATAGATATGTTTTCGTTATGTCACATGCCGAATTATACGGGGATAAAGTTTCTTTTTGGTTGATTCATCAATATTGTCGTAGGCCTTATTATGGATTTATGCCAATATGGATTGACTATACGTATTTAGGGAGTCAAGTCTTCTGTAAAGTTTAAACCGCCTAGTTCTTTTGTCTCTCCAAGGTGATGTCATGTTCTCTAAGGTAGTAAACTATATTTTATTGTCCTATCTTAAGCTCATGTAATTAAAGAACAATCCTTCCTTAAAGATTTTTCTGGGTATTTTGAATAGTGTACTGAAAAAGGGAGACGAGTTAAACTTTGGACATGGATATGTCATCTTCTCCCGGAAAATCATTGGCCAAAGTGACTTGAATCACAACCCGAAATCTTACCGGTTGATTGACCTATTCTTCACTAGTTAACATGCAGATTTCTTGATTGCCTATATCATGTTAGACATTATCATCCCAATCATATATTGTACATCGTTATTCACCATTCGAATGTTCTGTTCCCATTCTGCCCAGAAAAGAAAAATGTCAAAAGGGTCTCTCTTCAGTCTTTTCATTCCACACTCCCTCTTGTCTATAAAATCCAAAAGTGTCTAAATTTCTTTGGAAAACCACACAAGAAATCTAGATCTTCACTGGATATTTGTATTAAGTGAAAAGTAAAACTTGGTTTGTTAATGTGGTATGTTCACAGCTTCACATTAATATGCAATCACCTACTTTGATTCATAGTTGTCAAGGCGACCCAAGACATTCACGGGATCCCTAAGCGCTTAGGCGACAAGGCGTCCGTTTAGGCGTCGCCTAGGTAACACTTCGGCCACTAATTAAAAAATCAAAAATATATAACATCCAATATATAAATCAAGAATAAAAAATATAAAAAAAATAAAAAAAAATAAATTACATGAAGAAATTATTATAATTAAATTATGTGACAATTATAGAAAACTAAGTTGTATAAAAAATTATAAAAAATGTAAAAGATTAAAAATTAAATGTAAAAAGTTCAGAAAAATTATAAAAGAATATAATAACATCAAGAAAATTATAAAAAAGAAAGAGTTAAATATACATAACCAGGTCAGATTCAGTTCGGACAGGTCAAGGTTGGCCCGCCTTGGCGCCTAGGCTCCCGCCTTGGCGCCTAGCTCGCCTAGGCGACCGCCTAGGTCACTTTTTCCAGTGTGAATAAGGCGCTGCAGCTGTGAGCGACGTCACGCGGTTTTAGGAAGAGCGGAGAAGACGCGGAGCGCACGCGGGCTCCTCTTTTTTTTTGTGTTTGTTTGCTGCAACACAGAAATAAGAGAAGAGAGAGAAGGGGCCACCACGGGAGATTGCTCCGGCGGGGCGAGCGGGACAAGTGTGATATAGCAAGATATGGGGG
The DNA here is from genome assembly GCA_022559845.1 of Amorphophallus konjac. Taxonomy (NCBI): domain Eukaryota; kingdom Viridiplantae; phylum Streptophyta; class Magnoliopsida; order Alismatales; family Araceae; genus Amorphophallus; species Amorphophallus konjac. The sequence goes on along the minus strand of CM040120.1, from coordinate 208,034,666 downwards.
TTAAACGGTCGTAGCGGGAAGTGACTCGCCGCGGCCTCGGGGGGACGAGAATGGTGCAGAAATTAAATAACAAGAATTGAAACGGCCATTGGGGAAGTGACTCGCCGCGGCCTCGAGAATATGAGCAGATAATAAGATGACAGAATATAAAGAGAATACAAAGAGCGGGAATTTAAACGGCCATTGGGGAAGTGACTCGCCGCGGCCTCGAGAACATAAACAGATAAGAATATAACGTATAAGAACGTGAATTTAAATGGCCATTGGGGAAGTGACTCACCGCGGCCTCGAGAATATGAGCAGAATATAACAGAGTATAAAGAGAATATAAGAACGGAAATTTAAACGGCCATTGGGGAAGTGACTCGCCGCGGCCTCGAAAACAAGATGTGATCGCCAGGGGCCGAAAGACCCCAAAATAAGAAAGTGATCGCGCCTACCTCAAGAGCGGGAGATGGCGGGTTGCTTCTTCCTCTCCCTCCGGCCGACCGACGGAGAGGGCTTTCCTCGGCTACCCTTGCAAAATAACGACAAACAAATGACGAGTGGATTAGAAAGATGGAGGTGTAGTATTCAAATTCTTGCGATAAAAATAATAAAATGATGGCAAGACACACACCTGGTTGGTGTTATCTTTTAAATCCCTCTCGGACTCGAGTAGGAGGAAAATGAAATAATGGATGTAAGAAGTGTATAAGAAAAGGCGCCCTTATGAAGGGGGATAGGGGATGCAAGATGATGAATGCAAAAGAACTACGAAGAAAAGGAAAGAATTGGCTTATTGGATGTGCCGATGGTGAAATCCGGCGGAGCTCCGGCAGCGTGGGGACGACGTGGAAGCGCGGTGGATGAAGACGACCTTCCTCTCGCGAGCGTGAGCACCCGAGAAGCCGGCAGAACCTCCACCTACAAAAGAACCCACGGGTTAGAAAATGACTCCGTAGCCTCTGGGCTCCGGCAGCCTATCGGATCACTTCGAAGCTCCTCCAGAACTGAGGGGGTGGGCCTCTATTTATAGAGCTACGGAGGGTGGAGGCGTCCAGGACCCTGGACACCTCCATCAGGGCCGAATTAATATTTTATTCTATTTATATATATATATTTGGAATACTTTTGTGGAGGCGTCCAGGACTCCGGACGCCTCAAACAGGTCCACCGAAAACCGACGACGGCTGCACGCGATTTTGCACAACGCGTGATTTTGTGAGCGGCGCCTCGTGATTCAGAAATGGGCGCGTCCAACGACCTGGACGTCTTCAAAATTTAGATTTTTTCACACACGACAAACCGTCGTTCGGTGAGCGGCGCCCGTGAGAGATTTGATGGAGGCGTCCAGGGGCCTGGACGCCTCCAAAATATATATTATTTTTTATTTTGATTTGTCTTTGTGCCAAGGCTGGCATTTTGATTTTTTTTATAATTATTTTTATGGAGGCGTCCAGGGGCCTGGACGCCTCCATTAATATATATATATTTTTATTTATTTGTTTGTTTTTTATGCCAACTGGCATTTTATACACATTTTTTATTTTTATTTTTATGGAGGCGTCCAGTGGCCTGGACGCCTCCATTAATATATATGTTTATTAGTTTGTTTTGGGCCCTGAGAAAAAAAAATAAATTAAAAACATGGGGGCGTCCAGGGTCCTGGACGCCCCCATTAAGACCCACCCGGGTCCTAGTCAGCGGCCGCCCGGCAGACATCCTTCTTGGTTCCGGAACCTCCTGATGCGTTCGACTGGTGTTGATGCCGTCCGAATGCCGTGACGGGACGATTCCGAATGCCGAAAAAGGCAGAAGAAGACCCAAGAAAAGGAAGCACTCGAGTGATTCAAAATGCGTAAGCCGTTGCGGGGCGTTGTATAGTAATATGAGACTTTCTCAGGAGACGTCAAGAATGGCGTGTCTACAGCTGCCCCGCCTTGGCGTCTGCTTTGCAAGGGAGCGACATGTAGTGGAATGGTATCGAAGTGGAGTGAAATGAAGTGGGAGCGGACTGATAAGTTGATGCCAAGGTGTGATGAGACACGTTTTTGACGTTGTTGTTTGGAATCTTTCGTGAAGTTTCAATGAGGCGACCTTGAAGAAGGTCTTTCAAATATTGACGATTGCTTGGACGGAGATCAAATAAGGGAGGGTGAGATGTGCGCTCAGGCACGAAAAGGAGACCAACTCCTCGGTGTGGAAGTACCTGGGTCATAAACCGGAGGTTTCACCTTTAGGGAGCGGTTACCAGCCAATGTGGAAGTGCTGCGGCCAAGGTGGGTCAAATAAGGTCAAAAGCAAAGGAATATCTGAGGGTCTGTCCAAGCAAGGGTCTCCTTTGGAAGAGTAACGTAGGGCCGTTTCAAGGAAACTCAGTATTTCATTCGGAGTGGAATATCTCATATTTGTGGGAATTGAAACACAACGGCTTTCACAATCGAATCACTTGAATGATCTTCCGCAATAAATCAAAGTCCTATATGAATGCATGCTGGGTTAAAATAAAAAATTTAAAACAAAATAAAATAGAAAATAGCCAAGGATAATATTGTCAACTTGTTAAGAACGGGTCAGGATACCGATCCGGTGAGCCGACACTGAGCTGGGGCCCGTTTATCCGCGCACCAACTCACTGAATGGAACCGTCGTCCCCATGCTACCACAAGTTAACGGCCTATCCGTACAACCCAAATTCTTCCGGGATCATCACCGTTTTTGTTGAAGGGGAACTCAAATCCCGGATTCGCTCGGGCCGCAAGGTCCATGACATATTCTAGTAGCGTAGGTATCGTATACTATGATGCATGACATGGTGGGACCAACCATTGAAAGGTGGGACAGGAGACTGGACAAAGACGTCCGTTAGTAAAACCTGCACAGACTAGCAAAGGTTAGCAACATCAGAAAGTAGCAGAATCACAGCAGAATCGCACCACAATGGGAAGGAGATCTAGTCAAAATCCTGACATTGACCGCTGATGTGACATGTTCTGTCCTGTAGCGATCTTCCCTTCCTATAAGAACTCCCCTTAGGCTAGTTCATTCAAATGCACCAAGGTGGGTTTTGGAAGCTCAGGAGAGGAAAGAGAGGAGAATCTAGAGATTTTCAGGATGGAAGGAGAGTCTTCCCGCGTTATGAAGAGGAGCAGGCCTAGCAGCGAGATCAGGCGACTCTCCGACCTCGAGGGTCATTTGAGTGGGACGATCATGTCGCATATGGTAAGCTGATTCATTTCAAATTTTCCATGTGAACCTTCTTCTTACTTCCTTCATTTCTTCTTTCTTTCCTCTTCCAGCCATATCCACTCTTCCCAGGCCCGAGGAAGTTTTCCAAACTGCCATGGCTTTCAAAGCTAACTTCCAATATCTCCATTGGCATGAGGGCCATACTCTCGAAGTGGCATCTGCAGGGGCTCCTTATTCACGCCAAGCATTACGAGAAGACTCGTATGGACTGTGCGGCTATGGGCGCACTAGTGGAGATCTGGCATCCCCAGACCCACACTTTTATCTTCCCGACCTTCGAGGTTACCATCCTCCTCGAGGAAGTGGAACTTCTGCTCGGATTGAAGAAATTCAAGAGTGACGGGAAGGTGAAGGCTATGCGGATGCTGACACGGGGGACTTCTGAAAGCGTCCTTGGAAGCTTCATGCCGCCCGACGCAGCCCGAAAGGTCCGTACTCAAAAGGGGATCGATCTCCAAAAGCTCGCGGAGTGGGTCATGGACGCCCTGAGAGGGTCACCAGACGATGACTATTTGGAGGGAATCATGAAGGGGTTCACTATCTGTCTGGCGGGTGCTCTCTTGTTTCCTCATACCGACAACATAGTGGAGGAGGATCAACTAAGTGCCATTCGCGGGATCTGGAGTGGAAAGAGGGTGGGACCCGCCATCCTTGCCTATCTTTACAGCGGCCTTACTGCCTCGAGCATGGGTAAGCCTCCTTTTGGTTGCGCACTTGTCTTGAATTGCTGGCTTGATTTGCACTTCAAATTCGACCACCGCGAGGGAATGCCAACTGCTTCGAAGCTCTTCCAACAAAGCCCTCTTCATCACATAGCCGACGTGTTAGGCTTCGGTGGTACTGTAGTGAACCGCGTTCCGTGGCTGAAGAAACGTGAAGACTGGCGGTCTCACTTACGCACCGTGACACAAGGCTTCTTCACTTGCGCACCGGCATGTTTGCTTTCGCTTGATCTCCTCATGAGGCCTTCTCCCGAAGTTGATCTTCAACTGATCGGCGCGACCGAGTTTGTCCTTTATAATGCCCATCGGTGCTGCCTCCAGATTGGCATCCCACGCCATTCGTTCCCGCCACCGACTGGCATCGTTCCTTTGAAGAAAAGGGAGTTGGGCACTGAAGCGGACGCGAAGGAAGCGAAGGCCATTAAAGCTCCCTGGAAGACAAGTGTTGCGGGAAAGGTCTTAGCGCACGTGGTGGAAGAATGCGAGCCGTGGAGGGCTTATGTAACCGAACTGGGGAAGTTAAGGCCTAAGGCGCCTAAGCCCCTGATGTAGTTCACTCTACTTTTCTGACGGAATAAAATCTGGTATTTGACAGTTTTGGACCAGTTCTGTTAATTATTATTGTCTTTTTTTGTGGTTTTTCTTTTTTCTTTGTGTTTTTCTTTTGTTTGGATTATATACATACTCTTATCTTTTTTACTTTTATTATATATACTTTTTTTTTTGAAAATTTTTTATTATGGGGGCGTCCAGGGGCCTGGACGCCCCTATGTTTTATTTTTTTATTTTTTTAGTTTTTTTGTTTTGGGGGCGTCCAGGGGACTGGACGCCCCTATGTTTTATTTTTTTATTTTTTTATTTTTTTTGTTTTGGGGGCGTCCAAGGTCTTGGACGCCCCTATGTTTTATTTTTTGATTTTTTTAGTTTTTTTGTTTTGGGGGCGTCCAGGGGCCTGGACGCCCCTATGTTTTTGAATTTTGAAAAAAAAAATAAAAAAGATGGGGGCGTCCAGGCGCCTGGACGCCCCAAAGAGGCTGGATTCTATATATATGGGGGGGGCCTCCCCCCCTTTGCTCAACTACTGTTCATTCAAACCGCCCAGTCAATCCAGACGACCCATTCTTCGTCCCAATGGAGCGAGGAGGATCGAGCCAGGGTCCACAGAAGCGGAAACGACGGGCTCGTCGTCTGAGGAGGCTGAGGGATGATGCTGAGGAGGCTGCTGCGGCGGAGGAGATTGCCGCGGGTGAGGAGGCTCTTCCTTTGGCCTTGGAGGCTGCAGTGGACGTTGGCGACGCGGCAGAGGACGAGCACGATCCGGTAAGCCCCTTAGACCTCCATTCTATTGGTTCACTGGGTTAAAAGGGCGGACGAGAGGCTGTGTGAAGAACGCCGGGTGTGAGGGAAGGAGGCGTCCAGGGGCCTGGACGCCTCCACATTTTCTTTTTTGTTCCTTTTTTTTAATTTATTTATTTTTGTAAATAATAAAAAAAGAATTAAAAAAAGGAGGCGTCCAGGCCATGGGACGCCTCCAGGATAATATATATATATATATATATTATTTATTTTTGTTTTTGTTTTTTGGGTTTTTTTTAAATTAAAATAAAGAAAATGAAATGGAGGCGTCCAAGGTTTTGGATGCCTCCAAAAAAAATAAATTTTTTTTTAAAAAAATAAAAATAAAATAAGATAAATAAGTAGTATATACAATGTTATTGTTTAGTATTATTCATGATGCTGATGTATTTTTTTATTGGTTTTGTGGTGTGCAGGGTGTGATGAAAGGACGGATCAGCTGGTCCCTAGTGGTGGCAGCATACCGTGGGCTGCCGGACTTCCAGAGGGCGCGTGTGGACGCCATGGGCTTTGGAGCTTTCCTTAGGATCGAGCCCTTCCGGCTCGACCTTCCTCTTATCCAGGCATTGAGGGAGCGGTGGCACGCGCCGAGCCGGGCGTTTCTGATGCCCTGGGGGCACATGGTGCCGACACTCGAGGACGTGGCTCGGATCACCGGGCTACGGGCTGACGGAGAGGCGGTGAGCGGGGTCACCTAGCCCGACTACCGAGAGAGTGCCCTGGACCTGCTGTGGTTAGAGACGAGCGTGACTGATAGAGACAGCAGGGTAGTTGGCCGAGTGGAGATCATGGAGGCGCTCGGATTCGTCGACCCGCGCCAGCGGGTCAGCGAGACTGGAGCGGAGTTTCTGGCACGACTGGAGGGAGATGCCCGTGCAGCTTTCACCCAGGATCCGAGCGAGAGGGAGCTGGTGGATCTAGACCTTCGGAGGTTTCTTTTCTTCTTCCTGGGCCGCCTTTTGCTGGGGACGAAGGGGGATGGCATCCACTGCCGTTTCCTCGGGATCTTGGCGGATCTGGACAGAGTGGGACACTACGCGTGGGGAGCGGCTCTGCTTGCCCATTTGATTGCTGATCTCTCCCAGACTTCGGAGAAGGAGACGACAGTCAGCGGCTTCGCACCTTTTCTCCAGGTAAACATTTTATTTATGCATTCCCACAGTTAAATATGTAATTATTGTACTAATGATGTATGATGGATGCATGTGTGGAGCTATTACTATTTCCCGATGGGGAGGGCTAGGCATGGGAACAGGAGGGCCGTGCCTCTGGCGTGGCGGTGGAGGCCGGTCGTGGTTGCAGCACCCCACGGCTACCAGCTGGCGTCGCTTCGTCGGGAGCTGAGCGAGTATCCCGAGGCCATGGTATGATGCGTATGCTTTTTTATGTTTTTATGCATGTGACTATCATGATATATGCATGGTGATGCAGGTGGTGTGGAGGCCCTACCTGGGCATGGGCGATGCTGGCCAGCCCTGGGTTGTAGCGGGTCTTCCTCGTTTCAGGCGGGACGTGTGGGTCCATTGCCTGAACGAGATCGAGCCGCTTCGGCTGAGGCTGGTTATGAGGACGTTGGGGCTAGCCCAGGAGTGGGTTGATGTAGAAGAGCCGGCCCGCATCGGGCGGAAGACCAAGGGGAAAGCGAAGGTTGTGGACTGGCGTACGCGCTTTTCAGCACAGTACCAGGACTGGCAGCAGGGCGGGGTCCCAGTGGTGTCCCATGTACAGGACAGCACAGACTACATGAGACGGTACCGTGCTACGTATGGGGACCGCCTCTTCCTTGGTGGTATGGCAGGGGTAAGTGAAATGAGAATGCTTCACTCTTCTATATGTATATGCATGTAGCACTAACTTATGTACAATGCAGGATGCTCGTGACAACATGATCGCCGACCTGCGGGCTCAGTTGGCGGACGCCAGGCGGCAGTTGGTGGCCATCCGACAGGAGTTGGAGATCCTGGTGAGTTTATGCGATGCATTGTTTGTGACCTGGATTTTTGATACTCGGCGTCTAACTGTCGTTCGATCTGTGTTTCAGCGGGCCCACCAGACAGAGGCAGCCGGGATGGCTGGTGGAGCGGGTTCCAGTTCGCGGGGCCCTCCTCCGGAGGTTTCTGCCCTTCAGGAGCAGCTGGCGTATGCGGTGGCTCGGGCTGAGGAGGCCGAGCGTGACCGCGAGGCTCGAGTGAGCGTTTGCCTGACCTCGATTCTCCTTCTGGCTGCCCTCCTTCTATCACTGTTCTCTTATGGTGCATGCGTGCTTTGACAGGTGGCCGAGATTCGGGAGACCCTGGCGCGTGCTGTTCGTGCTGAGCAGGAGCGCGACGCTCGGGTGGCGAGCGTGACGCCCGGATTGCAGAGCTGGAGGAGGAGCGTCGACGGGAGGCTGAGGAGCTCCTCGCGACGTAGTGGATCTGCGGATCGCCCTCGAGCTGTCGAGGAGAGAGGCGATGAGGGAGAGAGAGGAGAGGGAGAGGGATAGGGAGAGCGTGGAGAGAGAGAGGGAGAGGGATAGGGAGAGAGAGAGGGAGGAGCGACAGCGGGATCAGACCGAGAGGAGGGCTCTAGAGGCCCAGCTGCTGGAGCTCCGATTGAGTCTCGGCACGGCGGAGGGGAGGCTTCGGGAGAGCGAGGAGCGGTACCAGAGGGTGAAGGAACGCGGGGCGCGACTTCGTCAGTCTGGTTCTTTTTCCATGGGCAGCTATCTGGTTTCTTCGGCCGAGGAGCGTCGTCGCGCCTTCGAGGCTGGAGTGCCACCGCAGGGCGAGGCGAGCACGGCTTCTCAGGGTTCGCAGAGGCCCCCTAGGGATCCCCGGCAGAGGAGGGAGGAGAGAGATGACCAGGAGGGTGGCAGCGAGAGTTAGAGAGTTGCTTGTACACGTCACCCTTCTCACTGTATGATGTACTTTCGCTATTATATGAAATGGATTTCTTGTGTTGTGTGCCTTTTCTCTCTCCCACACTTTCTTCTTTGCACTGAGTTATCCTTCGAGGCACGCTCCACGAGACCTTACCCTGAACAGCGGGGAACTACGCTTTGCACGGGGGATTCTGTTTCCTTTCTCCCCTTTTGGGCGCGTCCAGGCGCGAGGACGCGTCTTAGTCCTTGAATTCAAATTTAAAGCGTCGGGTGGCCTTTCTTCTCCCGTGCCTTACCCGCAAACGAGCCTGCCTTCCGCCGAAACTCGCTTGCCGCCTTTTTCGTCTTCCTCCTCTTTTGATTGATGGAGTTCGGTGGGCCCGATCATGGTGAAGGTGGAGAGGGACGAGGAACTCCTCGCCCGAGGAGGGACGCGCCAGAGCACGGAACGGCGTCCATGGAGGAGGAAGGGCCGCTTCGGGCCCCCGAGGGACCCGAGGGGCCCGATGGCGCGGAGGAGGTGAACACGGCTCGGTGTGTGCTTGGTTTTCCCCTCTTTGATCCATTTTGAGTTTTGAAGCAAGCCGTGCGAAGGGGGAAAGGGTTCGGCTAGTGTCACACTTAAATGATGGACGCGTCCTAGACAGGGGACGCGTTATTTTTGACTGATGTGGGACCCCTTTCTTGGTGCAGGACATGGCAAGGACCCTGGGCCTGGCCGATGAGTGGGCGAGTGCGGACGAGCCGAGCCGCGTCAGGAGGGAGAGTCGCGGCAAGGCGAGGCTCGAGGACTGGCCCGTACGTCTCCCTGGACAGCAAGGGGGTGTACTAGTGCAGGACAGTGCCGACTTCCTGCGGCGGCAGAGAGAGAGTTACGCGGGGCTTCCCCAAGCTGGGGACACGCGTGGCATCGGCGGCTCGCGCGCCCAACTGTCAGAGACTAGGCGGCAGCTGGCCGTCGCTCAACATGAGCTGTCGCTCCTGGTAAGTTACGTGCCGCACTTTTAACTTCAGATTTTGGAGTTTCACTGACGGCCGTTGTTTATTTTGTTCCAGCGTGCCCAGCAGACAGCGACGGTGGGAGTGGCTGGCAGATCTTCCAGCTCCTCGGCCCCTTTTCTCGAGATTGCCTCCCTCCGGGAGCAACTTGCCGGTGCGGTGGCCCGCGCGACCCGGGCGGAAGAGGAGCGTGACGCCTGGGTGGCGACTGTAGCGGAGCTGCGGCATCGTGGTGAGGAGAGACCTTCTCCAGACATCCTGGAGTTAAGGGTTCTTTTGCAGATGATGAGGAGAGAGGCAGAGAGAGAGAAAGCCGAGAGAAGGTCCGAGCGACAGCGGGATCTGACCGAGAGGAGGGCCTTGGAGGCCCAAGTGAGGGAGCTCCAGCTGGGCCTTCAGACCGTCGTGCAGAGGCTAGGAGGGATGGAGACGCGCTATGAGAGAGTGCGAGAGTTCGGGGAGCGACTCCGCCAGTCCGGTCGCTTTGCCGCCAGTGGCTTCTTCGCCACGCCAGGGGAGGAGCAGCGAATCACTGCTGCGGAGCAGGCGCCCAGAGGCGAGGCAGGTGCTACTGCACGGGGATCCCGGAGGCTTCTGAGGGACCCGCACCTCAGGGGAGAGGAGGGGAGCGCCCAGAGAGATGAGTGATGGTGAGGATCGGCGAGCTAGTGGACTCGCCTCCTCCTTATGTTTATGATGTTTTTGACAGCTCATGTAGAATTGTGAAGGGAGTGATTTGATTTTCTGCTGCTTGTTTGTTCTCTTGTGCGTTCCTTCTTCCCTACACTTCTCCTCCTTTGCACTATTCCCATGTGATGGGTCTGCCGAGACTCCGCCCCGAGCGGAGAATCGCGTCTTGTTGTGACCATTTTCCACAGGAATCTACCGTCGAAGTCAATACTGACGGCCCTAGTCCCTTTTCCCGGATGTTGTGTCAAATTTTGCGGGCGTCCTTCAAAACATGATAGGGTATCCCTAGACAACATAGGGTGCTAGTCGTCATATTCTTTGTCCAATCAATCACCCTGTGCGAGCGGTGAAGTGACACACGGGACCGCATGGTAGGTGCCTCATCGCGAGGGCTATCATTAAAGGTGATGGAGGCAATCTTGACCTGCACTCCTTCCATTTCTATAAATTCTTGTCCCTTTTATCCTCCCAGGCATATCGAGAGCTAACTCGAGGAGCACAAGTTCTCACGGGAGAGGAGGAGTTCAAAATTCCGAGAGTTGGATGGAGGGCGAATCTTCCCACTCCTCGAAGAGAAGCAGATCCAGTGGTAGTAGTTCCAGGAGGCTTTCGGACCTCGAAGGGCACTTCAGCGAAAGGGCCCAATCACAACTCGTAAGCAGAGCTTTCTTGCCCTTTTTTCCATTCTTTTTCTTCCTTTCTTTCTGACCAAACCTCTCTCCATTCTTGTATGCCTAGAGTGTGATGAAATCACAGATCTCATGGGAGTTGGTAGTGGCAGCATACCAGGTCTCCCAGATTTTCAGAAGGCCAGGCTAGACGTGATGGGTTTTGGCACCTTTCTTCGGATCGAGCCGATCCAGCTCGACCTGGTCCTGATCCAAGCCTTGTGTGAGAGATGGGACCCAGTGAGTCGGGCATTCCTGATGCCCTGGGGGCACATGGTGCCCAGCCTGGAAGATGTGGTCCGAATTACGAGTCTCAAGGTGGATGGCGAGGCAGTGACCGGAGTCACTTACGCGGACTACAGAGAAGGTGCCCAGAAGTTACTGGGTTTGGACCTAGATGGTCGGAAAAATAGGTCGGTAGCTAGGGCGTCCCTCATGGATGCATTAGGGCTCACCGACACTCATCGGCGGGACGATGAATCCTCAGAAGAGTTCATGGAAAGGATGGAAATAGGATGCCGTGCCGTGTACTGCACAGATTTCGGCAACTGGAAAGATGCAACATAGATTTGAGAGATTTCTCCTCTTCCTTTTGGGGAGATTGGTACTGAGCTCGAAAGGGGATGGTATCCAATGTCGCTTCCTGGAGCTGCTGTCAGACCTTGAAAGAGTAGGGTACTATGCCTGGGGAGCTGCCATGCTGGCACACTTATTTGCAGGTCTGTTCCAAGAAGCGGACCGTGAGATGACTGTGAGTGGTTTCACACCATTCATCCAGATATTTTTAGTTTTGCTTGTTTTGTATTTTTTTGTGTTTTTACAAGGTACTGATGACCTGCGCCGAACAGCTGTGGAGCTATTATTACCTCCCCATGGGGAGAGCTCGGCATTGGCGACCCGCGATGGTGCCGTTAGCCAGGCGGTGGGAACCCATCATGAGTGCGGCACCCTAACTTACCAACTGATGGTGCTAAGGCGGGAGCTACAGGAGTTCCCTGCAGCGATGGTAAACTGGAGACCCTACTCAGACATGGTCGATGCCGACCAGCCGTGGGTTCTAGCAAGTCGTGCCCAGTTCGGACGGGAACTGTGGATGCACTGCCTGAATGAAATTGAGCCGCTTCGGCTACGATTGGTTATGAGGACTTTAGGACTGGCTCAAGAATGGGTGGATTCAGCTGCGCCACCTCGTGTCGGGAGAGAAGACGCGGGGACCGGCGACCTGCATTGACTGGCGCGTGCGATTCCCGAACAGTACGAAGACTGGCAACGGGGTGGCACGATTGTAGAATCACAGGCGCGGGATAGCGAGGACTACTTGCGTCTATATAGGACAAAGTACGCAGAGCGGTTCCAACCCCGGGGACTTGTGGAGGTAGGTTTCTCTTTTCTCTTTTCTTCTTTCTCCTTTTCTTGGTTTTCTGGTGAAATGCTGACTCGTAAGGCTGCAGGATGTCCGGGATGCCATGATAGCGAATTTACGAACTCGCTTGGCAGAGATGGAGCAACAGTTGGGCGATGCCCGCGGAGCTACGAGCGCCTTGGTAGGTGTACATGTCGTTCCTAATTAAAACCCCAGATTCCAGATGTTGGCTGCTAATTCACACGGTCGTAGCATGCCCAGATTGGCGCGGCTTCCCCAGCGATGGGAGTAGGTGGTGCCTCTTCTAGCTTGTGGATTCCACCTCAGAACTTGACTTGCTTCATGAGCAACTTGCTCACGCCACGCAGCGTGCTGCGGAGGCAGAAGGGATGCTCCGTATACAGGTAAAGTTTCAGTGTTGAGTTCTCTTTGTTTACGCCTTATCGCGTATCTGAGATGGTACACTCGGCAGGAAAAGGAGACGGAAGAAGCGCTTGCCCAAGCTGCGCAGAAGGAGGCTAGGATAGCAGAACTGGAGAGGGAACTGCGGCGTCATCCTGATGACGACTCTTCAGGGATGCTATGGAACTGAGGATCACTCTCCAGTTGGAGAGGGAAGACCGTGAGAGAGAACGGGCAGAGAGAGAAAGAGACGCAGAGAGAGAAAGAGCCAACAGATTGACTGAAAGGGAGGAACGAAGGGCCATGGAGGCCCAACTATTCGAACTCCGAATCAGCCTTGGTCTTGCTGAACAGTGGCTGAGAGATGGTGAGGAGCGCTACCGAAGAGCACGAGAGCGCGGCTTTCGTGTTGGTAGCTTCTCTGCTGCTTCCGTGGATCAAAGCCGGGGTGTGGGAATAGGAAGGGGAGTACAGAGCGGTAGGAGTACCGCTTTTCGTAGTTGGGTAGCACCTTTGAGAGCGTTTTGCCCGGAGAGTAGTGGGACGAGTAATGCAGAGAGAGAGGGCGGAACTTGATGTAATTTTTTTGGTTTTTGGAATAAAATACAAGGTTCGGTTTGTTTGGTTTTCACCTTTGCTTCTGTTGCCTGAATCCCTGCACATATCACTGAAACAAACAAATCAGAATTTCTGTTCTGACTTGGCCCCTTGCTCAATAAGCAAATGGTCACTGTGACTGTCCTTGATAACTGGTCAAGGGGCCAAGCCTTTATTTTAACGAAGGCAAGGGAAAGAAGTGGTGATGATAAATGCGACAGGCAAGCACACGAATGCAAGCGGTATTAAAGTGAGATGCTGCACGCAAATATAATCATGCAAAATTGATTTGTTTTCTTTTTTTATATTTGGCATTTTTTTTATTTTATAAAAAAGATTTTTTTTTGCTTGCAAATATGTACATTTTCTCTTTTCCATTTTTTGTTGTTTTATCATCTCAATTTTTTTATTGCTAACGCCCGGCAAGCACCCAAATGGCACCTAACCTTCGTGAGAACAGGGGTTTCTTACTAACCTCCCAGGTATCCTAAGTGCACATCTAGGTTGATTTGGGCCTCTAGACCCCTCGAATGATGATCCCGCCGGCTAAGACTTACCCTGATGACAATACCGTCATGCCATGCTTAGGCTCCCAGTCGCTTCCGACCACAGGGATTCACCCAAAAGGTGTTTGAGGTAAATGATTTGCTCGACCCGGGTCTGTTTCCTCACAACTCTAGATGGTATATGATGGAACACCCTGGAACCCTAACGACCAACCGCGCGACGCTGACCCGGAATCAGACGCCGTCGCACCCATAGGTGACGCGCTTGCATTGGCCTAAGCCCGAGGTTAAACAAGAAGACATCAAGGTGGTAAACAGGGGTCTTGACCAGCCAGAAACACAGAGACTCCTTCGCAGCGATAGCTTTTGCTTTTCAAAGTAGGCAACCAAATGTGTATATTAAAATAAGGTCGCAGACCCTAGGTAGTTTTCACCCTTCAGAAACTCCATCGAACGTTCATCTTTAGAGGAAGAAGGAAGAGCGTAGGGGATAAACCTCCTGAGAGGACCGGCAAAGCCGTTAACCCGGCGAGCGAATAAGGGCCCATCAACTCTTTCCTTTCGGACAACTTCGGACCAAATCTCGAGCATTTACATTCCACGGCCCCTTTTGTGGATTCAGACTTTTGCTTTGAGGGGTTCCGTTTATCGCAACAGGCACGGTCACGACCAGGCTTTTCTCTTGATTTTGATTTTGTATTTCTTTTCGTGAGGGAGATATAGTCGTTTGACGTTTGTGGGCTCCCTTTTCGTATGCCTGCGGGGACACTGCCCTCTTCTCGTGCTCTGATCGATGCTCGAGGAAATGGATCCTACTCTTGCCTTTGGGGTTTGAGTTTCGGTTTCTCATGCTCAGCGTTTTAAGGGCGCCGACTGTCTCATTTGGTCGAAGAGAAAAGAATAAAGATTACAGCTTCCGGAGATCTTCTGGGTGACGCTCCACCGTAGGTGATGCTACCGACTTTTTGAATAAAATACATAAGTGAGCACATGTTGGCTTCCTTCGAGCGAGCATAGGCCGACGTGGCCGGACAGGGATCTCCACGGTTCTGGCAAACCAAGACCCGGTGCCTACCAAGCCTTAATGGCCCCTATCCTAACATGAAGGTTAAATGCAGGGACTTAACTATATGGTGACTGCCGGGCATCGGCATTTTGAATTTTCCATATTTTTAGTGGTTTTCAATATTCCTTTGTTTTTGATGTTTTTATCTTTTCATCATTTTTTGTTTGTTTGTGCTAAGGGTAGTATTTCTTAAGATAAAGCCCATTCCAAGGGTGGGATAACTCGGTCCCTTCGGCGTTGACTAGCTTGTAGGCGTTGCCAGGGTACACGGCTTGAATTACAAATGGTCCTTCCCAATTGGGTTGGAGCTTAGAACGCGGCCCTCCAGGTTTGACAAAAATTCTTTTTACGACCATCTCACCGACTTTGAATTTTCTCTCAACGACTTTCTTTTGGTAAAAACGAGCTACTCTATTTTGATACACACGCGCGTGTTCGGCAGCGGCCAGCCGTTTCTCATCCAAGAGTTCCAACTGGGCGAGGAGTGAATTACGACGATCGTCGAGGGGAAATTCCTCGTCCAATTGTACCCTGAGAGAAGGGATCAGAGTCTCGTACGGGACTACCGCTTCCATACCATAAGTAAGGGCAAATGGAGTCTGCCCGGTGGGGGTACGGATTGAAGTGCGATAGGCCCATAGAGCTTCGATAAGCTTTTCTGGCCAGTCTGAAAACTTACTAGACTCGCAGGTTTTTTTGATGATTTTGAGCAATGTTTTATTGGTGGCCTCCGCTTGGCCGTTACCTTGTGGGTAATAAGGCGATGAATGATGCAATGCAATTGCGTACCTTTTGCAGAGGTCCTGTAGGTCCTGAGAAATGAACTGTGGCCCATTGTCGGTGACGATCGTGCTTGGGACGCCGAATCTGGCGAGGATGTTCTTCATGATGAACTTGCAGACTGTTGACGCCTTGATTTCCGCGTAAGCTTCGGCTTCGGCCCATTTGGTGAAGTATTCCGTCGCAGTAAGGATGAAAGATTTCTGCTTGGTGAGGGAATTGGGATCACCTAGGGGACCAATGATGTCGAATGCCCACATGGAGAAAGGCCACGGGGAAGATATTGGATGAAGTGAGGAAGATGGTGAATGGATTTTATCGGCGTGAAGTTGACACTTGACACACCTACGGACATAGACAGCACAATCTTCTTCCATAGTGGGCCAATAAAAGCCTTGGCGAATGATCTTCTTGGCGAGCATCTGACTATTCACGTGGCCACCGCACACACCCGAGTGCGTCTCCTCTACACATTTCCAAACCTCATCGTCACCAAGACATCTTAACAGAATACCAGTAAGGCTCCTCCTATAGAGTAGACCTCCAACCAAAGTATATTTCTGAGCCACCCTTCTTATGGCTTTCTTGTCCTCTGTGGTGGCCCCTTCAGGATAAGACTGATCTTGGCAGTATTTGACAATTTATAGAACCATGGTTTCTCTTCATCAGCCAGTTCTTCTTCGGCCTCTGCCAACATGATTTCCCTCTTCTAAGGATATCTTCCTGCAGGATCTTCCTTGCTATCCTGTCTTTGATATTTACGTAGGAAGCATCATCGATTGCAGGGGCGTGAAGTTTGTAGATGGAAATGGACTTAAACCATCTTCCTAGAGGGAACCTTATGGATGATGCCAACGAGGCGAGGGCATCGGCGAGAATATTCTGATGACGAGGGACATGAACAAAGATCAGTTTGGTGAATAGTTTGGCAAAGGCAGCAGTGAGTTCTTGGTATGGCTTGAGTTTGGGATCGCGAGTGCGATATTTAGTGAGCACCTGGCGAAGGATGAGTTGACTATCACCTACGACTCGCAACTCAGTGATACGAAAAGAATGAGCGAGTTCTAGGCCAGCTAGAAGGGCTTCATATTCAGCTATATTGTTGGTGACTGAAAATTTGAGCTGATATGCCAACGGGAATGTGAGACCTTCAGGCGACAGGAGGGCGATGCCGATTCCTCTCCCTTGAGAATTCAGAGCTCCATCAAAATATAGCGTCCACATTGGCTCATCTGATTGGTTGACGGACATTAGTTCCTC
Source organism: Amorphophallus konjac (assembly GCA_022559845.1). Taxonomy (NCBI): domain Eukaryota; kingdom Viridiplantae; phylum Streptophyta; class Magnoliopsida; order Alismatales; family Araceae; genus Amorphophallus; species Amorphophallus konjac. Next base: position 208,018,163 of record CM040120.1, on the reverse strand, counting down.
ATCTGGAAACTCTGATTGGACGGGATCGAACTTGGGAAGAGGATGGTGAGCGAGATGCTCGGCTATGGCATAGCCTTTAATCACCTTTTGCTGGATGTAGGTGATGTCGAACTGAGAGAGAAAACTTTACCAGCGTGCTAGCCTATCCGTAAGGACGGCTTTCTCCAGAAGAATTTGATAGGATTCATTCGAGCAATCAAGTGGACCTCATGAGCCAAGAAGTAGTGTTTCAATTTCTGCACTACCCAAACGAGGGCAGCACAGGTTTTCTCCATGACGGTGTACTTCTGCTCACAGGGATTGAGAAGTTTAGACAAGTAATAGGTTGCCCGTTCCTTGCCTTCTTCATCAGCTTGTGCAAGGACGGCTCCCACGGAGTCATCCAAGACTGAGACGTAAAGGATCAGAGGTTTTTCTGGTTTGGGTGGAATGAGAACGGGTGGACTAGCCAGATATTCCTTCAACCCTTCAAAAGCTTTCTGACATTTAGAATTCCAGTGGAATTCTACTCCTGGCTTGGTCAACTCGTAGAGAGGTCTACACCTTTGTGAATGTTGGGACACAAACCGACGAATAAACTGTAACCTCCCGATTAAACCTCGGACTTCCCTCAAATTCTTGGGAGGCGGCATATCCCTGATAGCCTTGGCTTTGTCGGGATCTATCTCGATCCCTCTTTTGCTCACAATGAACCCCAGCAATTTACCTGACGACACACCAAACACACACTTCTTCGGGTTCATTTTCAGTTGGAACTCCCTTGACCTCTGCAAGACCTTAGCCAAAACTTCTGGATGTTCCATCCTGGTCCTTGATTTACCAATAAGTCATCCACATACACTTCCAGATATATGTGCATCATGTCATGAAATATGGCCATCATCGCTCTTTGGTAAGTAGCTCCAGCATTCTTTAATCCGAACGGCATGACCACGTAACAATATGTTCCCCAAGGGGTAGTGAATGACGTCTTTTCCTGATCCTCTTCTGCCAAACGAATTTGATTGTATCCTGAAAATCCATCCATGAATGAGAGGGTTCGTAGCCTGCCGTGTTATCGATCAGCACATCAATGTGAGGTAAGGAAAAATCATCCTTTGGACACGCGCGGTTAAGGTCCCGGAAGTCGATGCAAATCCTGACTTTCCCATCTTTCTTCATGACCGGGACAATGTTCGCCACCCATTGAGGATAAAGAACGACTCTAATGAACCTGGCTTTGTGGAGCTTATCGACCTCTTCTTTCATTTTCAAAGCCATCTGAGGGTGGAAACGCCTTAACCTTTGTTTTACCGAGATGGACCCTGGTTTTAGGGTTAAACGGTGTTCGACCAAGGTTGAATCCAGACCCGGCATATCCTCGTAGCTCCATGCAAACGTGTCCTTATATTCCTTGAGAACCTCAATTAATGCCTCTTCTTCAGAGGGTGGTAGGTTGTCACTTATGAGGATGATCCTAGGGTCTTCCTCAGTTCCCAAGTTGACTTCTTTGGTGGATTCTTCTACGGCGGTTGACGGCTCGTCGAATCTCCTCATTCCACTAGCGTATGCGCCCGCCGCATCCTCATATTCTTCACCCTCATCTTCAGTGGGGCATTCTTCATCCGTGATCTCGTAGACTCCATACCCTTCATCAGATGCACAGTCGCCCTCGCATTCTATTTCGGGTAGCTGGATGGGATTTTCTAACAACTGGGGGATGGCAAGAAGGGCCTGACACCTGGCGGCCAAATCCAGAAGGAATCGACGAGGGATCTGCCTACCCTTGGATTTCTTCCTAGGTACTACCCTTGGCCTATCATTCCTAGATTGACTGACAATATTTACAGAAGAAGAGGAAGACGAAGAGGATGGTGTAGAATGTACAGGAGAAGACCCCTCAGAGGAGGGGTAGAAAAGGTCGCTCATCGGACCTTGGACGGGTGGTCCGCAAGGCGGTACGCACCCGTGGGAGATGTAGGAGGTTTCCTCAACGAAGATGTGTTGTTGGGGAGTTTGAAAATTGACGTTTTTTTTTTCGTTTTCATTTTTAATGACAAAGCAGTGAAAAGAGATTGGAGGAGAGAGGAAAGTGGTTATGGCTAGAGGATTGTGAGGCTCATAGAGCAGATCATGGTTGAAGACCTGGCGCGGGTTGAAAAGCCCGCGTAGGTATGTAAGCAAAGAAGGGGACCTGGGAAGATCATCAGACAATTGTCTGGCCCAGGAAGAAGATATCAGCAAAGGCTGAGACGAGTGGATGGAGAAGATGGCGGCTAATGAGCCGTCGACGGCAATGTTGAGGACGGATGAAGATCCGTCGATGACAGGGTCCTTCTGGCGAGGACGAGGATAGTTTGGAACCTTGGCAAGAGTGGTAATATTCTCTGGTATTTCGGAGATCAATGGTGGTCCTTCAAGCTGCGGAGACGAGAACATCCTTTCCAGTGCAACGGAAATGTCCCGTATGTCGAACCATTTGTCCCACTCGCATTCCGGATCTTTGATCTTGCCTCTTTTGGTGATCCTCGGACATTTTTCAGCCAAATATACAGCATGTGATCCCCCATATGCTTCTCGTGGGTGATCTCCCATCTGAACAACGGGCCCTCTGTTGAAGTGGTTTGATAGAGTCCACGTGAGGGGCTTCCAATCTGCCTTGAACGGTCCTTTGAAGCCTAGGCCAAACCTGCGGTTCGGCCTAATTTCCTTTGGCGGTTTGAGCATACCCTGTAACTGTGCGCCCAGACCTTTTCCTTGTTGATAGCCGATGTTCCTCATAATCTCCCAACCTTTGGAGTGAAAAGGGAGACATGATGTTGTGGTTGCCCTGACCGGCTCCTTTGATGCTAGTGGAACATGAGATGGATCACGTACGTCCAGCAGTGACAATATGGGCCGATGAGACGGCCAAACAGAAGGCAGAGTGGTGTTGATAGCATCCACTGTGTGAAGGACAGGTGTACTGACCACTTTAATAATTCTCCCATTGTAAGGAAACTTCAGGCACTGATGGTTGGTGGAAGGCACAGCGTCCATGGCTTCGATGTAAGGGCGACCCAGTATAGCCTTGAATGTGGGGTCCATGTCGAGGACATGGAATTCCGTGGGAATTGACAAGGGGCCTAGTTCTGCCTTCAGAATAATCATTCCCTGTGGCGGCCTTTTGCTATTGTCATAAGCCGTGACCGTGATCGAGGAAGGTCTTATTTGTTCCTCGTTGACCCCACACAACTGAAGAGTGCTCATGGAGATCACATTTATGGATGCACCCGTGTCCACAAGACACGGGTTTATGGATACCCCATTAATTTTTATTGAAATGCACAATGCATATTTCCGAGCTTCCTTGGGAGCGAGCTCGTAGTTGTGAAACATGATGGCTGGTTGTGTGTCTGTTGGGGTCAGGACGGTCGAAATCTTCTCCACGGGGAGGTCTTCATTCACCATGACCTTTTGAAGATATTCCATCAAGACCGCCTGGTGGGATGTGGATCTTTGAAGTAGCTCCAGGATGGAGATCCGGGCTGGTGTCTTGTCCAAGTGTTTCAATAGATCATACTGTGTTCCAGGGATAGCTCTTTCTGGTTGTTCTGCATCATCCTTCTCTGGCTGAGATTGCTCGGGATTCTGACTGTTGTGGGGGAAAACCCTGTGGAAAATCCTTCCACTCCGGAGCACCATTGCCTGCGACTTTTGTACCTCTGTGGAGGTAGCAGTGGGTTTTAACAGGGGTTTGAGGGGTAGTAGTGGAGGAATGGTTGATGAAGCAGGGGTGATGACGGGAGCAGGGATTCTGATGAGGGGTTTGTTAGGTGGCTGCATGGTGGAGGTAGAGGGGATATTGCGCGGATTATGAAGGATAAGGGGTCTAGAAGGTGGCGGTGGAGACGAAGTAGGAGTGGGTAGGGCTTGAAGTGGGCAATGATTTTGAGGTGGGTGATGGTTAATGAGTGGTTTTGAAGGCATTAGTGGTGATACGGTGGAGAAAGACGGGGTTATGTATGGTTGACGGATGATAAGGGGTTTAGAAGGCGTAGGGGTAAATGTGGTAGAGGTGGATGGTAAAGTGGGGGAGTGAGAGAAGATGAGAGGGTGTGAAGGCGTAGTGGAGAGTGTCGGTTGATAGGAGGTCGGGGTGCGGATGAGAGGGCGTAATGGTAGTGGAAATGGTGATGGTGATACTGACGCGGGTTGATGAGAGAAAGGTGCTACCCGGGCAAGGTGAGGGGGTTGCATGACGATAGGGTTGGAGGTAGAAAGAGTGGAGGTACTTTCCTGGTGCCACACTTGCTCTCTCCCGACTTCCGGGAAGGAGGAGATGGGGTTAACCTGATGATTGGGCTGTTGGTGCTCCGGTAATGGATTCTGGATTATGCCCATGTCGGGCTGTTGTTGTGGGGCCTGCTGAGCCTGCTGTTGCTGTTGTGGTTGCTGTTGCTATTGCTGTTATAACTGTTGCTGTGGCCTATGAGGAGGTCTCCTAGCCTTGATAGCCGCGACGTATCGTCTCATCTCATCCCAATCTATTTGATGTTCATCATTCATATCATGGATGTAATCTTTGAAATGGAAGCAGTAATCTACTGTGTGTCCCGGCTGCCTGTGGTAGACACAGTATTTGGAGGTATCAACATTGGGGGGCCACGCGGGCCTTTCTCTGGGTAGGGCGAGTTGGTTTGATGCCATGAGGGCATTAAAAATGTCTGCTAAGGTTTCCGGCAATGGTGGATAGTAGGCTCTCTTGGGACCGAGCGGCCTCCTTTGTTGCTGTTGGGGACCATAGTTCCCCGGGGGTGGAACTTGGTTGTACTGAAGCGATGGTTGTTGTTGCTGAGGTTGTGGTTGTTGTTGCTGGGGTTGGCGTAATGGAGGCATATTATCCTGGGGTGGATTATTTTGGGGTGGAGGACGAAGAGGGAAAGGACCTGGTTGAAGGGGAAGTCGGGGCATTTGTGGAGGCCTTGGGTTGACTGCATAGTTGGCATTGTTGACCGCACTGACTTGCTCATTTGTCACGACCCCTTCTGTGGCTTCGCCCGGGACACCAGTGCCTGTCTTTCTGACCACTTTGGGCTTCGGCGACTCAAACATGTTCATGATGGGGGAGTCTTTTAGCTGGGTTTGGATGTACCGGGCCCTTTCATAGAGTTCCTCCATTGTAGTAAGTTTATTCATGGCCAGGACATGTCTGAACTGTGGGGTTGCATTAGACACAATCATCTTCACTTGTTCGGGCTCGGAGAGGGTATCCCTTATTCTTTCCGCCAGAGACCTCCATCTATCAGCATATCGGACAAAATCCTCGTCGGGTTTCATCTTTTCGGACACTAGGTCGGTAATGGAGAGTGAGGGACCGACCCTATCCCTATATTTCTGCAAGAACCTTCTCTGGACTATTTTAAAATTCTCGGCCTCGCGGGGCTCCAGAGAATAGAACCACTCAAGCGCAGGACCATCCAATGATCTCCGAAAGAGGTATGCCAGGGACCTTTGATCATTTTGCCAATAGGAGGACTCATACATGAAGTCCTTGAGGTGAATGAAGGGGTTGCCGGTACCATTGTATCTGCGGTACGTGGGCATTTCGGAGGGAGGAAGATGAATGACGGGAAGGATTGGCAAAGCAACCTCCGGGGTGGCTTTCACGTCCACCATTCTTCTTAGATTTTGAAACTGCTCGTCCATGCGATTGAACCTATTGAGGAGCGATTGGGCGAGCTCCTCTGGAGGTGAAGGTGGCACTTGCCACTGGGGGAGAAACTGTCTCCCGGAGACTTGAGGGGGAAACCCCGAATGAGAGGGAGCTGTCGGACCACCGACAGTTGGCCCTAGCTGAAGCGGTGTGTGGGGAACAACGGGAGTTTGAGATTGTGACGGGAATTAGAATGAGGGTGGTTGTTGGCTCGCTTGACCTTGAAGCGAGGGAGACTGGATGGATTGCGCCAATGAAGGAGATGGAATGGCCTGCACGGACTCTTGGAGAGGTGTGATGGCCGGAGTTGATTCCTGGGGTGTGGGGGGAACAGATTTCCCCTTTAGAATGGCCTGGAAGGCCCGGAGCTGTTCAGAGGTAAGCCCCGTGTTGGCGAAGATGCCCAGTAAGGAAGTGATATCCTGTGGTGGGGACGTGTCCCCGGCGGTAACATGCACCTCATGCGAGGGCTCATGAGAGGGACCCGAGTCCATAGCATAGACTCGCGGGTCGGCTGACAAACCACGACTAGGGTGGTTCTCCTCAAAAGACTCGTGAGCCATGCTCACAATTTTCCCAGAACGTAAAAATATACACTAGCAAGCATGTAGCAGAGATTATCAAACAAGTGGATGCCTTTACGCCTTTTTTTATGTTTTGATTTTGATGATTTTTTTTGTGTTTTTAACGAGATCCGAAGTTCACACAAAATGGGGACCCTAGTTTATTTTTATTTCACCGCCGTGTCAGCTAGGGTCTCTCGTCTCACCACGAATGAAATGACTAACTCCGGGGAACTTCAATGGTACAACCAGCCCAGTGAACGAAGAGGAGATTCTTCGATGTCGGGGACTTACGGAGGTCCCAGTGTAGGAGATTCTAGTCCGTTGAGAGGAATTCCCAAACGGAGAGTCCTTCCTTCACCGGGAAAGGGTGATCCTCAAAAAAATGAAGAAAGGATAGAAAAGAGGGATGGATGCATGCAATGAAATGCTGACAGAGATATGGAGTGGAAAAACAACAGAAATAACAGACATATAATAAACAAACAACCAATCAAAACTGACAGTGCTGCCGTGAGCACAACAGGGGCGCGCGCGGGCGCCAAGGTGGAGAGGCACGGATGGTGCCAAACTTGCAAGGGTAGCCGAAAGGAAGCAGTAGATGTCCCACCGTGATCGCCAATCTGTGAGCGACGTCACGCAGTTCGGGGAAGAGGAGAGGACGCGGAGCGCACGGGCTCCTCTTTTTTTTGGTGTTTGTTTGTTGCAACATAGAAATAAGAGAAGAGAGAGAAGGGGCCACCACAGGAGATTGCTCCGGCGGGGCGAGCGGGACAAGTGTGATATAGCAAGATATGGGGGTTAAACGGCCATAGCGGGAAGTGACTCGCCGCGGCCTCGGGGGGACGAGAATGGTGCAGAAATTAAATAACAAGAATTGAAACGGCCATTGGGGAAGTGACTCACCGTGGCCTTGAGAATATGAGCAGATAATAAGATGACAGAATATAAAGAGAATACAAAGAGCGGGAATTTAAACGGCCATTGGGGAAGTGACTCGCCGCGGCCTCGAGAACATAAACAGATAAGAATATAATGTATAAGAACGTGAATTTAAACGGCCATTGGGGAAGTGACTCGCCGCGGCCTCGAGAATATGAGCAGAATATAACATAATATAAAGAGAATATAAGAACGAAAATTTAAACGGCCATTGGGGAAGTGACTCGCCGCGGCCTCGAAAACAAGATGTGATCGCCAGGGGCCGAAAGACCCCAAAATAAGAAAGTGATCGCGCCTACCTCAAGAGCGGGAGATGGCGGGTTGCTTCTTCCTCTCCCTCCGGCCGGCCGACGGAGAGGGCTTTCCTCGGCTACCCTTGCAGAACAATGACAAACAAATGACAAGTGGATTAGAAAGATGGAGGTGTAGTATTCAAATCCTTACGATAAAAATAAAGAAATGATGGCAAGACACACACCTGGTTGGTGTTATCTTTTAAACCCCTCTCGGACTCGAGTAGGAGGAAAATGAGATGATGGATGTAAGAAGTGTATAAGAAAAGGTGCCCTTATGAAGGGGGATAGGGGATGCAAGATGATGAATGCAAAAGAACTACGAAGAAAAGGAAAGAATTGGCTTATTGGATGTGCCGATGGTGAAATCCGACAGAGCTCCGGCAGCATGGGGACGACGTGGAAGCGCGGTGGATGAAGACGACCTTCCTCTCGCGAGCGTGAGCACCCGAGAAGCCGGTAGAACCTCCACCTACAAAAGAACCCACGGGTTAGAAAATGACTCCGTAGCCTCTGGGCTCCGGCAGCCTATCGGATCCCTTCGAAGCTCTCTCAGAACTGAGGGGGTGGGCCTCTATTTATAAGGCTCCGGAGGGTGGAGGCGTCCAGGACCCTGGACACCTCCATCAGGGCCGAACTAATATTTTATTCTATTTTTATTAATTTTTTTGGAATATTTTTGTGGAGGCGTCCAGGGCCCCGGACGCCTCCAACAGGTCCACCGAAAACCGACGGCGGCCGCACGCGGTTTGGCACAACGCGTGGTTTTGTGAGCGGCGCCTCGTGATTCAGAAATGGGCGCGTCCAGGTGGCTGGACGTCTCTATAATTTGGATTTTTTCACATACGACAAACCGTCATTCGGTGAGCGGCGCCCGTGAGGGAGTTGATGGAGGCGTCCAGGGGCCTGGAAGCCTCCAAAATATATTATTTTTATTTTTGTTTTGTCTTTTTATGCTAGGGCTGGCATTTTGATTTTTTTATATTTATTTTTATGGAGGCGTCCAGGGTCCTAGACGCCTCCATAAATATATATATATTTTTATTTATTTATTTATTTTTTTATGCCAACTGGCATTTTACACACATTTTTTATTTTTGTTTTTATGGAGGCGTCTAGGGTCCTGGACGTCTCCATTAATATATATATTTTTTATTTAGTTTTGGGCCCTGAGAAAATAAAATAAATTAAATTAAAAACATGGGGGCGTCCAAGGGCCTGGACGCCCCCATTAAGACCCACCCGGGTCCTCAGATCAGGCGTCGGCGGTCGTCCGGCAGACACCCTTCTTGATTCCGGAACCTCTTGGTGCGTCTGACTGGTGTTGATGCCGTCCGAATGCCGTGACGAGACGATTACGGATGCCGAAAAAGGCAGAAGAAGACCCAAGAAAAGGAAGTACTCAAGTGATTCGAAATGCGTAAGCCGTCGCGGGGCGTCGTATAGTAATATGAGACTTTCTCAGGAGACATCAAGAATGGCGTGTCTACAGACATCCACTTTATAGTATAGCTAATGTGGAATTTTAAGAAAATGCTTGTGGATATTCAAGCTAGAGTAGAGTTCAAAATTTAACTTGATGTATAAGGACGATAATAACGATATAAACACGAGTATCGATAAAACTAGGTGGAGTTGGTTCCCTAATTGGGTACCATGACAATTAAGTGTCCATATATAGATGGTCATGTCATTTGATATAGAATTGAGGTCCACAAGAACATCATAATAATGGCATGATTTCCACATCCCATTAAGAATATTCTCATGATATCCACATAGCATATCATGAGGGCCGGTATACCATGTTTCTATAGAGTGACATGGCAAAATAGTGTAAAGGGTTTTAATGGTACAACCCGCTCGGTCGGCCTTGAGGGAATCCAAGGCTACGAGGAGACTTACGGAGGTCTCTATGATAAAGTTACCGGTACAAAGGAACGGAATGTCCGATGGAGGGTTCATCTATCACCGAGAATTGAGGGGTAATCGGTAAAACATCGTGGAACATGGGACTATATTCACGGGATGGAATATAGTGCCGATATATATATATATATATATATATATATATATATATATATATATATATATATATATATATGAAACCCTCGGTTCACAGAAAATAATATAATAACACAGGAAATTAGCGACTTAAGACAAGTCACTACTTAATAAATTCACGACCTTTTGTGGGTCGTTTCTTTACTATTTGACGACTTCTGGAACAGTCGTCCCATTTTTAATTTCTGTTATTGCTGAAATTTACCCAATTCTGTATTTTTGATAAAACGCGCCTTAGCCAGGGGCGTCACTTTCATAAAAGACGACCTACTGGAGGTCGTTAATTCATTCTTTTCCAGGATTTATCATGAACAGTGGTAATTTCCAAGATAATAATTTTTAGGAAACAAAGTACATGGTCAGGACAAGAAAAATATCAGGATTCGAGATATATGATCATGCATTAGATTTAACTACATGTTTCATAGATATTAACTTTTAAACATGGGTATTTACTAATTATATGGAATTGACGACACTTCTGTCAGTCGTCAGAAATTGAATTAGCGCCCTAGAGAGGGTCGCCTCTTTCCAAAATTTCATAGAAAACTTCAAAAACACAGTAACACTATATGCATGAATTAACAGATGATATTATCATACATTTTATGCTAGTTTGGGCTACAGTTCTTGAGAAAACCTACCTGATGATGATCTTGGTGAAGGAACGTGAAGGATGTGAAGAAAAAATGATACTCTGTTCTAAACAGAGTCTTCTGGGAAAATGATGTTGATGAAGAACCCACGTTCTTCAGCTAGACAAGAACACCTTCACGAGGCAGGCCGCCTATAGGGAAAGAAGAGGAAGAAGCATTAATATTCATCATGCTTCCCTGACTAAAGATAAAAAGGAAGAAGAACATACCTGTTCTTCACACACGAGACAGCAACAGGCCTTCCTTTGACAAAATAGCCATCAAGGTTCGATTGGAAGGGGTATTTACAGGGTTCCAAGAATCCTTTAGGGTTGGAATTTGATTAGAATTCTAGTTTCTGTGATAGAGTCCTTACCATAATCATTCGAACACGTACCAATCCTAAAACTTACCCTGAATAGTCTCCTGGTTCGAACGGAACACCAATGCAATTAACGCCTTAGGTTAGGGCGTTAATTCTAATTGACGTCTTGACCTGTGCCGTTTCTTTTGTAATTCGCGCCCAAGCAGAGGGCGTTTCGTTCCCTTTCCTTTTATTCGTTTTGGACGTTTTTGAAATTTAACGCCCTTTGGTATAGGCGTCACTTTTTGAATTAACGCCTCAGGTGAAGGCATTTCTTATTTAAATCATGCCTTGTTGAGAGGCAATATTTACATTTGACTTATTATTTATTCATTTTGGTTCTTATCATTTACTTAATTAATCTTTCTTGAAATCTTCCTTTTATTTTACTAGGGTTGCTACACATTTGGCCTAAAGTGTGTGTGACATGTATGAGATGACTAGGCTTGTGACCCCTGTCGATTGATGTGATATGCCAAGATAGGTGTACTCTTATCCTAGAGGTGACGGCCATGTGTGTGGGTATGGGGTGGTCCTTGAGCTCCCACTTATAAGGGTTGAAGGGGTCAAAGAAGGTATGTATGATGGAGTGGGGCACTTCCTTGTTTCCTAGGTGTATTTCACCCATGGTCATAGTTCCCTTGGTGTGGTCCGGGTCTTGGGAGAGGTGGGCGTTGTCCAACATGGTTGGTTGGGGTAGGAAAAGGTTGGTGGTGAGTAAGGTGGGTGGGTATAGGATGGGATCGAAGGGGTCATCGTAAGGGTCACCTAGGGAGAGGAACTCTAGGTCCTCATGGTCCTCACATAGTGGTGAGTCATCCTCCTCTCGTGGAAGGATTTGGCCAGTGTATGTGGTGGGTTGGTCGGCCAAGGTTTTTGGGATCATGAGGGGAGTGGAATGGACCGATATGGGTTCTTCATCTATGGGGAGAAAGAAGAGGAGGTCACTAGTGTAGCGACCAATAGTGCAGATCGAGGTGATAGACCCGTCACATGGGTGGCTGAGGTCAAGGCTCTTGGGACGGGCCACCCATAGGGTCAATAAGCAAGTTAGCTCAAGCTGCCATTGTAGGCCTTTGATGAGATCGTCAAAACCCTCTACCTCATAGTAGGTTTGGATCGTGGTGTGATAGCAGTGGATGGGCACAATTTGGGATTGGTATCCCAAAGGTGAGAGAGGTGGGGGTTAGCTAGGAATGGTGGGTCCTCGTTTGAGCCATTAGAGTATGGACTCATTCATGGTGAGGGTGTATGGCTCTTGAGGATCCGGACTAGGAGGGGTGGGTGAGATGCGTGGCTCTTGGATTTTCTCTATGGTGGGCGACGGATCTGGATTGGCATCCATCTCTGCTTGATTGGGGGTGTGGGCCATGGGTTTCTCTACCAAAGGGTTGGGATGGTCATTTGGGGTTGGGGTGGTGGTGGCCGGCGCATGGTGCACCCGAGATGGTGAGCAAGGTTGAACTTGGGTTGGGTTTGGTAGGGGAAGTAGTGGAGGCCTTGGTTGGGGTTTGATTGGAGTAGGGAGAGGGAGATGGGTGAATTAAGGGGGTTTGGGGGAATTGGCCTTGAAAGGATTGTCCCTTTTGGGGGACATTATAGGGGTAGCGGTGACCGGGGTGGGAGCGGTTTCAACCACTATGGGCATCGAAGGATGCTTCTTAGTGGGGCATTGCCTGGCGATGTGCCCCAATTGGTGGCACCTATAACATTCCGGCTCACACTCACCGTGGTTGTCTCATTCACTTCTATCTTCATAGGGCCTTTTCCTTTTTGAGAAGGGGTAAGGTGAGGGTGGAGGTGGAGGTGGGGGCCAAAGGGGCTTGAGTAAGGTGGGTTGTGGAATTGGGTTTTGGTTGCATTGTGGGGAATTGGAGTCTTGGGTTGGCCGGGTGGCGATGGTGGAGTTGAAGTGCTCCTTGGGCTTTGGTGATCCGCGTAGAAGGGAGAAGGTCGGGGAGTGTAGACTTTCCTAAGTTCGGCTTTCATGTTTTCCCATGTGTTAATAGGCTCTTGCCTCATAACCTTCCTTAAGCGTTCAATGAGCTGCCACCTATCCTCGGCATGGCGCACAAGCCGACTCTTGGCAAGGTAGATTCTCATGGGTTCAGTCATTGGAGTCCTCTTAAAGTATTTGTCCATGTTTTCCTCCCACACTAGATATGCACTAGGGTGGTACCCATCAAAGATAAGGTCCTCAAATAGGCATATGTCCAAAGGGGTGTCAATCGAACCCTTGTGGAGGGCCGAGTGGGACAGATGTGACCAATATGAAGTAGCCATGCTAGTGGGCACGGTTGATGAACCGGGAGATGAATGCAAATGCGCCCTAGGACCAACTTGTGGAGAGACAAGTTGTGAACTTGCTCTAATACCACTTTATGTGACACCACCTTGAGGGTGATAGTTACAAGATCGAAAACCCCTCGGACCTAGCAAGCAAGCAATGCAACAGACCGGCAGCTTCACTCGAGCGGACTCACCCGCTTGGCGCACACTAGGGCCTGTAGGCAAACCAGGATGGTGGAGAGGGTCCGAAGTGGGACCTCGCCTTTCCGGGGATTTGGCAAGCTTGGGATGGACCCCCAAGGGCCTGGGATGCCCAATTCCGTGGGCGGCCAGCATGCCAAGGGCGTGGGTTGTAGGGTCTCACTCTCAACTCACTCTGCGGTGGTCGCTTAATTATAAGCAAATTCGGGATCGGGCACTCTCTTACCATCGACGGAGCAACCAAAAATAATACTAAACTAAGCAATTAACGGGCCAGCAATGAGAAGTGTTCCGAAGCTCACCTGATCAGCGTGAAGACACCGATCCCGGCCGAAGACGAGGGCGAGTCGGGAGGCATGGGTACGCACCCGCACGCCGCGTCGATGCCGCTTCACCTGAAAATTTATAGAGTACACTACTACTCCTCGCGCAGGAGGGTGGGACAAGGGGTTGGGGTTAATGTGATACAGTCAAACACTACCTCCACGCAGGGAGGGGCTGTAAGCTGGCCAGGCGGGGTGGGGAAACTACGATAGAAAAATCGAGTTGCTGAGCTTCGTCGGTTCTGCCGGCTTTCGAAACAGCTTGATAAATAGTTGATGCCGGTGCCGCCACGGGCTCAGCCGAGCTCAGAATTAGTCGAAACTAGTGCCGAAACTTTCTAGACTGACCCAGGATGTCTTCTGAATTTTCTTGGAATTTTGTGACGATGTCGCTGGCCGGGGCAGAGCCTGGAACAGGGCTGGTCTTCGCTGGTTCTGGTTGCTCCCAGGGTGATGCTGCTAGAAGACAGGGGGCACCACAAACTGTCCTGTACTCTATTGGAGGCAAGACTGGTACCTCTACGATCGTAGTCAAGTCTTCTTTCCGTCGGGACCAACGGTGCTGTTGGCAGATGTTGGAGTTGATCGTGAAGGCCCGAACAACAGGGATGTGTCGGTTCTGGCTCGGGAAAACTGACTTGACACAGTTGGAAAAATTTGTAACTTTTGATGCCGAGGTCCAAACTTAGCTCTACTTCTTGGGGATGGAAAAGGACTTGAAGGAGAAGCCCTCAGCCAAGTTTCATGCCCAGATCTACAAGGGAGTGGCCGTGGTCGAACTTGATCTTAGGCTCTGGTTATCTACCTGAGTGGTTCTGCGCAGTTGCGGAAGAATCACTCTCACGGGCAGCTCGGTGCTTGGACGATGACGAAACCACCTCGTCTGGAAAGCTCCCTGGAAGACCTTTCTAGTGGTATATGACTTGACACCAGAAGGATCAGGGAAGGGCCGAAGATGATGCTGCTTCCAGGACCCTAGCTTGTTGCCTGCGAACTGCTACTAGAGCTGCAACCTGCCGATGGGAAATGGAGTAGGATGGGGGGCGACATGGGGGCGGATGAGTGTGGGGTGAACCCTGGCTGTAAGGGCAGTCTGGGACGGGTGATCCAAGGTGAGGGAGTGGAAAAATGGGGGCTGGAAGGTGGTCTAGGAGGTGGAGGGAGGGAGAGCTGCGAGTTTGGTTGGAAGGGAGAGAGGGAAAGAGTATTTGAAAATGGGTTTAAGGGTGGGATTAATTTCTGGTCTTGGGGATGGGAAGAGGTGTGTGGGGAAGGAAAAAGGATGCTTGGGGGAGTGGGGAATTTTCCCTTGAGAGATGAGAGAGGTGCTTGGGGAAGGGGGGTGGGTGGTTGGAGGGTGGAGTGGGGATAGGTGGAGGCTACCTTGGGGAAGGGGTGGAGTAAAGAGAGGGGTTATGGGGTGTTGGAGTGACTTTAATGGAGGGGGAAGGGAGAGAGAAAGTTGTTAGGAGGGGAGGAGAGAGAAAGGGGTGCCCCCTCTTGGAGATAGAGAGAGAGGGGGGGGAATCCACCCCTTAGAGAGAGAGGGAGAGAGAGATGGAGAATCCACTCCAATTGCACTAGAACACTCAATTTTTTTGATTGACCAAAAGATTACAAATGGGGGAGTGGGGTGGCCTATTTATAGGCACTCATATTTCTCTAGGACTAAAATGACCCTGACTAAATAGCTAATGACCAAAGCAGTCCAAGGGAGGGCACCCCTAGGCCACGCCGACTAGTTGGGCCCAATAGACAACTTAATTAACCACATGACTCAAGACTTAGGTAAATGACCCTTATACCTAGGCACCATACTAAAATAAAGGAAAAATTACATAGTTTATGACTCAAATAAAATATAAAAATTACATGGATAGACTCAGAAAAATGTGAAGAACATAATGGCGCAAACCGTCGATCCATCAGAGCTTCGCAAAATGTGGAGGGGTAAGTGATGCCCCCATCACAATGGCTGTGATGAGGGCAATAGGAATAATGGAGATGGCGTTGGGGATGGAGAAGGTGAAGAGGAAGGTGACGGTGATGGAAAAGGTGAAGAGGAGGGTTGCGGGGCCCACCATCGTCGTATCGACATGATACGTTGAGCGACATTGGGAATGGAAGCCGTGGTGGTAACAGGAGTAGGAGGAGTGGAGGCATTAGCTTGAGCAAGGGCTTGGGTTTGTGGAGGCAATGGGATAGGTGACAAAATGGGTGATGGATCGGGTGTTGGACTAGTTGGGGGAATGGGTGATGAAGCAGGTGCAGGGATAGGTAACGGAGCAGGTGACGGTGTAGGTAACGGAGCGGGTGCCGTGATAGACAAAGAACCATAGGGGTGCCCCTGGTCTTGCAATGCTGGAGATGGTTGCCTGGGCGGCGCTTCATGATGATGCTATTTCCTGCGAAGATATAGAACAATCTTATGAATCGCGGGCCAATCGATCCTCTTCTTATCTTCCAAGTCATAAATGTACTCCCGAAACTCGGGGCAATCCTTGGCCAAATGCCCTACTGACAATGATATTCACAAAACTGAAGCAAATTTTAAACTGCAGGTCGGCAAGACACAATCGGAGGAAGCTGCAACGCATGAGTGGTCATCAAAGCCCGGAAAATATATGAAAAAGACTGACAATGGAGGATGAGGATCCCGCTTCGGGCAAGGTGGGTGCCGAGGGGTATGAGATGAATAAGAGGGTTGTGGAGGTTGCATAAGTAAGGGCACGTGGTGACTAGTGGAGGGACTCTGTGAGGGTGCATGAGGAGCAGGATGGGGAAGTATGTAGTGGACGACATCCACTTGCTCGGGGTGTAGTGTTCCCTTGACCGGAGGTGGAGACACATGTAGGGATGGAGAAGTGGAAGGCTGACTCGTGGAAGGTTGATGTAGCGGACTCATGGAGGATTGACTCATGGAAGCATATGGGTTCATGGAGGGTGGACTCACGGAGGGATATGTGGCGGGAGACTGACCCGTAGAGGGCGAGTAGGTGGTGGAAGGTTGACTCATAGAGGGTGCAAAAGGGGTATATGAGGATGGCGAAGTGCATGTGGACGTGGAATGTGGAGAAGACTCGGGGTCAAGGGAATTTTGGATTTTTTGACGGATGAAGCGTGCTCGGCTATACAATCGTTGCCAAAAGGTAATGTCATTCAGGGCCAAAATGAAGCGGTACTCAGGCATTGCGTTGGAAATCAGCATCTTGATCTGCTCCTGCTCTTGAATATGCCCCGAGACTTGCCGGTGATGCGACGCCAGCGATTGGCAAAAGTGGAGAATTCCTCATCGGGGTTCATCTTCTCGTGGGTCGAATCCACAATAGAGTACTTAGGCCCAACCTGGTCTTGATATTGCTGAATAAATCTCTCTTGAAGGACTTGGAAATTCACAACCTGATCGTGCGACAATGAAAAGAACCAATCCCGAGCTGGGCCTTCTAATGACAGACCAAATAGATAAGCCATCAAGCATTGGTCATGTTGAAACTGGGCCGACTCATAAACAAACTCCTTAAGTACACAAAGGGGTCGTCGGTTCCACCATAATGATGATAAGCGGGAATTTGCGAAGGAGGTGGAAGCAGGAGGTTTTGAAAGGCGAATGGAACACTTAAGGAAGGTTTGTGATCGAATGGAACACTTAAGGAACACTTTAAGTGCACAAAGGGGTTCTGTTCCTTCAAGTTTTCAATTTCTTTAATCTATTTTTCATTTAATTCCTCCTCCAATTTTTTAAATTCAATTTTATTATCAAGCAGATTTTTATTCTCTTCTCTCAAAGATACAATTCGATCTTTCTGCCATTCAACATCAGAATGAAGTGATTCATTTAGTTCTTTCACAAATAAGCAATTATGACATGCAGAATTGTTTGAACATGTATTTTTAGTCTCCTCAATTTTATTTCTGAGATTTTCATTTTCAGATTTTAATGCTTCTAGTTCAAAACAGACAGCATGAAAGTCTTTCAATTATTTTCTCAGATCATCATTTTCAGATTTCAGCTTTTCTGAATTAGAATCAATGGCAGCATTCAATTTCTTTTTCATGGCTTTATTTTATTTTCTTATTTTTTCATGGGATTCAAACAAAATGGTATAGGCATGTTCCCATTCATCTATGGAGAAATTTTCAAATAGAGAACATACCTCTTCATCCTCTTCATTTACATCGGCAATGAGTCCATAAACTACATCTTCTTCCTCTTCACTTGAAGTCCTTTCTTCCTCTTCACTCCAAGTTGTAACCATGGCCTTATGCTTCTTTTCCTTGGCCTTGGAATTCTTCTTTAACAGTTCTAGACATTCATCTCATAGATATCCAGGCTTCCTACAATAATAACAAGTGACTTTGTAAGTCTTTTTGTGAATTTAGGTTTGTCATGTGACTCTCTATTTACATGATGGCTTTTCCTATTCTTTCTATGCATACCTCTCATTCTTAAAAACCTTTTAAAATTCCTGGTGAGAAATGCTTGTTCATTTGCTGACAATTCACTTGATCCATCACTACTTTCTCCACTACTATTAGAACCCTTAAGAGCTACTGCTTTGATTTTCTTATTGTTCTATTCAGTTTTCCTGAAATTTATTTCATAGGTCATCAATGACCCAATCAGTTCATCTACTTTCATAGTAGACAGATCCTTAGAATCCTCAACTACAGTGGCTTTGGTATGCCACTCAGGGGGAAGTGATCTTAAGATCTTTCTGACCAGCTCACTGTCAGAATAGTTTTTACCAAGTGAATTCAAACCATTGATTAGTCTAGAAAACCTAGCATTCATTTTAGAAATAGATTCACTAGGCTCCATTTTAAACAATTCATATTCTAAAAGTAGTAGATTGGCTTTTGTGTCTCTTACCTGAGCTGTTCCCTCATAAATTACCTCCAACCGGTCCCACATCTCTTTAGCTGATTTGCACGTAGAGACCCTTGAAAATTCTTCAGGATGGATAGCGCATTGCATTGCATTGAGGGTGCTCTAGTTGACTGTAGCCTGGCGGATCTACTCTCTTGTCTAGACATCTTTATTCTCTGGGAGAGTATACGGTCCTTTCTCAATACCTCTCAACATCTCATAGCTCTGGTCTCGCATGAAGACCTGCATTCTTTTCTTCCAATAAGGATAGTTATTGCCAGTGAAGTACGACGGTTAACCAATCGAATAACCTTCAGCTTGAAAACTACGAGATTGCACCTCATTAGATCTCCCCTGGTCGTTGGACCATGTGATGGGGAACCTTGCTCTGATACAAATTGTTAGGTGCAAGGCTGGGATCTAGAGTGGGGGGTGAATAGATCCCCTTTCAAAATTTATGCTTGAATTAAAAATTCAAACCAAATCAAATTAAACTGTGCTTAATTAAAAACTCACACTCTATTTAGAACTGCTCTCGAACACTTAGGTATGTAACTCGGTCCCTCTGTGTTACTGGCCTTGGTGGCGATCACGACTTCATCTTTGGTATATCACCTCTTGATAGTTCTGGTTACTTCCTTTCATAGATTGCTCCGTGCCTACGGCACGTGTTTCTTTTGCTCCTTTTACGTATTGCATATTCCATGTCTAACGTGTGTGTCTAGCTTAGTTCTCTCCATTTCCTGCTTCTATGTTTTTGTTTTATTTAGGTGATATTATCTTTGATAGATATTATTCTGTGGATCATTGTTCACACATAGAACTACCCGCCACATTAAAATATCTACAACTCTATTTTTTGGCGATCACGGTGGGACCTCTAGTGCCCATCACTTTGTTCATGCTTTCCTGCGATTTTGGTGTGTATATCCATGTTTAGATAGCATTTCATGTTCATCATATTGTTCATGTTATTTGCATCCGTCTTGTTATGTTTGCATATGTTCATTATACTTTGATTTGCTAGTTTTAGGCTAGAAATTGCATGCACTCCGGTGCGCATAGGATCATGCATTGCATATCATAGTTGCATTCTCCCTTGGTAAGTGATCCTCTCGCCTCCATATTCATTAGGGTCGACTAAGTGATCTAATCCGGGACCTTCATAAGTCCCCGTGAGCCGTGGATTCCTACACGGACGCCAGGCTGATTGTACCTTTCCACCCCTTAGGTTTACATTTTGCATACGTGTGAGGAAGTTGAACCTAGTCAACCCAAAGTTTGGACCTTATTCCCATAGGATACCTATCTTGAGGGAATTATTCTTAATTCAAAACATTAAATGGTCCATTGAAACTCTAAAATAACTTAACGATCATATCAACTTGTTTGACTTTGGTGAAACCCTCTTTGCATATTGTTGTTGTGTGTTCACATTGTTTTGCATTCTTTTCATAATCCCCCACATTTTGTGGGTTGCATTTCCCTCATCATCTAATTTGTCTCATCTGTCTGCATAGTCTCCCCCTCGTGTTATCTTGGTCTATCCGCCCATCTATCTCAAAGTCCAGTAGCGGTCCTTACTGGGCCGTTTCGGTCCACTAGCAGTCTCCCCAGGACCGCCTCTTCCCCTGTGGGCCCCGTCCTCATCCTTGGCCCCCCTCCTCATCAAGCCCTTACTTCCCGAGCTATATTCCCCTAGATTTCTTATAGAAAGTCTCCACTTCCCTCATGGAGCACTACCGCCATCCCATGTATCCTTCTCCTACCAAGTCTTATTCCTATTCCCGCGTGGAATCTTCTTCCCACACGGGTCCATCTTCCCGTGGTCCCTTTGACCTATCTGAAGAATAGGCTAACCTTATGGCCCATCTTTTGAGCCTTGTTCGCCAAATGGCCCAGGCCCAGGCCCAGGCCCAATGACTCATTGCAAATCATCTTAATGGGCATTCTTGTCACACCCCGATCCGATAGCAGCGGAACGTGTCGTTTGCTCAGAACGTGGCAGTTAAACAGTTGTGAATAATCAAGAGCAGTCGCATAAGACCAAATAATTTGGAGTAATAATACAATTTTATTTCAAATATAAGTCTCTTACAATTTAAATTCCAAAACTTGAAGACTCAACTACATCACAATGAAAGAAGAGGAGACGATGCACTAACAGACTTAGACAAGATAACTAAATAAGAGACACCATGCTAGACTCAAGAAAGATAAAAGACTCGGGTTCAATAATTTTCAGAGCTCGCTTGCACACTTGTCCCTCTCGTGGGAGTCTCGGTCTCGCTAGCCACTTGATTACCTGAAAAATGTTAGAATAAAACTGGATGAGCGAACGCTCAATAGGAATTACATCTCTACCATCCAGACTTGCTTAAAATAATTAACATCTTATGTAATGTACTATGATCATGCATGAGTGAATGCAAGAAAATAAAGAAAATATAGCAATGAGATAGGCATGAAATATCTAGCACAAAAACTAAGTTGCAGGATATATCGAGCAAGAAGTTTCCATATCATATCACGAGGTATTAGACAAACGATCATCAAGTAAATACCCTTTCTTGGGTAGAGGTTCATGATTTTCAAGCACTCAAGTCAGTCTAGAATACCCTAACGAGCCAGTGGTCTTTACTCATAGGTTGTCATGATATCTTTAACCTCATGAGCCAGCTGTAGCGACCTGGATTCCGGATACCCGGTGCACCCGGTATAAATACCGAATACACGTGATACCACATGGGACCCGCGAGGCCTCCCAAGCGCGGGAAAGCGCCGAAGGGAAAAAGGAGTGTGTGGAATACATTGAAACCAGCAGATATAACAGTAAGCAATTAAATTTCATTACAATGGATTGCTAAAGTAGCAGAAATAAAATTACTTTTTCATTAATAATTCAAATTTTACGATTATACACCAGAGTCTAGCCCAAAGGAAAGACAACAAGTCTAACACAGTACAGTCTGACAGAAAGAAACGTACACTGAAGTCGGGGAAAACCCGACGTAGGTACAACTGGCAGCTACAGCGAACGCGCTCCACCAGGAACAGCAGAGGCAAGCGGCGAAACCCACCTGAAAAGCAGCAGGGGTGAGTCTCTAAACAGAAACTCAGTAGGGGTCACACGGATCCCCACTGGAAAACACATAGTGTGACGGAAGCAACAGAAACAACGAGTGCAGCAAAGCAGGAAAGGCTACAGTACAAAGCTGTAAACAGACAGGGTACAACAGGAGTAGGGAACAAGCTACGAGCAAGGGGAGCTCAACAACAAAGAAGAGCGAGGCCGTAAAACACGGGACAACGGCCATCGAGGAGAACTCGGCACCCTAAGCTACTCCAAGCGGCAACAGACGGTCAACCCCAAACTCACACAGTAGGGTAACCCAGTCCGTCGGCCAAAGCAAAGGTGAAGGCAGACGCCGACGCCGAAAATACAGATAAACACGATTGGAAACGTGGCGCACACAGCCCCACGCATGACTAGAACGTCATGCAAACTACAGAACACCGACCTCGAGTACGGCCACGAGCGGGCAACTCGAAAAGGTCACAGCGCGCAAGAAAACATCGAGAGTCACCGCACCAAGTGATAGGAGCACCCTCCTCCCAGAAGAACAGCCAGATGCGTCCACCGGCGTCTTACACTATGCCACAAGTGTCAAGTCTCTCAAGGACAAGACACACCAAAAACCAGGTCCGAGGAACAACAGTTCCAAGGAAACAAGGTACCACCGCACAAAACTACAACACCAACTGCGAGTGACTAGTCAGGGCCACGCCCGTCGGCGCAAGTCCCCAGTCCCTGACCACGTGTGCACACACCGACCTCTACCTAGGTCAGGCCTCTAGCTAGTATTCCCCTCGGTAGGACGCTACCGTTGGCCGGGGCCTACGGAACTAGCTTAAAAACCATACGTAACAAGACGCAACAGGAAAACCCCTCCACCACTCCCGGTGGGTCGGCAACAAGCCTAGGGCTACAACTAGGGGAGGCTCACAAGGCACAGACTCCGAAACACAGGCGCTACTGCACAGACAGCAAAGAAAAGCCCTGCCTCGTGCACCACAAAGCACCAAGGCAGTCAAACAACTGCCAACCGTCTCATGACCAGGCAACTAGACCTACGACATAACGATCCCTGAGTCGAATGACTCAAAGGCAAGATCGTTACGAATAGCAGAACAAGCCACCAATCGGTCTAATCCTAAGCCAGCAGAAATCACGCTCCGCAGAAAATAACACATGGAGACCTGAGGGAAACACCAAGAACCCTCAGCACACCTGGACACGCAAACTGAGGTAAGGCAACACCTCGAGGCATCCAGAAGTAGTGTCTCGAGCCGGGCACAACCACCGAGACACACACACACAAGGTCACATGTCAACCACTGGGTCACACCGGGTTGACCGGAACCAGATGTAGACGCGATTTTTTTTATGGTCTATCTTCTCAGGAGCCTTTATCATCTTCATCTGCCGGTGCTGGCTTCATCTTTATCTCATATTACTCCCGTCAGTAAGCCGACATCTGACTTACACTGACATATCATCTGTGACTTCTTGGACGAAGCAGTAGTACAGCTCTTCTTAAAGGGCTGGAAGATGTCATTAGTCGAGTGACTGCTGCTTTATCAGTGCTGCCGTCTGAGTGACATTGGCACCGGGCATCAGCTTTGGCCGACAAGGGCTTTAGCCGGGTGAAAGGTTGATAAGCTTCATCCTTAGTCTTTCGCTGTTGGTCAGATCTTCTTTTCAATTATGCTTCCACCCTTGTTCATTTTCCGGGTGTCAACAAATGCCCCCCACCTGCGGGCGGCGTAAGCGCAGAATAAGCGCCACGGGGGTTGCAGGTGTCTTTTACTATTGGAGGGTATCTTCCTCAATTTGTCTTCAATTCAGTTCTCAGACCTGATCATCTCGCTGTAACAGTATTCTGCACATCGATGTTTCTTCTCTTCATATTTTCTGTCATTATTTTCAGCATTTGGGGCTTTTCGGCCTGCAGGACCTCCCGGCGTGAAGCTTCTCGGCGCAGGGGTCTCTCGACACAGCCTGATTGGCTAGGCTCTCGGCCTGGACCCTCTCGGCGCGCCCTGGCGCAGGGGGTCTCGGCCTGGGGTGTTCTCGGCCTGGGAGCCTTCTCGGCGCGCCCTGGCCGCAGAGGGGCCTCGGCCTGGGGGGCTTCTCGGCCTGGGGTCTTCTCGGCCTGGGAGCCTTCTCGACGCGGGGTCTTCTCGGCGCGCCTTCTGGCCGCCGGGGGCTCTCGGCCTGGAGGTTCTCGGCGCCCATTTCACCGCGCCGAGACCCTGGTCGCCTGGGCCCCTATTTAGGGCGCCGACGGCCTATTTTTCTTCATTCTTCACCATTCTTTCTCTTTCTTCAGCTTTTCTCCATTTCCTCTCTTCGGCGCGAGCCGTCTTCATCCTCTCGGCGGTGGCCGCGAGTCCTTCCATCCTGGGTGACGTCTTTTGGGGATTCAATCCCTTCGCTTCCGGGATCACCCCCTCTTGGTTGGTGACTCCCTATTCTTTTTGGGCAGATCCCGAATAAGGGGAGATGCTGCCGAAATTTTTATAGAATCTCATGTTGCAATCCTTATAAGACTGACTTTTAATCCACATTTCTTCTTTTGTTTACAGATATAGCAATGGCTTCTGGCTCTGCTGCTGCATCTTCCGGAGCTGTTGGAGTTAGTTCATCGGCCCAGCCAGACATATCTCGGGCCACAGTAAATTGGTTGAACGTGCACAGCTTGGATGTTGGATATGATAGAATAGCTTCAGTTGACGAATCGTCTGATTCTGAAACTGACACAGTGTCGACAGCCCGGGTATACTCCACGGCGACCGAGACATGCTTCAGGCGGGATAATAACTACCGGCCAGACTTCCCGAAGGATCGCCACTTGATGCCGTTCATCCGGACCTTCACAGTGGGTGGCTTGCGAGATTATCGGATAGCTCGCGTAGTTGAAGCTGCCATCCTTGCCGAGCGAGATAGCCTGAAGGAATCAGTGTATCGCAGCAAGGCCATATATCTTCCTGGGGAGAAGCGGGACTAGGATGCAGTCCTTGGAATATCGGAACTAGAACCGGAGAAGAAGATGCTGACCCGGGCACCGGAATTTACACCTGCTCGGTGGGACAATGCTGGCGGCCGAGTTCATAGGGAGAAGCCCGGCTATGGTATGTTCTTGGCACCTATAAAGTGGGGATATCGCGAAGAGCCCTTCGTGCTAAATTGTTCGGCCATTCAGTTCAAGTACCATTTGTCGGCTGGTTGGTTCGGAGACTGCAAGATCACTGACTCCCATCTATTCCGAGTAGGGGCAATAGAATTTATCGAGTTTGTTCTGACGGAATATGCCCCTCTGCTGATCAGAGCGGGAGTATACCACAGTGTTTTTGCTTCCGGATTCCGATATCCCATCTCCAGGGGGTTATGCTGTGGGATGTTTGAAGTGTTCTGTCCTTTGTTCAACACTTTTTATACAGCAGAGGGTGAGACATCCCTAGACCTCTGGAGTTTATCACGGCTCTCCGGTCTGCCTATTGACGGTGAACCGTATGAAGAAGTCTGCTTGGCAGACTCCGAGAAAGACAGCTCTGGTGGGGAAGGCAAGTATTCCCTTGGCTTCTCTTACCGATATCTGATGAAGGTCTATCGCTCCATTTGTCTGGCATATAGTAGAGGATCCTCCAAAGGCTATCATCCCCGAGAGAAAAGTAACAAACTGAGGGTCCGGATCGGGCAGTGGCTCCAGTACTTCTTCGACGGTCCCATGAAATATGCAGATTTCCCCTCTATGGGTCCTGTTGTGAGCAAGCAGATAAGAGCTCCCCGCTATAAATCGGCACTGCCATCTTCATTGCGCCATGCGGGCAAAGGTGGTCCCAACCCGGCAGGGGTAGATCCCATCACACACTGTGCAGCTTATTTCACATTCTGGCTATGTACTTTTGCTCTTCCACAAGGGGACGAGACAGTCATTCGGCTAGAGGCCATATATCCAGCTTGTCAGATGGTCTGGGGGATGAAGCTGTCGCTCTGCCCAGTGGCCCTGTGTTTGATTTATAAATCTTTGGGGGACCTGCACAAGCATCGGACTCCCCGTTCTTTGAGGACCGTGGGTCCTTTTCATTTCTTCAATGCCTGGGTCTGCAGTGTATTCCCTGAATTAGCTCCGAGAACCTTGCAGGCGGATACAGTGTCACCCAGGATGATTGAATTTGCCAGCGCTGAGCCTGGTCCCTTTTATGATCAGCTATTTAAAATAAGGGGCCGACTGATAAAAGTACCAGTGGACGCCCCTGACAGCATACATTTCTGGAGCTTGGCAGCAGGTTCAGCTCCTTTGATTGATCCTCAAAGAGAGTGCAAGCTGGAGGAGATAGAGACATATATCCACCATGTCTCAGGGGTCAACACTGCTCGACCAATCTTGGAACCGGAGCTGGTGAGATGGGCCATGGCAATTCAGCCCAGTGTTTTGGTTTACAGAAAGGGTGGCCTGCTTCTGTTGGAGCCATACTATCCGTTCCGATTTGGGCGGAACTTCGGTTATGACCAGCACATCCCTACATCAGCTGCTCAATTTCCCCTGGATAGCAGGGCCAAGCATGGGTCCACCATTGTCGGCGACGGCCGATTGTGGTGGGATTTCTATCATCGTCAGGACGATGCAATCTTCAGGGTGCCCACCGTCTCCAACCGTGTTCCCCGGGTAACATCAGAATATATTAAATGGTGGAACATTCGGACTGGCTTTTTCAGGGATGGCAGGGGTGCTTTCTGGGATGTAGCAGAGCGCTCTTTTCTGAAACAGTAGCCTGGGCCGGTGTTTGAAATCCCCGAGGCCCATCTGAGAAAGCTTTATTCGCAGAACCAGAGGGAGGCAGAGAACTATCTGGCCCAGCGTCGAGCTCTGAAGGAAAAGAATTCTGAGCCGCCCGCTCCTATCTTTGCCGCTATTAATGAAGATAATTTCGTAAAGACCCTGAAACATTTGTGCCATATAGGAGATGATCGCTTGGAGGCACAACAGTATCCATTTCCTGTTGAAGAGCCGCTCCCGGTAGTAGCTCATTGGAGGGGTCCAGTTGATAAATTTCATCCGTATAGGACGTTTGTACGCCGGGAAGATAGAACTCAGACGTACTATAAGCAAACGTCCTGGCTGTTCATTCTGCTGAGTTTGCATGGATTATCTGCGGAAAGCCCGATAGCTGGCATTTTGAACAAGCCACTGTTTATATCATTTCATTATGTCGATGGCTAGGGCATGGACCATCTTGACTTGTTTCGCTGCCTTGACTTTCGCGGCCATAATGACCTGGCAGCTTTAGTGGAGACATGCCAGATATTCGGCGATGTTTGCTGGCTTATCAAGGAGGCTGCTTCCCGCTCCAAAGAAGTGGCTTATCTGTACTGGCCGCTCTCTGTATTTTATGATGGACCAGCAGGTATAATCTTTTCCTTTCTGACTGCAGTGTCTTCTGTTTAGCATCTGAATTTTGCATCTATTGATCCCCTCATCTTTCTGCCGTTCTTAACAGACCGGCCCGATATAAAGCGGCAGGGGCTCTACAGGAAGATTATTGCGCAGGCTGAGAAGCCCACTCATTTTGAAGTTCCTGCTGCAGCACCGACCACTACTCTCCTGCCTCCTGGCAAGAAGAGGAAGGCTTCTGCAGTCAAGGCTGCAGTTGGGAAGGCCAGGAAGGCCAAGAAAGCTCAGGCTCAACAATCGGCTTCGGTAGTGATGGACACCGGGACCCCTCTCCCTGACATTCCCTCATTTGACGAGTTCGAAACTCAGAGGGAGGCTGCTCAGGCATCAGTTCAGGGTAACATTAATATTCTGCCATTGCATTCTTCATTCTATCTTGCTGGGTTTCAGAGGAGTGTTTAAATCTGACCACTCCTTCTTGCATAGCCCAAGAGCCAGTCGCGGCGCCCTCCGAGGTGGGGACCAGGTTGCCCTCTCCCACGCCGACTAGTGAGGCGGAGGGTAAGCATGCCCTTTTCACCTTTTTCTGTTCATTTCAGCTACTTTTCATCGTCCCTCTCACAGGCTTTTCTTTATAGTGATGGCCGGGGAGGAGACTGAGATTACAGGAGCGGCTGGCGATATTACTCAGCCGCGGGAAGGTCACAAGACCCAGGCAAAATGGGGCCCCGCTCCCGGAAGGAGCATAGTTACCCGGTCTTCCTCCAAGCAGATGTTAGAATTGATGGCCCCGCCCATGGACAGAGTAGAAATCTCTTCCGGTAGCTCTGCGGCCGTTTCTGAGGCAGGTGGAGAAGAAACAGATCTCAGCGGGAGCGACACGGAGGGTGCCTCCAAACCAGAGGCCCCATCCGTATGTACCGCCATTGTTTTATCATTTACACCCCACAAGCTGGTGGTGCCATTTTCTGGAGAAGAATTACCAGAAGAGTTTGCCGCTCTGGATACCGAGGCAGATATAACTCCTCCTTTTGTGGTCTCATCAGCGGAGCTTTCTTCTTCCCTGCAGTCTTTTGAGGATATTGGCATCACTTTAGAAGTGAGTCTTTTCCCTTTATGGTTTCCTTTTCCCCATCTTTATCTGCTGCTTGACACTGCATTGATTCGTTCACAGGAATCCCCTGTTGCCCTCCCGGCTACGAGTGCAGCCGTTGAAGCCACTTTATCTGGCACCCTAGCTATTGTTCCTGCTTCGGCAGCCGTTCTTGAGATAATTCGCCCTGTGCCCGTGAGGGTGCAGTCCTCCACAGACTTAGCATCATTGGACCTGCGGAATGCAGGGGAAGGCCCGGCTCTCATCAAGGCTTTGGATTTCAGAGCTGAAATGGACCCAGCCAGGGGTTCTGCCTTTATACCAGCTGCAGTGATGACCATCGCTCCAGAATCAACAGTTCCCATAGTATCAGTCATGGAGAGCGAACCTTTGCCTCTTCAGACCGTGGCCCCCGCAGCCTTGACATTGCAGGGGCTAGGCACCGAAATGGAAGAAGGAGAGGTATCTGTTGCAGGACTGGGAGTATCGCCTATAACGGTCACGGAATCTGCTTCTGTATTTTCAGAATCTGAGGAGGAGATGCCTGAAGTTGCATCCGGAAGTATTCCGACGGCCGCCTCCGAGGAGATGGAGGTGGAAGATCTCTCGGCCACGTCAGAGGTTACGGGTAGAGCTCAGTTGGTGGCTTCGGCAGACCTGCCGTCTTCTTCTTCGCAGCCGGATATCACCCTATGGGCGGATATAGACAGTGAAGTAACTTTTGAAGTAGCTCCTCTTCCTTCGCCTGGCTTCACTTCCCCTGAAAGTTTTGTCTGGCAACATCTGGGCATGCTGCGTCAACTGGTGGAGTCCCAACCTGGACTAACTTATTCACAGTTGAAGGAGATAACCGGGCGCTTCACCGCCGGCTTACAGGCGATGGGATGTCCCACAGAAATATGGGCCCAGCGGGTTCTTTTGTTGTTAAAATTTGTTCATCGCCGGGATTTCTTGACACACATCATGTCGGACAGATTGGCAGCCTTGAAGTTGCAAAGAATGGAGTGCAAGTCCGAGCTGGCAAAGATGAACTCTATCCTTCAGGAGCGACAGCGTCAAATGCAGTCTTTGGCGGAGCGGGAGCATTTTGTGCGCGACCGGATAACTATCCTGGAAGTTGAACTGTCTGATCTCCGAGCTGAGCTGCCACAGCTAACAACTTCTCGACCGCAGCTCGAGGAAGAAGCAGCTTTATTAGAGGGGGAGGTGGCATCCTTTCGAGACCAGTCTGTTCGACTGCAGGAAGAGGAGGCTCGGCTTCATGAACTAGGATCCGCCCCTTCTGTGGGTCTTCTGGCATTCGAGGATATCTTCCGGCAGCCATGAATCATTTTCTTTTTCTTTTCTTCTTCTCTCTTTTTTTTGGTGCTCTTTTGTGATACAATGTCCCCTCGGGGCCCTTCATGTACTCACTTCTTAATGAAAAGAAAAATTTTGCTTTATGTGTATCCGCCTTCTTTTCCATGTGGTTTTATCACTTCAGGGAAGTGGGGTAGTGGTTTTAGCAACCCCTCATGCGAATGGCTCGTATCTGGCAGGAGAGCGTCCACCCCTTCAGAGAAAGGATGGGGAACTCGCTCCACCGCGTGACGGCATCCGAAGAGGTGCTTAAACCGGATTCTGTTGGTAGCGGCAAACGTCCCTCTTGGCAATATGTGCTGTGAGGGAGACAATTTGCAGGAATGTGAAAGAAAGGGCCTTATCAGAATAGACGGAAAGTCTAGACTGGGTAGAGGTTATAGCAGGTGGGATGATTACAGGATATGTGGTTTTCATCAAGACAAACGTAGGGTCTGAACTGAATAGGGTTTTATCATTGATCGGGCGAAATGCCAGTCGATCAACAGCTGGTTTCATCATCGATATTGGATTTATATCGATGCAAGAAGAGTTCATAAGTTTCCCCAGAATAGACGAAAGGTCTACACCGAGTAGGGTTTCATCATTGATCGGGCGAGGTGCCAATCGATCAACAGTTGATTTCATCATCGATATTGGATTTATATCGATGCAAAAAGGATTTATAAGTTTCCTCAAGATAGACGAGAGGTCTAAGCTGAGTAGGGTTTCATCATTGATCGGACGAGGTGCCAATCGATCAACAGTTGATTTCATCATTGATATTGGATTTATATCGATGCAAAAAGGATTTATAAGTTTCCTCAGAATAGACGAAAGGTCTAAACTGAGTAGGGTTTCATCATTGATCGGGCGAGGTGCCAATCGATCAACAGTTGATTTCATCATCGATATTGGATTTATATCGATGCAAAAAGGATTTATAAGTTTCCTCAGAATAGACGAAAGGTCTAAACTGAGTAGGGTTTCATCATTGATCGGGCGAGGTGCCAATCGATCAACAGCTGATTTCATCATCGATATTGGATTTATATCGATGCGAAAAGGATTTATAAGTTTCCTCAGGATAGACGAAAGGTCTAAGCTGAGTAGGGTTTCATCATTGATCGGGCGAGGTGCCAATCGATCAACAGTTGATTTCATCATCGATATTAGATTTATATCGATGCAAAAAGGATTTATAAGTTTCCTCAGAATAGACGAAAGGTCTAAACTGAGTAGGGTTTCATCATTGATCGGGCGAGGTGCCAATCGATCAACAGCTGATTTCATCATCGATATTGGATCTATATCGATGCGAAAAGGATTTATAAGTTTCCTCAGAATAGACGAAAGGTCTAAACTGAGTAGGGTTTCATCATTGATCGGGCGAGGTGCCAATCGATCAACAGTTGATTTCATCATCGATATTGGATTTATATCGATGCAAAAAGGATTTATAAGTTTCCTCAGAATAGACGAAAGGTCTAAACTGAGTAGGGTTTCATCATTGATCAGGTGAGGTGCCAATCGATCAACAGCTGATTTCATCATCGATATTGGATTTATATCGATGCGAAAAGGATTTATAAGTTTCCTCAGAATAGACGAAAGGTCTAAACTGAGTAGGGTTTATCGCAGGTGGGACTTTGCCAAGAAATGCGTAGGTTTTATCAGGGCAGACGTAAGGTCTGAGCTGGATAGGCTTTTAGCAAAATGGTGATGGGCTTCATTGTTGGTGGGATTTGCGAATGGGGGTATGTGGATTTTATCAGGGCAAACGTAAGGTCTGTCCCAGAAAGGCTTTATCATCGGTGGGGCATGGAGCCATATGACCGACGGAAGGTTTTACCGATGAAGGCAGATGAAGGTATCGTGCCGGTTGGCACGGAACTTTTTGAATTACCATATTACTGACCCAAGTGCCCTTTCGGGTTTTCACTAGAGCCAGCCCCCTCTTGCTTTTGCCCACGCGTCCTTTCGGATTTTCACGTGGCGGGGTACCCGATTTTGCCTGCAGTGCCCTTTCGGGTTTTCACCACAGCTGGGTTTTAGCCATTTTTGCCCTCGTTCAGAATGCCTGAACAAGACTGGCGGGGTATCTCTATTTTTAACCCCATTTTGTCTCTTCTTTTCTTCCCTTTTTTTTTATTGAAACTTTGATTCTATAACTGATGGGCGCAGCTTGTGCATATGTCATCATTGATGTGGGTGCTAACATCAATGCAAGGGTTTCATAGGTCTCATCAGGATAGACGTAAGGTCTAAACTGGACAGGTTTCATCGCTGATCGGGCAATGCGCCAATCAATCAGCAACGGGTTTCATCGTTGGTATTGGGTTTATACCAATGCAAGGATTTTTATAGGTTTGATCAGGATAGACGTACGGTCTAAACTGGACAGGTTTCATCGCTGATCGGGCAATGCGCCAATCAATCAGCAACGGGTTTCATCATCGGTATTGGGTTTATACCAATGCAAGGATTTTTTATAGGTTTCGTCAGGATAGACGTAAGGTCTAAACTGGACAGGTTTCATCGCTGATCGGGCAGTGCGCCAATCAATCAGCAACGGGTTTCATCATCGGTATTGGGTTTATACCAATGCAAGGATATTTATAGGTTTGATCAGGGTAGACGTACGGTCTAAACTGGACAGGTTTCATCGCTGATCGGGCAATGCGCCAATCAATCAGCAACGGGTTTCATCATCGGTATTGGGTTTATACCAATGCAAGGATTTTTATAGGCTTCATCAGGATAGACGTACGGTCTAAACTGGACAGGTTTCATCGCTGATCGGGCAATGCGCCAATCAATCAGCAACGGGTTTCATCATCGGTATTGGGTTTATACCAATGCAAGGATTTTTATAGGCTTCATCAGGATAGACGTACGGTCTAAACTGGACAGGTTTCATCGCTGATCGGGCAATGCGCCAATCAATCAGCAACGGGTTTCATCATCGGTATTGGGTTTATACCAATGCAAGGAAAATTTTTTATAAATTTTACCAGGATAGACGTAAGGTCCAAACTGGATGGGTTTTATCACGGCGGGACGTAAAGAGATACGCGGGTTTCTTCGTGGTTACCACATTATCGACCCAAGTGCCCTTTCGGGTTTTCACCAGAGCCAGCCCCCTCTTGCTTTTGCCCACGCGTCCTTTCAGATTTTCACGTGGCGGGGTACCCGATTTTACCTGCAGTGCCCTTTCGGGTTTTCACCACAGCTGGGTTTTAGCCATTTTTGCCCTTGTTCAGAATGTCCGAACAAGACTGGCGGGGTATCTCTATTTTTAACCCCATTTATATATATATATATTTTTTTTTATTTTCTTCTATCCCCCCTTCCTGTTTAGAGGGTGTCAGATCGTGACGACACAAGATCACGATAAGTGGTAGCCTGGTTAGGACGGAGTGTCACTATACCAAGGAAAGGATATCTTGGCTAGGGCGGAGTGCCATTTGGCCAAGGAAAAGGTATCTTGACTAGGGCGGAGTGCCACTAGGCCAGGGAAAGGGTATCTCGGCTAGGGCGGAGTGCCATTAGGACAAGAAAAAGGTATCTTGACTAGGGCGGAGTGCCACTAGGCCAGGGAAAGGGTATCTCGGCTAGGGCGGAGTGCCGCTAAACCAAGAAAAAGGTATCCCGGCTAGGGCAGAGTGCCGCTAGGCCAAGGAAAAGGTATCTTGACTAGGGCGGAGTGCCGCTAGGCCAAGGAAAGGGTATCTCGGCTAGGGCGGAGTGCCATTAGGCAAAGGAAAAGGTATCTTGACTAGGGCGGAGTGCCACTAGGCCAGGGTAAGGGTATCTCGGCTAGGGCGGAGTGCCACTAGACCAAGGAAGGGTAGCTCGGCTAGGGCGGAGTGCCACTAGAACAAGGAAGGGTAGCTCGGCTAGGGCGGAGTGCCGCTAAACCAAGAAAAAGGTATCCCGGCTAGGGCGGAGTGCCGCTAGGCCAAGGAAAAGGTATCTTGACTAGGGCGGAGTGTCGCTAGGCCAAGGAAAGGGTATCTCGGCTAGGACGGAGTGCCGCTAGGCCAAGGAAAGGATATCTTGGCTAGGGCGGAGTGCCGCTAAGCCAAGGAAAGGGTATCTCGGCTAGGGCGTAGTGCCGCTAGACCAAGAAAAAGGTATCTCTTGCCCGATTACTCGGGGAATATCAGCTGTGCAGCATGATACAACTTTAGGTGTTTACCGTTGAGTGGTGAGAATTGGATCTCCCCTCGATGATTAACAACTATGTAGGCCCCTCCTTCGTAGACCCTTTGTATCACATATGGACCTTCCCAATTGGGATTTAGCTTTCCCTTCGGATTGGACGCCATGACTTCTTTTTTCTTGACCATGACGAGGTCACCTTTCTTAAATTCTCATCCTTTTACGAGTTTGTTAAATGCAGTGGCCATGCGGACCTGATACATTTGGATATTCTTCTGAGCTTGGAGGCGCTTCCCTTCCAATTCAGCCAATTCTTCTAATCTTCTTTCTGCATTGGTTTGTTCGCCATGGGCTAGGTCGTATTGGACTGCCACTCTGAGTGACGGGACTTCCAGCTCTAGTGGGACTACTGCCTCTGAGCCGTATACCAAGGAGTATGGCGAGCACCCTGTAGGTGTTTTGAAGACGGTGCGATACGCCCACAGAGCTTCATACATCTTTTCTTCCCAATCCTTCTTATTGGCACTGACGACTTTGGCCAGCAGGGTGCACAAAGTCTTATTGAAAGCTTCTGCCAATCCATTTGCCTGTGGATTGTAAGGAGTGGAAGTCCTCCATTCGATCTTATATTTCTCGGCAAGCCGATAGATTTTCTGATTTCTGAAATGACTCCCATTGTCAGATATTATTCGGCTGGGGATCCCAAACCGGAAGATGATGTTTTACTTGATGAATCTGGCGACCAGCTCACCAGTGACTTCTCTTAGTGCTATAGCCTCTGCCCATCGGGAGAAGTAATCTGTTATGGCCAGTATATACTTATGCCCGGCCGAGGAAGTCGGTAGTGGACCGACTACATCAGTTCCCCATTGTGCAAACGGCCAGCTAGGGACCGTGGGGTGCAGAATCGTAGGTGGCCTTCTAGGCACAACAGCATGCTCCTGACACTTCTGGCATGACTTTGCAAATGTGCAGCAGTCTTCAAACATAGTGGGCCAATAGTAGCCCAGCTTCTTGATTTCTATCTTCATCTTGGGGCCAGCCTGGTGGGCACCTGCTGTCCCAGCATGTACTTCTTTCATCGCTTGCCAAGCATCTTCAGTGGACAGGCAGCGGAGTAGAATCTTCTTGCGTGCATCTGCCATTATTCGGAACAGAGTCCCATTCCTGAATTCATAAGAATCTTTGATTCGCAAGAGTTTCATCTTTTCTTCTCTTTTCTGCGGCAGTTGTTGGTGTAAAAAACCATTGTAGCAGGTGTTGTCTCCAATCAGATGCCTGTTCTGTACTGATCGTGGCGACTTCATTTTCTTCGGGGCAACCTTCTAGTATGCTGGGGACTTGCCGCCGATTTATGACAACAATGTTCAGTGTCTCATCTGGTGGGACTGCTATTGAGCTGGCTAGCTTTGCCAATGCATCAGCCTGGGCATTATGTGCACGGCCCACATGCTTGAGCTCAATATGATAGAATTTCACCATGAGACGCACAGCTTTCTGGTGGTAGGGGTTCAACTCCGGCTTTCGCACTTCGAACTCACCTTGGATTTGCTTTATTATCAACATTGAATCCCCGAATACCTGAAGCATCTGGATACCCATGTTGAGGCTTATATGCAGTCCGATTATCAGAGCTTCATACTCGGCTTCATTATTAGTGCAGGGCTTGTTTATAGAACAGGAAGTATGCACAACCTCCCCTTCCGGCGATTTCAGCACAATACCGGCTCCGGCCCGTATTCTGGTCTTTCCATCGGAGTCCGTCTCTGTTCTAGATGCTCCATCAAAGAATAGCTGCCACATAGTTGACTGAGCCTGGCAGGCTTCTAGTGTCTCATCATCGGGTAACTCAGTCCCCAACATATCATTCTCTGGCACAGGATGTTCTGCGAAGAAATCGGCCACAGCCTGTCCTTTTATTGCCCTCTGGGGTATATATGTGATATCGAATTCCATCAGAATTACTGCCCATTTGCCCAACCGGCCTTTCAGTACTGGTTGAGTCAGTATGTATTTGAGTGGATCTGCTGCAGATATCAATCTGACTTCATGTGACAGCATATAGTGCCGGAGCTTTTTAACGGCAAAGACTAGTGCCAAGCATGTCTTCTCTATATAGGTGTAACTTTCTTCAGTTCTGATCAGCCTCCTACTCAGGTAGTATAGAGCCTGCTCTTTGCCTTCTTCATTTATCTGTGCTAGCATTGCCCCCAGGGAACAGTGTGTGGCTGCAATGTACAGTATCAGGGGTTTGCCCTTAATAGGTGCCCCCAGCACTGGAGGGGTTTTGAGATATTCTTTCAGCTTCTCAAAGGCCTCCTGACAGCCATCGTCCCAGAGGAACGGCACATCTTTCATCATGAGCTTGTGAAAAGGGTGGCATCTCCCTGACAGATTTGATATGAATCGTCGGATGTAGGCCAAACGCCCTTGTAGAGATCTCAGCTCGTGGAGATTCCTTGGTGGAGGGAGCTCCTGGATAGCTTTAATCTTGGATGGGTCAATCTCAATGCCCCTATGACGGATGATGAACTCAAGGAATTTTCCACTGGACACGCCGAAGGCACATTTCATAGGGTTCATTTTGAGCTCATATTTGCGCAGCCTCTGGAACACTACTCTCAGATCCTGCAAATGGTCTTCTTTTCTGCTGGTTTTCACCACCAGGTCATCAATGTAGCACTCTACCTTTTTGAAGAGCAAATCACCAAAGATCTTTGTCATAGCTCTTTGGTAAGTAGCGCCGGCATTCTTGAGGCCGAACGGCATCCTTTTATAGTGGAATATCCCTTTCGGAGTGCGGAATGCAGTGTGCACTCTGTCTTCTTCAGCGATCCAGATCTGGTTATATCCGGATGACCCATCCATGAATGACAGGGCTTCATGGCCAATGGTTGCATCGATCATTACTTCAGTAATTGGCACTGGAAAATCATCCTTCGGGCAAGCCTTATTCAGGTCCCTGAAATCTACACATATTCTGATCTGCCCATTTTTCTTCTTCACGGGCACTATATTGGCCAGCCATGTAGTATATTGGTTCTCTTCAACAAAGCCCACATTGATCAGCTTGTCGACTTCTTTGTTGATCTGATTTATCAGATCGGGACGCATTCTCCTTGAAGGCTGCTTTACAGGGCTTGCCCCCGGGTTTATTGCCAATCGGTGCTGTGCCACATCAGAGCTCAGTCCCGGCATCTCATCATATGTCCATGCAAAGCAGTATCGGAACTCTTTCAGAAACTGTATGTACTGTTCTCTGGCAGCTGGTTCTAGCAGTGCACTGAGGAATGTCGGCTTTGGCTCATCCGCTGACCCCAGATTCACTTCTATCAGCTCATCGACGGTGGCCTGGCCTCCGTCCTCAACTTCGGGTGGGGCTTCTTGCAAATCAATAAAGCCTCCCGGGATATAATTCTTTTCAGTTTCATGTTCTTCTGTATCGTCATCCTGCTCATCAGCGGATGTCGGCTTATCATATAAGGCCGATACCATCGGATTCTGTTCAGTCTGCCCCGAGGACGAGACTGGTTCAGAAGAGAATTCAAAAGTGGAATCTTCCGCTCTTAGGGATCTTTCTGTTGCAGGCTCCCCTGAAAGGTCATCTTTCTGTAGAGCCCGGACTTCTTCCAGAATGCGCTCAAATTCCAGGCATTCTCTTAGTTCTTTGGTCATCTGGTCTTCATCCGGGGTTCCCGTATCAAATTGTGCTTCGGCCTGGAATAGATCCTCCTTGCAGGACGGGTCCTTCCAGCACCGACCCCTCTCAGTTTTATCAGACATCCCTGCTTCTGGCTGGTCATCTTGGGCTTCATTGTCTGTTATGGTTTGATACATAACCTCTTCATCCTCAAAGGGATATTGATCATATCCTATCCCAGGGGAGTCTCCATGCTGGTAGAAGGTAGAGATGACATCCACCTCGGCTTCATAATATTCTTGAAGGGTATAACCCAATCCCGGATGCTGTGTGATCTTCCTCAGTTCCTTATTATCTCGAGGCGGATCCCATAGCTCCCTGAATACTTTCTTCTGGGCTGCAGATTGTAGTGATGGCATTTGCATCTTGGAGAACATCTGTGAAACCTGCTGGGTAGTATACTCCAGGCTTGTAATCGGCACCATCCAGTTTGCGGCTTCTTCAGGGACCATGCAGTCTTGATCATCTTCTTCGACTGCCTCCCCGGTGTAGAATATGGTAGGTGGCTCGCAGAAGCGAGGGATTTCCATAGTCTTCAGTGGCAGCACTGTTTGGTATTCTAGGCTGGCGACGGGTTTGATTAAACCTCCTGGGACCTTCACCTGTATGCACCTTTCTTTCATTTCTTGATCAGTGCTATCTGGGTGGATGCTAGGAGGGGTGATCCGAGCAAAATCATCAGCATAAGAGATGTGAGCTACTTCATGCTTTTCAACATAGCCCCTGGGTGGCGGTGGAGACCAAGCTTTTGC
Source organism: Amorphophallus konjac (assembly GCA_022559845.1). Taxonomy (NCBI): domain Eukaryota; kingdom Viridiplantae; phylum Streptophyta; class Magnoliopsida; order Alismatales; family Araceae; genus Amorphophallus; species Amorphophallus konjac. The sequence continues at coordinate 207,980,442 of CM040120.1, read as the reverse complement.
CTTCGTCGCCGGCTTCTTCTGGCTGATCACAGCCTCTTTCTTTTCATCCTTTTGTGACACCTCGGTGTAGTAGGAGGCATCGAGCATATGGCATTCGAACACTTCAAAGGGCTGTAGGTCTGCAAACACCCTTTCTTCCTTTCCTTCATGGCAGTATTTTATGCATTGGTGTAGCGTGGATGGCACTATCTGATATTCATGCAGCCACGGTCTCCCCAACAGGGCCTTATACGTGGTGTTGGAGTCGATCACATAGAATCGTACCACAGTAGTGAGGTCGCCCAATGTGAGGTTGAAATCAGCCACCCCGAGAGGTGTTTCACATTTCTGGTTGAACCCAGCAATCTTCATGTCTCTGACCTTGGTAAGCTGCAGATCAAAGTAGTATTTCTGATAGATGCGATACGGGAGAATATTTACAGCAGCCCCGGGATCTATCAGTATCCTGCTCAGCGACTGACAGTTCAGGGAGCCCCTCATATACAACGGTCTGTTGTGACTGGCATTTGGGATCATCATATCATCTTCTGTGAACGTGACTGATGGTCCAGCATTCACTTCTGCCAAGAGTGCTTCATATTGTGCCGGCGACTGCAGGGCATCCACAATTGCTTGGCGGGCCTCTTCACTCAGAGAGAGTATCTCCCAGATGGAGAATCTGGTGGGGAGCTTCTTCAACATTTTCATGATTCGACTGCCAACCCGAACATTAGACAGCCTCATCTCCTCTGCCCACCGGGGTCTTGGAGGTTCATGTGGTGCCTGTGGCCTTTTCTGCCCAGTCCCAGTTTCATTTTCTTCATCGGTCTCCCGGAGGGCTTCTTCTGTAATGACTGCCCCTGGCTTTGCTAGAGGGCTATTTTCTTCATTTTCTTCATGCTGTTTCTGCTTTCCAGTTGCTGCCTGCTGGCATTTATCGCTTTTAGCTGGAGCAGTATGAGACGGCTGCTCGTTTTCTAAGCTGGACAGGAACTCCAGGAATGAAGGGGCTCCTTCTGCTTTATCTTTTCCTTGGTACAAGCTGGCAGGGGGAGGAACCTAGACACCGCGCACCTCTGGTTTCGAGATCTGATAGGGTTGCTCCCCTCTGAACATAATATTATGGTTAGCTGGTGGCGGACTCCCCCATTTTCTCCCAGAACGTGTTGCATGGGCTGAGGTAGAGGCCTCAGCATGATTGGCTTCTAGCGGGGCATCTGATGCTTCTTGTTCATCATCCTCCCCGGGCAGAGAAAAGAGTACCGACAGAGTATTGCATTGTACTGTCGTGACCTTCTTTCCCTTTTTGGCCTTAGGCCGTCTCTTCTTTTTCTGGGAAGTTGGCTTTGCTAGTTCCTGCCCCCAGAAGGACTCAGTCTCATCTTTTCTTTGTTCTGCCTCCGGCTGCTCTTCAATTTTCAATTCTTCGAGCTGCTCCCAGAGTATACAGTCTTTCACCAACAGGTGTTTCGGCTTTTTCTGCTCATACTCATCAAGCTCATTAATATATTGCTGCAGACGCCTGGTTGCGGGACTTTCTTCTTTATGTGCAGGGAGGGGAGTTTGTCTCCTCCGGTTGCGAGTATGGATCCGGATGACTGGTCCGGTCTCAACTGTAGGCCATATTGGCTTTATTGGAGGCGACTCAGGCCTTGGGGTGACACCCCGGATAACTGCTCCGTTGGTTTTAGCTGCGGGAGTCTTCTTTCTGCTTTTTGTGGGTACCGTCTGCCATCCTTCCTGATCTCTCAATGGGGTGAGGAGGCAGGCTTCATAGGTGTGCCTGGTGCATTCTTCAATGGCTTCCTTAGGTAGCTGTTGATAGATTGAGATCATATTAGCAGCCACCCTCCAGGGCGGAAGCTCATGTGGCCGAGGCGGCTTCACCTGGTAATCTCCCAGCTGCAGTTCACCCTTCTTGACCATTCCTTCCATGATATCTTTGAAGACATAACAGTCCTCAATTGCGTGCCCCAACACCCGGTGAAATGGACAGAACATCGGATCATCTTTCTTTTCTGCGTCTTCGGGCTTCTTTGGTTCAGGCAATGTTACCTTATTGAACTTATATGCCCAGTTAAATAATGCTGCAGTCTTATCCTTTGGAAAAGAGTAAGCCCTTCTCATCCTGTCCCTCAGAGAGACTTTGTCTCTTCTTTCTGCTGTATCTGCCATCGGGGGAGCTTCATCTGCCCCTTTCTTCCCTTTTTGTTGCTCAAAGGTTCTAAAATCGACGGTGTTGGCCTCAGAGTGTGACGGCCGCCGATCATTGGATTTACCTTTTGGCATGGCGGGAGCATTGACGGTCGGACGTTTGGACAAGAACGCCTCGACCTCCGCCACTATATTGTTCAGTCGGTCAAATGTTTTGACATCTGCACCGATCATTTTTTCTAGTACCTCCCTCCTGAGGTTCTGCTTGCATATCTGCACTGCATCCTCCTGATGAGGAGGTCTTCTGCATCTCATGGCTAGATTTCTCCATCTTTTGATGTACTCCAGTGCAGTTTCATCCTGTTTCTGCCTGGTAGCATACAGTTCTGCTATTGTGATTTCCCTCTCCGTGACATGAAACCTGTCGCGGAATTTTCTCTGCATATCGGGCCAATCAACCACTGATCCTGCTGACAAGCTTGAATACCATTCAAAGGCCAACCCAGTGAGGGACGAGCCAAAGAACTTGAGCAGATAGGCTTCATCGACTGCTAGGTCGCCCATGATTGTAGTATAGTAGGCTATATGCTCCCTGGGGGAGCCCTGGCCATTGAATTTCTCAAACTTTGGCGGCTTGCTGACGCCTGGAGGTAGTCTTTTGGCAGCATACTGGGGGGGATACGGTACCTTGTACACATCATAGGCACTAGTATCATCTCCAGTCTTCTCTGACAGCTTCATTTCCACAATTCTTTCAATCATCTGCTTGTGGGCTACAGCTGGATCTATATCTTCTGGAAAGAAGTGGGCTTGTTGCTGGCTGTGAGGAGTTGTCATCACAGTGGCGCGCAAGATGGGCGCTGTAGGCTGTGTCTGAGACACAGAGGGCTGAGCTACTATTTGCTGTGGAACAGGTTGACTTGGTGCTTTGCCCTTATCAGCTAAGAGAGGATTAGCCAGGATAGTTGTTTCTGTGGAGCTGGATGTCTGCCCCGCAGGTTCAGCTTGCTTCGAGACTGATGCAGCTTCCTGTCTCTCATTGAGCTGTCTTCGGAGAGCATTGATCTCCTGTTGGTATCTTCTGAACATCATCTGGATCATGGGATCCATGGTTGATGGAATTTGTATATCTTCAGAAGTCCCTTCAGCATCATCAACGAAGGGGTTATCTCCATCTTCCGCTGTTACCACATTAACTGTCATAGTGGTAACCCTGCGGGCTTCATCATCAATTTTGATTTTATCTTTTGCTGCCTGGCCTCTTCTTGTGACAGGACCAGGTCTAGTTGCCAGCCTGAGCAATTCCTCTGGCTGAGTTGGTAGTATATCCTGCCCCCTGGCCAGTCCAGCCATATTGCAGGCGAAGATTTGCATCTTTCCTTTCCGCCTGTAGACCTTTCTTTTTATTTGACTAGGATATCTGAGCCGGTCAAAGACCGATATTCTTTCTTTGGCTTCTTCCTCGTACAGGTCTTCTTCATTATATCCGACCCTGGGGCCTTCTTCATAGTCATTTGAATCGGAGGAAGAGGCTTCGATCATCATTTCTTGGAAGGTTTCTTCTTCTTCATCATCCCTGATGCCCAAGGCACGGGATAGTCTTTGCTGGCCTAGGGCAGAGCTCCCTAGGTAGTGGAAGTAATCTTGGACTACTTGCTTAGTCTCCTCTGGGTCGCGCCTTTTCGGCTCAGGTCGGAGCATCAGTCTGTCCTGGCCCTTTTGCTGCCAGGCCAGTCTTGTCACCCGAGCATTCAGATGTTCGGCCCTGGGATATTTGAAGATATCAGCCTGTCTGGCACAGGCTCCTGATCTTCTTGCAGTAAGCATAGTGACTGGTTCACTTCTTCTCATATCGCCAACTTGGCAGCGGTTGGCAGCAGCATTGTAGCTCTTCTCTTCCCATCTCTTGCCCCTGGCCATGGGATGGGTGTTGGTGAAGTTTTCCCTGGTCTCATATCTTCCGCCCCTCATCATGGGACGAACAGCAATCATATTTCTTTCTTGACCCTCAATCTCATCTCTCTTCCCGCGGGTCCAAGGGTAGGCAGCAGTAGCATTTCTTTCATCTTTCTTCATCTCCCTTCTGCCCCCTGCTCTGAGGCGGGCAACAGTGATATCAGTGAGGTTCTCTCTGTCTTCAGCTGGGGCCCAGCTTTGGATCCTCTTCGGTCGCCAGACCTGTTTGTATTTTGCTGGCTTGGGCGCCAGCGGCTTCTTTTCAGCAGCTTCCCAGTTGGCCCTCCTAGCGGCCAAAACCTGGAACTTGTTGTCAGTTGGGATGGTCGGGACGATTCTGTCCGGCCGGACTCCCCTGGGGCGACCATCGAGGTTCGCCCTAATAGCACCCATCATTATCGTCTTTCCGGAATTGGAAAGGCGACGATCAACAACAGTAGACCGGCTCCTCCGGTTGGTTTTCTTCCCCTTCTGGGCAGCAGTGGGGACCATGTCCCTTTTCTGGACATGATGGACGTAGCAGGCGACGGCCGTGGGGGCCGTTTTCTTCGGTAAGCCATCCTTGCGATCAGCGGCCTCCACTGGGGCGTTTGCAGCAGCGCCTTGCTCCTCGTTATCGACCTGTAGAAGGTCGGTGTAGACAACACCCAAGCAGTTGGGCAGCCCGACAGCTGGGGGAAACGAACCGAACGCCAGTGGTACCGCCAGGTACCCCTCCTGGACATGCATGTCCACCGGTTGCTTGTCGAAGCATACAGACGCGATTTGTGTTGTCATCGTAGTTTCCTGGAAACAAGGAAACACACGGAATCAGAAATTTGAGGGGGGCCCGCTGGGCCTCCTACCTTAGCGTAAAGATGAAGGGAGACTAAGTCCCACCGGGCGTGCTAGACTTGTGGACGCGATTTTTTTTATGGTCTATCTTCTCAGGAGCCTTTATCATCTTCATCTGCCGGTGCTGGCTTCATCTTTATCTCATATTACTCCCGTCAGTAAGCCGACATCTGACTTACCCTGACATATCGTCTGTGACTTCTTGGACGAAGTAGTAGTATAGCTCTTCTTAAAGGGCTGGAAGATCTCATTAGTCGAGTGACTGCTGCTTTATCAGTGCTGCCATCTGAGTGACATTGGCACCGGGCATCAGCTTTGGCCGACAAGGGCTTTAGCCGGGTGAAAGGTTGATAAGCTTCATCCTTAGTCTTTCGCTGTTGGTCAGATCTTCTTTTCAATTATGCTTCCACCCTTGTTCATTTTCCGGGTGTCAACACCAGACCAAACACAAGCAAAAGTAGGATAGGAAATCCTACCTCAAGCAAGAAGACTCCTGGCTACCTTACAACGTAGTCCTAGCCCTCATAGGATGTCGGGAGACATCCACGGGACAACGGGCAGACCACAAGGACAAGCCAAGACGAGCCGAAACCGAAATCATGGAAATCGGAGCACAAGGGATGTAACACACCACCCCTAGACCGCTACAAGCATGTGACGGTCTAGACCACGGCCGTTACACACCAAGTGACGGTCGGACGATAGGCCGTCACTCACACCACCCCAACCACTCTAAAACACAAACACACGAAACAAGGCCAAGTAACGCACAAGGCCATGCGCGTTACAAGCAAGCAACGCGGCAGGGGAGACGCGCTAGAACCAAACGACGCACAGGGGCAGGCGCGTTACTAACACACCCCGAAGATAGAAAACAAAGGCTGAGCTAGGCCATGTAACGGTCCCACGAGGACGCGTTACATCCAAATAACGCACGGGGGCAAGGCCGTCACACACAAGACAGCACACATCCACCCAGCCCTCAGCCAAACAGCATGTAGCGGCCTAAGCACGACGCGTTACAACGCTGTGACGCACGGGGACACGACCGCTACATCAACCGCCTTAAACGGTCAACGCCCAGCCAAACTCGGTCAAACACAATGTAACGGCCCAACCTGGGCATGTTACAACACTCTGACGCGCCAAGACCAGGCCGTCAGAGGAACCGCCATACTCAATCCGCAAAACGACAAATGGCATGTAACGCACAGGCTCAGGCGCATTACATGGGTGTGACGCGCCAGACCAAGGCCGTCACACACCTAGAAGCAAAAAAAAACTCTCAAGAATGCCAAGCCAAATGGCGGTCTATCGTAGGGCCGTCAGAGCCAAGTAACGGCCTCTGAAACGACCGCTACATCGGTCACGGTGGGAAAACAGAGGAACGGCCAAACCGGCCCGTTCCACGCCCCATTCACGCCGAAACACAGGGGAACCAAACCCAAATGACAATAAACAACGTAAGAAGGCTAAAAAGCCCACATGCAAGCTCAAAAACTCAAGATCCGGGCGATTTCATCAAATCCACCCAAAATGGGTCACCGAAGTTCCCAGGCTTCTACCGGCCTCGAATGAACACCAAACCACACGAAATTAACGTGGATGGGATCCTAACATCCCAGCGGTCAGTTAGAAACTAACTACGCCGCAAACAGTCGTTGTTTACCGCCTGACCCTAAAAACCACGAAAATCATGGTTTAGGCAAACCAAGCCCAAACTCGACCGTTTCCTAGCCGAACGACGTGCAATGGCAGGGAAAATGGAGAGGACGAAGTAAGGATCAGTCACCCTACCTCCACCGAAGAAACCGTGCCCCGAAAGGACTAAACCACGTCGAAAACCACTCGTGAACCGATTTCATCGGCTTTGAATCCACCGAACGGGATCGCACCAGAATCTTTCCGATCCTTGCTCCATCGCGCACCCAGCCAGCTCCATCACGTCCCCAACACGTGCCTCTAGGTCCTCCGTCTGCAGTCGGAGCTGAGGAGGCGAACGGGAGAGAAAACGGGAGAGGGAGAGACGGCGGCGGCGAATGAGAAGGAGGAGAGAGGAAAAGAAATAAAAAAGAAAAGAAATTAGGAAATTTTCCTAATTTCTGAAAATTCTGAAAATGCGCCGAAAATGCACAAATTCAGAAAAATATGCAAAAGTAGCCGAAACGACCGGCTCGAAGAGTACATCGTCGCTGTAGCATCCACGAGTTTGAGAATTGTCAAACAAACTCACCATAAGGTTCCGTAACTAGTACGTGAGAAAAAGCCACACGGCTCGTCAAACTCACTCGGAAGCTACAAAAGTGAACCAAAACTCAACGAAACCAATCCGAAACAAATCCGAAAGATCCAACAGAGATCCAACAAGACCTGCAAAAGATCCATCAAGATCCAGGGCATTACATCCTTCCCTCCTTTAAGAAATTTCACCCTCGAAATTAAGGACTAACAAAGGAGAAGCAGGGAAGAACAACCCAACCGCACAATCATGATAAAACGACACCAATCTCGAAAAACACAGCTCAGAGGGACACCGTCAGACCATAATTACAGGTACACGCTCTAGCTTCCAAGACAGCAAGTCTACAGCACGAGCATGACACCAAAGTGAACACATCTGACACCTCCGAAGCAAGGGCAACGTTGTTTACGTCTCGCCAGAAATGAGACACGACTGCCACAACAACAGACAACCGAGAAATACAACGGCAGCACGGCAAGCGGCAGCTTACACAAGGAGACACAGTCCTCACAGCTGACAGCTCGCAACATCATCGGCTCTAGTGCCAAAGGCAACAGGGAACACCTGGCACACAGGACACCAACGACAACAACAACACCACTGGACCAGAAACACAATCAAGTCAACACTCACTCAGATATTTCATCTGATCGAGTCGCAAGCTAACTCCACCAGGAAAAGAGAGCACAGGAAGCCAACTGACAAGACAAGACCATGGTCCAAGGCAGAGACACAAAATCATAAAGAAACAGTGCCAAAACAACACAACGGCAACACCTGTAGAATTCTGGGTCTGCAGAACACACAGAACCACGGAACACACTGCAAGCAGGGTCACATCAAGGCACAGGAAATAGCTGAACACACGACCACAAAGAACGGGTCACGCATCAGACTGCTCACCAAGAAAAAGACCCACAACAACGAGAAACGACATCACTCTCGGGGAACGCAACTCAAGGACTACGAACACGCCTCGAGAGCACAACACCCAAGAAAGAAATGCAGAACAAAGGGCACTCAATCAGCAAGGAACGCCGACAAATTCCCCAACACTCGCACAATGCCGATGCCAACACAAGAAAACCACAAACAACGACACGGCAACGGGCAAAGTCAAGGCGCAGGAAGCCAAGACAAAGCCACATCGAGAAGGAACAAAACCTCTCGACAAATGGGTAACCAACCCACACACTTCAGCTGTACTCTCAACAACGCGCACAAGCAACAAAACAACATCGGTAATCGTATCTCAGCACATACCAGGCGCCATCGCAATCAACAAAGATCGCAATTAACACGCCACGAGTACCGATCTCGCGAACAACCGATCACAAGGAGCCTAAGTGCAACAAAGGAAGAGCACCAGCTTCAGCGCAGAGCAACGAAAGATGCTAATCTCAGCTTACCTTCACGTCCTGGAACGACAAATGAGCCTTCACAATGCATCGGCCGCTGGACACGGCACGACAAAATACGGTGCACAACAGGTCTTAACACCATCATGGAGTCCAAAGCCAAGCAACCGTACAACAAGGAGCAGATCAGGCTCAAAACAAAGTTGTCCACACTTAAGCAGACACAGGACAAAGGCACCACCAAGACAGCAATTCCAAGGCTCACCTCGAAAAAGCTTCACCAAGAAGAACGAGAAGCAACAAGCTCAATAACATAAGCTCACCAGGAAAGGAAGATCCTAGCTCGCCTGAGCAACTTCTCAATCGAGGCAACACGACAATCGAGACAACCGAAATAACAATGCATCAGGAGCTGAACAGACTTAAGCTGGGACAACCAAAGCAACGTAAGAACGTGCATGGCCATCACACCAACGCTAAAAGTCACAAGCCACCTGAGCGAAACAAAGAAACAGCTCGAACAATGCACTGCAGGTTCATGCCAACCGACAAACACTGCCGAGTGCAACATGATCGAGACCAACATTAAAACCGAAACGAAGCACCTCGTCACATCCAGACGAGAGCAAAACCATCTCGCACAGTGCCAACCAAGCACGCACAAGACCACACATAGAAAACAACGCGACAAACATCGCAACACCTACGCCAGCAAGAGACTGTACTGGACCTCAAGGACTCTGGTAACCGTATATCTGGATTTCCATGTATCTCACACGACAATGATCTAATAGCTCAGAAAAGAACTCCGATCATCTCAGAACACTGCTCTGATACCAGCTGTAGCGACCCGGATTCCAGATACCCGGTGCACCCGGTATAAATACCGAATACACGTGATACCACATCGGACCCGCGAGGCCTCCCAAGCGCGGGAAAGCGCAGAAGGTAAAAAGGAGTGTGTGGAATACATTGAAGCCAGCAGATATAACAGTAAGCAATTAAATTTCATTACAATGGATTGCTAAAATAGCAGAAATAAAATTACTTTTTCATTAATAATTCAAATTTTACGATTATACACCAGAGTCTAGCCCAAAGGAAAGACAACAAGTCTAACACAGTACAGTCTGACAGAAAGAAACGTACACTGAAGTCGGGGAAAACCTGACGCAGGTACAGCTGGCAGCTATAGCGAACGCGCTCCACCAGGAACAGCAGAGGCAAGCGGCGAAACCCACCTGAAAAGCAGCAGGGGTGAGTCTCTAAACAGAAACTCAGTAGGGGTCACACGGATCCGCACTGGAAAATGCACAGTGCAACGGAAGCAACAGAAACAACGAGTGCAGCAAAGCAGGAAAGGCTACACTACAAAGCTATAAACAGACAGGGTACAACAGGAGTAGGGAACAGGCTACGAGCAAGGGGAGCTCAACAACAAAGAAGTGCGAGGCCGTAAAACATGGGACAACGGCCACCGAGGAGAACTTGGCACCCTAAGCTACTCCAAGCGGCAACAGACGGTCAACCCCAAACTCACACAGTACGGTAACCCAATCCGTCGGCCAAAGCAAAGGCGAAGGCAGACGCCGACGCCGAAAATACAGACAAACATGACTGGAAACGTCGCGCACACATCCCCACACATGACTAGAACGTCATGCAAACTACAGAACACCGACCTCGAGTACGGCCACGAGCGGGCAACTCGAAAAGGTCACAGCGCGCAAGAAAACATCGAGAGTCACCGCACCAAGTGATAGGAGCACCCTCCTCCCAGAAGAACAGCCAGATGCGTCCACTGACGTCTTACACTGTGCCACAAGTGTCAAGTCTCTCAAGGACAAGACACACAAGGAACCAGGTCCGAGGAACAACAGTTCCAAGGAAACAAGGTACCACAGCACAAAACTACAGCACCAACTGCGAGTGACTAGCCAGGGCCACGCCCGTCGGCGAAAGTCCCCAGTCCCTGACCACGTGTGCACACACCGACCTCTACCTAGGTCAGGCCTCTAGCTAATATTCCCCTCGGTAGGACGCTACCGTTGGCCGGGGCCTACGGAACTAGCTTAAAAACCGTACGTAACAAGACGCAACAGGAAAACCCCTCCACCACTCCCGGTGGGTCGGCAACAAGCCTAGGGCTACAACTAGGGGAGGATCACAAGGCACAGACTCCGAAACACAGGCGCTACTGCACAGACAGCTAAGAAAAGCCCTGTCTCGTGCACCACAAAGCACAAAGGCAGTCAAACAACCGCCAGCCGACTGAGGACGAGGCAACTAGACCTACGACGTAACGAACCCTGAGTCGAACGACTCAAAGGCAAGATCGTTACAAACAGCGGAACAAGCCACCAATCGGTCTAATCCTAAGCCAGCAGAAATCACGCTCCGTAGAAAACAACACACGGAGACCTGAGGGAAACACCAAGAACCCTCAGCACACCTGGACACGCAAAGCGAGGTAAGGCAACACCTCGAGACATCCAGAAGTAGTGTCTCGAGCCGGGCACAACCACCGAGACACACACACACATGGTCACATGTAAACCACTGGGTCACACCTGGTTGACCGGAACCCGACCAAAGACAAGCAAAAGTAGGATAGGAAATCCTACCTCAAGCAAGAAGACTCCTGGCTACCTTACAACGTTGTCCTAGCCCTCATAGGATGTCGGGAGACATCCACGGGACAACGGGCAGACCACAAGGACAAGCCAAGACGAGCCGAAACCGAAATCATGGAAATCGGAGCACAAGGGATGTAACGCACCACCCCTAGACCGCTACAAGCATGTGACGGTCTAGACCACGGCCGTTACACACCAAGTGACGGTCGGACGATAGGCCGTCACTCACACCACCCTAACCACTCTAAAACACAAACACACGAAACAAGGCCAAATAACGCACAACGCCATGCGCGTTACAAGCAAGCAACGCGGCAGGCGAGACGCGCTAGAACCAAACGACGCACAGGGGCATGCGCGTTACTAACACACCCCGAAGATAGAAAACAAAGGCTGAGCTAGGCCATGTAACGGTCCCACGAGGACGCGTTACATCCAAATAACGCACGGGGGCAAGGCCGTCACACACAAGATAGCACACATCCACCCAGCCCTCAGCCAAACAGCATGTAACGACCTAAGCATGGCGCGTTACAACGCTGTGACGCACGGGGACACGACCGCTACATCAACCACCTTAAACGGTCAACGTCCAGCCAAACTTGGTCAAACACAATGTAACAGCCCAACCTGGGCACGTTACAACACTCTGACGCGTCAGGACCAGGCCGTCAGAGGAACCGCCATACTCAATCCGCAAAACGACAAACGGCATGTAACGCACAGGCTCAGGCGCGTTACATGGGTGTGACGCGCCAGACCAAGGCCGTGACACACCCAGAAGCAAAAAAAACTCTCAAGAACGCCAAGCCAAATGGCGGTCTATCGTAGGGCCTTCAGAGCCAAGTAACGGCCTCTGAAACGACCACTACATCGGTCACGGCGGGAAAACAGAGGAACGGCCAAACCGGCCCGTTCCACGCCCCATTCACACCGAAACGCAGGGGAACCAAACCCAAACGACAATAAACAACGTAAGAAGGCTAAAAAGCCCACATGCAAGCTCAAAAACTCAAGATCCGGGCGATTTCATCAAATCCACCCAAAATGGGTCACCGAGGTTCCCGGGCTTCTACCGGCCTCGAATGAACACCAAACCACACGAAATTAATGTGGATGGGATCCTAACATCCCAACGGTCAGTTAGAAACTAACTACGCCGCAAACAGTCACCGTTTACCTGTCGACCCTAAAAATCACGAAAATCACGGTTTAGGCAAACCAAGCCCAAACTCGACCGTTTCTTAACCGAACGACGTGCAATGGCAGGGAAAACGGAGAGGACGAAGTAAGGATCAGTCACCCTACCTCCACCAAAGAAATCGTGCCCCGAAAGGACTAAACCACGCCGAAAACCACTCACGAACCGATTTCACCGGCTTTGAATCCACCGAACGGGATCGCGCCAGAATCGATCCGATCCTTGCTCCATCGCGCACCCAGCCAGCTCCATCACGTCCCCAACACGTGCCTCTAGGTCCGTCGTCTGTAGCCGGAGCCGAGGAGGCGAACGGGAGAGAAAACGGGAGAGGGGGAGACGACGGCGGCGAATGAGAAGGAGGAGAGAGGAAAAGAAATAAAAAAGAAAAGAAATTAGGAAATTTTCCTAATTTCTGAAAATTCCGAAAATGCGCCGAAAATGCACAAATTCTGAAAAATACGTAAAAATAGCCGAAACGACCAGCTCGAAGAGTACATCGTCGCTGTAGCATCCACGAGTTCGAGAATTGACAAACAAACTCACCATAGGGTTACGTAACTAGTACGTGAGAAAAACCCACACGGCTCGTCAAACTCAGTCGGAAGCTACAAAAGTGAACCAAAACTCAACGAAACCAATCCGAAACAGATCCGAAAGATCCAGCAGAGATCCAACAAGACCTGCAAAAGATCCATCAAGATCCAGGGCATTACACCAGTGGTCTTCCTCATGGGTTTATTTATTATTCATTCAGTATGCCGCATGAGCCAGTGGTCTTCCCCCATGAGCTTATTTATTATTCATTCAGTGTGCCGCATGAGCCAGTGGTCTTCCCTCATGGGCTTGTTTATAGCTTGTTTCAGTATACCGCATGAGGCAGTGGTCTTTCCTCATGGGTTTATTTATAGCTTGTTTCAGTGTACCGCATGAGCTAGTGGTCTTTCCTCATGGGTTTATTTATAGCTTCTTTCAGTATACCGCATGAGCCAGTGGTCTTCCTCATGGGTCTATTCATTAGTTCGTTTTACCTCATGAGACAGTGGTCTTCCTCATGGGTTTATCATTAGTTTAGGACTTCCATCCTACTGGACAATAACATTCATGCGGCCGAAAGCCTAATATTTACTAGCTGTTATTTAGCGGCCGAGTTCAAATGAAATTAATAAAAAATCAACTCCTGGAGTACAGTAAACTGGGTAAATGGGGTCCACTATGGTCGCCGCAATTCAGAATTCACGTCCGTATCAGTGGGCGCTTATTCTGTAAATAGATAAATAGGCACGAAGAATTGGCGTCCGCCACCACGGGCGCAATTCACAAATGGTGTCTACTTCACTGGACGCAGATTCCAGGAAGTGACTATTTTCTCAAAAATATCAGAAATAACACACTTTGAGGACACGATCGTCATGTTTTTTCAGAGGGACATGACAGTAAATTGGTGTGAAGGGTTTTTAGGGTACAATCTGCTCGGCTGTCTTGAGGGAATCCAAGGCTAGCGTAGACTTACGGAGGTCTCTATGATGAAATCACCAGTCCGAAGGAACGGAATGTCCAGCAGAGGGTTCAATCATCACGGAGAGCTAAGGGTAAACGATATAAATCAAAATCAGGACTCCATCTACGGATGTAAGATAGGAGTGCCAAGAACCCGTGACTAAGAGTTAGAAACTCGAGAAAATCAAGCGGTCAGAAAAATCGGCGTCCTTCCTAGCAGACGCTATTTAAATTGGCGTCTATCAAGGAAGATGCTCGTTAGTTCATTTCATTTTATCCGAAATTATTAAATTTATTTCTCAGAATATAGCGTCCATATAGGTGGACGTTAATTTCTGATGTTTTTAATTAAACAAACATTTACACCTATTTTTAAAGACGTCATTTCATATTATTAAGTTTAGAAGAGAACATCCCTTTAAAAGGACACATACTATTTAATAAAGAATTTGTAAATAAAATATATGATAATTAGGAGAAAAATTTATGGATTCCAATTATATAATTTTTATAATTTTATTTTACATAGTTTGATAGATATAGATTTTTTTAAAGATATAGTTAAAAGTTATATATATAAAAGTCTAATACTATAATTCAGAAAAATGGAAATTTTCTCCAAGCTAATAATAGTGAAATTATATTCGTAATAAATATATTATATTGGGTTCACTTGAATTAACGGTTATTAATAACTCCAGGTTACTTATATAATTAATAACTGTACCGTTATTAATATAGTATATAGTATAAAGTTATTAATATAGTATATAGCCACTTGATTTATACAAAAAATAACTTTTAATAATATACTATACCGAAGTACTTTGAAGAGTAATGGACTTCGAGACTAATAATATATTATATCAGGTTGGCACGTGAATGTATAAAAAAATATAAAAGTTACATATATATATATATATATATATATATATATATATTAAATGAAATAACGGCGGTTCAGACAGTGAAAGTGTCAATTTCTATAAATCTCTCATTTCTCGACGTAACTACGTCGGAATCGCGCGTTCTATATATCGAAATGAAGGACTCGAAAAATTCTACCTAACCGATTGTTCAAAAAAAATTTGGTTGAGAGATGTGGGATCTTGAGATAGGAGACTCGAAAAACGGAGGTACCACCCTCACTACCTCGGTCTCCACCCCAATAATACGTCCATAAAATTTCATGGTCAAATGACTCTCCGGCGCCCATGAAAAGACTATGAAAGCGAAAAGCTTATAACTACCGTGAACGGTAACAATGTTAATTCACCGTGTTAATCATGTAATTTACTTATTTCATAAATTTAATTATTAATTGATCGATGCACCATAACAATATGTGAAAATTTAGAGAAAATCGTGGAGATTCTAGTAATATAAAATTTGTAAATTTTAAGTACGTGATTACATGCTTAAAAATTCCTGTTAGCATGTTGTCTTTATTAAATTAATTAACATAAACCATGCAAATCACCGGGGGAAGCATAAACCAAAAAAGTCTAACTATTTAACTAAGCATGATGTTAACAATTTTCATCTGGGAGAGAAGACCTACATAAGACTCAAGAAAATAACATGGAACACAAAGATTTAACCATGATTTATATGCATGTTACATTATTAACCCATTTTATTTGAGATATAGAGTTAACCTAGCTTTTGACACGAAGAACGAGGTATAGATAACAACAAGAGGAAGAAAAATAGAAGAAGAAGAGGCCCCTCCCACGTTCTCTTCTTGGTTACGGCACAGGGAAGAAGATAGGGTTTTCTTATATAGCGGTGGGGGGTTTTCTAGAGGGTTCCAATGTCTGCAACGGAAGGTTTTAAGACCTTCCGTGCGTTGTCAATTCCCCACTTATATATTAAGGGCCGCATGCCATATATAAAAAAAAACCTAAAAGCTAACCATGCAGCCACGTCGAAGGCCATCTTGGGCTGGGTAGTATAGATGGGCTAGTGGGTCTTGTACGTGGCATATGGGTTACAGGTGTTGGCTGCATGTGGGCCTTGGGTGAAAGCCCTTGTTGAGCTACCGCATACGTGGGTTTTGGTTTCAGATTTATACACACGTATATAGATGGGTCGTGTGGGCTTTATATATACATATGTTGTATTATGAAAGGTTTATATATATATGTGGGTTTGGTATATTTGTTTTAGGTCTATTTAAATATAAGATTCATGTATACATATATTGTATATATATATATATATATATATATATATATATATATATATATATGAGTGTGGCATATATATGTTTATAACCTAATGACGTTTGGCCCATTTATCATATTAATTTGGGTTTTACATATGTTTATGCATATGAGTTTTGCCCTCCCATATGTAAGGCCCATTGGATTATTTGGGCTATGGCTTTATATATATATATATATTTATATGTGGTTTATATTGCATATAGTATGGGTTATTCTGAGGCTTGTGCTAATGGGAAAAGATAATATATGGGTTAAGACCCATTAAGTGCATATCTATGACTTAATTATTTCTATTTACCATTTTATGCAAGTTTAATTAATCCGAATATATTTATTCCGTATTATTTACCCAGGGTGCTACACTCTCCCCCACTTAAAAGAATTTGGTCCCCAAATTCACATAGTATTTTTCTTCCAAAACAGCTTAAATTTATTACACCATGACCTTAATTACCAACAATTTGCTAAAAAGGGTAATGAATGGAATCTATTTTCCTAATAGAAACAAATAGACTAGCTTAAAGTTAAGGGGTACCTCTCGCTACTCCATCAGTTAGTTCGTTCAAAGGTTGAAGTATTCCTTGATGTCGTGCCCCATAGAGATTTTTAACCTTCGGAGGTTGATCCTTTGGAAGAGAACAATTTACTACCTTATGGTCCTTGCTTTCACAACGAAGACATACACCTAACTTCCACCAACATTCCTTCGACCGATGATTTCTTTTCCCACAATGTTTACATCTCTTTTGTGGCACTCCATTCTGTATATCTGCTCCTTTTATCTTCTTGCCATTAGAAGATCCATTGCTATCATTAGGTCTCTTCTTACTAGTCTCGATTCTCCTGGCGAACTCCTTCTTTTCTCTCTGAGCCTTGACTATGTCCATCATCTCCAAGACATCCTCTAGCAATTGAGCTCTTTTAACCATCTCCAGATAAGATTGTATATCCATTGGCGCCAACTGGAGAATGAGCTGAAGTCTTAACCCATTCATAAATCTTTTAACCTTCATTCTTTCAATCATAATCAGATGAGGCGCATAACGAGACAACCTTGAGAATTAGGCCTCATACTCAGTCACGGACATACTCCTTTGTTTCAACGATGCAAATTCTGCGGCCTTCCTTTCTTTAATTCTCTCGAAAAAATATTTATCATTAAAATATGTTAAGAATTCTGCGCATGATACTTGATTATCCGGCAATGTTGCTTCTACGGACTCCCACCATGCCCTAGCATCCTTTTCTAGCTGAAATGTAGCCAATAGAACCTTATCTTGGTCCGAACATTGCATTATTCGAAATATTCTCTCAATCTCCTTTACCCAATGTTCCGCCTTGTCAGGATCGGTGGATCCATCAAACCTAGGGGGATTCAGCCCTTGGCAATTTCTGTGCAATTCTCCCGCACCACGATCCCCTACACCATGAGCCACCTGTTGGAGGGCTGAGTCAATACTTGGACCATCTCACGCCATTGATTTTGCTCAGCTGCCATCTAGCTAGAGAGTTAAATTTCTACAAAACAAGACAAGAATTAATTTCTTATATATTTTAGGATTAGCACATTTTAAATTGGAGAGTGAATATATTTTAACACTTAACCCGTGGCTCTACCCGATTCTCACGGAATTCCTATAGGATGACTACAAGGATACTCAACCTATCTCTTGGACTTAATGCCCTAAGGAATTGAAAGGCGATGCTCTGATACCACCTCTGTCACGTCCCGAACCGATAGCAACGAAACATGTCGTTTGCTCGGAACGTGGCAGTTAAACAGTCGTGAATAATCAAGAGCAGTCGCATAAGACCAAATAATTTGGAGTAATAATAAAATTTTATTTCAAATATAAGTCTCTTACAATTTAAATTATAAAACTTGAAGACAAAACTACATCACAATGAAAGAAGAGGAGACGACGCACTAACAGACTTAGACAAGATAACTAAATAAGAGACATCATGCTAGACTCAAGAAAGATAAAAGACTCGGGTTCACTAATTTTTAGAACTCGCTTGCACACTTGTCCCTCCCATGGGAGTCTCGGTCTCGCTAGCCACCCGATTGCCTGAAAAAAAGTTGGAATAAAACTGGATGAACGAACGCTCAGTAGGAATTACATCTCTACGATCCAGACTTGCTTAAAGTAATTAACATCTTATGCAATGTACTATGATCATGCATGAGTGAATGCGAGAAAATATAGAAGATATAGCAATGAGAAAGGCATGAAATATCTAGCACAAAAACTAAGTTGCAGGATATATCGAGCAAGAAGTTTCCTTATCATATGACGAGGTATTAGACAATTGATGATCAAGTAAATACCCTTTCTTGGGTAGAGGTTCATGATTTTCAAGCACTCAAGTCAGTCTAGAATCACCTAACGAGCCAGTGGTCTTTACTCATAGGTTGTCATGATATCTTTAACCTCATGAGCCAGTGGTCTTCCTCATGGTTTTATTTATTATTCATTCAGTGTGCCGCATGAGCCAGTGGTCTTCTCTCATGGACTTATTTATTATTCATTCAGTGTGCCGCATGAGCCAGTGGTCTTCCCTCATAGGCTTGTTTATCGCTTGTTTCAGTATACCGCATGAGCCAGTGGTCTTTCCTCGTGAGTTTATTTATAACTTGTTTCAGTGTACCGCATGTGCTAGTGGTCTTTCCTCATGGGTTTATTTATAGCTTGTTTCAGTATACCGCATGAGCCAGTGGTCTTCCTCATGGGTCTATTCATTAGTTCGTTTTACCTCATGAGCCAGTGGTCTTCCTCATGGGTTTATCATTAGTTCAGGACTTCCATCCTACTAGACAATAACATTCATGCGGCCAAAGGCCCAATATTTACTAGCTGTTATTTAGCGGCCCAGTTCAAATGAAATTAATAAAAAATCAACTCATGGAGTACAGTAAACTGGATAAATGGGGTCCACTATGGTCGCCGCAATTTAGAATTCACGTCCGTATCAGTGGGCGCTTATTCTGTAAATAGATAAATAGGCACGAAGAATTGGCATCCGCCACCACGGGCGCAATTCACAAATGGCGTCTACTTCATTGGACGCAGATTCCAGGAAGTGACTATTTTCTCAAAAATGTCAGAAACAACACACTTTGAGGGCAAGATCGTCATGTTTCTTCAGAGGGACATGACAGTAAATTGGTGTAAAGGGTTTTTAGGGTACAACATGCTCGGTTGTCTTGAGAGAATCCAATGCTGGCGTAGACTTACGGAGGTCTCTATGATAAAATCACCAGTCCAAAGGAACAGAATGTCCAACGGAGGGTGCAATCATCACGGAGAGTTAAGGGTAAACGATATAAATCAAAACCAGGACTCCATCTACGGATGTGAGATAGGAGTGCCAAGAACCCATGGCTAAGGGTTGGAAACTCGAGAAAATCAAGCAGTCATAAAAATTGGCTTCCTTCCTGGTAGACGCTAATTAAATTGGCGTCTATCAAGGATGACGCTCATTAGTTCATTTCATTTTATCCGAAATTGTTAAATTTAGCCCCCAGAATATAGCGTCCATATAGGTGGACGTTAATTTCTGATGTTTTTAATTAAACAAACATTTACGCCTATTTTTAAAGACGTCATTTCATATTATTAAGTTTAGAAGAGAACATCCCTTTAAAAAGACACATACTATTTAATAAAGAATTTGTAAATAAAATATATGATAATTAGGAGAAAAATTTAAGGATTCCAAATATATAATTTTATTTTACATAGTTTGCTAGATATAGATTTTTTTAAAGATATAGTTAAAAGTTATATATATAAAAGTCTAATACTATAATTCAGAAAAATGGGAATTTTCTCCGAGCTAATAATAGTGAAATTATATTCGTAATAAATATATTATATTGGGTTCACTTGAATTAACGGTTATTAATAACTCCAAGTTACTTATATAATTAATAACTACACCATTATTAATATAGTATATAGTATAAAGTTATTAAGTATAAAGTTATTAATATAATATATAGCCACTTGATTTATACATAAAATGACTTTTAATAATATACTATACCGAAGTACTTTGAAGAGTAATGGACTTCGAGACTAATAATATATTATATCGGGTTGGCACGTGAATGTATAAAAAAATATAAAAGTTATATATATATATATATATATATATATATATATATATTATATGAAATAACGGCGGTTTAGACAGTGAAAGTGTCAATTTCTATAAACTTATCATTTCTCGACGTAACTACGTCGGAATCGCGCGTTCTATATATCGAAATGAAGGGCTCGAAAAACTCTACCTAACTGATTGTTCAAAAAAATTTGGTTGAGAGATGGGGGATCTTGAGATAGGAGGCTCAGAAAATGGAGGTACCACCCTCACTACCTCAGTCTCCACCCCAATAATATGTCCATAAAATTTCATGGTCAAATGACTCTCCGGCGCCCATGAAAAGACTATGAAAGCGTGTAACACCCTCAAATATAGTAAAGTTGTACTCTATATCATCGAGGCGCCTTTTAAAGTATCGGCTCAGTTCTTGAAAAGAACTCCGAAGTTAAGCGTGCTTAATGGGGAGCAGTATTGGGATGGGTGACCTGCCCGGGAAGTCCTCCATTCTGGAGCCGATCACTGTTAGAAAGAGATAAAACCGTGAGGCCGACAGGTCAAAGCGGACAATACCTCGATGGTATAGAGTACGGGGCGTGACAGAATGGTATCAGAGCTATACCCCAGCCGGAAGTGTGGGAACTAAGTGCCATGCAGGGCAAAGTGCTACGCTATGGGAGCCACCTCTTGAGTCCGTAATGGAGCAAAGTGCTACATAGTGGGAGCCACCTCTTGAGCCTGTAGGGGCCACCTCTAGAGTCCTACCTGCCTGGGGGCTTGATTGCGTGATTGCATGCTATATGTGCTCAGCGACGAGGACGTCGCCTATATAAGAGGGGTAGATTGTAACACCCTCAAATATAGTAAAGTTGTACTCTATATCATCGAGGCGCCTTTTAAAGTATCGGCTCAGTTCTTGAAAAGAACTCCGAAGTTAAGCGTGCTTAATGGGGAGTAGTACTGGGATGGGTGACCTGCCCGGGAAGTCCCCCATTCTGGAGCCGATCACTGTTAAAATGGGATAAAACCGTGAGGTCGGTAGGCCATAGCGGACAATACCTCGACGGTATAGAGTACGGGGCGTGACAGAATGGTATCAGAGCCATACCCCAGCCGGAAGTGTGGGAGCTAAGTGCCATGCAGGGCAAAGTGCTACGCTATGGGAGCCACCTCTTGAGTCCGTAATGGAGCAAAGTGCTACATAGTGGGAGCCACCTCTTGAGCCTGTAGGGGCCACCTCTAGAGTCCTACCTGCCTGGGGGCTTGATTGCATGATTGCGTGCTATATGTGCCCAGCGATGAGGACGTCGCCTATATAAGAGGGGTAGATTGTAACACCCTCAAATATAGCTAAGATGTACTCTATATCAGCGAGGCGCCTTTTGAAGTATCGGCTCAGTTCTTGAAAAGAACTCGAAGTTAAGCGTGCTTAATGGGGAGCAGTATTGGGATGGGTGACCTGCCCGGGAAGTCCTCCATTCTGGAGCCGATCACTGTTAGAAAGAGATAAAACCGTGAGGCCGACAGGTCAAAGTGGACAATACCTCGATGGTATAGAGTACGGGGCGTGACAGAATTGTAACACCCTCAAATATAGTAAAGTTGTACTCTATATCACCGAGGCGCCTTTTGAAGTGTCGGCTCAGTTCTTGAAAAGAACTCCGAAGTTAAGCGTGCTTAATGGGGAGTAGTACTGGGATGGGTGACCTGCCCGGGAAGTCCCCCATTCTGGAGCCGATCACTGTTAGAAAGGGATAAAACCGTGAGGCCAATAAGCCAAAGCGGACAATACCTCGACGGTATAGAGTACGGGGTGTGACAGAATGGTATCAGAGCCATACCCCAGCCGGAAGTGTGAGAACTAAGTGCCATGCAGGGCAAAGTGCTACGCTATGGGAGCCACCTCTTGAACCCGCAATGGGACAAAGTGCTACATAGTGGGAGCCACCTCTTGAGCCTGTAGGGGCCACCTCTAGAATCCTACCTGCCTGGGGGTTTGATTGCGTGCTATATGTGCCCAGCGACGAGGACGTCGCCTATATAAGAGGGGTAGATTGTAACACCCTCAAATATAGTAAAGTTGTACTCTATATCACCGAGGCGCCTTTTGAAGTGTCGGCTCAGTTCTTGAAAAGAACTCCGAAGTTAAGCGTGCTTAATGGGGAGTAGTACTGGGATGGGTGACCTGCCCGGGAAGTCCCCCATTCTGGAGCCGATCACTGTTAGAAAGGGATAAAACCGTGAGGCCAATAAGCCAAAGCGGACAATACCTCGACGGTATAGAGTACGGGGTGTGACAAAGCGGAAAACTCATAACTACTGTGAACGGTAACAATGTTAATTCACCGTGTTAATCCTGTAATTCACTTATTTCATAAATTTAATTATTAACTGATCGATGCACAAATGTGAAAATTTAGAGAAAATCGTGGAGATTCTAGCAATATAAAATTTGTAAATTTTAAGTACGTGATTACATGGTTAAAAATTCATGTTAGCATGTTGTCTTTATTAAATTTATTAACATAAACCATGCAAATCACCGGGGGAAGCATAAACCAAGAATGTCTAACTATTTAACTAAGCATGATGTTAACAATTTTCATCTGGGAGAGAAGACCTACGTAAGACTCAAGAAAATAACATGGAACACAAAGATTTAACCATGATTTGTATGCATGTTACATTATTAACCCATTTGCTCTGAGATATAGAGATAACCTACCTTTTGGCGTGAAGAACGAGGTATAGATAGCAGCAAGAGGAAGAAAAATGGAAGAAGAAGAGGCCCCTCCCACGTTCTCTTCTTGGTTACAGCACAGGGAAGAAGATACACAGGAGGAAGGGGACATAGGCAACGCGCGACAGCAACAGCAAACCATCCACGTTCGACGGGGGTTTTCTTATATAGCGCTGGGAGGTTTTCTAGAGGGTTCCAATGTCTGCAAGGGAAGGTTTTAAGACCTTCCGTGCGTTGTCAATTCCCCCCTTCTATATTAACAACTGCATGCCATATATATAAAAAAATACCTAAAAGCTAACCATGCAACCACGTCGAAGGCCATCTTGTGCTGGGTAGTATAGATGGGCTAGTGGGTCTTGTACGTGGCATATGGGTTACAGGTGTTGGCTGCATATGGGCCTTGGGTGAAAGCCCTTGTTGAGCTACCGCATACGTTGGTTTTGGTTTTAGATTTAAACACACACATATATATATGGGTTGTGTGGGCTTTATATATACATATGTTGTATTATGAAATGTTTATATATATATGTGGGTTTGGTATATATGTTTTAGGCCTATTTAAATATAAGATTCATGTATACATATATTATATATATATATATATATATATATGTATATATATATATATATACATATATATATATATATATATATATATATATATATATATATATATATATGAGTGTGGCATATATATGTTTATAACCTAATGACTTTTGGCCCATTGATCATATTAATTTGGGTTTTACATATATTTATGCATATGAGTTTTGCCCTCCCATATGTAAGGCCCATTGGATTATTTGGGCTAAGGCTTTTTATATATATATATTTATATGTGGTTTATATTGCACATAGTATGGGTTATTCTGAGGCTTGTGCTAATGGGAAAAGATAATCTATGGGTTAAGACCGATTAAGTGCATATCTATTATTTCTATTTACCGTTTTATGCAAGTTTGATTTATCTAGAATATGTTTATTCCTTATTATTTACCCGGGGTGCTACACTTCTTCTCATAATGCACCTTCTTACCTTCATGGGCCTCCTTCCTCTCCTTCTTATGCTGGCTCAATTTCTAATGGCCAATTTCATCCTAATGGGCCACCTCCTTCTGCCCATGTTGCTGCTCACCCAATGGGTCCTCATGTTAATGCTCTTTCCAGGCCCATGCACCCTTCCACTCATGGAATGGGCCCTTCTTCTTCTCAGCCCGGATCCCCTTATCCGGCCCACTATCATCATTCTAGTTCATATTCACAACCTCTTGCTCAAGCTGGCCCACGCCATTCTTGATCTCTCTCTCGACCCAGGAGATGATTGCTCAAACCCAACGCTAGCTTGATGAACTCCAACGTCAAATTGATCCCAAATCCTCATTAAGTGTTCCATTCACTTTTCAAGATCTTCAGCTTCCACCACCTTCACAAATTCCTGCATATCGCCGGTATGGTGGAGTTGATGATCCCTTTGTGCACTTGAAGGAGTTCGTTTATGAGTCGGCCCAATTTCAACATGACCAACGTTTGATGGCTTATTTATTTGGTCTGTCATTGGAAGGCCCGACTCGGGATTGGTTCTTTTCTCTTCCACAAGAGCAAGTTGCGAATTTTCAAGCTGTGCAAGAGAAATTTCTTCAACAGTATCAGGACCGGGTTAGGCCTAGGTATTCTATGGTGGATCTGGCCCATGAGAAGATGAAGCCCGAAGAGGATTTCTCGACATTTGCCGACCGCTGGCGTCGCCTTGCTGCGCAAGTCCCGGGGCACATTCCGGAGTAGGAGCTGATCAAGATGCTGATTTCTAATGCAACGCCAGAATATCAGTTTATCCTAGCCCTCAACGACATTACCTCTTAGCAATAACTTTATAGCCAAGCCCGCTTCATTCGCTAACAACTCCACGATCCCCTTGACCCCGAGTCTTCTCCGCCTTCTACATCTCCATACACCCCGCCATCTACATCTACCTCCACATATCAACCTTCACCCTCCACTAGTCAACCTTCCACTTACATCGCACCCTCCATGAGTCAGCCCTGCGCCTCCACATATCAACCCTCCATGAGTCCACCCTTCACATATCAACCTTCCATGAGTCAGCCTCCCACCTCCTCATACACACATCCGCCTCCACCCCCGGTCAAGGGAACACCACATCCCGAGCAGGTGGATGTCATCTATATACCCCCTCATCCCGCTCTACATATGCCTTCACCAAATCCCTCCGCCACTAGCCAAGCACTTTTGCCTATGCAACCCCCACAACCCTCTCCACAACCTCCTTCATCCAGTACCCTTGGCATCCTCCTTGCCCGAAGTGCGCTCCTCCTCGCTCTCCGTTGCCGGAGTATTTTATAGATATCTTCAGGGCTTTGATGGCCACCCACGCGTTGCCGCTCCCTCCAGTTGTGCCTTGCCGACCCGCGGTGGGGAATATGCTTCGGTTTTGTGATTATCATCGCCAGCAGGGGCATTTGGTGGAAGATTGCCCCGAGTTCCGGGAGTTTGTTTATGATATGGAAGATAAGAAAATGATTGATTAGCCTGCAATTCGCAAGGTGGTTCTACATCACCACAGCAAGCAGCAGTAGCAACAAGTAGCGCCGCCCAGGCAACCGTCTCTATTACCTCAAGACCAGGGGCACCCTGCGATTCTTCATCTGGCGCTACGCCCGCTCTGCCTACCCCGTTACCTTCACCATCTCCGACCCCGTCTTCACAGCCTCTACCTATCCAAGCCTCCGCTCAGGCTAGTGCCATCCCTTCTTCCTCCATTCCCGTTACCACAACTTCTGCTCCCGACGATGCCCGACACGTTGTGTCGATACACCGACGGTGGGCGCCGCGACCTTCCTCTTGACCCTCTCCATCTCTACCATCTCCATTACCTAACCCATCACCACCGCCTTTACCGCCTCCTCTCCCAAAAACCCGAGTTCCATCATCTCCACCATCTTCACCACCTTTGCCTTCTCCTTCATCACCTTTGCCTGAGCATGAACAAGCTGCGCCTTTACCTCCACCTTCACCTGCATTGCCTTTGGCACCTCTTGACATCACCATACCCATGGAAACCTCCATGCCATTCGAACCTATTCCCATTCCTTCTACCTCTCCATCCACTTCCACCCCATGGACTGATACAAGAAATATAAAGTGATCTAGAAGGGGAGGGGATGAATAGATCACTATTTTCAACCGATTAAAAACTTCTAAAGAATGATTCACTTAAAACAAGCAATCTCGGAGTTGAACCCACAAAAACGCAGTGCGGACAATAGCTTGAGTGGATAGAAGGCACACCACAAAATCACCACAGACAATCACATGAGTACCCAGAGGTTTTTAAGGTGGTTCGGTCAGACCTCCAGTCTGCCTACGTCCACCCCTCACTTCAAATCGAAGTGAGGCTTCCACTAGCACCTGCTAGCAAAGCAGACTCAGTTTGCGACAACGGCTGATTCACAGCTTCACCAGGGGAACACCCTCCCCTCTTCCTCCACACCCGGAGGGAACCCTAAGGACGCCAAGTCCCTAGAAACCAGGAAACAAGTTCCTCTTCCTCCAACCAGAGGGAACACTAGTGATCTGCAGTCACTAGAACCAGAGACCAAGGTTTCTCTTTCTCTGAAGCCCAGAGGGAACACCTCTTCTACGAGAGGGAACAATACTGCAACCTCTGTTGCAAGTGAACCAGAGAGAACACGTCTCTCTCTTCCCCTGAACACCAGGAGGTAACACAGAGAACTTTCAATCAAGAAGGAAAAAGCAGATAAAAACGAAAACACGAAAGAAGGAAGCCAACTTTCAGAAACTGGAAACAATGTAGCTCAAACTGAGTAGCAGACTTCGGATTTGATCCGTAAGTCAATACCCATCTTCTGATCACTCTTCTGCTCTCTCTTCTCTCTCAACTGGATCACTCTAGTTTCTCAGGGAGGCTCTTTCTCGTCTGCTCTCACTCAAATTTCTTTTCTGTAACCTCAGATCTCCTCCCTTTTCGTAGATGGTGAGGCAGTGCTTTTATAAGCGATCAGGAGGGTTCATGCAAGGCGTGTGCTTCCCGCGCTCGATCCAGAACCTTCTTGCCACGTGCCCTTATAGCATTGGTTCCTTTAGTATTGGATCGCGTGTAGCCCAGACACTGGGGAATATTCTTCCTCGGACCACCTTCTTCTTTTTATTTTTCTTCTTCTCCTGCAAAGAAATTAAAACCATTAAAACTCAGGGCCACAAAAACTAAAACCGCATGAGGTATGTGATAGCAATACGAGATGCACTATACTGAGAACGACACGAGATACACAAGATGACTACAGCACGAAATAAAGAGAGAATGACACGAGGTCAGATGAGAACAGCACGAGGTGAGAAGGAAATAACACGGAGTGAAACGATAGAAACACACGATCAGAGGAACCTTGGACGAAGATAGAAAGAAGCAACACAAAAACACAAATACAAAAACAACATGAAGACACAAAAATAACAACATGAAGACACAAACACAGAAACAACACGAAGACATTAAAAAATGACTGGAATACAAAATTGCTCGAACTTACGAACGACTCGAAGACGAGGACGACACGGACTGAAACCAACTCGAAGACGAAAACAGAACCCTACACGAAGTGTGGTCACAAAGCAAAAAAGGACACGGGGTCTAGGAAAAACAACACGAAGACAGAAGACAGGAACGGCTACAACGACACGTGATAAAACAGTGAAAGTAGGAAAATGACTCGAGTAACTACAGTAAATGACACGAAAACACAAGAGCAAAAATAAAAAGGATGACTCGAGATGAGCAACTAAATACTGAAGAAACGACACGAGGTTCACAGGAAAACGACTCGAAGTTCATCAGAACAAGTCGAGCTGCTTCAGTAAATAACACGAAGACAATCAACAAACATAGTTGGAACAATACGACGTACAAAAGGACAACACGAAGTGTAGTAAACACAAACAACACGAAGTATGAAAGGAACAGTATGGACATACAAGGTACTACCTCATAGCAGTTTTCCTGTTAATCATGGAAATTTCAAATGCATAACATTACGCAAGATATCTGATTAAAATGACAATATTTAACATAGTGATGCTCATCATCAAAACACTAGGGAAGTCACAAAAATCCAACAATCTCCCCCTTTTTGATGATGGCAACACTATATTAAATAACAGAGATGAAGTGCAATGAGATTATGTGAGATAAGCAATGCAGACACACAACACACTCGCCTCCTCTGACGACTCCCAAGAGATCCCCCTGAACACAACAACTGCTTTCCTCTGACTAGATAACTCATGGCACTTATCTTTCGCTCCCCCTCAGCAAAACACAAGCAAGACACTCTCCCCCTTTGACATCATCAAAACTAGGGGCAGGTCTGAAGATATCACGAAAAGAAAATTGCTGATAGTGGAGAGAAAACAAGAGAGAGTATGGCTGATAAAGGAAAGTTATTGAGATGTTTAGGCAATTAAGAAAGCCATTAATTTAATGTGAGGATTTTAAAGATCAGTTAGTCAGACTGTGTGCAAAATGGTGAATGAAGATCCGCTCCATACACAGAACCAGATTCTAAGCAAGTAAGGTACAAGATACCAGTATGGTCAGAGTAAGTCTTTACTCAGAGAGTATAAAGCAAGGATGTCAGGAAAATAAAGACCTGTGGTATTGAAAACAAACAAACCAAGAACTATATGCCAAGTGAACAGGATCTTGATACCAAGAGGGAGAAATTTTTTTTTTTTAAAGATGGTCAAGATCAAAGGTAAATCTGTCAAGTACACCTTTGACATTAGGGAGACACCTTGTTTAGAGGCAGGAATCCCCAGTTAGTTGGTGGCAAGACCACATTACCCCTTCTGACAAGAGGACAGAGATAGTATTCTAACTGGTGTTGACATGAAGGTGACACCTTTACCAGAGGCCAGACATCCCAGTTACTAACCAGATATGTACCATAGCTCTGTATGATCAAGACAACTAATTAAACCTGATTTATACTGTCATCTCATGACATGGGATGCTTTCACTTCATTGATGAAAGTCTCAGTTTCTCAATGAACAATTAAAAAGGTTGTTAAAACTTCTTTCATGAATTTTTTTTCATTAAACTGACTTGAAACCTTGTAAATTAGTCTTGATTCAGTTTGAGAACAATACACCAGCTCCAAAGTTTTTCAGACTAAAACACTATATACCTCATTTCGGACTTAACTAGACTAAGTAGGTATGTTGTACTGGCTAGATCAGAAGTCAGTTACAGTGTAGGAAGATAGTCTTGAATTCAGATTTTGATCTCAGTGGGACTAACAGCTGAAATTCCAACAAGAAATTAGATGAATAGTCTTAACGGATAAAACATCCAAAAATTTCTTTTATACACCTACTCAAACTGATTCTCTTATAAGGTCAGCAAAAATCCGTTCAAAGTATGTTCAGATTTGGCCAAAAGAGCATGACACCTATTATTAATCTAGCTCCCCCTGAGACCTTGACTCCAACTCAGACTTAACCAAGACATACCTCAAAACACCTCAAAGAAAACAAAGTGATATCAATCAATACGAGTGAATCAGCAAACACTCATAATGAGGTTATTTTCAGCAACAGACAATGAGTATAGATAAGCACAAGAGCACATGACAGATTATTCAGAGATCAATTATTCAATCATGAAATTCTGTAAATACCTAATTCTCTGCGCAATGTGCTAAAATTTTTAGTATCCAGTGGCTTAGTGAAAATATCTGCAATTTGTGAGTTAGTGCCAACATGGATCAACTCAAAGGTCTTCCTAGCTACTTCATCTCGAATAAAATGATGCCTGATTTCGATGTGTTTAGTTCGAGAATGAAGTACAGGATTCTTTGCAATGTTTATTACACTAGTATTGTCACAAAAGATGGAAGTGCAACCTAGCTCAACTGAGTAATCCAGAAGCTGGTGTTTTATCCATATAACCTGTGTGCCACAGCTCCCTGCTGCCACATACTCAGCTTCAGCAGTAGAAAGAGCCACAGAGTGTTGCTTCTTGGATCCCCAAGAGACTAGGCACCCTCCTAAAAATTCGCAGTGACCACTAGTACTTTTCCTGTCCAATTTACATCCTGCATAATCTGCATCTGTATACGCAATGAGATCTAAACTACATGATGCAGGATACCAAAGACCTAGATCATGGGTAGCAGATAAGTATCTAAAGATTCTTTTTACAGCTGCCAAATGCAATTCAGTAGGCCTATCCTGGTATCTGGCACACATCCCTACACTAAATTGAATGTCAGGCCTGGATGCTGTTAAGTAGAGGAGTGAACCGATCATACCTCTATATAATTTAGCATCCACCTCTTTACCTTTTTCGTCTGAATCCAGTGAGGAGTTGGTGCCCATGGGTGTTGAGATAGTCTTGAGGTTGGTCATTCCAAACCTTTTCAGCATCTCCAGAGTATACTTGGTTTGATTTATGAAACAACCATCCTCCATCTGTTTGACCTGCAGCCCAAGAAAATACTTTAGTTCGCCAACTAAACTCATTTCAAATTCATGAGACATAGATTCAGAAAATTCTTTACACAATTTTGAATTGTTAGATCCGAAGATGATATCATCAACATATACCTAGACCACTATTAAATCCTTTCCGAGATTTTAGGTGAAGAGGGTTTGGTCAACCTTACCTCGAGTGTAGCCCTTGCTCAAGAGGAATTCAGAAAGTTTCTCATACCAGGCTCGGGGAGCCTGCTTCAATCCATAGAGGGCTTTATTCAACCTAAAAACTATGTTAGGCTGAACAGAGAAATTAAAACCTGGAGGATGTTCAACATATACCTCTTCCTTCAATAACCCATTTAAGAATGCACTTTTGACATCCATCTGCTGCAGCCGAATGTTCCTAGAGCATGCAAATGCAAGCAGAATTCTTATAGCTTCCATCCTAGCCACTGGGGCATAGGATTCATCAAAATCCACACCAAACTCCTGACTGTAGCCTTGAGCTACAAGTCTTGCTTTGTTTCTAGAAATAGCTCCATTCTCATCAACTTTATTCTTGAAAACCCATTTAGTGCTAATGACATGAGTGTTATCAGGTCTGGGAACTAGTTCCCATACAATATTTTTCTCAAATTGATTTAATTCCTCACACATGGCGGATACCCAAGAATCATGTTTTAAGGCTTCTTCCACAGATTTGGGTTCCACCTGAGATACCAATGCAGCTAAGTCCTGTTCTTGGACAATTCTAAAATGAGACCTTGTCCTAGGAGGATCATGCAAATTGCCTATGACATTTTCACTAGGGTGGTCTTTGTGAAATATTATCTCACCTGAGGGTTCACCTACCTCAGCTGCTCCTTCTTGCTGTGAGTTTTCTGGTTGAGCAGCTGGCTGCATCTCTTCGTCTTCAATTTTCTCCAAGAAATCTCCCTCATTAGATGGCTCACTGTCATCATTCATCACTTTGTTAGAGAAATCATTTTCATCAAACACTACATGCGGTGTTTCTTCAACAGTTTGATCATCTTTATTGAAAACTCTGTAAGCCCTTGAGGTTTCTGAATATCCGAGAAAAATTCCAGGAGAGCTTCTAGCTTCAAATTTGTCCAAACCATTCTTACCATTATTGTGAATAAAACATTTGGAGCCAAAAATTTTAAAGTAAGAAATGTTTGGCTGCTTACCCTTGAGAAGTTCATAAGGAGTTTTCCTATGAGTAGGTCTTACCAAGGCTCAGTTTAGAATGTAGCATGCAGTATTCGCAGCTTCAGCCCAAAATCTCCTTGGAAGTCCACTCTCAATCAGCATAGTCCTGGCCATTTCAATTATTGACCTGTTTCTTCTCCCAATAATTCCGTTCTGCTCCGGTGTCCTGGGAGAAGTGAATTTGTGAGTCACTCCCTCTCTTGAGCAAAATTCAGAAAATGAAGAGTTCTCAAACTCTCCTCCATGGTCAGATTGAATTGTAATGATATTATGTTCACCTTGCAGTTTGATTTTATTGAAAAGTTCTTCAAAGTGAACAAAAGCATCATTTTTATTTGCTAAACAAAACAACCAAGAAAATATAGTGAAGTCATCAACTATGACTAATCCATATCTCTTACCTGACAAACTTTGTATGCGAGTAGGACCAAAGAGATCCATGTGCAAGTGCTGCAGCGGTTTAGATGAAAGACTCTCAGTTCTCAACTTAAAAACTGCACGAGTCTGTTTACCTTGTGCACAAGCATCACATAGCTTGGACCCTAACTGAAATCTTATTCTGGGCAAACCTCTAACTAGGTTATGCTTAGACAGTTTATTCATTGTAGACAAACTAGCATGGCCTAGACGCCTATGCCAGTCAAAAGCAACCTGTTCAGAGTTAGCAGACATACACAAGTTAGTTTCAGGATTATCATCCAGGTCTACGATGTATACATTGTTTACTCTATGACCTTTGAACATGACGTTATCAGAATTCAGCTCAAAAATAGTGCAGGAATTGTAGTCAAAGAGTACCTTGTGTCCTTTGTCGCAGAGTTGACTTATACTTACCAAGTTGTGCTGAAGTCCTTCTACAAGATACACATCTTCAATGGAGTTAGTAGAGGACTTACCAACTGTACCAATTCCAATTATTCTTCCTCTGTTATTTCCACCAAATTTGACCAAGCCCCCAAACTTCATTTTCAGTTTGCTAAATTTGGACCGGTCTCCTGTCATGTGCCTGCTACAGCCGCTGTCAAGATACCACTTGTTATGCTCGGCTGCCAGGCTAACCTGCGAGAGTTCAGACAAAGTAATGTGGGACCCAATTCAAATTGGGTCCAAAGACAGTTTTCAATTTATGCAAATTACACTTAGGAACCCACATTTGTTTTACTGTTCTTTTCAGTGATTTCATGTGGATTGATTCTTCCTTCTTGGCATTTCTCAGTGGGTGTTGAATGAGCCTATTCCTATTAAAATTATGTTGTTTCCGAATAGAAAAATTGTTGTTTGGCCTCTTAGAGGAAACACGTGTGTGCTGAGCATAATTCATGTAACCATTTTTATTCAAATGAAAATTGTGCTGAAAGTGATGCATGTTTGCATGCTTTCCTTGATAACTAGCATGCTGAACTTTCTTAGCGAAACTGTTCACCTTTCAAGTGACATCAATAGGAATGGTCGTGTGAAAACCTTTGTTCCACAACTGTTGCACAAGAGCAGTTCTAGTCTTAGGATTTCCTGACTTAGCTTGCTGACCAGTGGATTGAATGGATTTGCTAGTCGAAACCTTCAATGTAGAGATAGATTTGGAACTGGATGGTGTTTCCAGTTTTTCTTTGCCCTTGGCGGGGCAGAACGTGACAGTTTTAAATTCAAAGGGTTTTTTACTTGTGGGATAGTATCCTAATCCCTCCCTATTGAAGTTTACCCTCGACCCCAGAAGGGCTTTCAGATTGTTTCTCCCCTCTGTAAATTTTTCTAGCATTTTTCCTTTGTCCTCAATCTCCTTCTGAAGTTCATTACATTGGTCCTGGAGTTCCTGATTAACTTTTCTAACCGCCTCATATTTTTCTGCAATCAGTCTAAACTCTTTTTTACTCTCTTCAGTTTTACTCTTCAGCTCATTCATCCTAGCTAGATTTTCCTCTCTTTCCATTCTAAACTTCTCGATCTCACTTCTAGCCTGATCTAGCTCAATGGCCATCTCCTTGGTTTTCATGTTATCCGTAACAGCAATAGAGTGTTCTTCAGAAATAGAGTGAAACTTTCGTTTAAGCATTCTGTGCTCCTTGGTTAGAAAATTATATTTAGCTAACAGGTCGCCATAGGCGTCCTCCCAATCGTCCAAAGTTAAATTCTCAAATAAGTTCGTTACCTCTTCCTCATGGTTGGCCATGAGGCAAGTCTTCTCTTCACCTTCACTGGACGAGGTGGCTTCTAGATCCTCCTCCTCGTCGCTCCATGTGCACAGCATGGCTTTCTTCTTCTTGTGCACCATCTTCTTCTGGTATCCGGGAGCCTTAGCTTGTAGCTCTGGACATTCACTTTTCATGTGACCAGGTTTCTGACAATGGTAGCATGTAACCTTCTTAACAAACCGGTTCTTCTCAAGTTCTCGTTCAGGAGACTTCCTTGCAGCATTAAATTTCTTTCTCCTGTAGAATTTCCCTTTAGTCCTCAAGAACTTTCTGAATTGCCTGGTGAGCATGGCCTGCTCGCCCTTGTCCAGGTCTGAGAATCCGTCAGAGTCTTCACTGCTACCACCACTGCTGCTGCTGCTGCTGCTCTTCTTAGTATGTCGTGAGACTTTCAGAGCAACATTCTTTCCCTTTCTGTCATGTCCATCATTCCCTTGTTTGAAGTTCATTTCGTGGGTCATGAGAGACCCAATCAGCTGGGTTACTGACATGGTGGATAAATCTCTAGATTCCTCTATGACGGTCACCTTAGTATCCCTGATGGGAGTTAGGGACCTAAGGATCTTCCTGACAATGTCTTCTTGCTGAATCTCCTTTCCAAATCCTCTCAGACTATTGATGATCACAGACAATCAAGCATACATTTCTATGATCGACTCCTCTGGCTTCATCTTAAACAACTCATACTGAGTTGTAAGCATATTGATCTTGGTAGCTCTCACTTGAGATGTGCCCTCATAAATTAACTGCAATTCATCCCACATTTTCTTTGCAGTCTTGCACGCTGAAATCCTCAAGTACTCTTCCGGGTGGACGGCGCACTGTATGATGTTAAGAGCTGTCCAATTCAGTGCGGAGAGTTTAACCTGTTCCTCTGTCCACATGTCTTCGTTCGGTGGAAGTTGGTACGGACCATCTGTAATTACTCTCCAGAGCTTGTGGCTTTGGGCCCTGATAAAGACTTCCATCCTGTTCTTCCAAAAGAAATAGTTATTACCATCGAAGAAAGGGGGACGGGTGATTGACTGCCCTTCAGCAATGTAGCTGCGAGAACCAGCGGATCCGTTTCCCTGGCCGTTGGACCACATATTGGGAAATACCCGCTCTGATACCAAGTGATACAAGAAATATAAAGTGATCTAGAAGGGGAGGGGATGAATAGATCACTGTTTTCAACCGATTAAAAATTTCTGAAGAATGATTCACTTATAACAAGCAATCTCGGAGTTGAACCCACAAAAACGCAGTGCGGACAATAGCTCGAGTGGATAGAAGGCACACCACAAAATCACCATAGACAATCACACGAGTACCCAGAGGTTTTTAAGGTGGTTCGGTCAGACCTCCAGTCTGCCTACGTCCACCCCTCACTTCAAATCGAAGTGAGGCTTCCACTAGCACATGCTAGCAAAGCAGACTCAGTCTGCGACAACGGCTGATTCACAGCTTCACCAGGGGAACACCCTCCCCTCTTCCTCCACACCCGGAGGGAATCCTAAGGATGTCAAGTCCCTAGAAACCAGGAAACAAGTTCCTCTTCCTCCAACCGGAGGGAACACTAGTGATCTGCAGTCACTAGAACCAGAGACCAAGGTCTCTCTTCCTCTGAAGCCCAGAGGGAACACCTCTTCTACGAGAGGGAACAATACTGCAACCTCTGTTGCAAGTGAACCAGAGAGAACACATCTCTCTCTTCCCCTGAACACCAGGAGGTAACACAGAGAACTTTCAATCAAGAAGGAAAAAGCAAATAAAAATGAAAACACGAAAGAAGGAAGCCAAATTTTAGAAACTGGAAACAATATAGCTCAAACTGAGCAGCAGACTTCGGATTTGATCCGTAAGTCAATACCCATCTTCTGATCACTCTTCTGCTCTCTCTTCTCTCTCAACTGGATCACTCTAGTTTCTCAGGGAGGCTCTTTCTCGTCTGCTCTCACTCAAATTTCTTTTCTGTAACCTCGGAGCTCCTCCCTTTTCGTAGATGGTGAGGCAGTGCTTTTATAAGCGATCAGGAGGGTTCATGCAAGGCGTGTGCTTCCCGCGCTCGATCTAGAACCTTCTTGCCACGTGCCCTTATAGCATTGGTTCCTTTAGTATTGGATCACGTGCAGCCCAGACACTGGGGAATATTTTTCCTCGGACCACCTTCTTCTTTTTATTTTTCTTCTTCTCCTGCAAAGAAATTAAAACCATTAAAACTCAGGGCCACAAAAACTAAAACTGCATGAGGTATGTGATAGCAAAACGAGATATACTATATTGAGAACGACACGAGATACACAAGATGACTACAGCACGAAATAAAGAGAGAATGACAGGAGGTCAGATGAGAACAGCACGAGGTGAGAAGGAAATAACACGGAGTGAAACGATAGAAACACACGATCAGAGGAACCTTGGACGAAGATAGAAAGAAGCAACACGAAGACACAAATACAAAAACAACATGAAGACACAAAAATAACAACACGAAGACACAAACACAGAAACAACACGAAGACATTAAAAAATGACTCGAATACAAAATTGCTCGAACTTACGAACGACTCGAAGACGAGGACGACACGGACTAAAACCAACTCGAAGACGAAAACAGAACCCTACATGAAGTGTGGTCACAAAGCAAAAAAGGACACGGGGTCTAGGAAAAACAACACGAAGATAGAAGACAGGAACGGCTACAACGACACGTGATAAAACAGTGAAAGCAGGAAAACGACTCGAGTAACTACAGTAAATGACACGAAAACACAAGAGCAAAAATAAAAAGGATGACTCGAGATGAGCAACTAAATACTGAAGAAACGACACGAGGTTCACAGGAAAATGACTCGAAGTTCATCAGAACAAGTCGAGCTGCTTCAGTAAACAGCACGAAGACAATCAACAAACATAGTTGGAACAACACGATGTACAAAAGGACAACACGAAGTGTAGTAAACACAAACAACACGAAGTATGAAAGGAATAGTACGGACATACAAGGTACTACCTCATAGCAGTTTTCCTGTTAATCATGGAAATTTTAAATGCATAACATTACGTAAGATATCTGATTAAAATGACATTATTTAACATAGTGATGCTCATCATCAAAACACTAGGGAAGTCACAAAAATCCAACATGGACCAGGTGTGCGCTATCTCAGGTGCCTCTTGTGTCTGATCCCCAGGGAGATGATGAGCCGAGTCAAGATCATTCGGTGCCGACCGTGACTTTCAAGATTTAGGATTTCATCTACCGCATGCCAGTCCGCGTCCTGGTCCCTAGCTATTTTAGGGATGATGTGCCTACACTCCCGAAGATGGTTGTCAAGGAGAGTTCCCTTGTGTTGATGCTAGTTTCTTCTCAAGCGAGACCGATGACAATATCTTTGCTCGCCAGAAAATTCACAATTGACACTATTATTTCCTCTCACTCCGCCGCCATTCATATTACTGGTCCCAGATCATGCTCACTCGTACGGCTGCCAAGAGTTTGTGGGATTCTATATTCAAGGGGAAATTGGCCGTATTCTCGAGATTTTCTAAGGACGTTTTGCACTTTTTATGTAATCTCCCTCGGTTTGTCAGTGGGCCGGCCACGTCAATGCCGCGCATTGATCTCCCTTAGTTTCGTCCTTCCCTTCTATCAAGGGAGCTATGCTTCATATCTGATTGCTCAATGGAGTTGTCGAATCTCAGGCTCCTTGTGCCGAGTGATAAAACTCCATGGTTTTGCAAATACTGATTCGCCAAGGGAGTTACTTGTCCAAGAATGTCCATCTATTGTTAGCACTGGGTGTCTAGGGGCAGTCGCCCCGATGAGGGTGCATGTTCATAATCGGCCTAGGCCGTCTACCAGATGGGCCCATTACTTAAGGAGATATTTCAAGTCAAGAAACCCGAAGGTCCACGTCCACGCTAGGCGGGTCCATTTCCAAGATGTTTCTGCTAAGAAGAGGAGGCGGCGCAAGTACAAGGGCCGTCGGTTGTGCACTCAGGGGGCCACATCTCTTTCCCCATCTTTTCATTTATCATTTCTTCTACTCAGCTCCCACCCTTGGGTGGTGTATCTTCCTTCTTCCAATCCCACATCGATAATCTTATCCTCCCTTTCCCGATCCACGAACCCCCATCCTTCTCCCTTTCACCCGGATTTTCCCTCCTCTCATAATTCTAGGCCTCGGCCTATGTCATCCTTTCATCCCGATTTTGGGACATCTTCTGACTCTTCCTCGAAACTTCCAAATCATGCTTCTGATCCTTCTCTGACTTTGTCGGATGATTATAATTCTTCATCTCCGATCATGTCGGATGACCATTGTTCTCCCTCTCTGATCTTGTTGGATGATTATTAGTCTCCTTCTCCGACCTTGTTGGATGTTTGCTCTTCTTCTCCGACTACGTCGGATGATCACTCCCCTCCTTTCTTGCTTTCGCAGTAATCCAATAATGGTTTTTCTATTCCTTCTACCTCACCCTTTCGGGGTTCTTGCCCTTTTTCTTGCTATTTTTGAGGCTTTAGCCCGCCTTGATATCAGTTGATCTCTGATTATTATGTATCTGGTTCCTTGTTATCAGGGTCTCTATGCCTTAACGAGGGAGATCTAGCCCTCGTCGCACTTCCCTTTTATCCTTCTTCATCCAATTTGGTGTCCGCCGCTCCTCCGTGTAGAGGAATCTTCAATCCTCATTATCCTCTCCATTTTGTCTTGTCATGCGAGAAAAATAAAGCTCGTGCTGCTCGAAGCTGGATGATAAAGATCGCTTCAGGATGCTGATTTCCACTCCATGGATTAGCAAGGTATCTTTTATTTTGTGCAAGAACATGCTCTCATTGTTGCTATTTCTATTATTCCTTCGCATGGTTGTAATGTTGGTTCCTTAGCACATTTGAATGGCTTTAGGAAGTTTGCTTAATTTAGTTAAATTTCCAGTTCGCTTCTGCAGCATCCTTAGGCTGGAGATAGCTCCGCGCTAGGAGCCTAGTTTCTTTCCCCGATCGTTGAGGGTGACCTTTTGTATGGGTTTTCACACACTACATGGCGAGCCATAGCTGATTTTCCTTTGAGCAACACCGTTGCTACTTTAGCCATATTTTGGGTGTGCACAAAGGTCTTTTCTTTTCTCTACTCGGTCGAATGCAGGGGCAAGAGATGGATGGATGAGATAGTGCTCCCTAATACGAGAGAGGTCTCAAATAGGGGCAGCCTTGACCATCAAAAGTGAGCTTTCATTCAATATCTAGCCAATAAGGACTCTCAAAATCAATGAATGAATATCAAAATTATGATCAAAGGCATGGAAAGAGTGGTAGTACAGTTCCCCGCGGGACGTCATGAGCTCAGTCGCACGCGTGCCTAATAATGAATGTGTCTCAAAATCAAAGACACAAAGCCCCGGCGCCACAGACTGTATCTTTGAGGGGTAGTGCCCTAGAAGGAATTTTAATCTTGATGTCTCCCATCCTGCACAAAGCTTGTCTCCAATTTTTCTTCTGCTTCTCCCTCTTAGGCTGGGTTGAATCCCGAGTATGGCCTTAGTAGGGGCATCATTCTTCAAAGATGGTTGGTTGTGGTAAGCCACCCTCACATGCACGCCCTGCTCAAGAGAAGTCTTTAATGACAGAGGGAGGGATGACGACCCCTGGCTAGTAGTTTGAGCCCAGCTCTGGGTGCTGCAGGTAGCTATTTCAAAAATCAAAATCTCCCAAAAACAAGAAAAAGAAAAAAATTAGATATTGTCAAAACCCAAAAAAATCAAATATGTCAAAAATTCTAAAAAAAATCAAATATGTCAAAATCTAAAAAAAAATCAATCAAATATTGTTCAAAATCCAAAAAAAATCAAAAATTTCAAAAATCCAAAAGATATGTGTCTTTGGTTCCCTTCTTCATGCATTTTTCATTTTCTATTTGTTTTGAGGACATATATGATATGTTTGCTTGGTATGTAAGTTGCAGGTTCAAGCTTTTCCTTGCTCTACCTTTTGCTCTATCTCTCTCCTGTTCATTCCTTTCCGATCTGTTCTTCTTCTTCAATCTTATCTCTCGCTCTATTCTGAAGCTTATGTCCTTCTCAACTTTTGCTTATCTCACTTCGCATCATCATATCTCCATGAGAGGGCATTTCTTCATGATTATGAACCTGGCGGTTCTGCTTCATCTGATCTTGGGCTTTAATTGAAGAGCATATTTATCATGTCTTTTGTGCCACCGTGTCCTTGTCACATGTGTCTATGTCCCTTTGTGTCACCGTACACATGTTGTTTTGTCCCTCTGTGTCTGTCATGTTTTCGTCCCACCATGTTTTGTCCCACTGTGTCGCCATGCCATGTGTTGTATTTGTCATCTCGCACATGTGTTGTCCGTATCTTTTATCCCCCGTGGTTTGTCGTCCCACGTGTCTTTATCCCACCATGTCCTTATCCCATCGTGCGTGTTGTCCCACCATGTTGTGTTGTCTTGCCCCACCGTGTCCGTCCCGTGCTTATTGTTCGTTCTTGTGATGTTTTGTCTATATCGTGATGTGATTGTTATGCTTCATTCATCCTTTTCATGTTATGTTTCGTTCATGGTCTTATTGTGTTTAGTTCATTTCCCTATTTTATGTTATGATTTCCTTGTGCTTATCTTATTTTTGGTTATCTTATATTCAAAAAAATTCAAAAAAAATACCGTTTCACTTGGCAGGTAAGTCAGGTATGGCTCTCTATCCCAGCTCATTATTGCATTACTATATGGTATCTACATTAGTATAGCCTCTCAAGGACCGGCTGGTTATCCGTATGTTCTAGGATCTGATGTTCCCCTTTACCAAAAATGATGATGACCTAAGAGCATATAGTTAATCATTGGATAAGCCGTTAGTTTGAGTCGGGTGGGGGACGATGGACTCTGTCTCGCACGCCGTGGTTGCAAGAAGATTCTTGACCTTGTCCTGCTCAGTCTAGCAATATTATTCTTGAGTACTTTCTATTTTTTATTTTCTTTGCATTTGTTTTGATGATTTCTTTAGTTTAGCCTAGCATGCATCATGTCATTTTTGAGCATTCACGTCTCGTGATTCGTTCAAGATTTCTCCTCTGCAATGGTTAATTACTCTCTAGTTCTCTTGAATAAGAGATCTTCATTCCACTATGAACTTGATCATTTTCTCTGATCTGCCCACTTGGTCTGGTTGGCCAGCGTGATTCCTGTCTGGATTTTATTTCAATTTTTTTCTCATTTTCCAACTTTTCAGATGTGTTCTTCCGATCCCCTCATTGTCTATGGATTGTGTCCCCCAACGAAGTTGGTCGTGTTTCCTCCCTTCCTTAGGTTAGTTCTCTAGGCATGTTTTGTCCGCATCAGCCATTCCTTGTGGTTAGTTCGGCATTTTCGGGAGAATCCTGTCGCTTGTTGGTTGTAACAAGTGTCTTTTGCCTTGATGTCCGCTTATCAGTTCTCCCCGCCTT
This sequence comes from Amorphophallus konjac, assembly GCA_022559845.1. Lineage (NCBI taxonomy): Eukaryota > Viridiplantae > Streptophyta > Magnoliopsida > Alismatales > Araceae > Amorphophallus > Amorphophallus konjac. Next base: position 207,939,149 of record CM040120.1, on the reverse strand, counting down.
ATCTCCGCTTCATCTCCATTTCACGCCGTTGTTACTTTCGTTCCATCTCCTTTTCATTCCGCCTCCGCGTCACTTTCGCTCGTTCCCTTGCAAAGCGGACATCAAGGAGGGACATCTGTTGACACATGTTGACACTTGTTTTTAGCCCACAAGCTACGTTATTCCTCTTATTCATCATTTTTGATGTCCCGATTAACCGTTGTTTTGGAGCCATCCTTGCATGGATTTTGAGCTCATTTTGTCATTCCCTAACCTTTGAGTCTTGGAGATTATGATTTCGTTGAGCCCTAGAGGTTATTTCTTTCATTTTTGGCATTTTCTAACATCCCAAGTTGACCTAAGGCCTATTTAGGTCGACTTTCGGACTTCCAAGTCGACTTATGGCCAATTTAGGTCGACTTCCATCAAGCATTCGGCCCCTATCGCTACACAGTCCTTAACACGGCCTTTTTTCATCCCCTTATGTTACAAAAGTTGTTCATTAAAGCTCTAGATTTTCTTCTTCTTTGCCATTAGCTAGTTCTCCACTGTTTTTAAGTTATTTGCATTTTTCTGATGCGCTGCACTGTTCACCTGCGTCCTAGCATTTTTCTCTATTCTCCCCCTATTTTCTCCCTCTTCTGCTCGTCTTCTCATCTTGATCCTTTTATGAAAGTTGTTCATCTTTTTGTTATCTATAATTTCTTCTTCTTCACCTTTCACTAGTTCTGCACCATTTTCAAGATATTCTCCACTTTCTAAAATTGACCGTTTCTTGGCTGAATTGGCTGAAGAGTCCCAAGTGTTCAGGATTCTATTTTGTGTGTCCGAGACCCCCTTGTGCGGTTGATAGCTTCGAGAATAATCCACCAAATCGACTCCTATCTCTTCCAGGCTCTTATCCCCACTATTGTCTCGAGATTCATCCATCAAACTCGATTTATCTTGGACTCTATCCTCGGAATCATAGGGGGAACTTTCTAAGTTTCAACAGTTTCCATATTAACAAAACTTGTTCGCAGTGTGCGTCGGGGGCGTGTTCTTCATGTTGGGGCGGAGCCATGCTGCATCTCTGACGTCCTTCTTTGACCCTAACCTATAAAGGGAAGTATTAGCTTCGCGTTCATCCTATTTGGGCTTCATTTCATCATCGTTTTCCCTTATTTCTTCGCCCCTACTTTTGCCAAATCATCACAGATTGCTGGTTTTCTACTAAAACTTTGTGACAGGGGCATGTTTCCCAAGTCGGGGGAGAGCCACGCCGCACCTTCATCGTCTTCCTTCGACCCTAGGCTGCAGAGGGGAGTATTAGCTTCGCGTTGATCATATTTGGGCGTCATTTTCTTCATCCTTTCCCTATTTTCTAAGCCCCAACTTTTCAAGTATCACCACTCTGTTATGCACTTTTCTGAAACCCAGATTTCTCTACGAAGGGGGAACCTTTGCGTCGCCGGGGTGAAGTCATGTCGCACTTCCAACTTGTTCCTTCGATTCCAGGCTCTTAAGGGATGTATAATCTTCATTTTCCCCCATTTTGGGCTCATTTCCTCATCCTTTTCATACTTATTGTCCCTCATATTTTCTGTAAATCATCACTGTTTTCATGCTTAGTCTCTGTTCTGCCTTGTTCTGCACGTTGTGTTTTCTTGCTTCTTTCACCCCATTTTTCACTGATTCGTCCTCATTTTTAAATCCGTCTTTTTGCCCTAATATCATCACAACATTCCCACCTTTCACTAGGATCATCCCTTTCCTTTCAAGGCTCTTTATTCTGCAAGTTATCCTTCGTTCTTTGGGTCCAATTTATGCACTATTCTACAGTCTGCATAGTCTGCATTTTTTGCCAAATCTCCGGCCTTCAAACAAGATGTCCAACCATCCTTTTGCTGTGATTTTTGTTCCTATTTGTTCGCAACACTCATGTCTTCTGTCAGCATCATTTTCTCTCTGTTAGGACTTCGTTTCCCATATTATTTTTATCATTATTTGCACCTTGTTTGCTCAGTTTGCATAGTTTTCAGCACTGTTTTCTCATGAACCGCACTTTTGCACCCCGTTTATCTTTGTTAATTGTTGCATATTAAATCTATCTTTGCATTTTAATCTCATCACAATATACACACCTATTGTTTTGTCCCTTTCACAGGGGTTAAAAATCACCAACCCTAGGTAGTTTACCATCCTTTTATGTGTTTTAGTTATAATGGTTCTATAGATAAAGCAATTCCTCTAAGTCTAATTGGGTCTATTTTTTTCATGTTTTACTCTTCTCTGGAAGTTTACAACACATCCAGCACGAGGCCCCTCCCTTTTGGCCGGCTGAAAGGGAGGGAGGATTCAAAACCCCACGATCTGGTTTCTGGGTAACGGCTGCGGTATCCATACGACTATTTCTACTCAGTCGCGGACTTCGACAGGCAGCATTATTTCTTGTGCCAGACAGTCCCCGCTATCGAGTGCAGATCCACTCACCCTTTCCAAGGTATGTAACCTGGTCGCTCTGTGTTACTAGCCTTGGTGGTGATCACGACTTCATCTTTGATATATCACCTCTTGATAGTTCTAGTTACTTCTTTTCATAGATTGCTCCGTGCCTACGGCACGTGTTTCTTTTCCTCCTTTTACTTATTGCATATTCCATGTCTAACGTGTGTGTCTAGCTTAGTTGTCTCCATTTCCTACTTCTATGTTTTGATTTTCTTGAGGTGATATTGTCTTTGATAGATATTATTCTGTGGATCAATGTTCACACATAGCACTACACGCCTCATTAAAATATCTACAGCTGCTTCTTTGCTTTCAACAGATTCAGCCCTGTCACCTATTTTACACCCATACCGAGCTATTTGTTACCCCATCTAGCTATTTGTCACCCTTAGCCAGTTATTTGTCAGCCTTATTCACAAACAGCCATCGCAATTGCAAAAGCATTTGTCACTGTGATCCTTCAGACGAGATGTGCTTCTGGCAAGCTTATGGAGTCGACTCTAAGTGCTTCTCGAGTTGACTCTCCTTCTTCGCAATTGAAGGCTTTCAACGCTACTGCCTATTTTCACTGTTAATAGGCTATTTTTCACCCTTATAGCCTATTTTTCATCGTTAGCCATCTATTTGTCACCACTAATCCGTTGCTATTGGTGCTTCTACTAGCGGGTGACTTCAGGCTTTTCTACCTTGCGAACTTGAACTTGAGTCGGCTCCAAGGCCATCCGAAGTCGACTTTTCTTCTTCAAATTCCTTCTTCTTCGTGCTGAACCATTTGTCAACCTTGTGATGTTTTGGCAGCATTGCTTGACTGCGTTGACTCCTTCATGAAACTATATTGATTGTGTTCACTCTGGACTTATTTGTGTTGACTCTTCATTATATTGTGTTGACTCTTCAAGATACTACGTTGACTCTTCAAGATATTGTGTTGACTATGTTGACTATGTTGACTTTTCTTCTGTTCTTCAGAGTTTAATTGGTTGTCAACCTGTCTTCACATAGATTGTGAAAGTGCATGTATATAATATCATCAACACAAACATGAAGACTCATGAATGAGTCATAGTTTGTCATCATCAAAACACAGGGACACAACAATCTCTCCCTTTTTGATGATGGTAACTATGAGTCATTATGAACAATGTAATCAAGAATCAAGATACAATCACAGTAATTAAAAATAGCATCTCCCCCTTGCATCTCCCCGTTAATGATGCAACTAACTCTCTCCCCTTAGAGTGACTCATCAAACTCTCCCCCTTTGACATCATAAAAAAAATGAGTTTGATGCTCAGATGATAATGTGGAGATGAGCAGTTTCAGTCAAGACAAGTTCAGAAATGAATAAGGTCACATCAAAACACAGAATTAGATACCAAGTGAGGAGATCAAGGCATTTCCAAGAATTTGAAAACCAATGTAAGCAAATAAGGAAACAGAAACTCTTCTCCCCCTTTGAGATAGAAGAGACTCAGAGTAATATATGATCAAACAGTCAAGACAAGGTATAAGAATACAGTTCAACCAGAATTTGTAAGGTGACATGATAAGTGAGGAACATGGCAAGTTATGCAAGAAGTTCAAGAAGATCATTGAATTAGAAGAATCTTAATATGAAACAACATTCATTAGTCAAGCTTTTAATTTTTAGATTCTTCTATTATATGAACTCATATGATGCATCTCTTATTTTTTGCTTGGTTTAAGTATAATAAATGTAGAGTTTATCAATTTAAACTCTTTGAAATATTTTGCATTCAGACTTAATAAGCATAAACCAAGACTATATGTTTAATTCTTGTTTAATCTCCCTTAACCTTACTTATCCAAAAATCAATGACTCCCTTAGAAGTAACTAAAGACTAGTATTGTAATTAAACATATTGAGCATTTCTTGTTTTGGTCCTTAGGGTTACAACACCTTTTCTGACCTTTTGGTCATACTTTCAGATTTATATTTTGGCTCATAATTTTTTTTAATAACAGTCAAGTGTAGTTCGCACCTTTTTACATAAGAGTGCACGCTGATTAGATGCCATCACCCCTAGTTACTCAGTGGGACTAACTATTCTGCCTAATTTTGAATAGAGATAGCAAGGACACCTCATGACATAGTTCTCTTCATTTCTTTGATGAAGGATCTAGTTTCTCAGTGAACCCTTAGACATTGCTCTATCTTTGATGAAGGTCTCAACCAATTTTTATCATATGCTGCCCTTTGGAATTTTTCAGATTGTTTTATGTTTAAGAACAATACTTAATCCAAGTTTCTCAACCAAGGTTATCTTAACCTTAAATTTTCAGATCTTAGGAGAGTGCACAGGACATAACATGTGTGAATTGGTTGAGACCTATTAAGTTCTGAGTACAATCTTTTTCATGAAGTTCAATTTTTAAACTCTTGAATTCATTAAGCTCAAACCAATAGTTTTATTCATGGGACATCATATGGTCTTATAAAAGATGATTCCTAAATGTGATTTGCTCAGATTAATGAATTGGTGAATTAGATTGGAATTCCTCTAAATTTCAGATGTATTATGAAGGTGAAACTGGCAGCCAAAAATATTCAGTAAGTAGACAATGAGTTCAGAAATGTTCAGTAAGATTCATTAAGGAAGACAGTTGTTCAAGAATGGTCATGCAGACAGTGTTGTTCAGAATTTTCAGGACAGAGTATGGAAGTCGACTTGTGAAGGTCTGGAGGTCGACTTGAATTCAAAATAGAAGGTGGACTTCAAAATGACTAAAGCACAGACAGTTCCAAAAATGTGTATACAATTGAGCAGCTGGTAGATTTCCAGAGAGTTCAAGATAAAGCAATTTGAAATAGTTTTTCATAGAGATGAGCTTTATGAAATTTAGAGCAGTTCAAAAAAAATTTCAGATGGGACTCTCCCTCAACAAATGTAGGGAAATACTCCCCCTAAGTGTATGCATGCATTTCAAATCCTTTTTGAGAATTTTTGATTCAAATTGTATGCATGAGCAATCAGATGTATGCAGTGACTCCCCCTAACTAAATGTACTGGCCCATTAGACTTAACCTGAAGATTATGTGGGGGATTTTTAAACTATGCTCATGAATGTCTAGACTGCTCTATATGCAATTATGTCCCATGGTACTTGGCAGAGAACTTAGGTCTGAAGACCACCTCTCGCATAGAGAAAGCTTTCAGACATGCCTTACCTACCCTTCAGGAATACACTATTTGATATACCATTGGGTTATGCATGACAATGCAACAATCAATGCAATTCATTTCAGCATGAGCGACAAATTTTTTGAATTAAGCATGACAATGCAGGATAACTCATGCTGCATATTTTCAATCTAAAACAAAATTTGGATGACAAGTCAAAGTAGTTGGACTCCCCCTAATTTTTCAACCAATTGAAACTATGAATCTAATCTAACCAGATATGCAACTAAAAAAGGTAAACAGAGCTGAAAGCAATCGAATGCAATGAGCACATGAATTTTATTGAACCAGATTTAAAGCATGATATACACCTATCAAAAAGGGAGTTATGAAAATTAACAACTAAGACAGTAAAAGTAGAAGTGGGGTTTTACCAACCAGCATGTGCCTTGTTTTTATTGAACCACTTTTATTTTCTTCAGTCTCTAACGCACATGTACAATTAAATTCTCATTTTCTGTTCATAGGTACCCATGATCTCTTGGGTCCAAAAAAATTAGTAGCACCTCTTACTGGTGCTGTCTGTGACTTCAAGAAATGCTGATTATCAAATTTCATAAGAAAATAATCATTCATGAAATGCGCTACCTTCCCACAGTAATGGCAGCAAATAAAAGCATTCACACTCTTTTTCATAGAATAAGTATGAAAACTCTGTGAGTGAGCTGGCATGTTTCCATTTTTATTATGGAATATATTGTTTCTTTTCAAATTCTAACAGTATGCAGCAAGATGTCCTAACTTTCCATAATGAAAACACTTAACTTTTCTTTTCTAAAGAGGATGATATTTTCTAGCATGCACTCTACCAACATTCAACATCGTCTTCCATTATTTTACAGTCATGCATTAAATGATTGTTGTACCCGGACAATTTCCCCAGCAAAATACCCAAAAATAGGAGTTCGGGAATTTCCTCGAACAGCTTCAAGGCATGGGCTACCCGGCCCCTCCGACAACCCAGTGGGCCCAACCAACGGCCCTGACCCACTAGCCGAGGTATACGGCGGCATTAGCAATCAATCGGGACCACTCCCGACCCCTAAGTTGTAGACTTTGCCCGCATTCTACACGACCACCCGGGGCAACCCGGGGGCACTCCGACTACCAGCCGCGCCACATGGCACTCAGTGAAAAGGCCATGGGCTTACCCCGGGACACCTTTATTCAACCCTCCAAGGTCAAAGGGAGACCTAAATAGGTCAACCACAAGCTTGGGAGGCCCGCAGCACGTGTATACGGCTCACACACGTGTGTTCGGGATTTTTCCGAACACCTTGTGGGCGCGTATGTTTCAACCCTTCTACACCAACCCACGGGCCACACCATGGTTCTAGCACAATAATTGGGTCCTACAACGACCCCCAATTAGCCCAAGGCACGTAGCACGAGGCACGGCCCACGAGCCTAAAGTGCCTCCCCTTAGCTCCCATGAGCTCCCGTTCTCAGCCCAAGGCCGAATCCAAGGCCCACCAGTCACCTACTTGGCCCGTTTGAGAACCCCGGGTGTGTCAGGCATTTGCCCGAAAACCTTGCGAGCGGCTACTATGACTCAAAGAACAACATCCCCCTCGGGCCATCCCAGTATCCCTTAGAACCCCGTGTCCTTCAAAGGACATCCCCAGGCGATGAAAGAAGACCCCCGGGGGCCATCCCGCGGGGTTTCGGCCTGCCCAGTGTCCATTCACCCCAGGGCGGGGCCACGCCCCCATGGGAGGGCGAACTCCCCGGGGGCCGCGCCCTCTCCCCAGCCCGGAGGCCCGACAGCCTTTCCCAGCCCCAGTTGGTGCAAATTACCGATTTCGCGGTGCAAAGTTCACGTGAGGATTCGTTCACTGTACCCGTACGTGGAAGGAGCCGCGAAGAACGTCTACGACGAATCACATGCACAAGCGCGACGAATCACACGCACGAGCGTCTCGGTCTGCGCATACAAGTGTATTCTCCACATATCCTTTGTCCTCTTTCTGTTAGCCAAATTAGGACAAATATCAACAAAAAATTAGATTTTATAGAGGTGGGGGCCACCCCCCTTCTCTCCCCAACCTAGTCTGCCTAAACCCCCCTGGGAAGGGGTTTAGGCAGACCAGCCTGGTCCCCCAGGCTGGTCCGCCTAAACCCCCCAAGGGGGGGGGGGGGTTTAGGCGGACCAGCCATGACCCCCAGGCTGGTCCGCCTAAACCCCTTTGGTATTAAAAAAAGATTTTTTAAAATAAAGAAAGGACCCATTTGGTCCCCCCAAACCCCCCCTGGGGAGGGGTTTAGGCGGACCAGCCTAGACCCCCAGGCTGGTCCGCCTAAACCCCACCAAAATTAAAAAAAAGATTTTTCCTCTCCGAAGAGGGGTTTAGGTGGACCAGACCAGCCCTTTGGGCTGGTCTGCCTAAACCCCATCTCCCCACTCCATTACACACACAAAACATACACAAAAAATATAAAAATAAATAAATATAATACTATTTGGGGGGTTTACCTGGACCAAGTTGAACCTTCAACTTGGTCCGCCTAAACCCCTCCCTCCACCCCTTCAAATTTTTATAAATTTCACCCCTTAGAAGCTCAAGGGGCAACAGATGAACGCTTGCACAAGCGAACACTCAAATGGACGAACAAACCCCCCGGCCTAATTGCCGCACCCTCGGACTCCCGAGGATTTCGGCAAGGGTCGGGAACGCGAGAAGACAAGTGCGTGCGCGGTTGGCTTGGTAGTCGGCTCACACACGCCGAGGGTATGTCATGCGTACTTCCCTCGTGCGGTGCTTAGCCGTCTCATACCAAGACCATCCCCGTAGCACGTAAGGCGACTATGCCAACGGCAAACACACCCGCATCTCGGGTTCGCCCGTGTACGCCAACTTCTGACAGTGACGAAGTGCACTTTATAATGTCGTGTCAGACCCCGACACGGAATTGTGTGCCTGCCTTTCACCCCCCCAGCCGGTCGTTGGCCCCTCAGATTAACAACTCGAGTCCAGTGGGACCTCTGGCCCGAGAATCATAGTCACGGGGCCGACCTCGACTCCCCAGCATGACGACACTCGCCGTCCGAGACACGGACCCAACCGCTCACCTCGAGCCGTGTCCGACCTCCACTAGGCGCCAATCCATGTCCGCTTTGGCCACCAAGGTAGTCGGGCCCACACTAATCCATCTGTAAAGAGTTCCTGTAAAACACGCGGATATCCGCTTTGTTACGCAATGACCCGGGGACCGACCCACGTGTCAGAATTATCCCGCGGCTTGCGCCAGTTGTACTTTGGCCACTTAGGCCCATTTGTGAAGCCCATGCGGCCCATCATAAAGCCAGTGAAATACAAGCGCCCGCATTCAGGCCCCCAGCTCCCTACCTACACCGTTCGGCATATGTGCCCAACATCCTAACCCCAGTCAACACCACTCAGTCAAAAGCGCACCTACAGCTGCAGAATGCTTCCGGACCTCTACCCACGGCTTCAGGCATATATACAGACTTTTTTTTAGCTCGGAACGAAGGTGTTCAAATTCAATCCGATGTAAATAAACAATGGTTGCTTGCGGTCGGTGGGGAAAGATTTCCAATACATGATTCCCACAATCGCCTACGCACTCACACCCGTGGAATCCCTTCTCGCCACGTGTCTCCCGATCGCCCGAGCCCACGTGTCGCCCCCTGGTGGTGCTTCCCGGGTCAACCCTTGGTTCCATGGGTGATTGTTGAGAAATCGACTGGCACGCCCACACCCTATCCAGTTAACCCGTACTCTTACATTCCCGTGCCATTCGACCCTTTTCGACATTCCGTAAAAGGAGAGTGCCCGATACCGCCGTGAGAGGCATGCAACTATAAGAAGGATACCCGAGATATATCAAACTCTTGTGTTTTCCTTCCCCGCTGTATCCCTTCCTTCACCCCGATCATTCGAAATAAAAACCCGCGCAACAGAGAGGATGGCACGCCTGGTGGGATGTCTCCCGCCTTCCTTCTTTTGCTGAAGAAAAGCCTATGCCAGCCCTGAAGCCCTGGTGCCTTTTCCCTGTCCTTGTAGCAGAGGCAGGGGAGGGTACTCGCACACGCATTCTCCAACAGCTTCTGGTCCGCGTTCTGATCGACGGACCGCGCTCAACGACTATCAACAACTGTCACCTTCGCAGCACTCAGCGCTCCAACAACCATGGCGACCGTCACCTACGGTCCCAACGTCATCGCCACCCACGCCCGAGTGGGTTACTTGGCGATGCCGATTACTTTCGGCAGCTTCGCCCCCGTCATCAGATCGCCTTACTTCTTCGGCGTGATCCCTGTGGGTGCTCCTCAGCAAACCCCAGTTTCTCCATTGGCTCCCGTGGTCGATGTGCCACACGCACCTCCAGCACCAGTGTCCCGCCTGAGCGCCAGGCATCAGACCGCCACCACTGGCCCCTGTAGGGTCCCCAGATCAACGCCGACCCAGGTAAGTGTTATCTCCTGGGGCTAGTCTTGTCCGATCTCCGGCACGGGCCCCGCGCCCCGGACTTCGGTCACTATCCCAGCATCCTCCTCGGGTTTCCAACCCTGAGCCGCAGCAAAGCCGGCACCCAACACGGGCTCCCAGCCCCGGGTCCACGGCTTTCCAGCATCCTCCTCAGGTTTCCAACCCCGAGCCGCAATAAAGCCGGCACCCAACAGGGGCTCCTAGCCACGGGTCCAAGGCTTCCCAGCAATCTCCTCGGGTTTCCAACCCCGAGCCGCAATAAAGCCGACACCCAACACGGGCTCCCAGCCTCGGGTCCACGGCTTCCCAGCATATTCCTCGGGCCTCCAACCCCGAGCTCCAGCAAAGCCGACACCCAACACGGGCTTCCAGCCCCGGGTCCACGGCTCCTTAGGACCTTCCTCGGCCCCGCAGGCCTGAACCCCGGCAAAGTCAACTCTCGATGTGGGCTCCCAGCCCTGAGTTCGCGGCTCTCCGATATCGCACTTGGGATCCTGGTTCCGGGCTCCAGTTGAATCGGCTCTTCCCGCGGGTCTCCTACCCAGGGGGCATGGTTCCTCAGTACCCTCCTCGGGCCTCCCGACCTGAGCTCAAACTACACCGGCACCTACCGCGGGTCCTCGACCTAGGGGCGTCGGCACCTCAGCACTTCTGATGGAGTCGCTTCTCGGTGCGAGAGTGTCATCTCGAGCATCGGCAACACTCTTATCGGTGCGGGCAAAGGCTTATACTCGGGTCACCGAGTCATTGACTCCCGGCGCGGGTCTCATACCCCGAGGGCCGATCCCAGTATCTCTGGCTAACAGATTCACGCTGCCGGTCGCTCCAGGCCGGGTTTTCTCGATCTACCATCTCGAGGCGGAGTCTTCCTCAGCTCCTCAGAAGAAGCGTCGCCATGGCCGCAGAGGCAGGTGGCTCGCTGCAATGACTAGCAACTCCGGCATGACTATTCTTATCGGTGACTTGCGGATCTATCTCGATGGGGGTGAACCAATTATACCCCAGGAACGGACCGTTCCCACCATCCCCACCTCCAATCGTTTTGACCTCTTGCGGCAAACACGAGAGGATGGGGTGAAGCTCAAAGGAGCGGGTTCCTCGGCAACAGTCCAGTGGTACCCACCACAGCCCGACACATGGCCTCCCAAGACAACTCGTCGGAAGAGCGGTAACAAGGGAGACCAGCAACCCGATTTGAGAAGAATCTGGGTCACCCCAAAAGAAGCTCAAGCCATTCGAAGGGCGCGTATTAGAAACCCCCTGTGAGCGCTCAAATGCGGCAACAGGCGGGATGCAACTGGCCTCACGGTAGCATCGTCTGACGACTCCCAGTCGTCCAATATCCCCCGCACAAGCAAGTGAAGGTAAAGGTGAGCCCGCTCCCGGGCCCTCCAGTAATCTGTCCCGGACTCTCCTCCGACTGATATCAGGAGTGAACCCCCTCTACAACGCACCTCAGTCTTTGACAAACTAGGGGCGCTTGTCGCCCTGAGCGGCACCCGCACCGGAAACAGACGGCCCGGTTCATCAATGATGCGGTTCCAGTGTTCGCGCGCTACACCACCGGACACCAGTCAAACACCCAATTTGATGACTTGAATCAACCCCTGTCCCACTTCAGGAGGCCGTGCCACCAGGCTCCGCCACCTCCCCCAACAGGTCACATCGGCACTTCTGCCGGACCGTAGGCGTCGGAACGCGCGAAAGGGGTACCGGTGGAAGACCATGACCCTCCTGTTAATGCAGAGCCGGTCAACAACGACCCTCCTGCGAACGAGGCTCAAGAAGTGACCCTCAAAACTCTCATGAAGGAGAACCAGCATCTGAAGGCCCTCCTACAAGATCTCCTCCAGGAACGGGACCTTCATCCTCAGCAACCTGCTAGGCCCCAGGCCGAGGCACTGGCGCCACCAGTAGCCCGTAATGCTGCCAACACTTCAGCGGTGATTGCCCGAGCCCCGTTGGCAATTGGGTTTGGCACGCCCCCGGTTGAGGCCCAACCACGAGCCTCCAATAAGCTAGTGCCGAAAAATCTCCTGGTGCAACGCCAGATGATCGAGCGTATTATCGAGACAAAGCTCACCCAGTATGGTGAAGGGGTTGTCACAGTAGATCTCTACAGTGCACCCTACCCGCTTCAGCACCAACTGAAAAAGCTTCCCCTAGAGTACTCCAAGCCCCCGAAGTTGCAAAAGTTTGATGGGCAGGGGTCGCCACATGAACACTTGGCCTACTATGTTACGGCCATGGGTGAGTTAGCGCTGGATGAGTCTTATCTCCTCCGCTACTTCTCTGCTTCGCTCACGGGAATGGCCTTTCAATGGTATTCCCGCCTGAAGCCCAGCTCAGTGATCGACTGGGTGGATCTACAGAAGAAATTCCTCGACCGCTTTCAAACGGCCGAGCGAAAGGTCTCCCTAGCCGAACTCTATTCTCTCCGATAGAAAAAGGGTGAGGGCACCCTCGACTTCATCAAAAAGTGGCGAGACCTCAGCATGAGGTGCGTCAATCCACCTGCTCAGGAGGACGTCATCACCATATGTCGTCGAGGTCTAGCGGCTAACGTCAGCGAAGAGCTTCTCGGCACCAATATTAAAGGCTTTGACCAACTCAATTCGACAGTCGCCGAAATAGAGATGTTCTTCGCCGATAACCCGAGCTACACTACAGCAAAGGGTAAGCAAGTACGATAATGCTAGTCCGGCAAGAAGGTGAATATCATAGAGTTCACCCCTGTAGCCAAAGCCAGTAAGGAGGCCAAATCCAACAGCTCTGACAAAATGCCAGCGGACAAGCCGGCCGTTCCCTCCTTCTCGGAGCATATGAAGACACCCTCCTCCTTCAAGAAGGAACATACGAAGATGCTCTTCGACCTCTGCATGGCCCAGAAGATTGTTGAGCTGCCAGAAATCTGCAAGCCGGATGAGGCCCTGAAGACCAACGATCCCAGTTATTGCCTGTATCATCGCATGCTGGGTCACTCAATTGAAGATTGCTACATCTTCAAGACTCAGGCGCAGAAGCTGATTCGAGATTGCCTTCTCAAAATGAAGAGCGGTCTCGTCGATCCCCCGTAACCATATATGTGGGCCAGGCCGGCTAAGGCAGCACGCGTGGCTCACCACTCGGCCAACGTCATCCACATGATGGCCGTATTTTCTTTCTCTGATGACTAGTCAGAGGAGCCCAGCGCCAGTCGAAGGGGACGTTCGATCTGGTATCCGGGGTGGAGGCCCTGGCGTGATCAGAGACCTCTCTCCTTCCCTAGGGGGAGAACCCGACGAATCTTCGATATCCTCATTGAGAGGGGGTAAATCATGCCCCGTGACTCGCTTGTCGGCTACACCCATTGGGACCGTAGTCACCCTCGATATTGCCCCTTCCACGCCAGAATTTGCCACCCGATCGAGTCCTGCGAGGAAGTTCAACACCTCATCCAGGAACAGATCCAATGGGAGCAGATCGATGCGGAGGGGAACCTTATGTCACTTGTCGGGCTTTAGCAAGCTGTCGAAGAGACCCTGAGCACTGCCAGGAATGCGCCAGACCGGCCAGACTCCCCTCAAGAGAATGGGCACGGGCTACCTTACCAGCATCCTCTAGAATGGCTCGAGTTTCGAACCGACAACCAAGATATGCTCGAGCGATTGCGAAGGCATAGAGAGCAGGACGCCAGTCAAGAGACGGAGCCGACCAACTTCTCGGTCAATGCCATCCATTCTTCTGCTCCATCGACCCCTTCAGGCTTCCAGACGTCAGCACCTAGCCAGCCAACCCCAGCCACTTCGGTCGTGCAGTGGCGGTCCTGGCGGGAGCTAGAGTCTCTCCCTTTTGCTGAAGAAGATACCCCCGGGCTCCTCCGGGTCCTTCTCGATCGAGAGGACGTTCTGGTAGGCGAGACGATGACGAGCTCTTCGGCTCTCTCTCGTCATCCCCCCGTCCTATCTCCGTCTCCGGCGTCCGTGGATAGAAAGGGAAAGCAAAAGCAGGGCGAGGTCCCACCTCACCCTTGTCACACCCCCTCAGCGGATGGGTCGTCAAGTCCTCTCTGCCTACCCTTTAGCACAATTCGAAGTACAAAGAAGACATCTTCGGAGTCCTCAACGACTTCGATTCAAGCGGCGGGCCCACCGCCACAAGGCTCAGCCAGTCCGTCGAGTCGAGATAATTGTGCAGAGCAATAATGTCTTGCGATGCCGTCAATTGTCGCTAGACCCAGCCCTCAGCGTGATCACAAAGGCAAAGCTAAGGAGCAGGACAACAAGCATATCTCTTGGTCCGCTTCCCAACAAAGGTCGTCGCCACCGCAGTTAAGGCATCAAACCGCGCACACATCCATGGACGCCATCACCATCCCACCGACTCTTCATAGGCTCCTCTCGCCACCACGGCTAAGGCATCAAACCGCGCATACGTCTTCGGACGCCAGTACCAGTCAACAGACTCCTCAAAAGCTGCCGCCATCGCGGGTAAGGCACCAAACCGCGCACACGTCTTCAGACGCCAGTCCCAGTATCCCAGCATACCAGGAGTTGTCGCTCGATGTAATCGAGCTGGCGATCAATGCCACCTTCCAGATACAACAAGCGGAAGGCGCCTGGAACGAAATCCGGGCAAGGAAGAGTCACCGACCTCGCCCGGCAAAGGCACCAGCTCGGAGACATCCTCATGAGGATTTATCAACTCCGGCTCCAACACCTCTCCCTCCTACTCCCTTGGAGACCGTTATCACCAAGAGACAAGAGAAAAATAGGAGGAAGAACCTGAGAAGATGGCTCAAGAAATAGGCCGAACAAGAAGCCGCCCTACAATCACCAGCCGAGGCAACGCCTCTCCAAAGGCTCCAACGGCTCATTAATGACCTAGAGGAATACATTCCTCCTCGTCCTACCGGGGCTCTCCCACTCGACAGCTACATCTTGTGGGAAGTAATGCAGAAACGAGCCCGCCTTAGAAATTGGGTTGAAGAGATGATCCAAAAGCTCAAGAACGGAGAAAGACTCGAGATCCTGGACGAGCTCTCCTTGTGCTATAAAGATAAGGAAATTACCCCAGAGTAGCTGGAAGAAATGCTTCGCCGCTGCACCTGCAACATGGTGGCCTTCCCACCTCCTGACAATATCAATGCTTCTCGGCGGGGCGAGCAAGTAGCCTCCAGGACGAGACAAAGAACCATTGCCCCTCTTAGGCTACAGCCAGCTACAGAGCACACTGGTCGTGGCTGAGGTCGTGGCCGCGGACGTGGTAGAGGTTGTGGGAGAACCTCTGAGTTACACCTCTCTCCGTCCACCTTCGACCCAGAGTGAATTATCCTCTTTCGAGGAGAGGAAACGACTCCCATTCCGGAAGTAGAAATTCGGAGCGGACACGGTATCTTCGACTCTTCCGGCATCGAATAGGCTACTGCCAGCCTCCCAGCCCCTGCACCAGTACCGGCTTGTACATCAGAGCAAGCGGGACCGTCCGGAAAGGACGAGCCAGCCCGCCAGTCACCCCCAAAAGAACCATCATTGGCATCCCTGTTCTCGGAGTCCACCGGTGACCAAAGTCAGTCCGATCCCGGTGGTAAGGGTAAGGTAGTGCAACTTCCTGATGGGGAATAGCACGGCAGCTCGTAGAAGGCTCAGCATGACATACTACCCTCATTGGAGGATGCTCGAGCCCGAGCTGACCGAAGGGTCCTCCACCAGATGAAGCGCTTCCCTGCCAGTGTTTCAATTTGGGAAGCCATCGCTTGGAGTAAGGACCTAAGAGAAACTCTTATCAAGATACTCCAAGAGTCGAAAGTCTATGAAGCGCATGCCGCGGAGATGGAAGCAGCTGCCTACAAAGCAATCACAGTCACCATCTCTTTCACGGAGAAAGACATGCTGCTCTCCCCTCTGTGCCACAACCATCCTCTCTACACGAAAGGGAAGATCAACGGGCATGATGTGAATCGGATCCTAGTAGACATTGGTGCCGTTGTTAACATTATGCAGCTCAAGACATTGAAGACTCTATATCTGACCCCATACCTTCAGAAGGTTCAGGCGGTCAAGATATTCGGCTTTAACCAAAACACCGAGGATGTCCTCGACCGGGTGGATGTCGACCTGGTGCTCGATGATTTCACCTCCAAGGGGACATTCTACATCATCGACTCCAACACATCTTATAAGATGCTACTGGGTAGACCCTGGCTTCATGAAAATTGGGTCGTCCCATCAACTCTTCACCAATGCATCAAGTATGCCAAGGACGGGGAGCAACACACGGTCTTTGCAGACCTATAGCCGTTCACACCAACAGAATGCAACCTGGCTGACGCTGCACTCTACTTCAAGGGGATTAGTTCGTACCCTGTGATTAAGAGCAAAAGCAACGGTTGGCTCTCAGAGGAAGACGATGATGATCTCTTCTCTGTTGACGAGGAAAAGGCCAAGCTTCATCGGCTGCGCCTCGGCTCCAAGTCAACCCCGGATCACCCTGAGAGGCACCAGATCAACTTCGAGGATAATCTTATTAGCCGAGCTATCGGCAAGAGCATATTCTTGCCACCATACTGCATCCAGCTTCCATGTGCATCCTAGAAGCACAGCGTCGAGTCGCTAACCACATTCATTGTCACCTTCAAGCGACAACGCCGAAGCAAGAAGAAGGCTAACAGGGACAAACCTATTGTCTTCTATAAGGGAGCCATGGTCCCTCAAGCCCCGCCAGATGATGACTTTGGCTGGTCCAGGCAAGCCGATGATACCCCTGAAGCAGTTCAAGTGTGGGGTGATTTGTCACCGAATATTCAAGAAATGTGTCTGAAGCAACACATTCCCCTGTGGGAAACGTACACACAACAGAGATACTTCCGTCAGCTGTGGACTACTTCCCAGGTCCGGGGCAACCCCCATCCTTCCATAAGGACACCAGGGGACTTGGCTACGACCAGGACTCGGACTTTCACTTCCACTATGCAGTCAACGTCAAAGGCTTGGTACTACCAGCCGACGACCGAGCTAGAGTTGAAGCCAAATTCGATAGCTCTGGGGATGAGGAAGGGGAAATTCTGATCCCGATCCCCGTTAAAGCCAGAACTCCGGCCCAAGCTATCAAGGAACCCTCCTCACCTCCCTGCCAAGACAAGGGGGCAGAAGAATCTGCCCCGGTCTTTCAGCCAGTCGAAGGACCCAGTTCAACAAACCCTCCTGAGGGGGGGGATATCTCTCATCCTAACTGCGAAGGATTGTCAGCTTCACCAGGCAACCCCGAGGAGACCTCAGTAGCCCCGGTTGATAACTGCTGGCCAGGAGCTGGCGGTCCGGATCAATCCTCGATGGATCCCGGCAACAACCACCCTCCAGTCCCTTCAACATCAACTGGTGGCTTCAAGAACCAAGAAATACACGAAGCCGACACCGATGATGAGGATTTCATCGACTTCCAACCTGCTCCTCCCGAGCTGGAGGACGACGGCCAGGCGACCATGGATAACCTCGTTGAAATCAACTTGGGCGAAGATGAAGCTTCCCAGCCAACATTCATCAGTGCTCTCCTTACCGAGGCAGAGAAGCAGGACTACAAGTAACTCCTGCTCGAATATAAAGACTGGTTCACCTGGACATACAAGGAGATGCCAGGGCTAGACCCCTCCGTAGCGGAGCACGAGCTAGCCATTTCTCCCTCAATCACTCCGGTCAAGCAACCACAGCGGCGCATGCGCCATGAGCTGGAACTCCAGGTTTCAGTCGAAGTCCATAAAATGGTAGAGGTCGACTTCGTTGAGCCGTGTATCTACCCGATTTGGCTCGCCAACATAGTCCCATTCAAGAAAAAGAGTGGTCAAGTCCGCATCTGCGTCGACTTCTGGGACCTCAACAAAGCCTGTCCGAAGGATGACTTCCCAGTCCCGATCACAGAAACAATGGTCGATATGACCACCGGTCATGAGGCCTTATCTTTCATGAATGGGTCGTTCGGTTATAATCAAATCTGAATGTCTCTTAAAGATAAGAACCATACAGATTTTAGATCCCCCAAGGGGATTTTCAACTACAAGCGCATGCCCTTCGGTCTGTAGAATGCCGACGCTACTTACCAAAGGGCCATGACCAAGATATTCGATGAGATGCTGCACAACACCGTGAAATGGTATGTCGATGACCTCGTCGTCAAGACTAAGAGGCGCGAAGACCATTTGCGCGACCTTCGCCAAGTCTTCGAGCGTCTCGGCAATATGGGCTCACGATGAACCCCATGAAATACGTCTTTGGCATATCTAGTGGTAAATTTTCTCGGCTTCATCGTCAGGTACCGAGGAATCTAGGTGGATCCCAGCAAGATCAAAGCAATCGGGAGCTTCCACCACCAAGCAACATCACCGAACTCAGGTCCTTCTGGGGAGGCTGACCTATATTCGGAGGTTTATCTCTAACCTCTCCGGTCGATGAGCGCCTTTCAGCAAGCTGATGAAGAAAGATGCCCTATTTACATGGGACTCGAATGTCAGGCGGCTTTCGAGCAAATCAAGGAGTACCTCCTTACTCCCCCAGTCCTGGGGGCACCAATCAAGGGTAAACCCAACATCCTTTATATTGCTGCCATGGATGCTTCACTCAGAGCTCTGTTGACATAAATCAATGAGGAAGGTAAAGTGCAGCCCCTCTATTATCTTAATTGGAAGTTAATCGATGTCGATTACCGCTACTCTCCTATGGAGAAGGTTTGCTTGGCATTGGTGTTCGCAGTTAAGAAGCTACGGCATTACCTTGTGTCCCATCAAGTCAAGCTTATATCCAAGCACGACCCCCTGAAGTACCTCCTTCAACGACCTGTCCTCTCAGGCAGACTGGGAAGGTGGGCTCTCCTGTTGATGGAGTACGACATTACTTATGTCCCCAGAAAAGCAATTAAGGGATAAGGTATGGCTGAATTCTTGGCAGCCCATCTAGTACTAGACGATTCACCCTTCAGCTAGGAACTCCCGGATGAGGAGTCCCTTGCTGCTCAGTCACAATAATCGATTGAACAGAGCGGAGATGTCTTGCATTATTGGCAGCAAAGTGCTCTCACAACCAGCGTGCCTTGCTGGGAGCTCTACTTCGATGGTGCTTCCCGAGGGATCACCCGGAGCAACCAGGATCCAGCCACCACGGCAGGTGCCGGCATAGTTTTCCTGACTCCTCAGGGTGGAGTTTTGTACAACTCCTGCGCCCTCATGAAGTCCCTGACCAACAATGAAGCCGAGTATGAAGCTCTACTCATTGGACTCCAGATGGCTCTCCACATTGGTATCAAATGTCTCAAAGCCTACGGGGACTCCCAGCTGATAGTCCGGTAGGTCCTCGGCTTCTATGACGTGCGGAAGCCAGAGTTGGTCCTGTACCATGCCGCCGTCACCAGATTAACCCAGAAGTTCTATTTCTTTGAAATAGATCATATCTCCAGAAGCAGCAACAGGCTGATGCCTTAGCAAAATTGGTCGTGACCATCAAGCTCCCGCCCGAGGGCAAGGTCGACATCGTCATCAAACACAGAAGACTGATGTCGAGCTCACTCGAAGGCAACACCGGTCTCACCATTTAAGAGGTCCACGACCTTGACCAGAGCACGCCTCCAAAAGAAGAGGATTGGTGTGCGCCCATCATCAAATTCAAGAAAGGGTGGCTCCCTCTTGACCGGGCTCAAAGGGTCCAACTGCTCCACTGAGCAACCTCTTATGAGCTGATCGGCGACTCCCTATATCGACTCGTCCATGAGAAGGACAAGTCTATTCTTCTGAGATGTGTCTCTCTTGCGGAGGCTCAAGCCGTCATGCAGGAGGTCCACTGCGGGTTGTGCAGCGCGCGCCAGGACGGAGATCGAATGAAGCACAATATCAAGCTCAAGGGTTTCTATTGGCCAACCATGTACGCGGATTGTGTCCGGTATGCCGATACATTCCATCATTGCCAAGCCTTTGGCCCAGTACCCAGAAGACCTCCTAATCCATTAGCTCCTATAGCCCCCACCTGGCCATTTGCTGAATGGGGCATGGACATCACGGGGCCTTTCCCGCCATCTTCCAAGGGCCACAAATACATCTTGGCCGCAACTGACTATTTCTCTCGCTAGGCGGAGGCTCTCCCTTTGCGCGAAGTCACCGGCGAGATGGTTTCCAGATTCGTCTGGCACAACATCATATACCGATTCTGTACTCCCAGTCGCATAGTGTCCGACAACGGGACACCATTCAAGAATCAGGCCGTATACCAGCTAGCAGCCAAATTCCACATCGACTGGAGAACTTCTTCGGTCTACAACCCCCAGGCTAACGGTTTGGTGGAAGCCTTCAACAAGACCCTATGCAGGCTTCTGGCTAAGATGGTTAGCCACCAGAAACGCGATTAGGGTGAGAAGGTCTTCGAAGCATTATGAGCCTATCGGACGGTCTACAAAACCCCCACGGGGTGCTCGCCGTTCTCCCTTGCTTACGGGACAGAAGCAGTTATCCCCATCGAAGTCCAGTTAGCTTCTTAACGTGTGGCGGTCTACACCGGCCTCGCCGGCCCTAACGAAAATGAGTACCAGAGAAGGCTAGGAGAGCTCGCCGATCTAGAAGGCAAGCGGCTCGAAGCCTAAAAACACCTGCAAATATGCCAACCCCGCATGTCCCGGGCCTATGATAAGCTCGTCAAGCAACGAGCTTTCAAGCAAGGTGACCTCGTCATGATCAAGGAAAAGGAAGTCATGGCAGGGCGCTCCCGTGGAAAATTACAGCCAAATTGGCAAGGTCCGTATGTTATCCAGAATGTCTACGAGGGTGGGGCCTAGACGGTCGTCAATCATAAAGGTCATAGGCCGTTCCCGCCTCTCAATGGCAAACATATGAAACTATATTATGCACCGAAACACGAGTTCACCCACCAGCCAGACTAAGAAGCACGTCCCAGCGACTGCCAGTGAGGCCGGTCCTTCCCCGTGAAGGATCCAACTGGCCAGTCCTTCCGGTCGTCAATTCCCAGTCAAACAGCCAGTTCAGCTCCCCGGAACCGCCGCCAGGCATCCGTGGGGACTAATCCCCTGCCCTCGTTCCCATCACCACGAAAGCGTGAGCACTTCTGCACCAATACCAGTCTAGCCGTCAGGCTCCCAGGTAAGTCAAAAAATAACAACAATAAAAAATGGGGTTAAAAATAGAGATGCCCCAGCAGACCCAGTCATCCTCACCACAAGCGGGCGACTGGGGGAAAAAAGGCCAGTAACCCAGCTGAGGTGGAAACCCGGGAGGGCACCTCAGGGAAAATTGGGAAACCCCTCGACGTGAAAACTGGCAAGGGCGCGTCGAAAAAAGCTAAAGGGGGGCGGCTCTAGCGAAAACCCTAAAGGGCGGTAGAGCCGATAACGAGAAAAACTCCCTCTCCCCACCAGTCAGAACAACCTTCCACCCATTCCTCGGTGAGCCGTTAGCCTCATCCAAGAGCCAGTCTTCAATCAACTTACAATGCTAGAGCACAAACCCTATAATTCCTAGTTGGCCTCGCACTACACCCACTCAGTTCGGCCAACCTTCGGCCCTTGCTTCGACACCACAGGTCAACCAGTCCCTGTGATAGTCAATCTCCCAGTCACCATCCCAGTAGACCTATATCCCAGCACATTTCCAGATACTTGTCATTCTATGCCACTCCACCCTATATCCCCTGCAAATCCAGAGCCTTCGAGTTTCATTATAATCCCAGTTCCCTCCTACAATCCCTCATCCACCAGCCATAACTCTAGTAGTATCTTGCCATGACAAAGTGGCCTGTCACCACCATGGCATGAGGGTCTGTAAAAACCCTTATTAATGACAGAACCGTATCCGGCTACCCACACCTCCCAGTGCCAGATCACGTCCCCTGATAGCAACATGCTATGGACGGTAGTCTCAAAAAAAATTAAAAATAAAATATGAAAAAAAGAATGGGGTTAAAAATGGAGATACCCCGGCGGGCCTAATCGACTCCATTACAAGGAGGCGACTGGGTGTAAAAATTGCCACCAACCCAACTGAGGTGAAAACCTGAGAGGGCGCCTAAGGCAAAATCAGGTAACCCCTCGATATGAAAACCCGTAAGGGTGCACCGGAAAAAGCAAAAGGGGGCCAGCCCTGGCAAAAACCCACAAGGGCAGTAGGGATGGTAAAGAGGAATAAAAAAAAAACCCTCTCTCCCCCTTTCCTCGTCACTTACGAAAGCCGTTGGCTATGATACTCCCCGATGGCAAGTTTAGGGTCAGTCCACAACAATGGTGGCCACTACACCCCCGAGGGTCGGTCATCCCGAGTGCCAGTTCCAGTCCCCAGTCCCAGTTTCGGCTACAATGCCTTCACAGGCCAGCCGCCCAGCTTCCAGTTCCAGTTCCGGCTACAACGCCTTCACAGGCCAACCGCTCAACTTCCAATCCCAGTTTCGACTACAACGCCTTCATAGGCCAGCCGCTCAGCTTCCAGTTCCAGTTCCGACTACAACGCCTTCACACGCCAGCCGCTCAGCTTCCAGTTCCAGTTCCGCCTACAATGCCTTCACAGGCCAGCCGCCCAGCCTCCAGTCCCATTTCCAGCTACAACGCCTTAATAAGCCAACCGCCTAGTCTCCAGCCCCAGTTTCGGCTACAATGCCCTAACAGATTAGCCGCTCAGCTTCCAATTCCAGTTTCGACTATAAGGCCTTCACAGGCTAGCCGCCAGCTCCAGCTCTCAGCTATCGCACCTTTCCAGGTCATCCAGCTGGCTTTAGCTCCAGTCCCCATTTTCGGTCACAGTCCCGGTCTCAATTTCCAATATTTGTCCCAGTCCTGGTCTTGGTTGTCACGTCTTCCCAGGCCATCCAGCCAGCTCAATTCCAGTTTCTCAAACACATACGAATCCCATTCCTCGGCTAATGGCCTAATGCTAGCCAACACTCCACCATCCGACTCGGGGTCAATACACCCCCCCAGAATCACCTTTGCAACCCTAAACCACGCGTAAACTACCCCGTTCTTATGGGCCTACGTTGGTTCCATGGTGTGTAGGCATTCATCCTCCAAGAGGATTGGCCCCCGCATATAGCCCTTTCTTTCCCCAACTACCCAGTGCTCAGCCTCCCGTTTCTAACATCGGGTTCCCTGAACCCGGTCCCTGTTGTCCCCTATCACTCATGCCGGTGCATCGTAGAAGAAGCAAGCACGACCAACGATAAGTGGTCGCCAGTTCACGCGCATCACTCCATCCCATCGAGAAAGGAAGGGAACATGATGGGGACATCAAAGCAAGACCACTAACTTTTTATTTTACATTTGAGTCCTTTTATTTGCATATATATCCTTTGGAAAACATGTATGCAATCGTAAGGCTTTATAAGCCAATTTGTCATTCCTTAGGATTCTTTGGATTTTTATGTAAAAGTCTAGTAGGACCAGCAAGGGGCCCTCATTCTCTTCCCTATTGGTCCACCTAAGCCTTAGGGCCCATGTGGGGCCAGTCAAAGGTCCAAGGTGAGCTTCTAGATGGTTTGACAATCAAAGGGGACAATTGGAAGAAAATGTCCAAGATTCCAACCCCTTAAGTCAAGGGGGTGCCCCCCCATTAAAATGACATTTTGTATTTTCTTTTTTTAGGCCAATTGACCACATGGGGAAGAAAATGCTACCCCTCCCCTCTCTCCCATGAAATTTCAGCCCCCTTTCCCTTCCTCCCCTTCTATATAAACCCATGTATAGTGTTTTGTAGTAATTAATGAAGTGAAATTTCAGAAAATTGGCTGGAACCCCCCCTTGGAGGGTGCGCCCCTCTCCCCTCTCCCCCTCTGGTTCTTCTTCTCCCTCCAGCAATCCAGGGTGTGAGACCCTTTCTACCTCCTCCTCTCATCCTTTGAGTTCATCTTCTGCCGCCGCCGCCATCGCACCGCCATCGCGCCGCCGCCATCAACACCAGAGTTCTATCCAAATCAAGATAGAACCTCATCTCCAAAATTTTATCTTTTTTTCTTTTAATCTGTTCAAGCCCTAATTTGGAGGGTTTGTTTCCCTTGTCTCCCCTAATCTCCAGTTCAAATTTCGTGCCATTTGGCCTTAGTTTGATATTTTTCCCATATTTTTGTTTGTCCTCTCAGTAATCTGCCCTTTTGCAGATCTGCGGGACAGTGTCACCTATTCGTATTTTTCTCACCCCATTAACGATTTCTAGAAAATCCATAAAAATTACTCAGTGTTCCTCACGTTCCTCCCTACCTCCCATAATTTTTGTAGTCCCTGTAAAAATCATTTACACCTCGGTCAAAGGTCAGTTTCAGGTAGATCCCTTTCTGTCCTGAGTGTCAGTAACCTGATCCATAGGAAAACCTGCAGTTTGCAGAGTTTTTCATTTCTAATCCCTTCTCTGGATCGACAAGAAAAAAATAAATGTTATAGTTCTGTGAGTGCTCTTTCCCACGGTACCAGCCACACCTCAATCGGCCTCCGGATCTGAGCACCATAATTCTTGCAGCCAAGACGTGCAAATATGTTCCTTGTGCAGGTCTGAAGTTGCAGTCCGGGAATAATTCGTGCAAAATTATCAAAAGTCAACTTCTGGAACCGCCACTTCAGGGATTCGATCAGGGACATCCCGCTGTTATGTTAGATGGACGCAGTCTATCTCCACGAAGTGTGGATCTAGAGGGGGGTGAATAGATCTAATGCCAAATTAAAAACTAGTATAAGCTCTAATGCGGAATATAGGCAAACATCAGTTAAGCCAAATGAAGAACCACTATGTAAAGGGTCGACACATGCAGCCACACAATAGAACACAAGCAATCTCACTAAGGTGCACAATGAAAACACAAGACCCACAAGCAAACACACAGTAGGCAGCAATTTTAAGGTGGTTCGATCTCAATCCAAAGATCTACGTCCACCCCACACTCCAACTAGAGTGTGGATTCCGCTGACTAACAGCTTGAACAGCTGGACAACACAGCTTGCCATACAACCGCTGATACACAGCTTCGCTGGGCTTTACAGCTTGCCGACCAGAGGAACATATCCTCTTCAACAGCTGGGCAATACAGCTTAGCCGTCCGAGACCAAGTCTCACCTGCTGAGGATTACAGCTTCACCTGTCCAGTGGAGACCTCCACTGCAAATGCTGCCTCACAGCTTGAAGAAACAAGAGTTCGAAAGCAGTAAAACAGAAGCAAATGAAAATAAGAAAACCCAGAAGGGAAATAGCTCTCAATGAGCAAACATATCAACTCTGGTATCTGAACCAAGAGACTGATTTACAACCTCTCGAACAAGCTCTTTCAATCTCACTCTCTCAACTCATCTCTTCTCTCTTTCTCTTCTTCTTTGTTTTTCTTTCTTCTTTCTTTTCTTCTCCTCTGTGGATCGGTGGCTCTCTGCTGCTTTTCGCTCACTATATAGACTTTGCCCACTTCATCGATCAACCTTCATCTGAAGACGAAGACTTGTATATATACCAGCAGCAGGTGGATAAGGGCGCGTGGCTTCGACATTTCCCACCCAGTGAATTCACCAGAACCGAGGCAATTCCATCCACATGGTAGCATCCTGTGATGGGCTACTTCCACGTGTCACCATCACAGCACCTCGTCCTCCTTGGATCACGAGCTAAGTCACCAATCTCTGTAAAGAATCCCTGTCAGACAGTCGAAATAGACTTATCAGGTTAAGTATAAACCCTGTACAGACTTGTAAGACAAAATGCATTGTATAGACTTCACTGTATGGACTTGTGAACTCGAATGTAATGTACAGACTTCGTATAAGAAGGCAACCGCTGTACATACTTGCTGAAGCGTCAAACAATGTGCAGACTTTGAAGAACAGTAGCCAGTGTATGGACTTAGGCAGGCTTCAGCTCGTGCAATGTATAGACTTCATGCAATGCAATGCAGATGAATGTATAGACTTCATGCAATGCAATGCAGATGAATGTATAGACTTCATGCAATGCAATGCAGACCAATGTACAGACTTTGGCGAAGCAAAGGCTGTACAGACGTCAACTAAAAGAGTCACGATGTACAGACTTGGAGATCATTCAACAGCCAATATGTAAACTTCACGATGTGTAGACTTTCCACAGGAAAGGCTGTACAGACCAGAACAAAGCAAGGCAGCGAATGTGAAGACTTCCAATGTATAGACTTGCCAACTGAGCGATGTACAGACTTGAACAAGGAAACTCTGTACAGACTTGATCAAGGCAAGGCAGTCGAGTGTATAGACTTCCAATGTATAGACTTGCCAAGGGAAACGACGGTAAAGCTATCAGTGTATAGACTTCGAGTGCAACATCGGTAAAGCTACCGATGTACAGACTTCACCTCGATGTATAGACTTGGAAGTTCAATGAAGGATGTACAGACTTCACCTCGAGCATCTACAGTGCAGTGTATGGACTTGAAGAATGATGCACAATGCAATGTATAGACTTCATGACTATGCTCATGCAATGTATGGACTTTGGAAAGCTAAGGCCAATGTATAGACTTCAATGATGCGTGCTACAGTCCAATGTATGGACTTATGAAGAACAATGCATGACGTTGTACAGACTTCACTGATGCATGCTACAGTCCAATGTATGGATTTAGCTTCGTGCATGCTATAGTCCATTGTATGGACTTTGAATGTTGATGCATGAACAGTCCATTGTACATACTTCCAATGTATAGACTTCTAGTGAGACGGACGATGTACACACTTTAGCCAATGTAATGCAGTGTATGGACTTCAACTAAGACGGATGATGTACACACTTAGCCAATGCAATGCAATGTATGGACTTCAACTAAGACGGACGATGTACACACTTAGCCTGAACCACTGTATAGACTTTCATGAGATGCTCAATGTACACACTTCAAGTCTAGTGCATAGACATTGTCTTAGACTCTAAATGAGACGGACGTTATGCAGACTTTAGCCAATGCAATGTATAGACTTGCTGCGTTGACGCTGCATGAGACACTAAGAAGATGGACAATGTATAGACTTGAATGTTCTGAGGGAGTCGACCCATCTAGGAAGGGGGTCGACCCACTACTGTCCAGACTGTGCATGGATGTATTGACTTACGTTCTCAACAATGCACAAACACAACACAAGGCAGTGTATAGACTCTACGTGCAATGTGTGAACTTTGAGTGTATGTGCAGTGTGTAAACCTGTGAAGTGCATAGAACACACATACAATCTGATAAGAACAATTTCATCAAAGCATAAACAGTTGCCAATCAATCAAAATAAGGGGTTTCCAATGAAGTAAAGCATATGTCAACATCATCAACATAGAAGAGTCACAACAATCTCCCCCTTTTTGATGATGGCAACCCCTTATCATATAGAATAGCAATTACTTGTCATACAGATGATGAGAGACATGATTTGTTATTCAGATTGTCATGTAGATGCTATGCATGCATACTACGAAATGTAAGCAACTCCCTGCACACAAAATCTCCCCCTTTGCCATAACATAAATCTCCCCCTTTGCCATAACATAATGCATACACTCCCCTGGAATGAATTCAGAATTCATACAATATTCTCCCCCTTTGCCATCAACAAAGAGGAGGGAAAGTGAATACAAGGGAAAGATCAAGAAATCATCTGACTGGCATTCTGAACAAGTAGTTCAGGAATAAGCATTCTAAAGCACAGAGTCTTCAGTCATATGAATTTAGAAACTACTTTCAGATAGAATTCTGGTTTAAAGACTATAAAATTTTTAGTTCATGCACTACAATCATTGGATAAGAGTTCTGTGCATGATAAAATAATAAATCAGAAACACATTTGCATGAGAGATTCAGTTTCAAAATATCTTACTTTCATAGACTCAGGAAAAATGATTAAGAGATACCAGGTCATGTATTGAAAATAAACAAATTGACATCCAAGAAATTTCTTGTGAAGGAACAGCATTTTTCAATATGAGTTCATTTTGGGCATTCAGGTACCATTTGTCTTTTTGCGTAAGGGTATACGTTTATCAGACGTCAATACCCCTAGATACTCAACATCATGGACCATTTTGCCTATGATCAAACATAATAAAACTGATTTACACCTTTTTGTGTGAGGGTACACGTTTATCAGACGCCAGTTACCCCCAGGTACTCAGTGAAACCAATCTACTGTTTTGATCATTTTATACAGAGATAGCTGATACACCTCATGACATGAGTGTTGTCCACTTCTTTGATGGATCACTCAATTTCTTAGTGATTTATCAGTCATTGCTCTGCCAATGTTATTTTTTAATTGATTTTCAATGTTTTTCAATATCTTTCTTAGCTGTCCTTTATTTGTTTCAGAATGACTTGTTTAAGAACAATACACATACTTAGCTTCTCTAACATGATTTCAGATGAGTTTTCAGATTTCAGATATAAGTAGCTTTATCTGACATGAAATAAGAAAAGGGTTGAGAGTTTTATCAACTTTCAGCTTTCTTATTTACTAATTGCAATCTTTAAACTCCAAAAATTATAAAAATTAAACCATTAAGTCATTCTTTAAGCAATTGAAATTCTTATAACTGAAGAAGTCCGTTTTCTATTGCTTAGGAATCAGAATTGACTAATAGATTACCATATGTCAGATTCAACTCATTCAGGGCCAAAGAATGAATGAATTCAAGAAAGTTGATGACCACTCTGAATTTCTAATAATACTCCCCCTGTCTATATGCATGCAGTTTTGTAAATGAATGGCAATAATTAGATACCAACTGTTATGATATGCAATGAATAATATGTCATGAAAAAATATGTCATGAAAAAGTATGTCATGCATGATCATGAGTCTGTTGCAATATTCAACATCCATAAGATTTATTCAAGCTATCAGATGCAAGTCCAAATCAGAAATTTTATTCAAAGCAGCTGAACAAATTATTCATCATGCTGAAATTTACATAAGCCAAGTTCTCTTCTAAGAAATTTAAATCTTTCATTCCCAAGAGACTTAGTAAAAATATCAGCAATTTATTTTTCAGTTTCAATGAAGTTCATTTCAATTTCATTTTTATTTACAACATCTCTCAGAAAATGGTGTTTTATCTCTATATGCTTAGTCCTAGAATGATGAACAGGATTGTTAGCAAGGCATATAGCACTAGTATTATCACATAACATTGGAATACATCCCAATTTTATCTGATAATCATCCAGTTGGTGCTTGATCCATAGTACTTGGGCAGCACAATTACCTGCTGCAACATATTCAGCTTCAGCTGTAGACAAGACTACAGTGTGTTGCTTCTTAGATGCCCAAGATACTATACAACCACCAAGGAATTGACAATAGCCACTAGTGCTTTTTCTATCTACTCGACACCCAGCATAGTCTGCATCAGTGTAAGCTAGAAGCTCTAGCTCATACCTAGCAGGATACCATAGACCTAGCTGTTGGGTGCCTAGTAAATACCTAAAAATCCTTTTCACAGCCTTAAGATGAGTTTCTTTAGGACTAGCCTGAAATCTAGAGCATAAACACACTGCAAACTGAATATCAGGCCTAGATGCTGTAAGATAAAGAAGAGATCCGATCATACCTCTATATAGCCTTTGGTCCACTGGTTTACCTTGAGGATCTTCATCCAAACTGGTTGAGGTACCCATTGGAGCAGCTATTTCCTTGAGGTTATCCATCTTGTACTTCTTCAATAGATTCTTTACGTACTTGGACTAAGAGATGAAAGTGCCATCCTTTGATTGTGTAACCTGCAGTCCAAGAAATAGTTTGAGCTCACCCATTGAGCTCATTTCAAACTCATCAGTCATAATTTGAGAGAATTCCTCACACAATTTGGGGTTAGTTGACCCAAACACAATGTCATCCACATAAATCTGAATAATAAGAATATCTGAATGACTCACCT
This sequence comes from Amorphophallus konjac, assembly GCA_022559845.1. Classification (NCBI taxonomy): domain Eukaryota; kingdom Viridiplantae; phylum Streptophyta; class Magnoliopsida; order Alismatales; family Araceae; genus Amorphophallus; species Amorphophallus konjac. Next base: position 207,909,159 of record CM040120.1, on the reverse strand, counting down.
TGGTAAACAATGTTTGATCAACTATACCTCTTGTGAAATTCTTGTCGGTGAGGAATTTGCTCAACTTGTCATACCAAGCTCTAGGAGCTTGCTTTAAACCATAGAGAGCTTTATTGAGTTTGTAAAAATGATTAGGGAAATCTAAACATTCAAACCCAGGAGGCTGTCTTACATAGACATCCTCACTAATTTCCCCATTTAGAAAAGCAGATTTCACATCCATCTGCTGAAGATTTATACCTAGGGAACATGCATAAGCCAATAATATTCTGATTACCTCTAACCTAGCTACAGGGGCAAAAGACTCTTCAAAGTCTAATCCAAATTCCTGATTGTACCCCTGAGCTACAAGTCTGGCTTTATTTTTAATGACATTCCCTGATTCATCAGTTTTATTTCTGAACACCCATTTAGTCCCTATGACTGTTTCATGATCAGGAGGTGGAACCAAATGCCACACCTTATTCCTGTCAAATTGATTGAGCTCCTCATGCATGGCATTAATCCAATGCACATCTTTGAGAGCACAGTCAATGGACTTGGGTTCTACTTGTGAAACAAAAGCAAAAGCATTCAATTCATTTTGAATTCTTAAGTGGCCTCTAGTCCTAGGAGGGTCAAGCAAATTTCCAATTACATTATCTACAGGATGATCCTTAAGATATCTAATGTTAACAAATGGATTATCATGAGTTTGATTTACCTCCCCCTGAACTGTAGGCTCTTCTTCATTAAGCTCTTCATGTCCTTCCTCATCCTCGAATTTGTCTGCATGATCTCCTTCCTTCAAAATATCACCATTGTCTTCATTCCTGCATTGACCAATATTAGTCTTCAATAAGGATTCATCAAAAACTATGTGTGGAGATTCTTCAACAGTTTTAGAATTCAGATTGTACACTCTATATGCTCGGGTGTTTTCAGAATAACCAAGAAATATTCCTGGTTCACCTTTAGGTTCAAATTTATCAAGGTCTCTTTTATCATTTATATGAATGAAACATTTACATCCAAAAACCTTGAAATGAGCAATAGAAGGTTTCTTACCCTTTAAGATCTCATATGGTGTTTGCTGGATAGAAGGTCTTACCATGGCTCTGTTAATTACATAACAGGCAGTATTTACTGCTTCAGCCCAAAACTTCCTTGGTAGACCACCTTCAACCAAGAGTGTACGACCCATCTCCACTAGGGTTCTGTTCCTTCTCTCCACTACTCCATTCTGCTCAGGTGTCCTTTGTGAGGAGTACCTATGGCTAATTCCATTTGGCCTGCAGAATTCATCAAACTGTGAGTTTTCAAACTCACCTCCATGATCAGTCAAGATATTTTCAATTTTCTGATTTATTTTAACATAGAACTCCTAAAATTCTGAGAATGCATCACTCTTATGAGATAAAAAATAAACCCAAGTATACCTAGAAAAGTCATCTACCATGACAAACCCATACTTCCTCCCTGATAAGTTGATAGATCTGGTTGGCCCAAAAAGGTCCATGTGTATCAGCTCATAGGGTTTAGAAGACAGATTTTCTGTTCTAGACTTGAGTGACTTTCTAGTTATCTTTGACTGAGTGCATGCATCACAGATTTTATTTTCTTTCTTGAAGGAAACTTCAGGAAGTCCTCTGACCATGCCATGCTTATTCAGTTTATGCAAAATAGTATAACTAGCATGACCTAACCTACGATGCCATAAAAATACTAAGTCTTTTCTACTAACAGTAAGGCATAGGTTAGAATGTTGAATATCATCTAAATCTATCATATATGTATTATTTATTCTTTTTCCAGAAAATTTGACAATTTCAGAATCAGGTTCAAAAACCTTGCAACATTGAGAATCAAATAAAATTTTATATCCTTTATCACACAACTGGCTGATACTAAGTAAATTATAAGCTAACCCTTCAACCAGCAAAACATCATCAATGCAGCAGGTAGAACACTTACCTACCTTACCTGATCCAATAATCCTACCCTTTGTGTTACTTCCAAAGGTGACAAGGCCTCCTAGTTTCTCAGTCAGCATGCAGAACTTGGCCTTATCTCCTGTCATATGCCTGGAGCAGCCGCTATCCAAGTACCACAAGTTGTTCTTGGCTGCCAGGCATACCTGCATACATAATTAGGTAGAGAGGTTTGAAACCCAAGACTGATTGGGCTCCAGAACAGATGAAATAGAAGCAAAGCAAGAAAGCAGACTTTTCGGAATCCACATTTGTTTAAAAGAACTTTGTTCAGTGGATTTTGCAATTTTCCTTCTGTTATTCTTTCTCTTATTTTTGTTGTTTTTCTTCTTATTAGCACCAACAGAGTTATTCACAAAATTGTTGTTGTTATGCCACTGCTTCGGCCAGGTTGCATTCATAAGGTTTTGGTTAAAGTGATATTTGGGCTGGCTGAAAGATTGGAAATTCCTAGGTATCTGACTACCATACCCATTATCCCAATTTCTGACATAGGGTCTGTAAAATTGTGTAGGTTGATGAACGTACCCTGTATGCATCCCTTGAGTTCTAGTCCACCCAAACCCATTAGGATATGTTGACTGTGTGGGGTAGTAGGACTGAACTCTAGGTGGATTAAATTTGTTGGGCTGACTCCTGAAAGCATTTTGTCTTCCCTGCACTCTTGACCCTGCTGACCTGTTCACAGGTTTTTGTTGGGTCTTTTTCTATGATGGTGGTGGTGAGGACTTTTTGGCATTGACATGGGGTTTGCTTGTCTAAGCAGGCTGACCCCTAACCTTGGGTTGAGCACTAGAGTTAGGTTTGGAAGTGCCAATTCTACTAGGCTCACCAATTTTCTGTTTGCCCTTCTCCTCTGCAGTGGGCTGTTTCAGATTCACATTTGTGTTCACAGCATTATTAGAATTCATGTTAATTAGAGGTCCTCTCTCCTTTTGTGCAACAAAGGAAATAGTTTTCATTCCAAAGCTCTTAGTTGCACTAGAGTTAAATCCTAGGCCCTCTCTCCTGAAATTAACCTTCGACCCCAATAAAGCATTTAAGTTTTCAGATCCTTGGGTCATTTTCTCAATGGTTCTCAACTTATCCTCATTGTCTTTCTGAATTTCATCAATAGACTTTTTCAATTCATTATTTACATTGAGGACAGCTTCATATTTTTCAGAGACAATTTTTATCTCACTTTCATATTTCTAAATTTTCAGCTTCCATTCATCAGCTTCTTTATCTAACCTCTCATTGTCTTCTTTAGAGGCTTTTAACTCATTTCTGATTTCATCTAATTAAAAACATATGAGTTTCAAATTTTTATTCTCAGATTCTAGACATGCAATTATATCAGTTAGAGTTTTATCATTTTGCATGGAATTGATCTTTCTTCTTAGATGCCTGTTCTCTTTTCTAATATCATCAGCTCTATCAGCTATGTCATGGTAAGCATCTACCCAATCAACAATTGTGAAATTTTCAAATCTAGTGATTACCTCATCTGAGTCCTCTTTTATGTCTTCTGAGCTTGTTGCCATAAGGCAAATGGGCTTCTCAGATTCGGCTTCACTGTCTGAGCTGCTACTGAAGGAACCTTCATCTTCATCACTCCAGGTACTCACCATTGCTTTCCCTTTCGTGTTCCTTTTCTTTGACTTGTCCTTGTATTTCTGATTATCTGGACAGTCAGCTTTCAGATGGCCCGGTTTCCTGCATTGATAACAAGTGTTAGTTTCAGTTTTCTTAGCAGGGTTATGCTTATACCTTTTATCCCTTCGGCCGCCACTGTATTTCTTCTGGCTGTATCGTCCTGCTCCTTTCCTGAGAAATTACCTGAACTCTCTGGTCATCATGGCCATCTCAGAATGAGTCATATCTTCTTCATTCAGGCTCTCATCTGATGATGAACTGCTGGAGCTGGATTTGCTGGATTTGCTGGAACCAGCCTTCAGCGCTATCGGCTTCTTCTTCCTCTCAGCTTCTTCCATCTTTGGCATATTAATCTCATATGCCATCAGCGAACCAATTAGTTCATCAGCTCTTGTATTTCGTAAGTCCCTTGACTCCTCCATCACTGTAGCTTTAGTATGTCAGGCATGAGTCAAGGAGCGAAGTATCTTCCTCACCACATCATATTCTATCTGAGGTTTCCCGAGACCTCTGAGACCATTGGTAATGATAGTCAAACGAGCATACATTTCACTGATGGTCTCGTTCTGCTTCATCTTGAAGGCTTCGTATTCTGACACAAGGAGATTAGCCTTCTGCTCTCTAACCTGAGAGGTCCCTTCATGAATTACTTCCAGTGCATCCCACATCTGCTTAGCTGATTTGCAGGCTGATACGCGGGAGAATTCTATAGGGTGCAGAGAGCACTGAATGGCGTTTATGGCACTCCAATTCAGTGTGGACCTCCTGATCTCCTCCTTGGTCCAGACCTCCTCATTAGGGGACAGCTCATAAGGTCCCTTGCTGACTACCTTCCAGATATCGTAATCTTTAGCCCTCAAAAATACCTACATACGATTCTTCCAGTATGCGTAGTTAGATCCATCGAAGAATGGGGGCTTTGTAGTTGAGTGTCCTTCAGCTATCATCCCTCGAGCATCCATCTCTGCCTTCCTCTTCGGGCGATGAGTCCCTGTAGAAGAGTATGGCTCTGATACCAAGTGTTATGTTAGATGGACGTAGTCTATCTCCACGAAGTGTGGATCTAGAGGGGGGTGAATAGATCTAATGCCAAATTAAAAACTAGTATAAGCTCTAATGCGGAATATAGGCAAACATCAGTTAAGCCAAATGAAGAACCACTATGTAAAGGGTCGACACATGCAGCCACACAATAGAACACAAGCAATCTCACTAAGGTGCACAATGAAAACACAAGACCCACGAGCAAACAGATAGTAGGCAGCAATTTTAAGGTGGTTCGATCTCAATCCAGAGATCTACGTCCACCCTACACTCCAACTAGAGTGTGAATTCCGCTGACTAACAGCTTGAACAGCTGGGCAACACAGCTTGCCATACAACCGCTGATACACAGCTTTGCTGGGCTTTACAGCTTGCCGACCAGAGGAACAGATCCTCTGCAACAGCTGGGCAATACAGCTTAGCCGTCCGAGACCAAGTCTCGCCTGCTGAGGATTACAGCTTCACCTGTCCAGTGGAGACCTCCACTGCAATGCTGCCTCACAGCTTGAAGAAACAAGAGTATCGAAAGTCAAAAGACAGAAGCAAATGAAAATAAGAAAACCCGGAAGGGAAATAGCTCTCAATGAGCAAACATATCAGCTCTGGTATCTGAACCAAGAGACTGATTTACAGCCTCTCGAACAAGCTCTTTCAATCTCACTCTCTCAACTCATCTCTTCTCTCTTTCTCTTCTTCTCTATTTTTCTTTCTTCTTTCTTTTCTTCTCCTTTGTGGATCGGTGGCTCTCTGCTGCTTTTCGCTCACTGTATAGACTTTGCCCACTTCATCTATCAACCTTCATCTGAAGATGAAGACTTGTATATATACCAGCAGCAGGTGGATAAGGGCGCGTGGCTTCCACATTTCCCACCCAATGAATTCGCCAGAACCGAGGCAATTCCATCCACATGGCAGCATCCTGTGATGGGCTACTTCCACGTGTCACCATTACAGCACCTCATCCTCCTTGGATCACGAGCCAAGTCACCAATCTCTGTAAAGAATCCCTGTCAGACAGTCGAAATCGACTTATCAGCTTAAGTATAAACCCTATATAGACTTGTAAGACTAAATGCATTGTATAGACTTCACTGTATGGACTTGTGAACTCGAATGCAATGTACAGACTTCATATAAGAAGGCAACCGTTGTACATACTTGCTGAAGCGTCAAACAATGTGCAGACTTTGAAGAACAGTAGCCAGTGTATGGACTTAGGCAGGCTTCAGCTCGTGCAATGTATAGACTTCATGCAATGCAATGCAGATGAATGTATAGACTTCATGCAATGCAATGCAGACCAATGTACAGACTTTGGTGAAGCAAAGATTGTACAGACTTCAACTAAAAGATGCACGATGTACAGACTTGGCGATCATTCAACAGCCAATGTGTAAACTTCACGATCTATAGACTTTCCAAAGGAAAGGCTGTACAGACCTGAACAAAGCAAGGCAGCGAATGTATAGACTTCCAATGTATAGACTTGCCAACTGAGCGATGTACAGACTTGAACAAGGCAAGGCAGCGAATGTATAGACTTCCAATGTATAGACTTGCCAACTGAGCGATGTACAGACTTGAACAAGGAAACTCTGTACAGACTTGATCAAGGCAAGGCAGTCGAGTGTATAGACTTCCAATGTATAGACTTGCCAAGGGAAATGACGGTAAAGCTATCAGTGTATAGACTTCGAGTGCAACATCGGTAAAGCTACCGATGTACAGACTTCACCTCGATGTATAGACTTGGAAGTTCAATGAAGGATGTACAGACTTCACCTCGAGCATCTACAGTGCAGTGTATGGACTTGAAGAATGATGCACAGTGCAATGTATAGACTTCATGACTATGCTCATGCAATGTATGGACTTTGGAAAGCTAAGGCCAATGTATATACTTCAATGATGCGTGCTACAGTCCAATGTATGGACTTATGAAGAACAATGCATGACGCTGTACAGACTTCACTGATGCATGCTACAGTCCAATGTATGGACTTAGCTTCGTGCATGCTACAGTCCAATGTATGGACTTTGAATGTTGATGCATGAATAGTCCGTTGTACATACTTCCAATGTATAGACTTCCAGTGAGACGGACGATGTACACACTTTAGCCAATGCAATGCAGTGTATGGACTTCAACTAAGACGGACGATGTACACACTTAGCCAATGCAATGTAATGTATGGACTTCAACTAAGACGGACGATGTACACACTTAGCCTGAACCACTGTATAGACTTTCATGAGACGCTCAATGTACACACTTCAAGTCTAGTGTATAGACATTGCCTTAGACTCTAAATGAGACGGACGTTGTGCAGACTTTAGCCAATGCAATGTATAGACTTGCTGCGTTGACGCTGCATGAGACACTAAGAAGATGGAAAGTGTATAGACTTGAATGTTCTGAGGGAGTCAACCCATCTAGGAAGGGGGTCGACCCACTATTGTCCAGACTGTGCATGGATGTATTGACTTACGTTCTCAACAATGCACAAACACAACACAAGGCAGTGTATAGACTCTACATGCAATGTGTGAACTTTGAGTGTGTGTGCAGTGTGTAAACCTGTGAAGTGCATAGAACACACATACAATCTGATAAGAACAATTTCATCAAAGCATAAACAGTTGCCAATCAATCAAAAAAAGGTGTTGCCAAAGAAGTAAAGCATATGTCAACATCATCAACACAGAGGAGTCACAACACCCGCCACCTTCCCAGCTAAGCGGTGCCTTTAGAAGACCGCAGGAGGGTGACGTGCCTTTGGAAACCATGCCTTGTTGTCCAGCGATTCAGTACCGAGTCGGCGCAGTACCGAGTCGGCGCAGGACCGAGTCAGACCAGCAGGCCGAGTTCGACCCGAACGCACCTCCAGATTGCTACCCGTCAACCCAGGGTCGGTCCTCCCGGGCCCCACTTGTAGCCCTTTACCTCCCTGCGTGGAGTGGGCAATAAAATTCACTGTTGTAATTAAAATTTTACTGTTGTTACCTGGAGTTACCGTAACTGGCCGAGAACGTCTTCCCTACGCCCGGAGCGTGGAGGTAAACTCGCCCCCTCTCTTTTTCGTATTTTGCTTACCTCGTATATTTTTTAATGCCGCTGCGAGTGTAGGTTCCTAGCTTGATATATTGTTATCACCGCTGCGAGAGAGAGTGAGTGTAACCCGTCCCGTGACTCGATCCGAGTTCACGCGGAAAGGCCGATACCCGAGACTCACTGCCGGTTTCTCAACCGCGCACGGTCCCACGCATCCCTCGCTAGGGACGATTCGTGAGCTAGAGTCCTAGGTCGCGTGTCCGTCCCGTATCAGAACAACACCAATGAACAAGTGATCCGGAAGGTGTCATTAACGCTCTGTAAAAGGAGCCCAAGACATGCCCTTGGGGTGACAAAATCCATACGCTCCGAATATCACAAACACACACAAAAAGAAGATAGATACAATCAAATCTCTGGCTCGATACCCTCCAACGCCGCAAGGTGTGAGTTCGCAGCTACAAGCTCCACCTCCAAGGTAGACAAGAGCTGAGTACTAGCTCCGGCTGTCATCTCGGCTGCCTGCCACTCAGCTCAGACACGCTCGGCAACCGCCTGCTGCTCCTCCCAGGCCTTCCTCAAGGCCTCAGCCCGGCTCTCCACCTCCCTCAACTGTGCAACGGACTCCTGAGATGCCAACGCAGTCTCCTCGGCGTGACTCCTCTGCTCAGCTACAGCTGACACAAGCTGAGCCCGCTGCTCCTGCGCCTCTAGGATCGCCGCTAGCCTCTGAGCCCTCTGCTCCTAAGCCTCGAGGAGTCGCAGGTACTCGGCCTAGATCCCGGCTAACCTGGACATCCAAAGATCGTGTGGGAAGTCGAGCGCATGGTAGCCCTGGGTGCACTCCCGTAGCTGCTGCCTCAGATCCTCTGGAGAAGGAAAAGGGTAACTCTGCGAGTAGCCTCGGGCTCATTGGAGCAGGGCTGCACCTGCACTCACCCCTAGCAATGGCTCTGGCAGAGAAGCAGAAGTAGGCCACTCGACCCGTAAATCTAAGGAGAGGTCTCCGGACGCGGTCAGTACTCCAGTGGAACCTGCATAGTTCTGACAAACACCAGAGGGGGTGAGCAATACACGTAAGACTTCATTCTATGGATAAGGTGAAAAACCTGAGAAAAAGGAAAGGCAAGCCTTGACTCCTTACCTGAAGAAAGTCCAGCAATCCCTGCGGCGTCATCTGTCGGGGTCGTGGAGGGCAACCGCTCCTCCGCCTCAACAGCATCACCGGTCGGGGTCGGAGAGGGCAGCGACTCCTCCACCGTCCGGTCATCCCAGCAAGCACGGATGGGATAGGGGGCTCCTCTTGTCCGCCCTTTTCAGGAGCCGACGCGTGCCCCTCTCCAGACTCTGATGCTGCGGGCAACCCAAGAACATCAGTGCTCTGGCATATAGAGCTAACAAGCACCAAATGAGGATGGGAAGAACCACCGCATACCTCCAGAAGTGGTCCCCGTCGGAACCTCCCTACTAGCAGAGACCCCGAAGGACGAAGAGCTCGAGCTCGAACTCTCCTCTGTCTCCATCTCCAAGCTGCCATCATCTGAAGAGCTCGACGAAGCCCCCGAAAAACTCCCGGAGGTGGCTGAACGAGAAGCTCCTACAAGCCAACAAAGCAGACGAGGTCACCACAAGACCCAGCTTCATATAAGGGCAGTTCTCCAGCTAAGAGTTACGAACAGAAAACTCACCGGCTAGAGCACTCCCCTTCGAAGCATTCTCGATGTCGATGATCTCCTCGTCGCCCTCAACTGGATCCACTCCCGTGGGCCCCTCTTCCACCACTTCAGCCCTATCACGGGGTAGCTTGCCATCTTTTAGAGGCGAAAGAGCACCTGTAAATAATGCCAATTGGATCTCAGCACTAGAAGATAATCAACACAAAGGGCTTAACAGAAATGATTAAGTCCCCAACTACATACCTGAGGGTCCCATGCTCGAAGACCCGACCAGCCCCACAGTACAGGCCGACACCACGGATGGCAGGGAAACATGCTCCACCCCTGCCAACAGTTGTGGTAACAGACTAGACACTTCTTCAGCCATGGACGACATTGAAGCACTCCTCCCTTTAGGCTCCCCCTCAAAGGAGGGAAGGGACACTGATGGGCCAGCACGGACTAGCTCCTGAATCATCTCCAGAGTGGCGGTTGGATCCTCACCTGGCAAGTAGCAACATAAAATCAGTCAACGTTTGTAGCCCAGCGATTGTACAACGCGAGGGCAATCCTCTCTATAGCGGTTCAATACTTGCCCGAGCCATCCTGGGTCACTACGGGCTCCTGCCCGTCAACAGGTGGGAGCACCTCACCCTGTATCCCAGAGGGAGATGCGGCCTCCGATGCCTCGGCAACCTCTGCATGGCACCAGCAACTATGTCAACTCCCAGAATCAAATATAGCCATAAACACAACATGCTCGGTCTTAGAATTATTTACCTGGCTGGGCATCCTTTGAAACCTTCCATGACTCAAAATCTGGGAAGGTCTCGACATTGGGGGCAATTTCATCCATTGGACGAAGGAGCACCTCCATATCTATCTCGCAATTGATCCCGTCGTCAGGTAGTGGGTCGACCTCCTGAGGCGGCGAGAAGGCCGCGTCAGCCCCGGCCTCCAGTGGCGCTGTGAAAAGCAAATTCAATTACACCAGGTTAACCGATCATAAAGGCTGAATCAATATAAAGCAAGCAGGCAGATATAGCACATACTCAGAGCCGGTTCCGCCTCAATGTGTTCCCTGGAAGTTGGTCCCCGAGAGGACTCGTCAGCCTCCCTGACTCTGGTCTCTACCCGGGGGCGTTTCCATCGGGGCTGAAGGGCCCCGTCACTGTCCCCGGAAGACATCCCCGTGGAGGGGTGATCCCTGTCCGCCACAGAACTTGCCAATAAACACAACCACATAAGATGCCTCAGCCATGTACCCTAGAAAAGAACAAAACGGGGGCAACAGACTAACGGAGAGGTCCTACCTGAAGCCACAAAGGGGGTCAGTGGCAAAGGAACCAACTGCTCCGGCTTCAAGCCTACGACCTGTGCAGCCTTCGTGACCGCCTCCTTCACGTCCCTCAGGGTGTAGGCAAACTCGATGAGAGACACGAGCTCTACGGGTCCAGCCGACCCGATCGCATGGGTGATATGACGCCTCCAGTCGTCGATCGCCGCGACTGTAAAACTCTCCTCAGGGGGCACTCGGTCCAGTGAGCCCCTTTGCTCGAACCCGCAATCAGATAAGAACTAGGTCCACCAAGTCCTCGGTGCATCGGGTCGAGGCGCCGCCGCTCCAGTACCTCCAGGCACCGGTCGCGCCTGCCTGAGGGGCTTCAGTGCCCCATTGCCGCGCCGCCCTACAGACAGTGAGCCTCGGCTCCCCCGGGGTGCCAACCGCGCCACCTTCCGGTTGATCTGAGAGAAGCGAGTCCACAGGTACCCATCATCTAGTGCGATGAGGGGTAGATCCTCCCCCAAGAGATGGGTCTCCTCTGCTTTTCGGACCGCCAAGGCCTTCTGCCAATACTGGTGACTGTGGTCGAACCACCACCTGGCATAGTGGACGTCGAACCGTCCCCTGCGTTCCGGCCCAACCGTCGACAGTCGCTCCGGCTCTCGGCGACAGTAGAAGTCCCACCACGCCGCAGCTAGCAAATGTGTGTCCCGACCTCTATACTGACGACCCGCCAAAGGGAACTCCTAGTTCGGCGGGATCCCCTGGTCATACCCGAAGTTCCGAGCGAACCTGTGAGGGTAGTATGACTCTAGGAAGCTCGTCACAGACCGGTGTAGAGGCAGCACTGCTGGCTGAGTGCTCATCACCCACTCTATGTACAATGCCGCATCCGACTCCTGCTGGTAAGGAAGGGCGTAGGCCGCCCCCCCATTCGAAGGCACCAGAATCAGGTGGGAGTCCATGGTGTCACCGTCAAAGGGAATCCCCTCCTCGCCCCTGCCGGGCAAGTAGCACAAGACTCTCCTGGATTCCTCCAACTGTATGACTGCGTCCCTATCTGTCTACCCAGTGAAGCTGAATAACAATGGTGCTGCCTAGTTCTCCACGGACCCGCGAGACACCAACCCTGGAAACAGTAGGCCAACCCACACACTGAGGTAGTGGGTCGGTAGAAGCAGACTCTGCTCACGTGGTGCCGGATGTGCCGCCAGTACCCCCAGTCCCTGGAAAACATTGGCCAGAGCCGCCGGGGCTAAGGCCAGTTTTCGTCCCTCCGCCAGTTGGCATGCAGGCCACAACAGCTCCACCCTCAGCTTGCCATCCTCCCAGTGTGGGACTATGAACGTCGCCAACCAGTATGCCAAGAATGCGGCCAGGTGGGTCGCGTCCAGCAGTCTATGGGGGTTCCACCCCTCCTGTGGCGTGTAGATGTACCTCATGTATGTCCGGAAGCGCAGCTCCACCTCTGTGTACTCCTCCCATGGGGTCTGGTCTATTGTAAACTCCTGGTAAAAGCAAAAGGGTCCATTGTAGAAGTGGCGGACCCACACGTTCAGTGGCAACCTGGGAGTCTGCGCTGCTCTCTCTCTCTCTCGGCCAGGGACAAGTCCCTCCATGCCTTTAGTAAATATCGGTAGCTGTAAGAAACTCGGTATCTCCCATGTCCGTCGGTGTGGCTACGATGGAGGTCATCCAGCACTACCTCCTCGTACCCCTCGCCGCAGATCAGAAACCCACAGATCTTGTATAGAGACCACAAGTCTAACGAAGTCTCTCCCTCAGCCGTCGCTATGATATTCCACCTGCGGTTGAAGCGCTCTGCCAACGCCTGTAGAAGCCCCGTGTAGCAGGGGTACTCGTACAAGGTCGCAGTCACAGCATATCTGATATCAGCTCGGTCTAGTAGCACCCGATAGTGGTGTACTATGCCCATCAACCACTCGGTAGCTCCCTAGTAGTATCTATGTGACAAAATCACCGCCCAGCGGCCATACCAGCTAACAGCACTATGTCACAGAATCTCGGATAGAAGGTTGTGGTTGTCATAACCCTCATCGGCATACTCCAACCCTGATGGTTCCAATGCTAACCCTGGACTGGCCTCTGTCTCTGCCCGGTGGTGTCTGTGCAAATCCCAGGAAACGGGACCCATCACTCCAGTGTGGACTCTGAACTAGTCTGCTCTACTGAAGAAGCCTAGGCACTCAGTACTGGGAAACTAACACTGTCTCTAGTAGTCCCCGGAGAAACTCGGAAAGCCGCAGAGGATAATTCCGTGCAAATTGTCTCGGCCCACCAAGATCGCCCGCTCCAGTCGGCGACGGGCTCCAGCAACCCGATAGTCACCCTCCTCCATCACTGGCGGGACAAAGCGCCTGAGGAACTCGAACAAGTGACGGTCCAGAGGGAACTCCACTGGGTAGCCGCCGCTGTGATCATAAGTGTAAAGCCCGCCCGCCTCCAACGCGCGGGCCAACTCCACAGCCCCAACTCCTCTACCGCCCTCGCCAACGGGGCCCTCTGCCACAGCCGTGTGCCCCCAGTCGAGCTGCTCTACATTAGCCGCAGTGATGAGTGTGCCCCAAAAGGGGGCATGAGCCGCTCGGCCCTCCTCACCCAATGGTCCTCCTCCCGGACCACACCCCTCAGGACCCTCTCGTCCCTACCAAATCGTGCCATAACTGCAAGACAGAACACCAAAAATGGTCAGCACGCCAAAAATTCAACACATATAATATAGTAAAGCAAAAGCACATGAAGCGTCAAAATGCAACTATAACAACTCAGAAGAAGAGGTTCACGGGCCGTACGCCCTCGTCTCCGCCTCCAACATATGACCCGTCGGGGGCATTTGTTGTACCCGGATAATTTCCGCAGCAAAATACCCAGAAATAGAAGTTCAAGAATTTCCTCGAACACCTTCAAGACATGGGCTACCCGGCCCCTCCAACAACCCAGTGGGCCCGACCAATGGCCCTGACCCTCTAGTCGAGGTATACGGTGGCATTAGCAATCAATCGGGACCACTCCCGACCCCTAAGTTGCGACTTTGCCCGCATTCTCCACGACCACCCGGGGCAACCCGAGGGCACCCCGACTACAAGCCGCGCCATGTGGCACTCAGTGAAAAGGCTAGGGGCTTACCCCGAGACGCCTTCCTTCAACCCTCCAAGGTCAAAGGGAGACCTAAATAGGTCAACCACAGGCTTGGGAGGCCCGCAGCACGTGTATACGGCTCACACACGTGTGTTTGGCATTTGTCCAAACACCTTGTGGGCGCGTATGTTTCAACCCTTCTACACCAACCCACGGGCCACCCCGTGGTTCTAGCACACTAATTGGGTCCTACAACGACCCCCCAGCAAGCCGGGGCCACCCCCGACCCTCAGACACATGGCAATGAGCCACTTAACTCTAGCTCTCGGGCAAACCCGAGGTTACCCTGCCAACCCACCGTACAATGTGGCACGCAGCCCGAGGCATGGCCCACGAGCCTACAGTGTCTCCCCTTAGCTCCCATGAGCTCCCGCTCTCAGCCCAAGGCCGAATCCAAGGCCCACCAGTCACCTACTTGGCCCGTTTGACTACCCGGGGTGTGTCGGGCATTTGCCCGAACACCTTGCGAGCGGCTACTACGACTCAAAGAACAACAACCCCCACGGGCCTTCCGAGTATCCTTGAACCCCGTGTCCTTCAAAGGACATCCCCATGCGATGAAATAAGACCCTCGGGGGCCATCCCCCGGGGTTGCGGCCTGCCTAGGGTCCATTCGCCCCAGGGCGGGGCCGCGCCCCCATGGGAGGGCGAACTCCCCGGGGGCCGCACCCTCTCCCTAGCCCGGAGGCCCGACGGCCTTTCCCAGCCCCAGTTCATGCAAATTCCCAATTTTGAGGTGCAAAGTTCGCATTAGGATTCGTTCACTGTACCCGTACGTGGAAGGAGCCGCGAAGAACGTCTACGACGAATCACACGCACAAGCGCGACGAATCACACGCACGAGCGTCTCAGTCCGTGCACACAAGTGTATCCTCCCAGTATTTTTTGTCCTCTTTCTGTTAGCCAAATTAGGACAAATATCAACAAAAAATCAGATTTTATAGAGGTGGGGGCCACCCCCCTTTCTCTCTAACCCAGTCTGCCTAAACCCACCCCCCCTTGGGAGGTTTAGGCGGACCAGCCTGGACCCCCAGGCTAGTCCGCCTAAACCCCTTTGGTATTAAAAAAAAATTTAAATAAAAAAGGACCCATTTGGTCCGCCCAAACCCCCCCTGGGGAGGGGTTTAGGCAGACCAGCCTAGACCCCCAGGCTGGTCCGCCTAAACCCCACCAAAATTAAAAAAAAAGGATTTTTCCCCTCCGAAGAGGGGTTTAGGCGGACCAGACCAGCCCATGGGGCTGGTCCACCTAAACCCCCCATGGAGGAGGGGTTTAGGCGGACCAGACGAGCCCCTTGGGCTGGTCCACCTAAACCCCAACTCCCCACTCCGTTACACACACAAAAAAAAACACAAAAATATATAAAAATAAATAAAAAATAAAACTATTTGGGGGGTTTACCCGGACCAAGTTGAACCCTTTACTTGGTCCGCCTAAACCCCTCCCTCCAACCCTTCAAATTCCTATAAATTTCCCCCCTTAGAAGTTCAAGGGGCAACGGATGAAGGCTTGCACAAGCGAACACTCAGACGGACGAACAAACCCCCCGGCCTAACTGCCGCACCCTCGGACTCCCGAGGATTTTGGCAAGGGTCGGGAACGCGAGAAGACAAGTGTGCGCGCGGTTGGCTTGGTAGTCGGCTCACACACGCCGAGGGTATTGTAGATTATGGAAAATCCACTTAAGAAAAGAAGAAAAATAAATAAATAAAGCACGTGGTGCTAATGCGAAGTGTGATCGCCAGAGGGGTTACCTCAAGAAAAATAAAAGTGATCGCATGTACCTTGTATTGAGCGTGAGAGATTGTGGACTTTTCCTTCCTCCTTCTACCGACCGGCCGATGAAGGGGGTTCTTAGCTTGATTACCCTTGTAAAAAAAATAAACACACAAAACGAGTGAAAGAATGGATTAGCCAAAGGTGTGTAGTATCAATGTTCTAAAGATATGAAATCAAACAACTAAAGCATGAACACACCTTGTGTGTTTTGGTTTTAAACCCCTTAAGAGGAGTATCAATAGGTATGGAGAATATGATATGCAAAGCAAGATATGTGATGACTTTCTTTTAGCAAGATAGCTAATAGAAAAGAGTGCGTGAGTTAATCTCTAATGAAAACAAATACTAAAGGGAGAGGAGAATCCTTCTGCTGTGTGTGCAGCAGTAAAGGAGAGAAACAAAGAGATTGTTGAATGTTGCAGATGAAGTTCTCCCGTGAAAAGAAATCAAAATCAGTAGGAAGAAGAAATCACTTAGAACGAAACCTGCAAAACAGAAGCTCTCTTCTCTCGATTAACTCTCACGGTGATTCTTCTCTATTATCACCTTCTACCTCTTTTTTCTGCACTTCTCTCTTTTTTGCGCGAGGGGCACATCAAGGGATATTTATAGGCCTAAAAATACTTGTAAAACAAGGATTAAATCAAGGTAATGACCCTCTAATAAGAAACCCTCTTCCCAATCAAATACAATGTGTAAAATGGGGAAGGGATTATTACTGGAAAGAAGCAGGCGAAAAGGGGACGGAAGTGGAAATGACGACCTCTCAAAGGGCGTCAATTAGAAATGATGACATTACCAAAGGCGTTAATTAAAATAACGACGCGTACAGCGGCGTCAATTCCTGGATTTAATTATAGAAATAAAATACTTTCCTTATTAAAAATTCTGAAATGACGCCTGCTTTTCAGTCGTCAAACAATAGATGCCCCGAAGGGGGACGTCAATTCTTGATTTTTCATTTTTGCTTAGGATTCGTAAAATTCCAGGAAATGACACCACTATACATAGTCGTCCGTTTATTTAGAGGCGCCCTTGGCTATGCCGTCAATTAAATGATGCCCCTACTTGAGGCGTTAATTCCATTCAACACAGAAAAATCACAATTAACACATGGAAAAATAGAAAAACTTCATATTAAGCCAATATTGAAGTCCACTTTGGGGCGTCACATGATGACATGAAATTTACTCAACATAGCATCAATTTTAGCGTGTCTACAGCTGCCCCACCTTGGCGTCTGCTTTGCAAGGGAGTGAGACGGAATAAAGTGAAAGTGAAACAAGCGGAATGAAGTGGAACGAACTGATAAGTAGCTACCAAGGTGTGATGTGACATGCCTCCGACACTAAGCGTTGGAAATCTTTCCAAGATTCTGAATGAAGCAACTCGGATGATTACAAGAAAGCATTGATTGGCTGGATTAAAGAGACTAAACTAAATGAACTAAAAATGTGCGCGTGGGCACGAAAGGGAGACACCATTGGAGAGCGGTTACTAGCCAATGTGGACGTGCTACAACCAAGGTGGATTTGTAAGAAAATAAAATGAATTGAGATAAAGACCCAGCAAATGAATGCTTTTCAAGGAACCAGCCTGAGCGGCTTCAAGGAGAATAAAGTACTTGATTTGGAATGGAATGTCTCATGTCAACTCAATTAAGGGCGAGCGACCTTCATTATTGGCGTAATATGAAGATTTTCATCATTAAGCTCAAAGTCCTACATGATGCATGCTGGGCTAAAAGAAAAATTAAAACAAAACAAAGAATAGAAAATAATCAAGGATAATATTACTAAACCATCTAGATTTGGTCAAGAATCCATATCTCTAAGTTGACACTAAGCCGAAGCCTGTTTGTCCACGCATCAACTCAGAAAGTGGAACCATCGTCCCAAATCTTAAATGACTCAACGGCCTATCCGTGTGATCAAGACTCCCCTAGAATTATCACTATTTTTGATGAAGGGGAACTCAAATTCTAAGTTCATCAGAACCACAAGGTCCTTGATATAATCTAGTAGCGTAGATAACATATAGTAGAAATGCATACAAGAAGATGGTGATAGCAATGAGCATGTGGGGAACTGAGATGGAATAATGTGCAAACACCGTGGGGCTTGGATGATGATGCCCAGTCAATGGGACCATAGAGCTTCTTATACTGCGCTCAAACTTTCATTAGTCAAGATATAAGGAAGATAACAAGCAATGAATAAGGCATTTAAGCATAGCAAGCATAGCAAGGATGGAATTCAAGCATGAAAGCATGAATAGCATTGAATAACATAGCATGTATCAACATAGCATGTATCAAAGCATCAACAGTATGAGTTAAAAATATAGCATTGCAAAGCATCATTGTTTGTTGTTTGTCATGAGGATGACAATCTTGACATGTGAGATTGAGATTGGATGATCAGGATCAAGTAATGCCCAGTGGCAGAGTGATCAAGTGAAATCAGCAGGAGTTGATTAAAAGATTTTGAGATGAATGATCAATTAACACCCAGTTAAAAATTGGCAAGAGTACCTTGTAGGAGAATGATGTGCAGGGTGACAGGAGTAATGAGTAGATTGATGCTCCGAACGTGACTAGAGATTGGCGTGAATAATCGGAATGATATAGGGAGATGATAATAAAAATGCCCAGGGTGGCATGTCATGAGAATATCGGGAAGAATCAATAGATTGATGGCAATGAGTGTAGAGTACTCATCACGTGTTCTTGGTCCTTGCAAAGGAATTGTCTCTGCAAAAAATACCATTAGAAAAATATAATACATTTTTTTGGTTTTTTGAAGTATGCAAAGTTGTAGGGGTTTGAAAAGCATTTCAAATTTTTATGGATTTCAGAAAATGCTGGAATTTTTTTTGGAATTTTGAGAATATTTGAATTTTTTTAGATTTATTTGAGAATATTTGAGAATTTTTGAATTTTTTTGGATTTATTTGAAATTTTTTGAAATTTTTTGGATTTATTTGAAAATTTTTGAATTTTTAGATTTATTTGATACTTTTTGAATTTTTGTGGATTTATTTGAAAATTTTTGAATTTTTAGATCTATTTGAAAATTTTTGAATTTTTAGATTTATTTGAGAATTTTTGAATTTTTTTATGGTTTTATTTGAGAATATTTGAATTTATTTGGATTTCTTTGAGAATTTTTGAATTTTTAGATTTATTTGAGAATTTTTGAACTTTTTGGATTTATTTGAGAATTTTTGAATTTTTTTATGGATTTATTTGAGAATTTTTGAATTTTTGGTGACAACCGTGGGATGGTTAGAATGCACCGACTTTGAAATGAATGCACAGATGTTGCACTAGAATGCACTGATGTTGCAATGAATGCATAGATCTTAGAGTGTGTATGGACTTGGATTGCACTAATGCAGGATTCAGAGTGCTTGGACTTAGGAGTGTGCATGGACTTGGATGTATAGACTTGGGATGTAATGTATAGACTTGGATGAAGCATGCTTTGACTTATGATGTATAGACTTGA
Source organism: Amorphophallus konjac (assembly GCA_022559845.1). Lineage (NCBI taxonomy): Eukaryota > Viridiplantae > Streptophyta > Magnoliopsida > Alismatales > Araceae > Amorphophallus > Amorphophallus konjac. The sequence goes on along the minus strand of CM040120.1, from coordinate 207,890,068 downwards.
GATGTAATGTATAGACTTGGAATGTGTATAGACATGGAATGTGATAGACTTGGGATGTAATGTATAGACTTATGGAACGTGTAGACTTGTGATGTATAGACTTGGATGTAATGTATAGACTTGGAATGTGTAGACTTGGATGTAATGTATAGACTTATGGAATGTGTAGACTTGTGGAATGTGTAGACTTGTGGAATGCTTAGATTTTGATGCTTAGACTTGTGGAATGTTTAGACTTGTGGAATGTATGGACTTGGATTGCACTAATGCAGGATTCGGAGCGCTTGGACTTAGGAGTGTGTATGGACTTGGATGTATAGACTTGGGATGTAATGTATAGACTTTGATGAACCATGCTTTGACTTGTGATGTATAGACTTGGGATGTAATGTATAGACTTGGAATGTGTATAGACATGGAATGTGATAGACTTGGGATGTAATGTATAGACTTATGGAATGTGTAGACTTGTGATGTATAGACTTGGATCTAATGTATAGACTTGGAATGTGTATAGACATGGAATGTGTAGACTTGGATGTAATGTATAGACTTGTGGAATGTGTAGACTTGGAATGTGTATAAACATGGAATGTGATAGACTTGGGATGTAATGTATAGACTTATGGAACGTGTAGACTTGTGATGTATAGACTTGGATCTAATGTATAGACTTGGAATGTGTATAGACATGGAATGTGTAGACTTGGATGTAATGTATAGACTTGTGGAATGTTTAGACTTGTGGAATGTTTAGACTTTGATGCTTAGACTTGTGGAATGTTTAGACTTGTGCATTGCTTAGACTTATGCATTGCTTAGACTTGTGGAATGTTTAGACTTTGATGCTTAGACTTGTGGAATGTTTAGACTTGTGCATTGCTTAGACTTATGCATTGCTTAGACTTATGGAATGTACAGACTTAGCCAAGGATGCTTAAACTTATGCATTGCAAATGGACATTTAGACTTATGAAAAAGTGCATCGAAATGCATGTGAGCCAGCGGTGAAGAAATGACGACCGGACAGTTGCTGTCGATTACGGGAATGGCGCCCTCACAAGCGGGTATTATTTGAAAATAGTTTTTTTTGTCATTTTTAAAAATGAAAAAAAATGGAAAATGAGCTTTTTTTTTGTTTTTTTGAAAGTTTTAAATTTTTACGAACTTTGGAAAAATATATGATTTTTTTTGAATTTTGACTTAGACTTTGCTAATACAACATCGGAGGGATGTTTAAACCACTGTCTAGGGGTCCTCCTTCCTTCCCCTTTCGCTAAAACTGCCCAAAGCCGAGCGTGCATTAAAGGTGGCGCCCTACAGCTGACTGTCCTTGATTAACGGTGCCCCTACCAAGGCCATACCCGAGAAACATTCGGTCTTAGAGGGAGAAGAGAAGAACAATTGGAGATAAGCTTTATGCAGGATGGGAGATATCGAGACTTAAATTCCTTCCGGGGTATTACCCCTCAAAGAGGTGGTCTGTTGCGCCGGGGGTTTGTGCCTTTGATTTTTAGACCCTTGACATGCATACGACCAGGGTTTTCCCTGCGGGGACTTTGCCTCTCTTGACATGCCATAATTTATAATTTTACATTTATCGAAATCTTGACTTGATTTTCATAATAGCCCTTTTGGCGAGATGTATCATGAAATTTGATTTTAGTCTGGGTCAAGACTGTCCCTATTTGAGACCTCTCTCGTATTGGGGATTTTCTAGGTTCGTCATCTCATCCGTCAACCTCTTGCCCCTGCATTCGGCCGAGCAAAGAAGAGAAAAGACTTTCAGATATACTCATGGCATGGCCAAAGTAGCAACGGTGTTTTATCAAAGGAGCCAGCTAAGGACGCCGTGAAGTGTGTGCGGTGCCCAGCTAAGGGTTGCTCTTAACAAGCGGGGAGAGAATGTTGAATTCCCAGCATGGGGTTCTTATAACCAAAGTGCTGCATAGCAAGCCTAAAGACTCTTTTCAGTTTTTTTATTTTTTTTAAAGATGAAATTCAATAAAGATAAATTCCTAGGATAAAGGCTTAAAATATCACTCTTAATCATGTTAAGAAGCACTTCAGTTTGAAAATCATGCGTGAAGCAATGAGATAATGATATCATAAAAATGCTTACTTACGTCAACATATTACCTTGCGATCTTTGTTGAAGCAGCTGCCGCGAGAGGCGGGGTTGATCATCGTGGGATAGTCCTCTTAGGCAGATAAAAGGATTGGAAGCAAAGGATTTGGAAGTGGCTTAACAAGAAGGAGTGGTGTCAAGATCAGACTCAGACGAATAAGGAGAAAAGGAAGAGAGGCAAGGGCTAGAACTCCCTTGCTAAGGCGTGGAGACCCTGATCACATGGAACAGTCTACAGAAGGAGAGGAGAATTAGAAGGAGGAGTGAGGACTAAAGCCTCGGAAGCAGTGGGAGAAAGGGCAGATGCCCAAGGCAGTGGACGTGGAAGAAGTTGGGTCGGACCTAGGATCAGGAGGAATTAGAAGAAGAAATTGATAGAGGGAAAGAGGCGGATCCGGAGGGTCTGGAGGCAGAGGAGGAGAATCCTGAGGGGAAGAATAATCTGGAGGCTCCGGAGGGATAAGATATCGAGGGACGCGGTGCCCAGGGAAGAAATAGGGAAAAAGATGATGGAAGAGGAGGAAGAAAATGAAGGATGTGATGTCTCGGAGGAGCAGAAAGATGAATCGGAAGAAAGATGGAGGGTCCGGAGGTTCCGGAGGAGCAAAATGCCGAGGGACACGGTGCCCCGGGAAGAGTGGATGAAAAGGGTCAGGTGGGTCCGGAGGTTCCGGAGGGATGGCGAAAGAAGGGATGTGATGCTCTAAGAGAGGGGATAAGAAATCTAGAGTATCCGGAGGAGGAAGACACCATGGGGCGTGATGCCCAGGGAGGACGAGAGAAGAATCTAGAGGATCCGGATATGGAGGTGTAGAGGGGCGCGATGCCCTAAAAGGGAGGTCCGGAGGTTCCGGAGGGATAAGATACCGAGGGACGCGATGCCGAGGGAGAATCAGTAAGAAGCCCAGAAGATCCAGACGTGAGGGTGTGTAGGGGCGCGATGCCCAAAGAGCAAGATCCGGAGGTTCCGGAGGGATAAGATATCGAGGGACGCGATGCTCGGGGAGAAGAGAAAGATCCGGAGGTTCCGGAAGAGTGGAATCAGAAAGGGCGTGATGCCCTAAAAGGAGGGATAAAACACCTGGAGGTTCTAGGGAAATAGCAGGAAAGGGGACGCGATGCCCCGGGGAGAGTGGATTAGAAGAGGATGAAGGATCCGGAGGTTCCGGAGGAAGAAAACACCATGGGGTGTGATGCCCCAAGAGGACAAGAGAGAAATTTGGGGAGTGCGGATGCAATAGTTGGAATGGGGCGCGATGCCCTAAGGGAAGATCGGAGGGGGCACAATGCCCGGGAAGTGTAAGGGGACCTGGAGATAGAGGCGGAAGATATAGGAAACGTGGGGGATCTGGAGATTCTAAAAGGCTGTTAAGATACGGGTTTGGAAACCCGGGAAGTAAGAAGTTCATGTGGATGCAATAGAATGGATGCGATGAATGCATGGATGCAACAGAATGCATGAGATGCAAAGAATATGAAGAACATGAAGGGCGAGAGGATGAGATCCTCCTCCTTACCCTTGGAGTGACCCATGAAGAAAATGTGATAGACAAGAATGTGGATGGTGTTGAATAGAAGGTGGATAAAATAGTGGAAGGCCCCTTAGCACCAAGATAACCGCCCCTCCATGGCAGTGAAAGTGTATAGCCAATTGGCCCAATGGATAAAGCAAGAGCCCGTGACGAAGCTTCAATGGTAAATGACAACTCCCTTGAAGAGTGAAAAGTAATAGTGTGAGAGAGTTGGAAAGTTGGGATAGGAAGCATTGTGTTGCCCAGGGGTTGTGGCGTATAGGGAGTGTTGAACAAAATGGTCATTCGCCCCTTGTATAGAAGAAAAGGTTCAAGATTTGAAAGTTGGAACAAGGAGTGCCCTGCCCGGCCCTTGGGCACAAACTTACACGGCATCAAAGTTTGACATTCTCTCTTAGTGAGCAGTGGCGGGGACTTGGCCTCTTCGACCATGCTTGGCACAACAACCCGGATTGGCATCCGGCAAATAAACTATTGCATCTTGAACAGCATGGTCGTGGCCAAATCTTTCTTTCCCGGCTCTTGATCATCTTCGGCACAAGTACTTACAGAAGGACGCCCGTTCTGAGTAGTAAAGGGGGGTGAAGCGGAGGCGGAAGGTTCCATGGATGGTGGAGGTATAATGGAAGGTGTTGGAGAAAGGGTGAGTGGAAGCGAAGGTTCAAACACGTCGAGCTTCTCCCTTTGCTCGGAAGCAGTCGGGGTTGGCTCGAGTGCAAAAAGGGGTGGACCTTGCTCAGAATTAGCCACGGGTAAGGGTGATAGGTTAAGTGGTGGAATAGGGGAAGGGACTGGGAAAGCTGGTTTTGGCGTTACAGGGATAATGGAGGGCTGAGGTGGCGAATAAAGAGGAGGAGTAATAGAAGGCTCGGTAGAGACCGGTGGAATGGAGGCTACTGGTGTGGTTACGGGAGGTGAAGGTTTAGTGCGTTGAAAATGCCAGATGGGGCGAGAGGTGTTAGGGATAGGACGAGACTTATGGTGTGGCGGTATGGGTGATTGGAGTATCGACCCATCATCGTAACACCAAGTATTGGGGAGAAGAGGAGACTCATGGTGCGGCGGTATGGATGATTCAAGTATCGACCCATCATCGTAACACCAAGAGGTCTCATAAATGGGGGTTGGATCGGGGACTGTGGCATCGTCCTGAGCATAGGGGTCTTCTGGCAGTGGAGGAAGAGGACGGCAAAGGAAACTCAGAAGGGGTGCATCTCGAGGGGCTTCAAATTCTTGTACCGTCTCCAAATCTTCATCATTAAATAAATCCAACGGACGCCGTGGTGGAGGCAAAATGATAAGTGGTGGAGTATGGTGTTGTGGGGGATTTTGAGGAGGCAAATGTGAAAGTGGAGGCAGATGGTCATGATTTTGTGGAAAATTCTGTGGAGGTAAATGCGAAGGTGGAAACGGAGGGCCAGATAAATGAGCAGGGTGGATGAGTGGAGGGTGAACGACGTCCACTTCATTTTTGATATCTGGCTCACACGTGTTATTGATGCCATTCTCACTTATCTCCTTCCAATTTTTTTCTAACTTAGCGATGTTATTCATGAGATCATGAAGAGGATTAACTTGAGATGGAGGAGGAGCGGGCCGCGGGCTGGTGAGCCTCTTAAGTTGTTCCTCCATGGAAGCCATTCTATCAAAGATACGTTGCTGGGGGGTGTAACATGAGCAACAGAGGGTTGGCAACATGACCTCGAAGGAGTGGCTTGATATAAAGGCCGTGGAGGGGGATTAATGGGCCGACCCATAGAAGGACCCGGATGGGCCGGGTTGCAAGGAATAAATGGGCCTTGGGGCCGTGAAGGATGAGAAATAGAAGGAGGCGGGTGATGGGCTACTCGAATAGGAGTAGGTGTGGAGGAAGGAGGCGGGTGATGGGATACCCTAATAGGTGTATGTGTTGATGAAGGAGGCGGGTGATGGGCCACCCGAATAGGAGTATGTGTGGATGAAGGAGGCGGGTGATGGGCCACCCGAATAGGATTGGAAGGAGGATGAGGAGAATGAGATGTACCCTCAACAATAGCCTGAAGGACTTGGATTTGTTGAGGGGTGAGATGATCCAATGCACGGATGAATTGAGAGAGCTTCTCATCATTGGGAGGAGACGGTCCCGAAGGAATAGTGGCTCACGATTGAGGCGAGGGACCATGAGATTGGACATTGCCCATAGGTTGGGCAATAGCATAGGAATGAGGGCGTGGTCCCTTGAAAATATGGTGAGAATTATGATGAACATGTTGAAATTGAGGAGTATAGGATGTACTAGGTTGTGCATCCTCATGAACATAATTAAGATTAAACATGTTATTTTGTCTATCAAGGTAAGCCATTATGCAACCAAAGTTCAAGCAACATAATTTGCAAAGAAGCACACAAGTTGGAATGATTACCGTTGATTTTTATTTATTTGAACCTTGGTGAATTAATGACTTTTAACAAACTTTCGGAATGATTCACACAAGGGAGGAACCTAGTTTCAACAAACTTTCGGAATGATTCACACAAGGGAGGAACCTAGTTTCAATGTAAGTTTACTTCGATGCCAACTAGGAACACTCTCTCACCATGCATAGGCCAACTAAACCCGGGACTTCAAAGGTACAACCTGCCAGGCGTCCGTGAGGGAATCCACAGGTGCGGGGACTTACGGAGGCTTGGTTTAGGAATTTCCGGTCCAATGAGACGGAATGCTCAAAGGAGGGTCCTTCCTTCACCAAGAGGGTGTAAGATCTCCTAAAAGGTGTGGGGAGAGGAGGTCTCCCAAACCAATGCAAATGGCAATGCAAAAAATAAAAATAAAGAACACAAAATGATGATATGATATTTATAAATGCCAATGCAAATACCAATGCACCAAATCCACAGAAGAAGCACAGGATATATATATGATATCCATAGGCTAAATATGATATGCACATGATGTATATAGAAAACAGAAGATGATACTCAAAATATGATACGCGATGTGCAAACAGGATGTGAATGATGCTAATGGTCTGTGAAAGATAATGGTATGATAAAACAGAAACTGTGAAATCTGAGACCACCAACGTATGCAACAGGGAATTGGCGCCTTCCCCCTTCAATTCTTAAAAAGGGTGCCCCCTCCAGGGACGTCACTTGTTCCTCAAAACGACGTTAATGGCGAGAGAGCTTTAAACAGTGAGGGAAATCAACAGGAAAAGACCTCACAAACTCCACAAATGGCAATCATAAAATAAGAACAAAGCACCACATGCACTTCCTTTCTTAGAGATGGATAGATAAATGAAATTCTAAATAAATCTATCAAACTAACAAATCACATAGGGAGTATAGGGAGTGAGAAGGAGGGAGTGTGCTACGTGGAGCACTAAAGGAGGTGCACACGTGGGTGCAAAAGGGACGTGGCACACGTGGGTGCCCAAAGAAAAGGGTAATCAAAGAAAAACAAGAGAAGTCCCACCGTGATCGCCAATTTGTAGATTTCAAGAAATCCACTTAAGGAAAAACTAAGAAGAATTAAAAGAAAAAAAGAAGAAGAAGATTGAGTTAAAGGGGAGAAAAGGGGAGCATGCGAGGATGCTAAGGGGAATGTGATCGCCAGAGACGCGAGGGCCTCAAAGATATAACAAATAATCAATGGAGGGATCGCGAATATAAATACCTCAAAAGGATGCGGGGGAGATTGTGAGTGCTTTCCTTCTCTTCCGATCGGCCGACCGATGAAGAGAGTTTTCCTTTAGCTTGATTACCCTTGTAAAATTAACAAACACCAATAAAAGAATATGGATTAGAACCAAGGTGAGTGTAGCATCAAATTCACAATAAAGATGAGCATGAAAATCATGTATAAGAACACACCTTGTTGGGTGTTGCCCTTAAAACCCCAATGCAAAGGGAAGGATATAATATGATGAATGATATATGTATAAAAAAATAAAATAAGCGCAAGTGTTGCACTGGAGGAGGCTCAACGTGGTTGAGAAGGTGAAGTAATAGAATAAAAATGATGCATGCAGATGCAGTAAGAAGAATAGAGAAAAGTTTAAGAAAAGTTAGGAAAGCATGTGGATGTTCCTGGAAATAGATCAACGCTCGGGAGGAAGACTCTGTCGGATGAAGCGGTGAAGTGCAGGAGAGCTCCCCCCTTTAATCAACACGCGGTAGCACCTCCCCTCTTAATCGAATTCGGCCTCTCTAGCAAGAGCTGCAGGGGCTCTATTTATAGTGGAGAATGGAGTTTAAATCCAAGAACAATTAGGATAGCCCGGTTTTAGCAAGAGATAAACATTGGAAGGAGTTCCTCCAGTCATGGAAAGTCATTGGGGTCCTTTCCGAAGTTAAAAGGGGGCTCAAAATGAGGAAAGAAGAGGGTATGGGAAAATTTGAAATTCAACAAGAATTGACGACCGGATAAACGGTCGCCTTTTAAAATGACGCCCGTGGAGGCGTCGTCATTTACGGAATTGACGACTTTCAGAGGGGCGCTATTTAGAATTTAATACGAATTTCGATCGGATTTAAAATCTCAAAATATAGCAATAGAAATGACGACCGGACTTGGGGCATCAATTGAAAGTGACGACTTGCACCCCGTCGTGAATCAAAAATAATAAAAAAAGCCAAAGGAAATGACGACAGCGCATTCGGGCGTCAATTGAATTGATGTCCGTGTGAGGGTCGTTCTTTCAAAACATGCAAAACAGGGCCATTTTCTATTTCTCAATATTATTTTCTCATATTTTAGGTGGACGTGCATCTAATTGTGCTGATTCCAATTACTATTTTTTCGTATTTTTTTGACATCCGGAAGGCCACCAAATCACCCCTGAAAGATGGCCAGAAATAATAGTAAAATAATCAAATTTGCAAATGACGCCCTATACAATGTCGTGACTTTCCATTTTTTAATTTTTTATTTGATTAAAATCAAAATAACGCCCCTTGCTAAGTCGTCAATTGATTAAAAAATCTGAAAATTCTCAGAAAAATTCAGAAAAATGGGAAAATGAATGTAATTGATGCCTCTTCAAAGAGGCGTCATTTTCCTAATGAATGTAATTGACGCCTCTTCAAAGAGGCGTCATTTTCCTTTTAATTTTCTTTAATTTTCTTAAAAATAAATGACGCCCCCCCTCATGCCGTTAATTCTGAAAAATTCGAAAAAATAGAGGAAAATACCCAAAAAATCCAAAAAAATAGGGAAAATAAGAAAAGAGAGAAAAAAGGAGAAATCTAAGAAAAGTGGGAAAAATCACTCAAAAAAAATTAATTTGAGGGTCAAATTGGGGTATTACAAGGTAATATGAGATGCACTCACAGTAACGTCAATTTTAGTGTGTCTACACTACTTGGGGGCACAAAAGTAAAGAGGCCTACCTCCCAACCTAGGGGGCAGATGAAGAAAAGCTACACTCCAATCTGGGGGCACGTTAGGAGAAATACTACCTAGTCTGGGGGCATCAATGAGAAAGGAAGAGCAGAATAAAAAGAACTATCACGAGGTGGACGTGGTCTTCGAACCCGTCTCTTCACACTAAAGAAGAAGAGAGGAAAAAAAAGAAAAGACACATGAGGCAGACGTGGTCTTCGAACCCTCCTCTTTACATAAAAGAAGAAAAAAAGGGGAATAGTCATCAGGCAGACATGGTCATTCCACTCTCCCCTCCACATAAAAGAAGATGAGAAGAAAAGAAAGTGAGCCTTGAGGCAGACATGGTCTTTCACGCTCTACCTCCAGCCATCCAACAAATAGACTTCTCATGGGGTCGGTGCCACAACCTTTCGTCTAAACCGACTAAACCTTCCGTCGACGGGGCGTTAAACCGACTAAACCTCCTGCCGACGGAGCGCTAAACTGACTAAACCTTTCGCCGACGGGGTGTTAAACCGACAAAACCCTTCACCGATGGGGTGTTAAACTGACAAAACCCCCCGCCATCGGGGCGTTACACCGACACATATTCCGTCATCGGGGCATTACACTGACAGATATTCCGCCATCGGGGCGTTACACCGATAGATATTCTACCATCGGGGTGTTACACCGATAGATATTCCGGCATCGAGGCGTTACACCGACATATATTCAGCCATCGGGGCTTCAAGCCGACAGCTATTCAACCATCGGCCTCCGAGCCAATAGCTCTCCTGTTATCGACCTCCTAGTCGACATCTATCCAATTATCGACCTCCGGGCCGACAGCTATCCACTTATCGGCCTCCGAGCCAACAGCTATCCCGTTATCGACCTCTTGGCCAACAACTTATAATCATCGGCCCCTGAGCCGACAGCTACCCTACTATCGGCTCCCAGCCAACAACTTCCCAATCTAAGAATCAACCCTTCACTTTGGTTCGGATCCTTCCCCGTCTAAAGAATAAAAAGAAGACCCTTATCCTCGACTCTCGTAGCCGCTTCCCCAAACATCCTTGGCCCATGTAGCCTGCTTCCCAACTTCGGCTATTTGTAGCCCGCTTCCCAATTTTGGCTCTTGTAACCTGCTTCCCGATTTTGGCTTGCGCAGCTCGCTTTCTGACTTTGGCCTTTGTCGCCTACTTCCCAATTCTGGCTTTTGCAGCCACTTCTCCCAACTCTGGCTCTCATAGCCTACTTCCTAAAATTTCTAGCTCTTGTAGCCTACTTCACAATTTCGGCTCTTGCAGCCCGCTTTCCAATTTTGGCTCTTGTAGCCTGCTTCCCAACTTCGGCTCTTTGCAGCCCGCTTCCCAATTTTGGCTCTTGTAGCCTGCTTCCTAATTTCGGCTTGCGCAGCCCGCTTTCTGACATTGGCCTTTGTCGCCTACTTCCCAATTCTGGCTTTTGCAGCCACCTCCCCCAACTCTGGCTATCATAGCCTGCTTCCCAGAATTTCTGGCTACTATAGCCTACTTCCCAATTTTGGCTCTTGCAGCCCGCTTTCCAATTTTGGCTCTTGTAGCCTGCTTCCCAGCCTCGGCTCTCGTAGCCCGCTTCCCTAACATCCTTTCGGCCCTTTGCGGTCTGCTTTCCTAATACCTTTACTACCACTACACCTATACGTAACGACAGTATGTTCTTACGCAAAAAAAAGGAAGAAAGAAAAAAAAGAGACCAAAAAAAGAGAGACAAAAAAAATGCTTGGCTCCCCTGCTTGCATGCTTGCTTATAATATAGAATAAGACACTTCCCTTGAATTTTCTAGGACCATGTTTCCTTGCTAAATAATATCACCTCGATTTCGGATGCACGCGCGTCACGGCATACGCTCGAAGGGAGCCCAATTATGGCGAGTGCACACGTCAAGGGGAAGAGTCATGGCTAAATTGCTAAGCCCAACTCACAAAATAAACCCGAGGCAACACTCTCACACTTCACATTTAATGTGTTCAATGGTCTTCAACCATAGGGATTGCCCGACTTTCTTCTTAGCACTCTACGGATGCTTGAATTTCTGCACTCACGTGAAAGGTAATCGTGAGGAAAAGGTTGCCTACCCCCACTTAAAAAAAAGAGACAAAAAAATTATATATAAAAAAAAAGAGAAGAGAGGAACGTGAATCCGAGTAGCCAAGAATCTCCACTGAAACAAATGAGGAGACTCACGTGAAATGGTGAAGCAAATTTCAATAAGGATGAAGCCTAATAGCCGGGAATCTCCATTGAGACACATGAGGAAACTCGCGTCAAACGGTGGAATCTGCAATAAAATTATGACAAGGACGAATCCTAGTAGCCGGGAATCCCTACTGAAACAAATGAGGAGACTCACGCCGAACGGTGAAATCCGCTACCAAAATAAACAGATGGGGGCTGTGCGAAGCTACCGAAATTGAAAGCCCGAAACCCATGTATAGGCGCTAGAGTGAACCTCGAGTGTTGCTTAGAAAACCTGCATATCCTTATGTTTAGGGCTTTTTGCTCACATTTTTGCTCCTCCACTCCATAGAGAATTACCTCGGGTGAAATGCGTGAATTTAAGCTATGCATGCAAGACATGCGATATCCTCTTGACGGGCGCACCACCCCTCAGTTGTGCCTCGTGGCCCGCACCGTGTCTGCGAATTATGGGTGATGTCCCTATCCTATCCCCTATAGAGGGAGCTACCTTATGTGTATTTTTATGTTATGCTTGCTAATGAATGCCTGCATGCTCGAATAAAGGAAATAATAATACAAAAAAATGAATTTCAGCTTCTGCAGCCTGCCTTTCCGATTTTGGCTTGTGCAGTCCAACCATTGGCCTCCATGGCCTACTTCCCGTCTTTACGGCCTGCTAGCCTCCCAACTTCGGCTTCTATAGCCTGCTTCCCCAATTGCAACCTTCACGGCCTACTTGCGCAACACCCATTCCGGCCCTTGCGGTCCACTTTCCTGGGTTCGGATTTCACAGCTGGTACTCCTGGCGCATTAAAGAACATCAAATCTTTTCACTTTAGTTCGGACCTGCCGTCCAGCCGCAGAACAAAAAGATTCTCTCCACTCTAGACCGGACCTTCCGTCCGGAAAGAGAACAAAAAGATCCTTTCACTTTGGCTCGGACCTGCTGTCCAGCCGGAGAGCAAAAAAAAATGATTCTCTCCACTCTAGATCGGACCTTATGCCCCGCTAGAAAACAAAAGATTCCTTCCATTCTAGATCAGACCTTATGTCCAGCTACAGAACTAAAAAGATTCTCTCCACTCTAGATCGGATCTTCCATCCGGGTAGAGAACTAAAATAGAATTCCCTCCACTCTGGTTCGGACCTTCCGCCCAGCTAAGGAATTAAAAGACCCTTCATACAGCTGGTACCCCCGGCGCATTAAAGAACGAAACAACCTTTCACCCTGGCCCGAGCCTGTCGTTCGGGTAAGAAATCATCCCCTTTTCCTTGCGCTAACACTAGCCCGTGTCAGCGACTTGACCACCTCTCCGTCCCGTCGGGCGATGAATATCCTTTTTGGAATCAACAAACTCTTCTCTCCGTCCCTTTGGGTGACGAATATCCCTTTTGATTTGAACCTCCCGTCCAGGCCATTGAATCAACAAGTTCTTCTCTCCATCCCTCCGGGTGACGAACACCCTTGTCGAATCAACAAACACTCCTCCCCGTCCCTTTGGGCGACGAATCCCTTTCAATTTGGACCCATCGTCCAGACCGGTAAAGGAATAAACCCTCCTCTCTGCCCTCGTGGCTCACTTCCCAATTGTTGGCTCCCACGCCGACAGCTTTCAATTATCGGCCCTTGAGCTGACAGCTTTCAATTATCAGCCCCGAGCCGACAGCTTTCAATTATCGGCCCTTGAGTCGACATCTTTCAATTAACAGCCCTTGAGCCGACAGCTTTCAATTATCGGCCCCCGAGCCGACAACTTTCAATCATCGGCCCCTAAGCCGATAACTATCTAATTATCGGCGTTTAGCCGACAGCTATCTAACTATCGGCATTTAGCCGACAGCTATGTCATTATCGGCGTCTAGCCGACAGCTCTCTCACTATCGGCATCCAAGCCGATAGCTTTCAGATTTATCGACGTCTGTGCCGACAGCTTTCTAATTATCGGCATCCAGGCCGACAGCTTCCGACTATTGGCATCCGAGCTAGTAGCTCTTCACTATCGGCATCCACGCCGGCAGCTACCCAAAGTTGTTCAAAAAAATGAAAAAAAAAGAAGAACAACAAAAGAGGAAAAAGAAGGGAAAGAAAAGAAGAAGATAAAAAAAGAAGAAAAAAAGAAGAAGAGTAGAAAAAAAAGAGAAGAAAAAAAGGAAGAAAAAAAAGAGAAGAAAAGAAAGAAAAAAGAAGAGAAGAAAAAAATCATCATCGAAGCCTCCGAGGGATGTCGACTCGTCAAGTCCCACCAGAGATCAACATATTTTAAGTCCCTCCGACACATAAGACAAGTGGCCCGGACCTTTCGTCTGGTGCCATGAACAAAAAGACCCTTGCTTTGGCACTTATCCCGTGTCAATGAACAAACCACGTCGGTCTCTGACACCCTGTCGGCATCGATGAACAAACTAGTGGCCCAGACCTTACGTCTGACAAAAGGACCCTTGCTTTGGCACTTACCCCGTGTGAATGAACAAACCATGTCGGTCTCCGACACCCTATCGGCATCGATGAACAAACCAGTGGCCCAGACCTTCCGTCTGGTGCCATGAACAAAAAGACCCTTGCTTTGACACTTACCCCCTGTCAATGAACAAACCACGTCGGTCTCCGAATCCCTGTCGGCATCGATGAACAAACATGTGGTCCGGACCTTTCATCTGGTTCCATGAACAAAAAGACCCTTGCTTTGGCACTAACCTTGTGTCAATGAATAAACCACGTCGGTCTCCGATTCCCTGTCGACATCGATGAACAAACCTGTGGCCCAGACCTTTTGTCTGGTTCGATGAACAAAAAGATCCTTGCTTTGGCACTAACCCCATGTCAATGAATAAACCACCCCAGTATTTCAATCTCCAGTCCCACCGGTGAATTAACCATCGGCTCGGACCTTCCGTTCAAGTCGATGAACAAAACACCTTTGCTTCGACTCAGACATTCCGTCCAAGTAGATGAACAAAAAAACCCCTTTGCTTCGGCTCGGACCTTCCGTCCAAGTCGATGAACAAAAAGAAACCACATTGGCTCCGGCTAGGACCTCCCGTCCAAGTTGATGAACAAAAGGACTCTGGGCCCACATGCGCACGCGGTGGAGCAGTTCCCTCATCTCTTCACTGAAGGAGTGAGCGCTCTCCCCCGAATCAGCACCGGAGCAGTATGCCACTAGCCCAGAAGAACAGATATCTTCTCAAAGAACTCTACACTCGTGAGTCCCGCGCACTCATCCCTCGCTTGCGCCACCCGCGAGTGGGGGGTATTTGTGGACGTCAAAAAATGTCAATGATGATCATACGGCATGCACGTCTCGACACTCGAGAGCAAGCCGAAGATGGAAATGCCGAATAAACCTCATGCCTCACCCGATTAGGACGAGAGCTCGCTTGGTGGTCCGCTACCCGTTAAGGAAGCCCCCGAGGCAGAAGATACGGCTACAACTCTCCGACCGGCCATGCCGAGAGCATAATCAGAGAAAAGTCAGGAACTCCGACACAGTCTCGGCATGCACCGAAAGTCACGCAAAGTCTGGGAGCGAGCCCCAGAAGCTGCGAACGAAACATTACAGAGGCCGTGCATCGCAACTAAAACATTCTGGGGATGCCACCATTCATATAAATAACCGTGACTTCGAAAAGAATTCATTCGGTGTTTAAAACGGTGCGGCAAGGCCCTAAACTGGCGTGCCTTCCCCTTTGCTTTGGTTTAAAACGGCGCCACCCATTTGCACAAGCTAAACTGGTGCGCTAATGTTGAAGGACCCGTCATGCCCATTATACAAGCTTTTCCTACAAGTGCTAAAACGGCGTGGCCCCCTTTGAGATGGTTAATATGGCGCCACCCCCCTTGTATGCTAAAACGGCGCGCTCATTTTGAAGGCAACAAAAAATGCTATTTCGGCGCGGTCACTATTCCCCCGCGCTGGATTAGGTGATTCAAACAAGTTGTCCTCCTTCGAACGCCTATACGGCACGCAACCAACCCATCCCGTCATAACTCTGGTGCTCTGTTTCGCATCAGAGGACATTCAATGCTCAAAGCTGTGTCTCCTCCTTCGTTCGACAGTGAAGTGGCAGCGATGGCAGAAACACGCATCGATAGCAGTAGTAGCAGAAGTTCTTCCGGTAAATCCGCAAATGTCCTATCCTCGGACGAACAACAGTTTACGGCACCAACCACTGGATGCCACCGCAGACGAATGAAGTGGCGGGAGTTTTTCTTCCGTTCAAGCAAAGAAAGGGCAACCCATTCTATATATACTCCGCCTGTTCCACGGAGCATCTCTCTCGAACTCCCGGAGGGCGACTGAAGAGAGAAGAGAAGGCCACCCAAAGAGAAGGAAACTCCATCCATCCATGCCGGAGAGGTGAAGGAAAGAGTGAAAGAGTGAGGGTGAGAGCAAGAGGTGAGCACGGAGGGGGAAGAGCATGTGCTCCGTCCCCCCCCCCCCGTCCATGTATCTCTTTCCCTTTTCTCCCACTGCAATGTATTTCTCTTCTTTTGAGATGAAATCTCTTGGGTTTGCGCCTTTTTCCCCCTTTGGTGGATGAATAAACAGAAGACCCTTTTGGCAAACACGATTATTTGTCTTTCTTCTTCTTTCCCTATTTCATCTTCTACTCATCCAGGGCCCTTCGAAGCTTGCTTCTCCATAGCGTGGCCTTCGAAGGAGTCCGTCAGGGGATGAACATTCATGTCCTCATGGCATACATTTGTTCTGCTTCATGAAACCATCACCCGTGAGCTGTGGGAGCTCTTGAAGGCTAGTCCTCGAGCTTTTCCACACTCACATCTAAGTTATCGGACCATCGTGAGGTCTGCATTTTGAGGTTCACCCCGGAGCAATCTGCTTGGTGTTCTTCTATTTTTCTCTAGCAAGCTTCAGTCCAGAGGAAGTGCTGCCCGATTTTTGCTAGGGCTAAGAAAAAGAGGAAACAAAGTTAAACCTCCTCTCTACCAATCTAATTTACCAACTGAATGAGCCACTCGACTATCAAATTAACTTGCAAGTGGAAGAAAAGAAGAAATAAAGTTTGAAAGAATGAAACAAAACTTCAAAGAAGTTATCGCGGCGTGCTCTTAATCCGGCGTGAGCTAATACGGCGTGGTACCCCCCCGCGCCGGTTTAGCTTCACACTCAAAACCATCTCCAAATCCTTAGAATGAATAGTGCTTATTCCGGTGCGCCATACTGTTCATTGGCCTTAATCCGGCGCCCCCCCCCCCCCCTTGTGTTGCCCTATCCGGCTCGCCCCACTTCTTCTTGGTCCTAAACTGGCGCGCCCCAGCTTGCCACCTTAAACCGGCGCGCCCCCCCTCCTTGTGGCTAAATCGGCGCGCCCCCCCTCCTTGTGGCTAAATCGGCGCGCCCTCCTCTTGATGCTAATCCGACGCGCCTCATAAAGGACAATTAACCAAATAAAAGAAAATAGAAGGCTTGAGGTTAGTAGAAAGAAAAGAAAGCATATAAACCATTCCTGTGAGAACAAACCATATAATTTAACAATTGGAACAATGATAATAAAAAATGTTATGACCAAGTCAGCGCACCCCAAGTCATGGTACAAAGACAATATCGCCTCTGTTATAATCAAAATTTTGTTCCGGGGCCTCCGCCCCCGGAAACCCCCGCATGAGAGGGTACACGTTGGCGAGTTCGGGCTTCACACTTAACTATCCGCTTCCCCGGACTGTGCGTAAAGAGAAAAGCAATGACGTCCCATGGCATCGGACGTGGACCTCGGGAACCCCGTTATGGCCATAGTTCAAAAACATCTCGGGCCAATAGTTCGTCCAGCTTGACACATATACTGGGATCTAATCCCGCATCCACATTAAACTTACCGTACCTACGGCAGACATTCGTACGGTTTTATCATCGTCTTCGATGTTTCAAGTACGGACTCTCGTTCGAATAATGAATGGTCCGTTAGTGACCGACATATATACTGGGATCTAATCCCGCACTTGCATTAAACTTGCCGTACTCACGGCAGACGTTTGTACGGTTTATCACCGTCTCTTACGCAACAAACGCGGACTTCCGTCCGAACAAGAAATGGTCCGCCAATGACCGACAAGCACGCATACCTTGGGACCTTCATTTCCCCAGACTGTGTGTGAAGAGAAAATCAATGACGCCCCATGGCATTGGACGTGGACCTTGGGAACCATCCCGATATGGTCGTAATCTGGCATTGCTCTAGGCCGATAGTTCGTCAAATCAGATTCGTTCGATTGGGATTCATTCCTCCTCTTTATTTGAAATCACCGTGAGCTCGGCATACATTTGTACGGGGTTGTTTCCATCTACGTTGTACCTTCAATACGGACCTTTGTCTTAACATAAAGCGGTCCATGAATGATCGACAAAATCTGAATGGAACAAGGAGGCTCTTGTCATACCCGGACCCTACGCACGGGAATATCAATAAGGCCTCCATGGGTCACGCTTAGACTTTGGGTCCGTCCCGATTATGATCATTGTCCGACCCGTATCCTCGGCCTACAGCCCGCTCCCTCTGAATACATACTGGTTCTGGGATCTGATCCCGGGACATTTTCCCGCTGCCCTTCGGCACCGGAAATATTAATGATGCTCATGCAAGTCTTGTTTCGACCACGGGGGGCCCACCGCAGTATGGTCGCGGCTTGATCTTGCACCGAGCCGGCAAAGTTGTTGGTTTCTGACCGCTTTACCTGGGATTTAACTGAATATTTCTCGTTCCTCTGGATAATAAGTTTGCCGTACCCCGGCATACATATGTTCCAGTTTTATCGTGACGATTGCGCTTTTCTTGAGCCAGACTTCGTCCTAACATTAAATGGTCAGCACATGACCGACATGATCTCGAATGTTTTCTTCTCACCCTCATATGGGGATTTCAATACTTCCTAATAGACCTTTCATGCAGTTAATTCTCTGGCCACGAGGCCCTGATTCCCGGTGATTAATCAAGGGTGTTCCCCTCTCCGAGGGGACATAATTAACGTCATACCCTTTATGGTACGGCGGGTTCTCAGTCCCGACACGAACCACACAATCATTTGATTAGTCAGATCGAGTGCACCATGGGCATCCTTGAAGCCTGAATAAATCGTCACTTTGTGACTGGCACGCCCATGCACCTTAACAAACGAATAAACCCACCGAATAAACTGACTTAAAGAACAAAAAAATGAGCGTGTCGAAAAGTGCGTCCACAGTACTTCATTTCCCGCGGATTTGGTACCCGTGGCAAGTCGAGTGGGGTTCTTTTCACATTTTGGGGGAAAATGCATGTTTTTGGGGTGTGAGCCCGATCTAGCGTTTTAACGCGTTAATTGGCGGTTTGAGGGCATCATTGAATGCCTAGGGGCTTGGGGAAAGATTCCCCCTTTGTTTCCCCATCACCCGGGGGTGATTGGGGCGTGAAATGTGTTTCTTCACGGTTTCTGCCATTTTCGGGTGCGGACTGAGAACGCACTCGCCCAGGTGGGCACGTTCTTAGAGGTCGTGCCACCCCGATAGAGCGCATTCATCGGGGAAGATGAATAGTAAGGCGGTTCTTGTCGCGCTACAGGTGGGTAGCGCGTTCCGTTCTTATCGCGCTATAACAGCATAGCGCGTTCATTCCTGTCGCGCTACAGGTGGGTAGCGCGTTATGTTTTGTCGCGCTATATAAGTATAGCGCGTTCTGTCTTGTCGCGCTATAGGAGGGTAGCACGTTCTGTTCTGAACGCGCTATAGGAGGGTAGCGCTATCTTGAGGGCTACCAGTCGGGCAGCCCTGGGCTGGTAGTCTATGGCTGATCGTGCCTCTTTTGGCCGTGTGTATCTCAGACACCCCGTGGAGTTCTGTGACCGTGTCTTTGGGTGTCCGGAGGTTTTGTTTACCTCGATTAGCATGTCCGTAGGTGTGGTGGGTCCGCGTGATCCCACGTGTTCTGGGTTTTCGTGTTACGCTTGATCGAGTCACCATGTATCGATGTGTGTGCGGTGGGTCTCCCCCCGCATGTCGTGAGTTTCCCTGGAAGATGATTCCTGAGTGGGCCATGTGTTTGGCCTTTAGACTGCGAGTCCAGTCATCCGGCCTGGGACTTAAGATTTCCCACTTTTCCCTGGGATGGAGAATCGGCGTGGCGGCTTGTGCCCTGCCTTGGGAATCATGCTTTTTTGCTTTCCGCGTGGGCCATGTGTGTGGCCTTGGACTGTGAGTCCTATCATCCAGCCTGGGGCTAGAGGTCCCTCGAGTTCCCTTTTTAGGGGATGGTCTCGGCGGCTCGTGAGCTACCTCGGTATTCATGCTACCATGGTTTTAGACCTAGGGATCAGGCTAGATTAACGGCATTGCGTCGTTGCGTTCAACGGTCTTGTTGTCCCACTGACTTGGCAAGCAAGAGGGGGTGAATTGATTGCCGCCTAATTAAAATTTTAGAAGGAACACCACTAGGGAAATTAATTATAATCAAATTGCAAATACCCACTACAAGAGAATAGCAGCCACAAATAGAGGATAGAGCCAGCAATGATGAACAAAGATATGGAAAAGATAATCGCACTCAACAACGATGCGAGAGATGATATAGAGAACGCAATCGAATCACACCTCACAAACGATGACAAGCAATCCCACAAGCATCAAACCACAGGACGCAAGGAAATTTTAGGTGGTTCGGATGCACTAGGTGCGATCCTACATCCACCCCTCTCAACTGAGAGGATTCCACTATAGGAGGGCTACACACATGCAGCACCCACACACACACACACACACGAGGTCAATGACCTCAGTCCACACACACACACGTCCAAACAAGGACAGACCACGGAGATCAAGTCTCCAATCACCCACACACAGTTTCTGAGTTCGAAAATAATAGAAATCAGATGAACATTAATCTAAGATCTAATGAAGAACAGCCGTGTGCAACTCCCCCTGTTTGTCTCAATCTTGGCGTGAGATGCTTTGACAGAATAAGCCGCTGCTTGCTGAACTGATGAAGACGTTGAGGTTTGGAGGAGGATCGGAGCAGCCTGAAGCAACCTGGAGCTCTTGAACGATGAAGCTCACTTGAATCACGACCTTCACTTCAAGGACAAAGACCCTCTCTCTAGTTCGTCCGCCTCCGCCCTTCTTCTACGGATGAGGCTCTTGCACGCACGAATTTCAGCGAAGGCTCTCTTGGTCGTGTTCAAAGGACGCCCTAATCATGGGCATTTATATCTTGGACAACGAGGCACTGATCTGGAGGTAAGAGATGTGGAATCTCTTCTTTGATTGGCCATTCGTGGATGACATGGCGTATAGGTCGTCCAGTCTTAATCCTGTGATTAACACACAATATAATAGTTAGTTTCACTTGTAGTGTGTTAAGAGAGTTTAATAGACTAAACCACAAGTTTACCAGTTAATCCCAATTGCAATCAAGTGATTAGAACATGAGGTATGGCCCACAAAATTTATAAATGAAATTATATTGCGGAATTCGGAGAAAATAAGAAAATTCAAGAGTGGGTCGACCCATCTGCCAAGTGGGTCGACCCATGTATCAAACAGATCTTGTTTCCAGGTTCTGCTTGTTACAGGGGTCGACCCCCTTTGATAGGTGGGACGTCCCACTTCTTCACAAGGGCCAAAAACAGGTTCTGTGAGAACACAGGGGTCGACCCCCTTTATCAGTTGGGTCGACCCATTTGTGCCAGAGCCAAAAGAGTGGCATCTGTTGCAACAGGGGTCGACCCATCTGTCTGGGGGGGTCGACCCACTTCAGGTTAAAACAGAAAAAGACATTAAGCACAACCAATTTAAGGGATTTTTGGTCAAACTTAAACAAAGTTATTCTAGGGGAAATTCTTACCATGTTTGATATGAATGAATCAATTCTACTCACCTTTCATGGAGATTCTTCATTTCACTTACCTTGTCTTCCTTCTTCCAGATTTCTGAATTTCACCATGGAGAAAGAGTGAGCTTGCTGTCAGCATTATTCATTCTCATCAAATAGTTAGTGAGATAAAGATTTGATCAATGAATTGGCATCTCAGAAGATAGTTGATCATTGTGAATGTAGAGTGTATCAAAGATGGAATGAATGAATGTGAAGCATATGGCCACTCACGATGTTTTATTCAATCTATTAAAGAACTTTGTCATCATCAAAACCAAGGAGGGCACAACAATCTCCCCCTTTTTGATGATGACAAAAAAAACACAAAACAACCCAAGCAATTTAAGCTAATAAAGGGAAGATAGAGTAATATAGAGAGAACTGAGACAATTTTCACTACTATGTCAGCCAAACAGACATGAGAGCATAACACTTATTTTCCAATGAGTGTCAAGGAACATCACTCCAGAATTCAACAGCATATCCATTTACTTACTGAACCATGAGCATATCAAGACTGGAACGTCAAAAACATAGCAACTTCAAAACAAGACATAGTAGGACATGATCACAAAATATTACTGTCAGCAAATTGCTAGTTCTCCCCCCCTTTTTTTTCATGAGCAAAAAAGGAGATGTGCAGAGCAGGTGCACAAAGATAAGCTGAGTAAATGGTGGATTTAAAGAAGGAACAAGGTAGATAGAAAGAAGATGACCAAGGAGAAAGAAATTGAAATGAGCACGCAAGCATCCAGACATGCAGCTTAACATATAACATAAGTAAGCAAAGGTGCTGCTAAGTAGGGTTTAAACAAAAAGGGCAGCTTCTCATCAAAAAACTGACAGCAAAGTTACTCCTAGCCAGACTAGTTGGGTGATCCGGAAACAGAATCCCTAATTTGCTGAAGCATTTGGGTTTGGGCATCAAGAGTCTGCGATATGGATTCAAATTGGTGCAGGAGCAGCTCATGATGCAGCTTCAGTCCACTCATATCCTCAGTCAACTTATCGACCTTGTGTTCAATTTGATCGAGACGAGATCCAAACTGCTCTTGTCCAGAACTGCTTCTAGTGGCTGGAGGGGGACTAGGAGGTGGCTCATCATCATCTGTAGCATTAGGTTCATCGTCTTCATTATTGTCATCACTTTCCTCAGCTTCCACTTGTTTTCCTTTAACCTTGCTCAGATTTCGAACTAACTGACCATCTGCATTTTTCTTGTAGCCCATGTTGTTGCAAAGACTTTGGGCAGTATAGACATCCTTGTCCAATAACTCTTCACAGATTTCCTTATCCAAGTCGATACGAAGATGCGTAAAAATAGCTGTTAACTGTGAAGCATAAGGAAGACTGCGTCTCTTTTCTTTGTAACATAGGAATATTAAGTCGTACATGAGACTTGAGAAATCAGCTACAATACCATTATAAATGCAGTGGAACAAAAATTTATGAACTTTGTTAACTTTGTTCCTGCTGCCTCCCCTGGGATAAAAGATGGTGGTGAAGAGATGATGAAGAATGCGCTGAGCAGGAGGAAAAACATTGGCATTCAAATCTTTTGGAATGTCATCTTCATCTATGACTACTGAGTCATCAAAACCCATCATAATTTTGTAAACAAACACTGCATTCAATGTTGTATTTGCTATGTTGGTGGTATGACGACTTGGAAAACCAAAGACTGTACTGAATAGCCCGGCAGAAACCATGACAGATTTGTTGTTTACTGCAGTGTAGAGCTTGTTGTTCTTGATCACCAAATTTTGATAAAATTGCAGAACTAGTGTGGGATAAACTTTCCGATGCTTAGACATAAACGATATCCATCTTACTTGGGTGTTCAGCAAATCAAATAGCTCAGGGACCAAATTTGTGATATCTTCAAGATTCATTGACCTTGGATGCCTGATTGGATGAGGATAGAGACTATGAAAGGTGGAACCTTGTAATACTTCATCATGTACTCTCTTGGACCGCAACTCTGATGTCTGTCCAGTATATATAGGGATTGCTTCGGGAGCTTCTTCTTCCTCTGAGCTCGAAGAAGGAGGATCAATAGCATACGAGGTTACCTTCTTAGTAGCCTGACGTCTTGGACGCTTTGCCATGGCCTTTGTCCGCGGAGCCATGTGAAGAGCCTGGATTTGAACCGCAGAACCTCGTCTCTCTCTCCTTGAGATGTAGGCGAACAGCAGACCTTGGACGGGAGCTTCCCTCCACCAGTCAGGGTTCCTTGACACCGTCGTGGGGAGCAGGAAGAAGAGACGTTGATGCCCGGAATGGAGGGTTTGGCGGTAGCCGCAGGGATGTCCGCCGGTGCGAGGGTTTTTCGGAAGGGCAAGGGAGTGGTCTTCCCGTGTAGAAAAGGTGCGGCTGGCTTATAGAGGAGATGCCCCGTTTAATAATGCTCCGGTCAAAAAGGTTGAGAAGGGGGTTTGACTGGTTTGCTTATGGTGTTTTGACAACAAAAAATAGAGGGCTCGACCGTAAGGGACGACCCATTGGGCATCTCATATTAAAACATTAAAAGAAGGCAGTAAATGGCAGAAGGATGGCCCACTGGACCTAGTGAGTATAATATAGCAGGATAGGTACCAAAATAGAATGAGGTCCTAGTGAGACATGCTACAGCAAGATCTGAGATTTCTGCTTATTTGACTAACCATTTTGTCTAGCAGAGAGTATACCTGACCATCATTTCGATTGAAGCTGCACTTTATTTAGCAAGGATCTAAACAGGCCCAAATAAGAAAGAAATGCAAATTTAGGTTATTTCAGGCAAGATGAGTTCAGACAATAATACTAGTAGAGGTTTTATTGACAAATGAGTGTGGCACACAATTATGCATATGCATGAGAAAAAAAATGATGGGAATAGTGATGTGAGTCAAATGAAATAGATGAGTACCAAGTGGGGAGTAAGTCTGAAAAGCTCAATGGAGTGAAATGGGTGATGAAGGTTATTAAAATGTATTATTTGAAGGCAGGACAAAAAGAGTATTTCATGGATTGAGTAGAATGCAGACTTGTAAGTCTATCTAAGTACTCTCCACTCTGCATATTCCTAGCTCTCTTCTTAAGGAGATGAACTTTTCTTTGCTAAGAGGTTTTGTAAAGATGTCCGCTAATTGTTTATCAGTTTCAATGTATTTCAACTCAAAGTCCTTTTTATTTACATGGTCCCTCAGAAAATGATGCCGGATATCTATATGTTTGGACCTTGAGTGATGAGTTGGATTTTTAGACAGATCAATTGCACTTTTATTATCACACATGATCGGAACACAATTCAGAAACACATCATAATCGACTGTGTTTGATCCAAAGGACCTGTGCACCACAACTGCTGGCAGCCATGTATTCGGCTTCGGCCGTTGACAATGCCACGGAATTTTGTTTCTTGGAGGCCCAAGGGACTAGGCAACCTCCGAGAAATTGGCATGTGCCACTTGTGCTTTTACGATCAAGAAGGCACCCAGCATAGTCGGCATCGGTGAAAGCCACAAGTTTAAAATCACATCTACGAGGAAACCACAGTCCTAGATCAGGAGTACCAGCAAGATAACGAAAAATCCTTTTAACGGCACTCAAATGAGACTCACGGGGACTAGCTTGATGCCTAGCACACAGACAAACTGCAAAGTGTATGTCAGGCCTACTAGCTGTTAGATATAAAAGTGAACCGATCATACCTCTAAATAGCTTTTGTTCAACCTGTTTACCTTTGCAGTCTTTCTCCAGTTTTATGCTTGTTGACATTGGTGTTGCATAGGATTTTGCACCCTCAAAATCATACTTCTTTAGAAGTTCCAGCAGATATTTCTTTTGATTGATGAAAATTTCATCCTCCCTTTGTTGAATTTGTAGCCCCAAGAAAAAATTTAGCTCGCCCATTAGACTCATCTCGAATTCAGCCTGCATCAACTCAGAAAACTCCTTGCACAGTTTCTTATTAGTAGACCCAAAAATGATATCGTCCACATAAACTTGAACCAGAAGCAAATCATTTCTAGAATGCTTAGAAAATAAAGTCTGATCAACAGAACCTCTTTTGAAACCATGTTCAATCAAGAAGGAGCTTAGACGTTCATACCAAGCCCTTGGGGCTTGTTTTAGACCGTACAAAGCTTTTTCTAGTTTGAACACATGGTCCGGGTTTTTTAAATCCTCAAAACCCGGAGGTTGCTCAACGAAAACTTCTTCTTTAATGAAGCTGTTTAGAAATGCGCTCTTAACATCCATTTGATAAAGTTTAAAATTTTTTGAGCATGCAAAAGATAGAATGATGCGCACGGCTTCAAGGCGAGCAACCGGTGCGAATGATTCATCAAAATCGATTCCGAGCTCTTGGCAATATCCCTTGGCCACAAGACGGGCCTTATTCCTTACAACCACACCTTGATCGTTTAATTTGTTTCGGAAAACCCATTTCGTTCCGATCACGTTGTGGTTATTAGGACGGGGCACTAGTTTCCACACTTCATTCCGTTGGAATTGGTGTAGTTCCTCGTGCATTGCCATTACCCAGAAATCATCTTTTAATGCATCATCAACACATTTGGGTTCAACTTGTGACGTGTGTGCAAAGGCATTCAGAGTGAGCAAGAGTTTTAAGGATGAGCGAGTTTTTATACCTTCATCTACCTTACCCAGAATGTTTGCTGCTGGATGGTCTTTAAGATATTTCCATGAGGGAGGCAGATCTGGATGAGTTGGAGGTGCATCCTTCAATTGTTCTGTGCTATTTTCCTCAGCTTCATGGTTCTTATCAGTTTTGGTTCCAGAAGTGGATGGATCTTCTTGTTTTCCCTGATTTGTGTCCCCTTGAGTTTTGTCCTGCAAGAAATCTGATTCTTCATTAGGTGAAGTGAAATTTTTGGAAGTATTCTCATCAACAATCACATGTGGAGTTTCT
Organism: Amorphophallus konjac; assembly: GCA_022559845.1. Taxonomy (NCBI): domain Eukaryota; kingdom Viridiplantae; phylum Streptophyta; class Magnoliopsida; order Alismatales; family Araceae; genus Amorphophallus; species Amorphophallus konjac. The sequence goes on along the minus strand of CM040120.1, from coordinate 207,864,059 downwards.
TCGATTACTAAGGTTCTTTTATTAAAAACTTGATAAGCCCATGAGTTGTTAGAGTAGCCCAGAAAAATTCCAACATCACTCTTTGCATCAAATTTTTCTAGATCGTCCTTACCATTATTCAATATGTAACAAGTACTCCCAAAGGTCTTAAAGTATGAGATGTTGGGTTTCTTACCTTTGTAGAGTTCATAGGGTGTTTTACTTACAAACGGCCTTATCATTGCACGGTTGACAATGTGACATGCCGTATTCACCGCTTCAGCCCAAAAATATCGAGGAAGATTCCGCTCACTTAGCATGGTTCTCGCCATATCTATTAGCGTGCGGTTCTTCCTTTCAACCACGCCATTTTGTTCCGGTGTCCTTGGTGCCGAGAAGTTATGAGTGTACCCTTCACTCCTGCAAAAGTCATCAAAATTTGCATTATCAAATTCACGTCCATGGTCACTTCGTAAACTAGTAATCATGTATCCTTTCTCGTTCTGGACCTTCTTGCAAAAAACTTGGAACTCCTGCAAAACATCACTTTTATTACTAAGAAATAGAACCCACGTGAAACGTGAAAAATCATCAACAATGACAAAACCATAGGACTTGCCCCCTAAGCTATGTGTCCGAGTAGGACCAAAAAGATCAAAATGCAATAATTCTAAGGGGCGAGATGTGGAAATGATGTTTTTGGATTTAAATGAAGATCTAGTCTGCTTCCCTTTGGCGCATGCTTCACAAACTTTATTTACATCTAGTTTTATTCTGGGAAGACCTATGACAAGATTATTTCTGCACAGTTTTGAAATAACACTATTGCTAGCATGTCCAAGCCTCCGATGCCAAACCCAAAAATCGTCGGTATCTTTGGCAACTAAACACAAAAGATGGCATGGAATTTCATTCATGTCAATTGTATAGACATTATTTTTCCTATGTCCTAAAAACTTTATTTCATTTGTATGACTATCTACAATTGTGCAAAATGAGGATTCAAAAGTGACTTTTAGACTACTATCACATAACTGACTAATGCTTAGAAGATTATGATTTAGTCCATCAACTAACAGAACATTGTCGATGGTATTGGAGTTATTTACACTTACCTTGCCAATACCAGTGATCTTACCTTTGTCGCTTCCTCCAAATGCAACAAGACCTCCTTCTTTTTCCTTGAAATCAGCAAAAATCTTCTTGTTCCCAGTCATATGCCTCGAACAGCCGCTGTCTAGAAACCAATGTGATTCTTCGGCCTTGAGACATCCCTACATCAGAACATAAGCTCAAGGAACAACTTTTGGCACCCACATAAGGTTGGGTCCATGCTTGTGAGATCTGTTAAACATGAAGGAATTTCTTGACTTATGAGCAAAATATTCATCATCCTGACTCATAATATTGCAATATGACATGACATGGCCAGCGCGACCACAATAGTGACAGAAGACTCTCTTTCCTCTTGATTTTCTTTTCCTAGAGTCTGAAAATTCATGTTGATGCTTAGCCGAGCTATCTTTCATTTTTTCTTGAGAAGAGGATTTGCTACTTGAGGCAGGCACAAAGGATACAAATGATGTCATTAATGTGCTTCCAAAAGATTTCTTTTTAGTCGGTTCATAACCGATTCCTTCTCTTTGAAAATTTACTTTAGTTCCCAGAACTTTCTCTAGGTTATCCTTTCCTCTCACAAATTTTGCCAAAGCATCTTTTAATTTGTCAATTTCTTGGTTGAGAGTGAGAATCCTTTGATTTGATTGATCTAATTTCTCATGGCATATGGAGATTTGATCCCTTAAGATTTTATTGTCATTTCTCATTTTCTCATTCTCATTCTCAAGAGCATGAATCCCATCATCCTTTTCTTCACTGTGGCCTTCTTTTTCGATGTTGTGGAGTTGAATATTTTTTATGTTTTCTAACTCACTCTTGAGGTGCTGCTCAATTTCTTCGTAACTTTTAATCTTCTCAGCCATGACTTCATTTTCACTTTTCATAATTGCACAAGTTTCCGTTAGTTCAACAATTTTTTCACTTGTAGCATCAGCATGACTCATGGACTCTACTTTCCTTTTCAGCTGTTTATTTTCAGACCTTATCTTCTTAAATTTAGCATACAGAGCTACATACTCGGACTCCCACTGTTCTACTGTAAGGGTTTCTGAGTCAGAATTTACCTCCTCTGAGTCTTCCTCATGTGCCATTAGACACATGCTCTTCATTAGCTCCTCCAGCTCCGCATCATCTTCATCATCTTCGTCCTCTTCATCGTCGCTCCAAGTAGCGACCATTGCCTTGGGCTTCTTCTCTTTGTCCTTCTTAAATCTCTTTTTCATCTCTGGACACTCGCCACGCATGTGGCCTGGCTTTTTGCACTCATAGCATATCACATCCTTCAATTTGCTTCCTTCCGTCTTCCACTTAGACTGTTTCTTCCATGGCTTTTTAGATTTCCCTGGAAATTTCTTTCTTGCTCTCAAGAATCTCCTCACTTTCCTGGTTAGCATAGCAATGTCTTCCTCCTCATTGCTATCCTCCGTTGAGTCTTCATCACTTGTGCTGATTTGTTCTGGACTTGCTTTTAGAGCAACTGTCTTCTTTTTCTTGCCTTCTTCTTCAGACCTTTTAACATTGATTTCGTAGGTCATAAGTGACCCAAGCAACTCATCCAAAGTCAAAACTGACAAGTCCTTAGAATCTTCAATCACCGTGGCTTTAGTGTGCCACGCCGGTGATAAGGATCTCAACACCTTCCGAACCAATTCTGAGTTGGAGTAGTCCTTTCCTAAAGCTTTCAGCCCATTTGTAATTTCTACAAGCCTTGCGAACATTTCTGATATGGTCTCCTCTGGCTTCATCTGGAATAGCTCGTAGTCTCGGATCAACAGGTTTGCCTTAGTCTCCTTAACTTCAGACGTGCCTTCATAAATCAGCTTCAATTTGTCCCACATTTCTTTAGCGCTGTTACACATAGAAACACGAGCATACTCGTTAGGATGAATGGCGCATTGGATAATATTCAAGGCATTAAAATTAACAGTGGCATGTTTAATGTGTTCTTCAGACCATTTTCCTTCATCAAGAGGTAGAGCATGTGGACCCTTGTTGACAACAGTCCAGGTCTCATGACTTTGAGCGCGAAGAAATACAGTCATTCGATTTTTCCAATAACTGTAGTTCGTTCCGTCAAAGAATGGCGGTCGATGAATCGAATGCCCTTCGGGCATCATCCCTTTGTTTGCCATATCAAAGGATCACTCTATGAACCGTGGGGTTCAGAATAGAAGAGCCGAGGCTCTGATACCAATTGTTGTCCCACTGACTTGGCAAGCAAGAGGGGGTGAATTGATTGCCGCCTAATTAAAATTTTAGAAGGAACACCACTAGGGAAATTAATTATAATCAAATTGCAAATACCCACTACAAGAGAATAGCAGCCACAAATAGAGGATAGAGCCTGCAATGATGAACAAAGATATGGAAAAGACAATCGCACTCAACAACGATGCGAGAGATGATATAGAGAACGCAATCGAATCACACCTCACAAACGATGACAAGCAATCCCACAAGCATCAAACCACAGGACGTAATGAAATTTTAGGTGGTTCGGATGCACTAGGTGCGATCCTACATCCACCCCTCTCAACTGAGAGGATTCCACTATAGGAGGGCTACACACATGCAGCACCCACACACAGACACACGAGGTCAATGACCTCAGTCCACACACACACGTCCAAACAAGGACAGACCACAGAGATCAAGTCTCCAATCACCCACACACAGTTTCTGAGTTCAAAAATAACAGAAATCAGATGAACATTAATCTAAGATCTAATGAAGAACAGCCGTGTGCAACTCCCCCTGTTTGTCTCAATCTTGGCGTGAGATGCTTTGACAGAATAGGCCGCTGCTTGCTAAACTGATGAAGACGTTGAGGTTTGGAGGAGGATCGGAGCAGCCTGAAGCAACCTGGGGCTCTTGAACGATGAAGCTCACTTGAATCACGACCTTCACTTCAAGGATGAAGACCCTCTCTCTGGTTCGTCCGCCTCCGCCCTTCTTCTACGGATGAGGCTCTTGCACGCACGAATTTCAGCGAAGGCTCTCCTGGTCGTGTTCAAAGGACGCCCTAATCATGGGCATTTATATCTTGGACAACGAGGCACTGATCTGGAGGTAAGAGATGTGGAATCTCTTCTTTGATTGGCCATTCGTGGATGACATGGCGTATAGGTCGTCCAGTCTTAATCCTGTGATTAATACACAATATAATAGTTAGTTTCACTTGTAGTGTGTTAAGAGAGTTTAATAGACTAAACCACAAGTTTACCAGTTAATCCCAATTGCAATCAAGTGATTAGAACATGAGGTATGGCCCACAAAATTTATAAATGAAATTATATTATGGAATTCGGAGAAAATAAGAAAATTCAAGTGTGGGTCGACCCATCTGCCAAGTGGGTCGACCCATGTATCAAACAGATCTTGTTTCCAGGTTCTGCTTGTTACAGGGGTCGACCCCCTTTGATAGGTGGGACGTCCCACTTCTTCACAGGGGCCAAAAATAGGTTCTGTGAGAACACAGGGGTCGACCCCCTTTATCAGCTGGGTCGACCCATTTGTGCCAGAGCCAAAAGAGTGGCATCTGTTGCAACAGGGGTCGACCCATCTGTTTGGGGGGGTCGACCCACTTCAGGTTTAAAACAGAAAAAGACATTAAGCACAACCAATTTAAGGGATTTTTGGTCAAACTTAAACAAAGTTATTCTAGGGGAAATTCTTACCATGTTTGATCTGAATGAATCAATTCTACTCACCTTTCATGGAGATTCTTCATTTCACTTACCTTGTCTTCCTTCTTCCAGATTTCTGAATTTCACCATGGAGAAAGAGTGAGCTTGCTGTCAGCATTATTCATTCTCATCAAATAGTTAGTGAGATAAAGATTTGATCAATGAATTGGCATCTCAGAAGATAGTTGATCATTGTGAATGTAGAGTGTATCAAAGATGGAATGAATGAATGTGAAGCATATGGCCACTCATGATGTTTTATTCAATCTATTAAAGAACTTTGTCATCATCAAAACCAAGGAGGGCACAACAGGTCTTGACCCCGAGTCTTGTGACTCAAGGACCGTTGGATTTAGTGAGTCTAGAGGACCGTCCAGAGTCCAGTGGCTCGTCGCCACTTGGTCCTTCTCGACTTTCGTTTAGGGTGTGTGATTGGTTCTCGGAGTTTCTCTTCGGAGAGTGGTCACATCAGTGACTCCCCACTAGTTGTAGCCTTCCAACACACGAGTGGTCCCACCAGGGAGTGGTGGCAAGGCTACCCCGAGAGATAATTTTTAGATCGGTTTTCATTGGGCCCCACGTCCGGGGTAGGCACGATTCGCCGAGGGAATTCGTCGAGAGTATTTCTCGATCTTTGGTTTTTTCTGATAAGGCAAGTTACTATGAGCCAACTGCTCTCTTTGACATGTTTAAACTGTTTAGAGGATCTAGAATTAAAGAAGCATGCATAATTGAACAATATTATCATGGCTTTTGTTGTTCCCAGTTTTTATTTTCATCTCGCATATGGCTTTCTTAGCGTCATAATTGAACAATATTATCATGAACAATTTTACCGTCATATGCCGTATGCTAAGAAAGCCACACAACTTTTTAAAATTTCATCATTTTTGACTTGATTTATTCAATTCAATGAGTTTAGGTTGTAAAGAAATCTGTAAAGAGCCTAAAACAAGATTATTGTACTATTCTTTTAAGTTTTCATTCAAACTACGGAGTTTCGTAGAAAATCGTTGAAGTCTTAGGCAGGACGCAGCCCCCCCCCCACCGACTGCGTATTCTGTCCAGTTTTCCAGAACACTGATACTAAGAAATTTTGGAAGACCAATTGAATTCAGAAGAATCTGAAAAAAAAAGATATATGATTAAGTTGGTGATCTGCTGTAAAAATTTCATGGTCAGTAAAATTTTGCACGCATAGTTATGCTTTGTTTTTCGCACAAGTGCAATTTAAAATATAAACCTGTTTCTAATTTTTAGCAACGATGAAAAAGTGAGTTTTGGGAGGTCAAACTAATTCAGAAAAATCTGAAAAATTGGAAAATGTTAAAGAAATAAGTTGGTAACTTGCTGTAAAAAATTTAGATTCATTAAAAATCTGTACTTAAAATTAAACCTATATTATTTAGTCTGGGTCGACCTGGCCTGCTAGACAGGATGACCTAGCCCTCTGACAGTCTGTATTCTGTCCCAGTTTTTTCAGAACTCTAAAAATAAGGTATTTTGACAGGCCAATTGGATTCAAAAAAATCTAAAAAATTAGAAAATGGTAGATGACCAAGTTCGTAACTTGCTGTAAAAATTCCATGATTATCAAAATTCTGTACTTCAAGTTATGACTTGATTTATACCCATGTGTCGCATAAAAATAAATATGTTTCCTAAATTTCAGAAGCTAAGGAAAATGTAGTTTTGAAAGGCCATTTTGATTCAAAAAAATTTAAAAAATTAATGATAAAGAACCAAGTTGGTAACTTCTTGTAAAAATTTTGTGTTCATTAAAATTCTGTGCTCACAATTATAAACTGTTTTACTTGCATATGTAGCTTAGATATAAGCCTATTTTCTATTTTCAGAATCAGAAACCTATTGTGTTCTTGAAGTCTTTGGAAATTTTTTTTTAGTAATTGTGGAGTTTTAGAAAAATGTGATTGAAAAGTTATTTTGTGAAAGGTATGCAATGTGGTATATGATTTTTTGGCGTACGTATGTATATATGTAAAGCTATTATATACGCTATATGCACACTACTGTCATAAAAGGGCGTGGAGCCAAACTATAGAAATACCCCTGTGGGGAGGCTCAATCTATTCTGACCTCGAAGGCACGAGGTGAAATCCTGGAGGTGGACAAGTTCCAATGGTTAAGGTGGGAAGGACTTTCCCCGATTTTGCGCAGTTAACCAAGACTCGTCTCCATTGCCTAGGGGATTGAGTATCTGTTCTGTATTGACCTTCTAGTGGCAGTTTGGGCACTGTGTCAAAGTCATATATATATCATCTAAAATCCTATCTTTGAATCTGAAATCTGTAAAGGCATATGACTTCTGAAAATTCTAAAATTCTATTTTAGAATCTGAAATCTGTAAAGGCATATGACTTCTGAAAATTTTGAAATTCTGTTCTGAAATTTGTTCAGTCATATGCAGATCGGGAAAAATTCTATTTCCATATCTGAAATTGTGAAGACATATGGCTTCTAACATTCTGAAATTCTGTTTTCTGAAATCTATTCAGTCATATGCAAATCTGGAAAAAAATTCTATCCCCGTATCTGAAATTCTGTAAAGACATATGACTTCTGAAATTGTGAAATTGTGAAATTCTATTTCTGAAATTTGTGCAGTCATATGCCATTCTAAAATGTTCTATTTTCTGATAATCTGAATGGGTATTTGAGTTTTTGAAAGATTAAATTATATTCATATAAAGAGTTTTTTACTGATGCAAAAGAAACCTATTTTCTATGCCCGGTAACCTGATTTCAGATTTTAGTATCTTTTGTTATTAATCTTTGAAGTATGTTAGATGTGGATAAATGGGAACGATTTGAGTTTAGTAACTTGCTGAGTCTATTCCTAGACTCATACTTGCTAACCATGTTCAGGTGATTCCCTCGGTGAGGACGAGGAGTTAACACGTAGTGAATCCGATAGAGAAAATTTGGTGTAATCTTTAGAGCTCTTTATTTTTCATTTGAGGTGATTTGTTGTTAGAACATTTGAAAATTTGTAATAATGGACTATTGTAAGTAACTTTCTGCCTATCAGTTTGGGACTATTGTGATTTTGAGAATGTGATTTAACTGATGGGAATGAGATTAATATTCCGTTGATCTTATATTCTCTTTATTTATGTAATTCATCAACCAATTCTATTTCTGTTGGACTTTTCCCACTGTGGCATCCCTACTAAATCCGATGAGAGTTGGAAACTAGACCAGATGTTTGGGCGGGGCGCTACAGGCAGTTGTATCAGAGCCAAAGGTTGAGATTTACATAAGTAAACCATCAGCTTGATCCATATCCCAAAATCTAGGTAGTTCCACAAATTGGTGGAACAAATGAGAAAAGATGAAGAAATAAATGCATAAGGAGTATATATAAGTAGGCTATCACCTTATTAAATCATTATTCTCTAAGGTTATGGCATCCCGTGGTCGTCGTGCTGCTGCCCCTGCTCGAGAGGAGGAGTCAAGGAGAGATGAGGAAGAAGGTCAGCAAGGATTGCCTGTGCCTGTACCACCACCATTAGTTGATTATGGCGCATTTATTCAAGGATTGGTGCGAGTGATGCAAACTCAAGCAGACGTGCATGTAGCATTACAAGCCCAAGTTCAAGCTCGAGCTCAGGTATGGTGTAGACAACGGGAGTTGCACCTTAGGTTAAGTGGGCTTTGTGACTTATCCATGTTATGAATGGTTTAGTCCCCACCACAACCGGAGTTAGTTCAAAGGGACATTGACGGACCATCGATCATGGTGCGGTTCTGACGAATGAACCCGCCATCTTTTAAGGGGGAGAGTCAACCCCTAGTTACGGAGCATTGGTTGCGGGCCATGGAGAAGGTGTTTCGGACCATTCGATGTGAAGAGAATGAGAAAGTCAATCTGGCAATATTTATGATGGAGGTAAAAGAACTATTTTTCATAATTTGGTGCAAAGTGATTGGTTAGTGTTGTGCTCATTCAAAAATTGGATCATATGATTTCAGGAGCATGCTGATGTGTGGTGGTCCTCTGTTCTGCCGAACCAATTTTAGGACGGACTGGTAGAAGCGACATGGGAAGAATTCGTTCGTTTATTCAAGGCCAAGTATATTCTCGAGCATGTCCAAGACAAAAAGGAGCAGGAGTTTCTTACTCTGACTCAAGGATCCATGACGGTGCTCGAGTATGAGTCACGTTTTACGAAGCTGGCGAGATATGCACCTCATATTATGACTGATGAGAGGAGGAAGGTGAAGAAGTATGTGATTGGTCTCCGACTGTCACTGAGGACGAGATTGGTGGCCTTCAATCATCGGACGATGGAAGAGGCTCTTAATGCGGCATGCCGACAAGAAAGTGAAATGAACCAGTATCAAGAAGAGAAGAAAGCATTGATGAAGAGGTCATCGTCAAGTTTTCAACGTCAAGATCGCATGAAGAAGCATAAGCCTTTCTCTCGACCATCAAATTATGCACCGACAAAGGTAGTTTCACCACAAGCTAGTGGATCGGGAGGATCGTCAGGTGACAAGACTGAATGCAAGCATTGCGGGAAATGACATGGAGGTAAGGAGTGCTAGATGATTACTAGCAGGTGTGTTAGATGTGGAAGCCCGGATCATAAGATCAAGGATTGTCCGAAGGCTCAGTTAACTACACCCAGTAAAGCCCCTGTAGTAGCTACAGCAGCGCCAGCAACAGCAAAGCCAGCCGGAAGACCCAGAGCACCAGGACGAGTGTTCGCATTAGCTAAGGAAGATGCAGAGCAAGCGGATCACGTGACTGAAGGTACACTTCCAATATTTGGGTTCCATGCTAGAATCTTGTTTGACACCGGGGCTACTCATTCGTTTGTGTCCGAGAGGTTTTCAAAGGTGTTGCATGATGAGTTGGGTTTAGTAGCAATAGACTTGGATGTGCCTCTTTTAGTGCACACCCCAGCCGGAGCATTGTCCACTACAAGGAGTTATCCCTCCTTACCCGTTCTTGTTGAAGGGCGGGAATTAGCTGATCAATTCTATCTTTTGAAGATGAAAGACTATGATCTAATTCTCGATCTCGATTGGCTTGAGAAGCACTATGCTCTCATTGATTGCCGCAAGAAGCGGGTTGTTTTTCACATTCCTGGCGAGAAGGAGTTTTTCCACCCTTTACCTAAGATCGGGTCGGGAAAATTTGTGGTCTCAACCATGAAGGTAGTTAGATCTTTGCACAAGGGTTGTAGTGCATTCTTAGCTTGTGTAGTGGCCTCAGCGGAAGCCAACCAAGCGCCATCAATTGAGAAGATTGAAGTGGTTCAAGACTTCTCTGATATTTTTTCAAAGGATTTATCAGGGTTGCCGCTAGTCCGGGAGATCGAATTCTTTATTGATCTTTTACCCGGCACGACACCGATATCTAAAGCACCTTATCGGATGGCACCAGCAGAGATGGCAGAGTTGAGGAAGCAATTGTAGGAATTATTGGACAAGGGCTTTATTCGACCAAGTGTTTTGCCATGGGGAGCCCAAGTCCTATTTGTGAAGAAGAAGGATGGGTCACTTCGACTCTGTATTGACTATCGGAGGCTCAATCAGGTGACTGTGAAGAGCCGCTATCTTTTGCCACGCATAGATGATCTCTTTGATCAGTTGCAAGGTGCTACTGTGTTATCGAAGATTGATTTGCATTCAGGATATCATCAGCTGCGGATCAAAGAGGAGGATGCTTCGAAGACATCTTTCCGAGCCAGATATAGGCACTATGAATTCCTAGTTTTACCCTTTGGTGTAACGAATGCCCCTGCAGCATTCATGGACCTAATGAACCGGGTGTTTAAGCCCTATTTGGATAGCTTTGTGATAATATTTGTTGATGATGTGTTGCTTTATTCTCCAGATGAAGCGTCTCACAGGGAGCATTTGAGGATTACTTTGGAGACTCTTCAAGCGCACAAGCTATATGCCAAGTTTATCAGGTGTGACTTCTAGCTCAAGGAGGTTCAATTTCTTGGCCACGTGATATCTGGTAATGTCGTAGCGGTTGACCCAACAAAAGTCCAAGCTTCGTTGGAATGGGAGGTTCCAAAGACTCCCACTGAAATTTGGAGTTTCTTAGGGTTGGTCGGTGATTACAGGAAGTTCATTAAAGTTTTTGCTTCGATTTCTGCGCCTTTAACTAAGTTAACAAGGAAGGGAGTGAAGTTCATCTGGACTGAAGAGTGTGAGCAAGGCTTCCAAGAGTTGAAGAAGTGTTTGACATCAGCTTCACTTTTGATCCTACTAAATAGCATCAACATGTTCACCCTCTACACAGATGCTTCAGAGATCGGAATTAGTTGTGTCCTAATGTAGAATGATAGGGTTGTGGAATATGCTTCCAGAGAATTGAAGGAGCATGGGAAGAATTACCCTACACATGACTTGGAATTGGCCGTGGTGGTTCATGCACTGAAGATCTGGAGACATTACTTGTATAGAGTTAAGTTTGAACTCTTCACAGACCACCAGAGTCTCAAGTATTTGTTTTTTCAGAAGGAGCTGAACTTGCGCCAGAGACGATGGGTCGAGTTTCTAAAGAATTATGATTTTGAGCTGCTATATCACCCTGGAAAGGTAAATGTGGTAGCCGATGCCCTTAGTCAGAAGTAGATCTTATTACTGCAAGATTGGAAGATGATCGAGGATGCTGTGTGTTCCATGACATTGATTGAGCCTCAGCTTTGCAAAGCTTTTGTTGCTCAATTGTCCCTCAGGTCAACAGTTATGGATCGCATCGTAGAAGCTCAGCGAGATGATCCCTAGTTGCAAGGAATGATTGGCCAGGCAGGTATTGCTCATGATGAGGAAGGTGTTATCAGATTTTAGCATAGGGTCTATGTGCCAGATGTGATTGAACTAAAAAAATGAAGTGTTGGAAGAAGCTCACAGGTCAAAGTTCTCCATTCATCCTGGTGGTAGCAAGATGTATCAAGATTTGTAGCGAACCTTTTGGTGGCAGGGTATGAAGAGTGATGTGGCTGAGTTTGTGTCAAAGTGTCTGATTTGTCAACAAGTGAAGGCTGAGAATCAAAGACCTTCTGGCCTGAAGCAAAGGATTGAAATACCTCAGTGGAAGTAGGAGAATATCACCATGGATTTTGTCACAGGTTTGCCCAGGTCCTTCAAGGGAAATGATTCCATCTGGGTAATTGTGGATCGGTTCTCAAAAACTGCACATTTTCTGGCCATGAAGAAGAAGTAATCCATGGAAAATCTTGCACGTTTGTATGTTGAAAACATTGTCAGATTACATGGAGTTCCGAAGTCCATCATTTCAGACCGAGATCCTCGCTTCACATCAAGGCTTTGGCAAGGATTGCAGAATGCCTTTGGTTCTCAATTGAAGCTTAGCTCGGCATATCATCCCCAGACATATGACCAGTCAAGAGAACTATTCGGACATTGGAGGATATGTTGAGAACTTGCATACTGGATTGGAAGGGAGATTGGGACCGTCACCTACCTTTAGTGGAGTTTGCTTACAATAATAGCTTCCACGCAAGTATAGGTATGGCTTCATTTGAAGCTTTGTATGGAAGACCGTGTAGGTCTCCTCTACGCTGGGAAGAGATTGGTGACCGACAGTTGATCAGGCCTGAAGTAGTGCGAGAAACGTTCGAGAAAATTCAGCTGATCTAGTAGAGACTGAAAGCAGTGCAAGATCGGCAGAAGAGTTATGCGGATGACAGAAGAAAAGACTTGGCTTTCGAGGTTGGTAAGCATGTATTCCTCAAGGTATCACCTACCAAGGGAGTGGCTAGATTTTGCAAGCAAGGGAAGTTGCATTCGAGATTTATCGGAGCTTTCAAGATTTTGGATCGAGTGGGTAACGTGGCATACCGGTTGGCACTACCTCCATCTATGGTAGCTATCCATCCAGTGTTTCACGTATCTATGCTCAGGAAGTATGTTCATGATCCGTCACACATCATCAGTTATGAAGATTTGGAGTTCCAACTAGATCTGTCATTTGAGGAACAACGAATCAAGATCTTGGATCGTAAGGAGCAGATTCTCAGATTGAAGACTATCCCATTGGTGAAGGTTTTATGGAGAAATTTTTCTCAGGAGGAAGCATCATGGGAGCTTGAAGGTGAGATGAAGAAGAAATATCCCCATCTATTCGGTATGTGTTTTACCTCAAACTTCGAGGACGAAGTTTCTCTTAAGAGGGAGAGGGCGTAGTGCCCGGAATTTTCTCGAAAAATTATAAATCATTTCTACTATTTAAATTTATAAAATATGTGTTTAGTGCATGTTTTATTAAATTCATAACTAAATAAACAAATAAAATAGATAATATATTAAATATCATTTTTTTGATAATTATAGATTTAGAATTTTGAACAATTAAAATTTTGTAACTTATTTATTAACATAATCCCTTCTTATATTATATCCATTCACTAGTAGAACACATAAGGGCATAAACATAAATTCCTATAGTTTAAGATAGACTATGACCCAACGTATTTACTGTTCATTTTCACACTTTTTACTATTCATTCAATTTCATTTTTAAGGCCAAATATTTATTTGATAATTTTTCATGGTAGAGTAAATCGAGGTGGTTAATGGGTAACAATTAGATTTTCCTAATCATTTTTACCTTGTGAGATATTAATTTTTAAAGTGGGCTGTGAATAGTATCCTCCGTATACCCTTCACGTGATTGACGTTCGAATGGCCAACGAGGGCCCGTGGAGGCCTTGACCATTCAGAGAAATGTCTTACCATTGGATTTGGGTAGATATGAAGCAATGGTTAAGATTTAGATCTATGAAATATTTTTGGCTTTATATAAGGATGTGCTCAGAGGATTAGGCAAATTCTTGTATCTTTTTATTCTTCTTTTCTTCCCTACAAACCATAGGGGCCTCTCCCTGTTCTTGAGAGGTGGTAAGTGCCTTGTGCCTGCTTGGAGTAGGAGAATTAGAAAGAGATTAGTGTGGGGATCTCTTAGTAAAGGTTCTAGGAGGTCGGCGACGGTCGGGGTAGGCACGATTCGCCGAGGGAATTCGTCGAGAGTATTTCTCGATCTTTGGTTTTTTCTGATAAGGCAAGTTACTATGAGCCAACTGCTCTCTTTGACATGTTTAAAATGTTTAGAGGATCTAGAATTAAAGAAGCATGCATAATTGAAAAATATTATCATGGCTTTTGTTGTTCCCAGTTTTTATTTTCATCTCGTTTATCGTCATATGCCGTATGCTAAGAAAGCCACACAGGTTTTTAAAATTTCTTCATTTTTGGCTTGATTTATTCAATTCAACGAGTTTAGGTTGTAAGGAAATCTATAAAGAGCCTAAAACAAGATTATTGTACTATTCTTTTAAGTTTTCATTCAAACTACGGAGTTTCGTAGAAAATCGTTGAAGTCTTAGGCGGGACGTAGCCCCCCCTGATTGCGTATTCTGTCTAGTTTTCCAGAACCCTGAAACTAAGATATTTTGGAAGACCAATTGAATTCAGAAAAATCAAAAAAAAAGGAAATGATAGATGAATAAGTTGGTGATCTACTGTAAACATTTCATGGTCAGTAAAATGTTGCATGCATAGTTATACTTTATTTTCCGAACAGGTGCAGTTTAAAATATAAACCTATTTCTAATTTCCCGCAACCATGAAAAAGTGAGTTTTGGGAGGCCAAACTAGTTTAGAAAAATCTGAAAATTGGAAAATGTTAAAGAACCAAGTTAGTAACTTGCTGTAAAAATTTCAGATTCATTAAAAATCTGTACTTAAAATATAACCTATTTTATTTAGCCGAGTCGACCTGGCCTTCTGGACAGGTCGACCTAGCCCTCTGACAGTCTGTATTCTGTCCCAATTGTTTAAGAACTCTAAAAATAAGGTATTTTGACAGGCCAATTGGATTCAAAAAAATATAAAAAATTATAAAATGGTAGATGACCAAGTTGGTAACTTGCTGTAAAAATTTGATGATTAGGAAAATTATATACTTGAAGTTATGACTTGATTTATACGCATATGTAGTATAAAAATAAACCTATTTCCTAAATTTCAGAAACTAAGGAAAATGAAGTTTTGAAAAGCCATTTTGATTAAAAAAAATCTAAAAAATTAGGAAATGATAAAAAACCAAGTTTGTAACTTCCTGTAAAAATTTTGTGTTAATTAAAATTCTATGCTTACAATTATGAACTGCTTTACTCGCATGTGTGGCTTAGATATAAGCTTATTTTCTATTTTCAGAATCTGAAACCTATTGTATTCTTGAAGTCTTTGGAAAAAAAATAGTAATTGTGGAGTTTTATAAAAATGTGATTGAAAAGTTATTTTGTGAAAGGTATGCAATGTGGTATATGATTTTTCGGCGTACGTATGTATATATGTAAAGCTATTATATAGGCTATATGGACATTGTAATCATAAAAGGGTGTGGAGCCAAACTATAGAAATGTCCCTGTGGGGAGGCTCAATCTGTTCTGATCTCGAGAGCACGAGGTGAAATCTTGGAGGTGGACAAATTTCACTGGTTAAGGTGGGAAGGACTTTCCCTGGTTCTACGCAGTTAACCAAGACTCGTCTCCATTGCCTAGGAGATTGAGTATCTATTATGTACTGACCTTCTAGTGGCGGTTTGGGCACTGTGTCTAAGCCATATATATCATCTGAAATTCTATCTTTGAATCTGAAATCTGTAAAGGCGTATGATTTCTGAAAATTTTAAAATTCTGTTCTGAAATCTGTTCAATCATCTGCAAATCAAAGAAAATTATGTTTCCATATCTAAAATTGTGAAGACATGTGACTTCTAAAATTCTGAAATTCTATCTTCTGAAATCTGTTCAGTCATATGCAAATTTGGAAAAAAAATTATGTCCCCATATCTAAAATTCTGTAAAGACATATGGCTTCTAAAATTGTGAAATTGTGAAATTCTGTTTCCTAAATTTGTGCAGTCATATGCCATTCTGAAAAGTTCTGTTTTCTGAAAATCTGAATGAGTATTTGAGTTTTTGAAAGATTAAAGTATAGTCATATAAAGAGTTGTTTACTACTGAAAAAGAAGCCTATTTTCTATGCTCGGTAACCTGATTTCAGATTTTAGTATCTTTTGTTATTAATCCTTGAAGTATGCTAGATGTGGATAAAAGGGAACGATTTGATTTTAGTAACATGCTGAGTCTATTCCTAGACTGATACTAGCTAACCATTTTCAAGTGATTCCCTCGGTGAGGATGAGGAGTTAACGCTTAGTGAATCCGATAGAGAAAATTTGGTGTAGTCTTTAGAGATCTTTATTTTCCATTTGAGGTGATTTGTTGTTAGAACATTTGAAAATTTGTAATAATGGACTACCGTAAGTAACTTTCTGCTTATCAGTTTGGGACTATTGTGATTTTGAGAATGTGATTTAACTGATGGAATGAAATTAATCTTCCGCTGATCTTGTATTCTCTTTATTTATGTAATTCATCAACCAATTCTGTTTCTATTAGGTTTTTTCCACTGTGGCATCCCTCCTAAATCCGATGAGAGTTGGAAACTGGACCGGATGTTAGGGCGGGGCGCTACACATATAATGTCTCGAATGGTGCCATTTGTACGTTAGCTTGATAGCTATTATTGTAGGCGAACTCCACTAGAGGTAAATGATCGTGCCAACTCCTACCGAATTCAATAACACATGCCCTGAGCATATCTTTTTCACCTGATTGGTCCTTTCAGTTTGACCATCAGTTTGTGGATGAATAGTAGTGCTAAAGTTAAGCCGAGTCCCTAATGACTGTTGTAGACTCTTCCAGAATTATGATGTGGGTCGAGGGTCTCGATCGGAAATAATAGTGACAGGGACTCCGTGTAGCTTGGCAATCTCCTTCATGTATAAAGCTGCTAATATATCCACAAACCATCTTCTTTTGATAGGTAGGAAGTGTGCAGATTTAGTCAATCGGTCTATGATCACCCATATACCATCATGTCCACCTCTTGATTTAGGTAAGCCCATGATGAAATCCTTCCCTATACTCTCTCATCTCCACTCAGGAATTTCCAAGGGATGTAATTTACTCGCGGACTTTAGATGTTCCGCCTTAACTTGTTGATAAGTGAGGTAGCGAGATACAAAGTCCGCTATCTCTCTCTTCATGTTAGGCTACCAAAAATTTCTCTTTAAATCTTGATACATCTTTGTAACACTAGGGTGAATAGCATATTTTGCCATATGAGCTTCTTCCATGATCAGTTTCGTAGTGTCGGCATGATTCGGCACACAGATTCGGTCTTTGAATAATAGTCTTCCATCGGTTGAGATAGAAAATTTCGGCCGTTGGTCAATATTGGCTTTGATCTCCATTAATGTAGGGTCATTATCTTGCAACTTGACTAGATCTTCAATAAATATAGGTTGCAACCGGATATTGGCAATAATACTCCTTTCTTCTTCTATATCAACATCTAGATTCAACTATGAAAAATCTTCTATAAGACATATCATACCTTTCCTGAGGCTTGCTAGAGTTGCCATTGGTCTCTGGCTAAGCGCATCAACTACAACATTCACCTTGCCAAGGTGATATTGAATGGAGAAGTCGAAGTCCTTGAGATACTCCAACCATCTTCTCTGCCTCATATTCAGCTCCTTTTGAGTGAAAAGATATTTCAGACCGAAAATATGGTAAACTTCTCTCCATGAAGGTAATGTCACAAGATTTTTAAGGTGAAGATAATATCAGCCAATTCCAGATCATGTACGGGGTAGTTCTCTTCGTGATGCTTCAATTGCCTAGAGGCATAACAGATCACCTTGTCATGTTGCATAAGAACGCATCCAAGGCCAATGCCAGATGCATCCGTGTAGACTTCAAATCCACCACCTTCGACATGTAGTGCCAGAATGGGGCCAGTAGTGAGATGATCTTTAAGAGTTAGAAAACTCTCCTCACAGTCCTTCGACCATATACATGGATTCTCCTTTCTTATAAGCCTAGTCAAAGGGACAGTGATTTTGGAGAAATCCTTAATGAATCGCCTATAATAACCAGTCAGACCAATAAAAGTCCTGACTTCGGATACAGTCATTGGTCGGCTCCAATTTTTGACAGCTTCAACTTTAGAAGGATCCACAGTGATACCTTGTTTTAAAATGATATGGCCTAAGAAAGATACCACCTTTAGCCAAAACTCGCACTTGTTGAGCTTTGCATAGAGTTGGTGCTCTCTTATGATTTACAAAGCTATTCTTAGATGTTCTTCATGTTCCTCCTTAGTCTTGGAGTATATGAGGATATCATCAATAAATAGGACCACAAATCGGTCGAGATAGGGCCTGAAGACATTGTTCATAAGTTGCATAAATGATGCAGGGGCATTGGTTAACCCGAACGGCATCACCACGAACTCGTAATGTCCATATCTGCTCTGAAAAGCAAACTTGTAGATGTCTTCATCTTTGATATTCAATTGATGGTAGCCAGA
This sequence comes from Amorphophallus konjac, assembly GCA_022559845.1. NCBI lineage: Eukaryota > Viridiplantae > Streptophyta > Magnoliopsida > Alismatales > Araceae > Amorphophallus > Amorphophallus konjac. The sequence continues at coordinate 207,845,823 of CM040120.1, read as the reverse complement.
CCTGAGGTCGATCTTGGAGAAATATTCTACACCAGAGATCTGGTCGAACAGCTCGTTGATACGCAGCAACGGATATTTATTCTTAATAGTGAGTTGGTTTAGTCACCGGTAATTGATACATAGCCTGAGAGATCTGTCCTTCTTCCAGACGAATAAAACCGGTGCACCCAAAGGGGATGTGCTGGGTTGAATGAAGCCCTTGTCTAGTAACTCCTGAACTTCTTCAATTCTTTGAGTTCCGTGGGGGACATCTTGTAAGGAGCTATTGAAACTGGTGGCGCTCCATGTATGAGTTCAATGGAGAAGTTTACTTCCCTTTTGGGTGGTAGCTTAGGTAGTTCGGATGGAAAGACGTCAGGGAACTCTCGGACAACGGGGATTTCTTCTAGAATGATTTCCTTAGATTCGGTAACAATCACGGAAGCAAGAAAAGCTTCACAACCTTGCGTGATAAGCTTGCAAGCGTGAAGAGAAGAGATGAGAATAGGATGTTTCCTATATTTGATTCCAACGAAAGAAAATTGTGGAAGATCCGGTTTATGGAAGGAAATCCTCCTATGGCGATAATTGATATTGGCATAGTGATCGACAAGCAATCTACGCCTAGAATGACATCATAACCTTCCATGTCAAGGCATACTAAGTTAGCGGGGAGATTATGGCCTTCTATAATTACCTCACTATCGTGGTAGTGGGTTGTAAGTTTAGTTCCGAGACCTAAAGGTGTAGTGATAGCTAGGTCCGAAAGTAAATGAACAGGTGAAATTGGCAAAGTTTTTGCAAAGGCAGTATATATAAAAGAGTGAGAGGCACCAATATCAAATAACACAAATGTAGGATGCGAATAAATTTGAATGGTACCTTCCATTAGCCCATCATCCTTGGGCGCTTCATCATCCATCACGGCACCTAGACGAGGATGCCGATTGCGTCCGTAGTAAGAAGGTTGCCCTTACATGAGGGGGCAATCCGGCATGCGGTGCTCCCGGTTTTCATAATGTAGACAAGCTCTAAGGCACTTCCAGCATTCCTCGGCCGAGTGGCCGAACTTCTCGCAAAATGAACAAGCCGCCATGACTTGCTTATCTTCCTCCTTGGCCTTCTTATTCTTGCCATTCCCATTACTGTTCCCACTCCGGGATCTCTTCTTGTTGTCACAGGATTTATAGGGTTCCGTGATGATAAATCCTTCTTCTTTCTTTCCATGACGATCAAACTTCCGGCTCGACTCCTCCTTCCTACCTCTAAATTTCTTGACCTTCTTCAAGGTCCTTTCACAAAGATGTGCCTGTTGGACCATCTCCGTATAGGTCCGAATATTTTGAGGCCCAAGTTGTTGAATATAGCCAGACCTTAAACCGTCCATAAAGTGATTTGCCTTTAAGATGTCCGTGCTCACTAGGTGCGGAGCATAAGGGGCCAAGCGAGAAAATTGGAGCTCATACTCTGCCACAGACATCATGCCTTGGCGAAGAGAAGCGAATTCAGCAGCCTTTCTTTCCTTGACGTGCTCGGAGAAGTATTTTGCACGGAATAGTTCAAGAAATTTCGCCCAAGTGAGTTATCAATTTTGGAGAGGGGCCGATGTTGCTTTCCACCACGTGCGCGCGTCTTTGTGAAGTTCGAAGGTCGCCAGAAGGACCTTCTCCCGGTCCGCACACTACATGACATTAATGATTTGATTCATTTCATCCATCCCACTCTCAGCTTTATCAGGGTTAGAGGATCCTGAGAATCATGGAGGGTTTAAATTCTGAAAGTTTCGATGTAAGTCACAAGTGCCGGCCCTCGCACCGACCTGGGCCATGGTCTACAGGGCCTGGGTGAGACCCGCAACGGTTTGTTGCATCTCATCCCAGTTAACACGGTGAGCCATTGCGAGAAAAAGTACCTAGGAAAAGGAACAATTTGTTAATTCCTACGGAATTGAAGGGAGTTAACCTAGAGATAATTTCTAAATAACTATCTCATCCCAGGCTCAACCGAATCTCACATGGGTTGGAAATCCTTCCTCGTTCATAGGTGTGGGTCCTTAATCCTTAGAGTTAGCATATGACATGACATCTTCCTAGGACTTATTTATGCGAAGGCTATGATACCACTGTAATTGTGACGCCACGAGATTATGCAACGAAACTAATTAGGAACGTGAGCAGCCGGCAAGATAAGCCTCAAGCGAGAAATATAATCATAGCGCTAAACATTCACACACAAAGGAGGAATGTACAAGATCATATACTTAAATTCTTACTTTATTGAATAATAATAATTCATGGGTTACATCGACACTTGACTCCTTTCACTAGACTCAATAAAAAATAAAATTACATAGTTGACTCATGACTCTCGACACTATAGCAATCTAGGGCTTCTCTCTTGACTTTAGTGGCTCTCGGATCCGTCACTTGAGTAATCCGAACCCGACCCACTAGAATTTCCTGAAAAGATTGGAAAAGTAGGAATGGGTACACTTGCCTAGGAGGTATCTTCATATCAACATGAAGGCAAGTTAAAGTAATTAACAATTTGGCTCTAGAAGGTGAGATAAATGAAATGCGATGAAACATGCGAATAAACCAAATTAACCATAAAGCACAAGAATATGTGTAGAGATATGAATGTTCATGTAGAATGAGAGCATGATCAAGCAAGAATATAAAGTGACCTTTCATGTATCGAGAATGTACTAGAATGTAACGAGAATGTACTTTTCATAACCATAAAGGCTATGCACTAGAAAGTCATGTAACAAGAATGTATAATTTTTCATGATGAGCCTCGTGGTTTTCACCCGTTTATAAAAAAAGTACTCCCGGCGTAATGCGACGCCAATGTTCATCATACCCCATGGTTTATAGTATGTTTCCAGCAATCAAACGAGGGGGCTAACGTCGAGCCCTTGGACACAATCAGTGCCCAATCTGCATCCTCAAGTTATAAATCAAACTACTTCCATGAGTATATCAATAACGTATGGCCAGCAATTAACAAGTCAAACAATAGGGTTCATGACAAGTAAACTAATGTAAGAATGCACCAAATAAGAACATGTGAGTTCAAAGATGAGCTAATGACAAGGTTGTGCTATAGGAGGAATCCGGCAGCATAACGGTACTATTTCATAGTTCTAAAACTTATTAATGACTTATGAAACAAGATGTTGGGATCCAGATAATCAAAGGATCATCTAGGAACAGAGTATAACCAACCCTTTGGTCAAACCACCAGTTGGGGCACAAGATGGAATAATGCGGTCAAGCCAGGACTGTAACTTTAGGAAGGTGGTCAAGGTAGGACTATTTCTTGAAAGTAGCGGTCAGATCAAGACCGCAAGCATGATGGAGTCGATGCAGGAAGGAAAATAGGTCGACACAGAGTGTAATCTGGCATAATGCGGTAACGGGAAGGCCGCTACTTGACAGTGGCAGTCTCTTGATGGCCGCAACTAGCCAGGGTATAGAAAATAACGTCGGTAACACAAGTGCTTTCTAGTCCATTGGGCTTTTAGGGTACAACCAACTCGGTGTCCTAATGGGAATCCCAGGCTCGCGGAGACTTACAGAGGTCTTGAAACAACATCACCTAGTCCAGTGGAAGGAATATCTAGCAGAGAGGATCACATGTCCAGGAGAGTGTGCCTATAAGTGCAAAGGGTAACTAATGTCATCGTACCGGAATACATGTCATATACTTAAGAAGACTCAAAGATGAGATTGAATCGCGTAGAAACAATGATTAAATCATCAATAAAATAAGTCCATAAACCATGTGAAAATTAACTTTAATACAAAACTATGTGATTTTGGCATGAAATTAGCATAAGATTAAAATAAGTTTATAAAATATGCTGAGTATAAAACCTACCATGATAGATGCACAATATAACAAATATCATGAATATGAAGTCAAAACTGGGAATAAGACCTCATAACTTAAGCTTATCATATATTTATAAGGGCAGTTCTGCGCTCTGTTTAGGGTTAATAGGGTGCAAAAAACCAAAAGTAGGAAGTGGTCTAGAGAGGACCGTATGTATGAGGTGGCGGTCGTTTGGGAACCGCTATTAGATGATAGATGTCTCCTTGAGACCGTTTCTTGCCTATTACAGACAGAAATAAAAACAGAAGTATAAAGCTAATCTAGAGCAATAAATGCATGAGAAGCATGTAGAATAGGAGGTTAACCATATGGGAACATGTTTAAAATGTCAAAAATGCATGGGTTGCATAGATTAAGCCAAAAGTATTATCTTTTCTGTTAAGGTGCAGGGCTATGCATGCAATAAAAACCTAAGTGCGCCATGATGGTAAAACATGAAATACGATGCATAGAAAGTATAAAATTAGGAGAAAACAAAGGTCTTTTACTCCTTACTTGATGTTTGTGCCAATCACGAGATAACCTACCTCTGGACTGGGCTTCTAAACTTCGAATTTATTGCTGAAAGGAGACCCAAGTTCCTGCACGTTCTGTAAGGAACCTTTAACTTCCAGACACTCTTAACTCTTTATCCTATCGTCCTAAATTCATGAAATTTGGAGGATGACGAGAAGACATAAAGAGGAACAACTTATTCTAAATGATGAACTTAAAAATTCCTCGATTTGGGTCCCTAACCTCCTGATATTCACTAGGGGCCTCTTTGATAGCGGGGTAGAATAAGGGGAATACCTTAACCGGGAGTGTGCTATTCTATATTATTCTATAATTTACTTTGATAACTTGTGCATACTCCAGATTTAACCCTTTGAATAATGACTCTTATTCTCTCTACTTTGTTACTATGCGCAGAGTTCAACATGGGTTAAACACATTAAAGAGAAGTCAAAAAATATACACTTGCTTTTTGCACTAAAGAACATATGAATTTGTTGACATAATGTTATAAATTTTAGAACTTCATTTTTACTTCTATTTTCTAGCACTACGTTGAAAAATTAAAATTTAAAATATTTAAAAAAGACACACTTGCTATCCACCTAAGGGCACCACATATCAATATTTACACTACAATCGCATAACAGGGCCTTGAAAATCGTTGTTGTTTATACGTAATTTTTGCAACAATAACATGATACATTTTAACACTTAATATTTGCTTGTCTTTTGCAACAAGGCAAATAATATATTTAAAATATTTAAAATACACAAACTTTGTATCCATCCTCTGGCCATCACATATCCATAGTTACACAGTGAAACACATAAGAATGACATGAAAATCGGTGTTGTCCATTTCACAATACAGTTTACTGGAGTTACATTTAAGCCAAAAAAATGTGCAATACATTATTGACGAGTTCTTTATACATTACATTGAGTAATACAGAACAATGTGTATAATGTACACTTGTTACATTGAGAATGATAAAATTTATAAACTATCCTTGTCGTCCCTCACACCATCAACTGCAATCGCGTAATCGCCTCATAACCAAAGCTGCAACATCATCGCAAGGCATACCCGACAATAGCCATACTGCAACGCATGCTTCACTGAAAAAAACCTGGATTATATACATGATTAAAAGGTACATAAAATTAACAGTAAGTCATTAGGGCGGGAACATGATATAAACATAAACACATAATATAGAAACCTGGATCAACAAACCGAAGTCTACATCTAAAAACAAGAAGATATAAGGATATTGCAATCACTGACCTTTTGAAGTGCTTGCTGTAATGGTGAGGATGGGATCCCAGTAGTCGGTCAATGGCACGAGGAAGCAAAGAAATAGTTAAAACATGTGCAGGATTATATAACAGGTGGATACAACATTTACATTTCAGGCAAGCACTTTTAAATCAGATGGAACATCAGTAGTGAAACAGCAAGGTCGGGTATACCACATATAACATAGATACTGCTATGACAATCAATCAACCTGCTTCACTTTATGGTGACAATGAAACCCACAGACGCTCTACCAAACTAAGTCACCTAAACTCATTTTTCAGATGGATCACAGTGCTAGTCACAGACCATGTGAAGGCATCCCAGAAAAACATGCATGATCAACAGTTCCAAATTTTCGGACATCTACTTGCTTTGGCAAGTAGGGGGCTCAGCCTAATACAAACAGTCATAGCTTTGCAAGGTGTTGACTGGCATGTCAGCCGTCACAATTCAAACCCATCACAGCGTATGTGCTCCGAGGAACCTCCACAGCTATGTATAGATATTCATTGTGTTGCTATGACATTCAATCAACCACCTTCGCAATGTGATGGTCAGTATACAAATTTGCAATGTGATGGTCAGTATAGAAAATAGGAGTGTTGCATCTGTCAAACCCACAGCCAGGTATAAACACACCAAATCACCAATATCATATTGATCCACATCTGACAAAAAGAGATGTACAAACCTTCACAAATATCATATGGATCCACTTCCAACAAGTAAACCTGTGAGACCTAATGAGGTACACTTGATCAATGATTATCACAACAACAAGAACTTAGATCTGCCCAATCTGTAGACAGAACTCCAACAACATGAGAAGATCCATAAAAGCCAAGTCATATTAACCTAAAATGGAAAGCTGTACTGCACGTCATAATAATAAAAAGAAGGGCTACCAGGGAGATTCAGACCCAAAAGAAAGGCACACTTAATAAATAACAAACTAAAACAATGCATAAGTCTGTCAAACACTAATTCGCTTCCTCGTAATTGACTTCTGTGATAAAAATTGCACCAAAAATGCTGTGAGACCAAAGAATAATAAAACAGTATGACAAACATGTCACATACCTGCTCACATACCTGCTCACATTGCCCAAAGATGGCTCAGCTGTGTTCTTATGTCACATACCTGCTCACATGCTATGGGGAGACATTACATTTAAACAACAATGTTGTGAAACTTACCAGGCACAGGATCCAAGATTATGACAGCAACAACATTAAAATAGATCTGCACAACCTATCTAAAGAAGTCCAGCAACATGAGAATATGAATAAAAACCCAAGTCAGATTAACCCAAAACCCAAGCTGTGTAAAGTGTCTCACAATAACTGGGGGTGTGCATTGCAGATATGAGGGAATGCCAAGAACACAAAACATGTTGATTTTTACATGGCATTTCAGTAACATTACTCTGCCACAAAGTAGGAGTGCTTCATTATAAGCCTGTCAACCGATCACAGTGTACTGGGGAAGAGGGCTCAGTAAAGGATGTATTGCAAGGGTTTGAGAGACAAGAAGGCTTAGACTTATATGAACAGACAAAGCATTACAGGTGGTTGAGAGACATTAAGAAGGCTCAGACTAATATGAACAGTCATTTCATTGCAACGGGTTGATAGACAAGTCAGCCCTCACAATTCAAACCCATCACAGCATATGTGCTCCGACGAACCTCCACAACTGTGTAAAGTTATTCACTGTGTTGCCGACATCATCAATCACCCAACTAGACAATATCATTATCATCATTGCCGTTCAAGCCCTCTAACCGCTCCTGCTACCATGAACTGTCATGGCATTGCAATGGGTTATTTGACAAGTCAGCCCTCCTATTTCAAACCCATCACAACATATATGCTCCGAGGAACCTCCACATGATTTGTTGAGTTATTCACTATGTTGCTGACATAATCAATCACCCACGTAGACAATGCCATTTTCATCATATTTTTAGCTCATCATTGCCCTTTAAGGCCTCTTCCCACCCAACTATCCAACTGCATGAGAAGCTAGGGTTGGGAGGGTGTGGCCTGCAAAAAAAGGTTACGCATATGAAACTATTGTAAAAGGTAAATGAAACCCATGTACTAATTAAACATCCTCCACTACAATGCACCATGTTAAACCTACTACATTAACGAAGTACAATTTATGGAATAATTATCCAACTACAAACCAAGAAATAAAAGAACTATAATAAATGTTCCCACATCTACAGGTTGGCGGAAAGTAACGTCATCCTACATAACACAAATTTAATAGCAACCGAAGGAATAGCCTAGTAGAATTCAAAATCTCATGCCGACCCCCAAATACTATTGGCAATGTCATTCCTAAGGTGCTCTCCTGCAGCAACTTGTTGCTGGCCGATGGATGATACAGTGGGAACTTCCTGATCATCAATATCATCCCCTTGCACATCTTCGTCACCAACCCGATTGAAGTACCAATCATACCCTTGTTCACGACGTATGAAGTTCTGCACCACAGAACATGCAAGGACTATCTTGTGCTGTGTCGGCCAACGGTACATGTTGCCCTCACGCAAAGTATGAAATCGCATCTTCAAGACCCCAAATGTGCGCTCCACCACGTTTCTCAATTGGGCATGACGATGATTGAATTTTTCCTTCTTATTTTCGTAAGGCACATTCACACGACCACGGAATTGAGCAAGATGATACTTCACCCCCCTATACGGTGCCAAGAAAGATGAAGACTTTCCATAACCAGAATCAACCAAATAATACTTCCCTGGAGGTACAGAGAAACCTCCTTCATCTAAAGCCCACTTTAGCACCCGCATATCAGCAGCCGATCCTTCACATCCAACACACACGTAATGGAAAAGCATATCAAATGATACAACCGCCATTACATTTTGTGTAATGCATTGCTTACGATTGCGGAACAGGTCATGCTCTGAAATTGGTACATTTGCAGGAATGTGTGTGCCGTCTATGGCACCAATGGCGTCCTAGACAAAAAATTGCGTTGGTAAGTTTAAGGTATCAATGTGCTGTGGAGGAATGACTAAGTAAAAAGACCTCACCTTAAAATACGGGTAGAAGCGTTCCTTGCCACGAATGTAGGGATGACACTCGTGAGCTTGTGTAGGTGTGGGTAGTTGAATATATTCTTCCTTCAAATGGTTGATGGCAACGATGACTTCATTTACATACTTACTGATTGTTTGAGAAGAATGTTGAAAGTGCTCACATAGTGCACCACTAGACACCCCATGACCGGTGGCATATAGGAACATAGCCAACTGTTCAGCAGCAGATACATATCTTGAATCTTTTAACAAACCACGGCCTACCAAGATGTCAGTCAATCTTGTAAACATAGTTGGGTGCATCCTGAACATCTTGTAACACCTCTGCTCATGTCCATTGATAATATTTGTCACCCACATTTGACCTGCGTGGACTGAAGAATGCATGCGTCGACGAATAGGTGGCGACATTTCCTCAGCTTCCACTCTTTCAAGAATGGCCTCCTCAACACTGTTGATCATGTCATCATCCTCCAAGAGAAAGTCCAATAGAATGGGATCAAGATCTACACATCACACCAAACATTTCCATCACCATTGCAACATGATTTGTTGATGAAGTCATTATCCATTAATAAATTGACTGGTACATGGTTTAATAACAGCAGATACATATAACCCTAGTACATAACAGAGAAAAAGTACTTGTGAACAAGCATAGTCTATGAAGTCCCCACCTTAAAGAACACAACTACGAGAGTAAGTAATATAAACAACATCAACACTACTAGAATTATCAACAGGACAACAACAATACAAGACAAGTTTGACATTTGTGTCCTCTGCTGTAGCAGTGATTGGTTCATTACATGATAGGGTGACATAGGATTTGCAGGAGACGCAGGCATATGCCTTGTAATTACTTGGGACCGATCATGAATATGTGTATGCCCGCTGTTGTCACACCCATTTATAGCCTTGTGTGCATCCTCTACCGAGTGAAAACCCTTGTAACGAGCCCCAGGATATCCATTGACCTGGACAAAACATTCAGGCCAACTGTAATAAATACCGGGTTCTCGTCCAACCCACACTACATAGCATTGGTATCTTCCCATTTTTCGACTTTCAATTGCCTACAAGTAAGAGTCTATGAAACACAATAGGTGCGACTACGATATCATATGCGAAATTTGCATGATAAAGTCCACTCCATAGGGTAAGCAAGTAGAAGGGGCATCAAGTAAGTTTAAAAGTATAACACATGATAAGGTCCACTCCATAGGATAAGCAAGTACAAGGGGCAAGAATGAACTTTAAAAAAATACAACACATGATAAGGTCCACTCCATGGGATAAGCAAGTAGAAGGGACAGCAAGTAAGTTTAAAATTACAACGCATGATAAAGTGGGGCTGGGGAATAATAGCAAATAGTCCAAGTGCATGAATAACGTTTACACCATGTGAACTAGCACCCAGTCAATCCTGTCTTCTTCGTGCAGCTCCATAAATAATTTTCTATTTATTGGATCCTTGAATAAATCCACTGCTTTGAGGTAGATGTTCCGATCAAGGTTTGGATCTGCCTTCAGTATGTCGAAGCATGCTCGCATGGTAGGGGTGTCATCGGCCATGTGGAGGGAAGATGTACGCTCCCCTCGTAAGAGCCTGACCAAGTCACTCCTATCCTGCATAGCCCCAGCAAACTTGGTTAATGCCTCATCTCCAAGCTTCTTTTGACGACTCTTCTTACCAAGGCTAACTATGTTATTGGCCGGTGTAGAAGTTCCTTCACCCTCCACTCCCATACTCAAAGGAGGTGTGTTAAATGTAGGTCTTGAAGGTTGTGCGTATTGAGACACATTCAAAGTGTCAGTAATATTATCAAGCCCACCAACATCAAATGCACCACCTAAAGGGGTCAAGAAATCATTTGCATGCACTTCCGTAGGTTGCGTGACTTGTCGGGGCCGTGAGGAGTCGGCGTCCCACCCCCTTGCACAACTTTTTTCACAAAGATAGTCCATCTCACGTAGGAAGATAAATGGTTTACCTCTAATTAACCTGAACTCCGGTCGACTCTGAAATAAAGTAGGATTTGGAGATGTCACTCAGTGAAAACAAATAGGCGAGGAATGTAAACTGGATAATTATTCGCACAAGTCATAAAGTACCTGAATTAATTCATACCATGCCCCTTCATATCCGGGAACAGGCACATTGTTCACACTGTCCCACCCCCATCCAGATTTATTCCGCAACTCATCAACAATACCATAAATCTTTCTAATTGTCTTCCAACGATTATTTAATTGGTGACGGTCGTAGTTCAGGTTACACGATCGATTAAACATCGGGACTATCTCAGCCCAACAATGAGGCTTGAACATACCAGAATTGCAATTATTCTTATCATATTGCTCGATCAATAATTGAAGGAGAACCCTATCCTGAGCCGTAGTCCAATTCTGCACACGGGCCTTAACTCTAGTGGAAGCAGATTCATTTGGAATTGACCCTAATATTAGTAGCCAAATCATAAAAAGTACTTTAGTTACACACCAGGGTGGACAATTTACATGAATTAGAAGAACAAGAAGTATGAAATAGCATTTGTGTAATGGGTTAGCGACGGAACTTACCAGAGGTAGCCATCTGAGATGTCCTCTTCCTCTTTAAGCTGGTTAAGTACCCATCGAGACAAAAAAACATGAAAAAATTAGATATGAGAATGTGAACACAGTAATGAGTTTTAATTTATATATTGTAAGCAACAGACGTACTTATCTGACCCTCAAATAAACAGGCACATATCTTATAAAATCAGAAAATAGCTATAAACTGTCTGCCTATATGAGTTTAATGGTATAAACCCTATGCGGCAATCCTACTTCCCGACAACGTTAAAGATACAGGTATGGTGGATCACACAGCTTGCAAGGAGAAAGATACATGAAGACCTTCAACACAACTTGGAGGCTATCAGATCGAGTCATAGGGGTATTGCAAGGGCTTGTGATATAAGGTTTTGGTATGCAGAGAGGCTTTTTATCTAATTTTGCCTTATACTCATATAACCTATATATTGTAAGCATTAAAGAATCTGCAAAATATTCACTTTGGAAACCAATAAATAAAGGACTTTGCACTACTTAAGTATTGCTGAATTGTCATCTAGAAAAATATAATTTCAATGACTAGCACACAAGGAATTTCAGATTGTGATTCAGCAGTGTAAATATGATTGCAGAGAGTAAACAATGTAGAATCTGACACCCAGCGCAGTCAAGATAAGAAAAAAAGTAGCTGTACATAAACAAAAAGGAAAAAATCATTGCCACTAAAATACAAAAGAAATGCAAGACACCAATCAAGCACATTAGAAAATGTATTCTGTTAACCTGTGTCTGCTCGGATGAAATATCAGAGAGATTTGGCAACAACAGCTACAATCACCAACCTAATGTGACCCTCAAAATTTTTGTAAGCAAACTACAACCCAAGTAAGCAACAAACTACAAACTACAACATTAACTGTAAGCAGTAAACAAGTACAGGGCTGACCTAACTTAGTATGAAAAACCCTAATCGTCAACAGCAGTCGATTGGCCGATAGATACAAAGGCTTAATAGGTTTAAAAACAAACGCACATGCCAATATCCAAGGGTATCACATGAACTAATGCAAACTAATGATAAGCACAAAACTAAGAAACAATGAAGGAACATAAGTAAAAAAATTAAGATGTCAAAACAAAGTACAATACATGGGACATCAGTGAAGACATTATCTCTAAAAAATCTGGATCTACTATCATGAGTTTAATCTTCCATAATACACTTAACTGGGAGTTAACCTTCTCAATGGAGCATGATCTGAACCATGTTGGGCATATCCAAACAACCTTATATCTACACTTTCTAATCTTGTCATTGTGTTACCAGAATGTACTATATCATAGACATTATAAGATATCAAACATCTATGAAGTAAGGCTTTTCCCAGCACGGGGGTAAACGTATGAAATTGGCATGAATAAGGTAATATAAAGCTGCACTTAAGAAGCACGCTGATATTTTTAAGGTCCTAGATTGGTAAAGCTGTTCGAATAGAATGTTGTATAAAGAATAAACAAGAATGGCCATGGATCTGGGAGTTCCAAGTATAAAGCAGTGAATGTATTACAAGTTAGAGTGTATAGCCTTCAACACAAATGCCCTATTCAAGCTAAATTGATGTTTGCCTAATGCCGTTCCATGGAAAGTTCAACCGGTACTCCTCACCCAAAACCATAAAGCACTATTATCAATGCATGGATAAGCCATGCTGGAGTTGACCTCTGGGAAAAGAGGCATAAATTCATTTAAAGGAAGAGAAGGTGGTAGGAGCGGAATTTGATGACACAAAAAACCAAATGGTAGTTCCACAACCAAGTTGAGTAAATCATTCAAAAAAGGACTAACCAGGAGTTGAATGCCATTATCCACAATGATTTGAGGGATCATACCGAGGTTCTAGTTGGGGGTTATTGAAAATCTATTGCATAGGTGAACCTGCGCAAGGTAGTATCCGACCGAGATCATGGTAAAATGGAACCATCTTCAATTAGGAGAGGGAAAGCACAGCAAGAAGAAAGGCATATGATATTACATGGCATATTACGATTACCGGAGATCATACCGAGGTCTTACTTGTAGCTTTTCAAAATCAGATGCACATGTGAATCAGCGCAGGGGAGTATGCGTACCAGAGCGTGGTACAATGGAACATCATATGCAGAGGGGAATCACAGCAAGAAGAATGGAATATGAAACTACAGCCCATGCCCTCCAGAAATAGTGAACGGGTTGTAAAAAGCACAACAACAAGAAGAGACAAAGCAGTGCAGAATGAGTAAAAAAGATTCACAGAAGAAGGAACCAGTGGCGGCAAGGGGCCGAGGAAGAGGCAGAAGAGACACAGTCCTTTGACGCCGGAGAACCCACCGCGTCTGCCAAGGATGATGGGGATGGCATTGCGAAGAAGCCGAGGAGTTAAAATAGGGCAGCACCGAAGAACACTGTAGGCTCACAAGCGTCGGTCATACAGGGGTCGATTCAAACCCTCTCCATAAAAGGTGGGTACGGGGAGCAGAAAAAGTGGAAGGACCCCTACCCCAGCCACATGATCCGGGCGATTTCAGAAGATTACAGAGGTGATTGGAAGCAAGATTGCAGAGGGTTTTCAAACCGAGGCAGTGCCCGAGTAGTAATGGCGGTTGTTGACCGCCTCAATCGTGGAAGCAGCAGAGCGTGGGGGCGGAGCCTGCAATAGACGAGTAGCATGGCGGGGAGGGCAACACGGCCAGATCGGGGCAGCGAAGCCAAAGGCATCGAGGAGGGAAGAGGCAGCCGATGGCGGAGCAGCGTTGCAGGCCAGATGATGGTCGTCTGTGTCGCACGCGGAGGAGGGCGACATGGGAGACGCGGAGGTAGGGTTCAGAGGTGGAGGAGGACGAAGCAATTACCTTTTGCTGCACACGGGTTAAAGCGTATTCCACCGGCTCGGCAGAATAAGTTAACCAGCGTTAACGCGGAGACCGAGAAGGTTAGAGAGAATACAGGAGAATAGCTAAAATGCTCTACCAAATTGAATAGGAGAGAATACGGTGGGGTACCCCACCTTATTCTTCAATCAAAGAGGGCCTAGGAGAACACGTCTGTCCCTGCACAGTCTACAGAGAAACAGCAACTTCTGGATGCCCTAGCTCTCCGGTTGTTTGACCTCCTATCATGAAATTTGGAGGGGAGTTAGACAATACAAAGGAGAATAAAATCTTCTAGATGCCTACCCTGATATGAGGACGTCTTACCTTCGAAATACGAGAGCCAAAAGTAAGGTTCGCGCAGGTCGATGTTGAAGACTATTTTTAGAGTTTGGCCTAGGGCTTAGAATTAGATCAATTTAGGAGTCCTAATTTGAAGTAGGATTGATCCTCTAGAGTCCTAGACTAAGTTACCATGACAGATAGTATCAAATTGAGGGGATTAGAATGGGGAAAATCCCATTTTTTCATGCTTCTCAGACTTGCGTTCACGGAACATGGTAGCGGTCTCCCATGGACCGTTTTCATCAAGTAGCAGTCTTGCGATAGGCCGCTACTATCCAGGGCGCCAGAATTTGAATGGTATTCAAATTACTTCCTATAATTATCTCTATTTATATACTAAAATTGGGATAATAATCCTATTACGTTTCTAGATGTGGGCTTGGGCCTAAAGGTTTTGAAAATTGGTTTTTGGGCCAAATTTAAGTGGGCTTGACCCTTTGGTTAATTTAGGGCCTTTAAATTAATTTAACTAAGCCTATTTAAATGTTTCATAATTATATTTAATTCTTAAAAAATCCTAGAAAATACCGGGGTGTTACACCCTTCCCGGTACGATTGACCCCATTTGCATATTTTCTTTACTTTTATGAGCATATACTGCATTTCCTCAGACTAATGGTCTACTTTCTTCTGTTTGCTGGTTAATTTGCAGGAACTTCATCACCGACTCGCAGAGTTCCCCGTTTTTGGCCGGCCGAGAGCGAGGATAGGAAGAACCCACATTCTCCCATTTTCAAGGCATTCGTGATCATCCTATCCCTGTGAGGCTCAAGTATAAGTCTCTAGCGATCACTCCATTTCTATTTTTTCTAAACCGTGCACTGTAGGCGACAACAGGACTTCGGAGAGAGGCACACACACGCCGCACCCTTTTCGATGCCTACAACCTTCTAGCGATCACGGTGGGACCCTCTTGCTCACTGTGAGTCTTTGGATTGAAGTTTACTATGTTTTTTTCCAGTAAATATCCTTTTTCTATTTTATTTTCATTGTTAGTTGCTCACTGCGCTTGTTCTGCATTTGGTGACTGCGGGGGCAAAACAGGAGGCGGCTAGGTTTCTGGCCGCCCAGGTCTTAAGGCGGCCAAAGACCTGGCCGCCCACCACTCCTAGAAGGCCAAAGACCTGGCCACCCAGGTCCAAAGGCGGCCAGGTACTTGGCCGCCCAAGTCCTCTGAGCGGCCATCGAGTTGGCCGTCTCCCGTTCATGTTTCTGCTTCCGTTTCGATCCTATTTGCGTAATTAAGCTTCTATTTTGCATATTTTTGGTTCTGTTTGTTCTAACATTGCAGGTTTGAGTCCGGGGTAGGCTTAGGAAGAGCCAGAATCACATCAATTAGAAACACCCTCCCTTTGATTTGGACTC
This sequence comes from Amorphophallus konjac, assembly GCA_022559845.1. Taxonomy (NCBI): domain Eukaryota; kingdom Viridiplantae; phylum Streptophyta; class Magnoliopsida; order Alismatales; family Araceae; genus Amorphophallus; species Amorphophallus konjac. The sequence continues at coordinate 207,829,893 of CM040120.1, read as the reverse complement.
TTCACCCGGGGATTCCCACTCAGGTGTAACTAATCCTTCTCAATTGGGATTCTCCGTAAGTCCCCGCAAACTGTGGATTCCCACACGATTACCGGGTAAGTTGTATCTTTGAAGTCCTATTAGATTTCCTAAAGTGTTTTAGTGAGATTATCCTTAGGATTGTCCCAGAGTTTGGCTTTGATTCCGCTAGAAAATTTCATTCTCATCTAAGAGGGAACAGATTCAAATTGGACTAATCACGGGATTGACCTAAGCTAAAAATTTAGGGTGCATTGTTTGAATACATGGTTGCTGTTAGATACCATTAACTCAATCCAAATTGGCCTTAACATCCCACTTCAATCTCTAAAAAATTAATTAGGTTGAGTTACAATGGCTATGGCTTAATGTTATTCTAACATGCATGTCAATGACGAGGATGACTTTGAACTTTATGACACAGAAACCTGACTTGATGCCGAGGAAGATACACCCCATGCTTTCATTGGGATGTGTCAAAATTCACAAATGGATGTACATGAAAGAACATGTAGTAAAGAATCATCCTCCCAAAGTGAAGAGTCAATCAATGTCAAAACCCCATCGATTCTTCCAAAGGAGGACCAAGAGCTAGCAAGTCTGCTATCTCGATATTCCCCTAACCATTTCATTGCTCTAGCTTCACAAGGAAGACCACACTTCACCGCTCAATCCATTTCTAGGAGATCTCCAATTCCAATGTCAAATTCATTCAATAGGACTCCCTTCTGTGTTCCTACTCAATCTAACCATCCTCTTCACCCGAAAGGGGTTGCATCCTCTCCAATATCTCATGTTATGACTAATGTTAATGCGCCCTTTAGGTAATCCAATCTCATATCCCGACAAGAGGTGGAGAGGTATGTTCGGTAAGTGGTTGCCGAAAGTCTCCCCAAACCTCAACCTCACTCCTTCACAAGCTATTGCAAACTTCCTAATGCTTATTTTCACCCGGGTTTCAAAGCCCCCAAATATCGGAAGTATGATGGTTCCACTGATCCACATGGGCATCTTTCTTGCTTTCTTATGGATTCTCATCAATGGCTTTATGATCGGGTCCTCCTAGTTCATCTCTTTCAAAAATCTCTTGAAGGAGAGGCCCTTAGGTGGTTCTCTTCACTCTTGGCCATTGATATTATCAACTTTGACATTGTGTCTGAGCATTTCATCACTCAATTCAGCCATATGGCTAGCGTAGCCCACTCTCACGGACCTTATCATGGAAAAGATGAAGCCCGACGAGGACTTCATTAAATTTGCTAATCGGTGGAGAGCTATGGCTTCTTGGTCCGGGATCGCCATCCCAGAATCTCAAGCCATCACTGTTATAGTCAATACCGCAGCTCTTCAGCTCCTTGCTATCTTCATGCTTAGCAAATTTCATACATTCGCTCCGCTCTACAAAAGAGCTCATGCTGTCCAAGCTCAACTCAAACATTCCTCCTTTCCATTCCTCCTAGATGACTACGATGTCCCGACATCGGAAGGGGCAAGCTCCGATGATCATATCAATGCCTTCCATCAGCCCCCCAATTCTACCTACCCGATGGTCGCTACTGCAAGCTACAGGGCACTTATGAGAGGAATGGGGAATGTCCCCATTTCTTTTTCTTTCCATTAATCATCTCATGTTCCATCCTACACTCAGGAAAGATTAGCTATGGTTAGGGGCAATCAAGAATCTAGGCTAATAGAAAGAGGACAACATTGGCAATATGATGAGGAAGAAGTGGAGAATGACCAACCCATAGTGAGCTCGGACACAAGAAACATGATAGGCCATGAACAAAGGATAAGACCTTTGGTCTTGATCCGACCCAAGAGTGAACCACCCCGAACAAGCCAAGACATCCCGGATGCGAGAAATATAAAGTGATCTAGAAGGGGAGGGGATGAATAGATCACTGTTTTCAACCGATTAAAAATTACTGAAGAATGATTCACTTAAAACAAACAATCTCGGAGTTGAACCCACAAAAAATTCAGTGCGGACAATAGCTCGAGTGGATAGAAGGCACACCACAAAATCACCACAGACAATCACACGAGTACCCAGAGGTTTTTAAGGTGGTTCGGTCAGACCTCCAGTCTGCCTACGTCCACCCCTCACTTCAAATCGAAGTGAGGCTTCCACTAGCACCTGCTAACAAAGCAGACTCAGTCTGCGACAACGGCTGATTCACAGCTTCACTAGGGGAACACCCTCCCCTCTTCCTCCACACCCGGAGGGAACCCTAAGGACGCCAGGTCCCTAGAAACCAGGAAACAAGTTCCTCTTCCTCCAACCGGAGGGAACATTAGTGATCTGCAGTCACTAGAACCAGAGACCAAGGTCTCTCTTCCTCTGAAGCCCAGAGGGAACACCTCTTCTACGAAAGGGAACAACACTGCAACCTCTGTTGCAAGTGAACCAGAGAGAACACATCTCTCTCTTCCCCTGAACACCAGGAGGTAACACAGAGAACTTTCAATCAAGAAGGAAAAAATAGATAAAAATGAAAACAATAAAGACGGAAGCCAAATTTTAGAAACTGGAAACGATGTAGCTCAAACTGAGTAGCAGACTTCGGATTTGATCTGTAAGTCAATACCCATCTTCTGATCACTCTTCTGCTCTCTCTTCTCTCTCAACTGGATCACTCTAGTTTCTCATGGAGGCTCTTTCTCGTCTGCTCTCACTCAAATTTCTTTTCTGTAACCTCGGAGCTCCTCCTTTTCGTAGATGGTGAGGCAATGCTTTTATAAGCGATCAGGAGGGTTCATGCAAGGCGTGTGCTTCCCGCGCTCGATCCAGAACCTTCTTGCCACGTGCCCTTATAGCATTGGTTCCTTGAGTATTGGATCACGTGCAACCCAGACACCGGGGGATATTCTTCCTCGGACCACCTTCTTCTTTTTGTTTTTTCTTCTTCTCCTGCAAAGAAATTAAAACCATTAAAACTCAGGACCACAAAAACTAAAACTGCATGAGGTATGTGATAGCAATACGAGATGCACTATACTGAGAATGACACGAGGTACATAAGGTGACTACAGCATGAGATAAAAAGAGAACGACACGAGGTACATAGGATGACTACAGCACGAGATAAAAAGAGAATGACACGAGGTACCACAGTAACAGGGCTAACACTACAAAGAGAATGACACGAAGTCAGATGAGAACAGCACGAGGTGAGAACGAAATAACACGAAGTATAGCGGTAGTAAAACACACGATCAGAGGAAACCTGGACGAAGATAGAAAGAAGCAACACGAAGACATAAAAACAACACTAAGATAAAAACATAGAAATAACATGAAGACTCAAACACAAAATTAACACGAAGACATAAAAACAACACGAAGACACAAATACAGAAACAACATGAAGACTCAAACACAAATTTAACACGAAGACATAAAAATAACACGAAGACACAAATACAAAAATAACATGAAGACTCAAGCGCAAAAATAACACGAAGACAAAAATAGAAACCGACACGAAGTGTGGTCACAAAGCGAAAAGGACACGGGGTCTAGGAAAAACCAACACGAGGACAAAAGACATAAACGGCTACAACGACACGTAACAAAACAGTGAAAGTAGTAAAACGACTCGAGTAACTACAGTAAATGACACGAGAACACAAGAGCAGAAATAAAAGGATGACTCAAGATGAGCAACTAAATACTGAAGAAACGACACGAGGTTCACAGGAAGACGACTCGAAGTTCATCAGAACAAATCAAGCTGCTTCAGTAAACAGCACGAAGACAATCAACAAACATAGTTGGAACAACACGATGTACAACAGGACAACACGAAGTGTAGTAAACACAAACAACACGAAATATGAAAGGAACAGTACGGACATGCAAGGTACTACCTCATAGCAATTTTCCTGTTAATCATGGAAATTTCAAATGCATAACATTACGCAAGATATCTGATTAAAATGATAATATTTAACATAGTGATGCTCATCATCAAAACACTAGGGAAGTCACAAAAATCCAACAATCTCCCCCTTTTTGATGATGGCAACACTATTATAAATAACATAGATGAAGTGCAATGAGATTATGTGAAGATAAGCAATGCAGACACACAACACATTCGCCTCCTCTGACGACTCCCAAAAACTCCCCCTGAACACAACAACTGCTATCCTCTGACTAGATAACTCGGGGCACTTATCTTTCGCTCCCCCTCAGCAAAACACAAGCAAGACACTCTCCCCCTTTGACATCATCAAAACTAGGGGCAGGTCTGGAGATATCACGAAAAGAAAATTGCTGACAGTGGAGAGAAAACAAGAGAGAGTATGGCTGATAAAGGAAAGTTATTGAGATGTTTAGGCAATTAAGAAAGCCACTAATTTAATGTGAGGATTTTGAAGATCAGTTAGTCAGACTGTGTGCAAAATGGTGAATGAAGATCCGCTTCATACACAGAACCAGATTCTAAGCAAGTAAGGTACAAGATACCAGTATGGTCAGAGTAAGTCTTTACTCAGAGAGTATAGAGCATGGAAGTCAGGAAAATAATGACCTATGGTATTGAAAACAAACAAACCAAGAACTATATGCCAAGTGAACAGGATCTTGATACCAAGAGGGAGACAATTTTTTTTTCAAAGATGGTCAAGATCAAAGGTAAATCTGTCAAGTACACCTTTGACATTAGGGAGACACCTTGTTTAGAGGCAGGAATCCCCAGTTACTTGGTGGCAAGACCACATTACCCCTTCTGACAAGAGGACAGAGATAGTAGTCTAACTGGTGTTGACATTAGGGTGACACCTTTACCAGAGGCCAGACACCCCAGTTACTAACCAGATATGTACCATAGCTCTGTATGATCAAGACAGCTAATTAAACCTGATTTATACTGCCATCTCATGACATGGGATGCTTTCACTTCATTGATGAGAGTCCCAGTTTCTCAATGAACAGTTAACAAGATTGTTAAAACTTCTTTCATGAATTTTTTTTTCATTAAACTGCACTTGAAACCTTTTAAATTAGTCTTGATTCAGTTTGAGAACAATACACCAGCTCCAAAGTTTTTCAGACTAAAACACTATATACCTCATTTCGGACTTAACTAGACTAAGTAGGTATGCTGTACTGGCCAGATCAGAAGTCAGTTACAATGTAGGAAGATATTCTTGAATTCAGATTTTGATCTCAGTGGGACTAACAGCTGAAAAACCAACAAGAAATTAGGTGAACAGTCTTAACGGATAAAACATCCAAGGATTTCTTTTATACACCTACTCAACCTGATTCTCTTATAAGGTCAGCAAAAATTCGTTCAAAGTATGTTCAGATTTGGCCAAAAGAGCATGACACCTATTATTAATCTAGCTCCCCCTGAGACCTTGACTCCAACTCAGACTTAACCAAGACAAACCTCAAAACACCTCAAAGAAAACAAAGTGATATCAATCAATACGAGTGAATCAGCTAACACTCAAAATGAGGTTATTTTCAGCAACAGACAATGAGTATAGATAAGCACAAGAACACATGACAGATTATTCAGAGATCAATTATTCAATCATGAAATTCTGTAAATACCTAATTCTCTGCGCAATGTGCTAAATTTTTCAGTATCCAGTGGCTTAGTGAAAATATCTGTAATTTGTGAGTTAGTGCCAACATGGATCAACTCAAAGGTCTTCCTAGCTACTTCATCTTGAATAAAATGATGCCTGATTTTGATGTGTTTAGTTCGAGAATGAAGTACAAAATTTTTTGCAATGTTTATTGCACTAGTATTGTCACAAAAGATGGAAGTGCAACCTAGCTCAACAGAGTAATCCAGAAGCTGATGTTTTATCCATATAACCTGTGTGCCACAGCTCCCTGCTACCACATACTCAGCTTCAGCAGTAGAAAGAGCCATAGAGTGTTGCTTCTTGGATCCCCAAGAGACTAGGCACCCTCCTAAAAATTCGCAGTGACCACTAGTACTTTTCCTGTCCAATTTACATCCTGCATAATCTGCATCTGTATATGCAATGAGATCTAAACTACATGATGCAGGATACCAAAGACCTATATCATGGGTAGCAGATAAGTATCTAAAGATTCTTTTTACAGCTGCCAAATGCAATTCAGTAGGCCTAGCCTGGTATCTGGCACACATCCCTATTGTAAATTGAATGTCAGGCCTGGATGCTGTTAAGTAGAGGAGTGAACCGATCATACCTCTATATAATTTAGCATCCACCTCTTTACCTTTTTCGTCTGAATCCAGTGAGGAGTTGGTGCCCATGGGTGTTGAGATAATCTTGAGGTTGGTCATTCCAAACCTTTTCAACATCTCCAGAGTATACTTGGTTTGATTTATGAAACAACCATCCTCCATCTGTTTGACCTGCAGCCCAAGAAAATACTTTAGTTCGCCGACTAAACTCATTTCAAATTCATGAGACATAGATTCAGAAAATTCTTTACACAATTTCGAATTGTTAGATCCGAAGATGATATCATCAACATATACCTGGACCACTATTAAATCCTTTCCGAGATTTTTGGTGAAGAGGGTTTGGTCAACCTTACCTCGAGTGTAGCCCTTGCTCAGGAGGAATTCAGAAAGTCTCTCATACCAGGCTCGGGGAGCCTGCTTCAATCCATAGAGGGCTTTGTTCAACCTAAAAACCATGTTAGGCTGAACAGAGAAATTAAAACCTGGAGGTTGTTCAACATATACCTCTTCCTTCAATAACCCATTTAAGAATGCGCTTTTGACATCCATCTGCTGCAGCCGAATGTTCCTAGAGCATGCAAATGCAAGCAGAATTCTTATAGCTTCCATCCTAGCCACTGGGGCATAGGATTCCTCAAAATCCACACCAAATTCCTGACTGTAGCCATGAGCTACAAGTCTTCCTTTGTTTCTAGAAATAGCTCTATTCTCATCAACTTTATTCTTGAAAACCCATTTAGTGCCAATGACATGAGTGTTATCAGGTCTGGGAACTAGTTCCCATACAATATTTTTCTCAAATTGATTTAATTCCTCACACATGGCGGATACCCAAGAATCATGTTTTAACGCTTCTTCCACAGATTTGGGTTCCACCTGAGATACCAATGCAGCTAAGTCCTGTTCTTGGACAATTCTAAAATGAGACCTTGTCCTAGGAGGATCATGCAAATTGCCTATGACATTTTCACTAGGGTGGTCTTTGTGAAATATTATCTCACCTGAGGGTTCACCTACCTCAGCTGCTCCTTCTTGCTGTGAGTTTTCAGGTTGAGCAGCTGGCTGCATCTCTTCTTCTTCAATTCTCTCCAAGAAATCTCCCTCATTAGATGGCTCCCTGTCATCATTCATCACTTTGTTAGAGAAATCATTTTCATCAAACACTACATGCGGTGTTTCTTCAACAGTTTGATCATCTTTATTGAAAACTATGTAAGCCCTTGAGGTTTTTGAATATCCGAGAAAAATTCCAGGAGAGCTTCTAGCTTCAAATTTGTCCAAACCATTCTTACCATTATTGTGAATAAAATATTTGGAGCCAAAAACTTTAAAGTAAGAAATGTTTGGCTGCTTACCCTTGAGAAGTTCATAAGGAGTTTTTCTATGAGTAGGTCTTACCAAGGCTCGGTTTAGAATGTAGCATGCAGTATTCGCAGCTTCAGCCCAAAATCTCCTTGGAAGTCCACTCTCAATCAGCATAGTCTTGGCCATTTCAATTATTGACCTGTTTCTTCTCTCAACAATTCCGTTCTGCTCCGGTGTCCTGGGAGAAGAGAATTTGTGAGTCACTCCCTCTCTTGAGCAAAATTCAGAAAAATGAAGAGTTCTCAAACTCTCCTCTGTGGTCAGACTGAATTGTAATGATACTATGTTCACCTTGCAGTTTGATTTTATTGAAAAGTTCTTCAAAGTGAACAAAAGCATCATTTTTATTTGCTAAACAAAACAACCAAGAAAATCTAGTGAAGTCATCAACTATGACTAATCCATATCTCTTACCTGACAAACTTTGTATGCGAGTAGGACCAAAGAGATCCATGTGCAAGTGCTGCAGCGGTTTAGATGAAAGACTCTCAGTTCTCAACTTAAAAACTGCACGAGTCTGTTTATCTTGTGCACAAGCATCACATAGCTTGGACCCTAACTGAAATCTTATTCTGGGCAAACCTCTAACTAGGTTATGCTTAGACAGTTTATTCATTGTAGACAAACTAGCATGGCCTAGATGCCTATGCCAGTCAAAAGTAACCTGTTCAGAGTTAGCAGACATACACAAGTTAGTTTTAGGATTATCATCCAGGTCTACGATGTATACATTGTTTACTCTATGACCTTTGAACATGACGTTATCAGAATTCAGTTCAAAAACAGTGCAGGAATTGTGGTCAAAGAGTACCTTGTGTCCTTTGTCGCAGAGTTGACTTATACTTACCAAGTTGTGCTGAAGTCCTTCTACAAGATACACATCTTCAATGGAGTTAGTAGAGGACTTACCAACTGTACCAATTCCAATTATTCTTCCTCTGTTATTTCCACCGAATTTGACCAAGCCCCCAAACTTCATTTTCAGTTTGCTAAATTTGGACCGGTCTCTTGTCATGTGCCTGCTACAGCCGCTGTCAAGATACCACTTGTTATGCTCGGCTGCCAGGCTAACCTGCGATAGTTCAGACAAAGTAATGTGGGACCCAATTCAAATTGGGTCCAAAGACAGTTTTCAATTCATGCAAAATTACACTTAGGAACCCACATTTGTTTTACTGTTCTTTTCAGTGATTTCATGTGGATTGATTCTTCCTTCTTGGCATTTCTCAGTGGGTGTTGAATGAGCCTATTCCTATTAAAATTTTGCTGTTTCCGAACATAAAAATTGTTGTTTGGCCTCTTAGAGGACACACGTGTGTGCTGAGCATAATTCATGTAACCATTTTTATTCCAATGAAAATTGTGCTGAAAGTGATGCATGTTTGCATGCTTTCCTTGATAACTAGCATGCTGAACTTTCTTAGCGAAACTGTTCACCTTTCTAGTGACATCAATAGGAATGGTCGTGTGAAAACCTTTGTTCCACAACTGTTGCACAGGAGCAGTTCTAGTCTCAGGATTTCCTGACTTAGCTTGCTGACCAGTGGATTGAATGGATTTGCTGGTCGAAACCTTCAATGTAGAGACAGATTTGGAACTGGATGGTGTTTTCAGTTTCTCTTTCCCCTTGGCGGGGCAGAACGTGACAGTTTTAAATTCAAAGGGTTTTTTACTTGTGGGATAGTATCATAATCCCTCCCTATTGAAGTTTACCCTCGACCCCAGAAGGGCATTCAGATTATTTCTCCCCTCTGTAAATTTTTCTAGCATTTTTCCTTTGTCCTCAATCTCCTTCTGAAGTTCATTACATTGGTCCTGGAGTTCTTGATTAACTTTTCTAACCGCCTCATATTTTTCTGCAATCAGTCTAAAGTCCTTTTTACTATCTTCAGTTTTACTCTTCAGCTCATTCATCCTAGCTAGATTTTCCTCTCTTTCCATTCTAAACCTCTCAATCTCACTTCTAGCCTGATCTACCTCAGTGGCCATCTCCTTGGTTTTCATGTTACCTGTAACAGCAATAGAGTGTTCCTCAGAAACAGAGTGAAACTTTCGTTTAAGCATTTTGTGCTCCTTGGTTAGAAAATTATATTTAGCTAACAGGTCACCATAGGCGTCCTCCCAATCGTCCAAAGTAAAATTCTCAAATAAGTTCGTTACCTCTTCCTCATGGTTGGCCATGAGGCAAGTCTTCTCTTCACCTTCACTGGACGAGGTGGCTTCTGGATCCTCCTCCTCGTCGCTCCATGTGCACAGTATGGCTTTCTTCTTTTTTGTGCACCATCTTCTTCTGGTATCCGGGAGCCTTAGCTTGCAGCTCTTGACATTCACTTTTCATGTGACCAGGTTTCTGACAATGGTAGCATGTAACCTTCTTAACAAACCGGTTCTTCTCAAGTTCTCGTTCAGGAGACTTCCTTGCAGCATTAAATCTCTTTCTCCTGTAGAATTTCCCTTTAGTCCTCAAGAACTTTCTGAATTGCCTGGTGAGCATGGCCTGCTCGCCCTTGTCCAGGTCTGAGAATCCGTCAGAGTCTTCGCTGCTACCACCACTGCTGCTGCTGCTGCTGCTGCTCTTCTTAGTATGTCGTGAGACTTTCAGAGCAACATTATTTCCCTTTATGTCATGTCCATCATTCCCTTGTTTGAAGTTCATTTCGTGGGTCATAAGAGACCCAATCAGCTGGGTTACTGACATGGTGGATAAATCTCTAGATTCCTCTATGACGGTCACCTTAGTATCCCAGATGGGAGTTAGGGACCTAAGGATCTTCCTGACAATGTCTTCTTGCTGAATCTTCTTTCCAAATCCTCTCAGACTATTGATGATCACAGACAATCTAGCATACATTTCTGTGATCGACTCCTCTGGCTTCATCTTAAACAACTCATACTGAGTTGTAAGCATATTGATCTTGGTAGCTTTCACTTGAGATGTGCCCTCATAAATTAACTGCAATTCATCCCACATTTTCTTTGCAGTCTTACACGCTGAAATCCTCAAGTACTCTTCCGGGTGGACGGCGCACTGTATGATGCTAAGAGCAGTCCAATTCAGTGTGGAGAGTTTAACCTGTTCCTCTGTCCACATGTCTTCGTTCGGTGGAAGTTGGTACGGACCATCTGTAATTACTATCCAGAGCTTGTGGCTTTGGGCCCTGATAAAGACTTCCATCCTGTTCTTCCAAAAGAAATAGTTATTACCATCGAAGAAAGGGGGACGGGTGATTGATTGCCCTTTAGCAATGTAGCTGCGAGAACCAGAGGATCCGTTTCCCTGGCCGTTGGACCACATATTGGGAAATACCAGCTCTGATACCAAGTGATACGAGAAATATAAAGTGATCTAGAAGGGGAGGGGATGAATAGATCACTGTTTTCAACCGATTAAAAATTACTGAAGAATGATTCACTTAAAACAAGCAATCTCGGAGTTGAACCCACAAAAAATTCAGTGCAGACAATAGCTCGAGTGGATAGAAGGCACACCACAAAATCACCACAGACAATCACACGAGTACCCAGAGGTTTTTAAGGTGGTTCGGTCAGACCCCCAGTCTGCCTACGTCCACCCCTCACTTCAAATCGAAGTGAGGCTTCCAATAGCACCTGCTAGCAAAGCAGACTCAGTCTGCGACAACGGCTGATTCACAACTTCACCAGGAGAACACCCTCCCCTCTTCCTCAACACCCGGAGGGAACCCTAAGGACGCCAGGTCCCTAGAAACCAGGAAACAAGTTCCTCTTCCTCCAACCGGAGGGAACACCAGTGATCTGCAGTCACTAGAACCAGAGACCAAGGTCTCTCTTCCTCTGAAGCCCAGAGGGAACACCTCTTCTACGAGAGGGAACAACACTGCAACCTCTGTTGCAAGTGAACCAGAGAGAACACATCTCTCTCTTCCCCTGAACACCAGGAGGTAACACAGAGAACTTTCAATCAAGAAGGAAAAAATAGATAAAAACGAAAACAATAAAGACGGAAGCCAAATTTCAGAAACTGGAAACGATGTAGCTCAAACTGAGCAACAGACTTCGGATTTGATCTGTAAGTCAATACCCATCTTCTGATCACTCTTCTGCTCTCTCTTCTCTCTCAACTGGATCACTCTAGTTTCTCATGGAGGCTCTTTCTCGTCTGCTCTCACTCAAATTTCTTTTCTGTAACCTCGGAGCTCCTCCTTTTCGTAGATGGTGAGGCAATGCTTTTATAAGCGATCAGGAGGGTTCATGCAAGGCGTGTGCTTCCCACGCTCGATCCAGAACCTTCTTGCCACGTGCCCTTATAGCATTGGTTCCTTGAGTATTGGATCACGTGCAGCCCAGACACCGGGGGATATTCTTCCTCGGACCACCTTCTTCTTTTTGTTTTTTCTTCTTCTCCTGCAAAGAAATTAAAACCATTAAAACTCAGGGCCACAAAAACTAAAACTGCATGAGGTATGTGATAGCAATACGAGATGCACTATACTGAGAATGACACGAGGTACATAAGGTGACTACAGCACGAGATAAAAAGAGAACGACACGGGGTACATAGGATGACTACAGCACGAGATAAAAAGAGAACGACACGAGGTACCACAGTAACAGGGCTAACACTACAAAGAGAACGACACGAAGTCAGATGAGAACAGCACGAGGTGAGAACGAAATAACACGAAGTATAGCAGTAGTAAAACACGCGATCAGAGGAAACCTGGACGAAGATAGAAAGAAGCAACACGAAGACATAAAAACAACACTAAGATAAAAACATAGAAATAACATGAAGACTCAAACACAAAATTAACACGAAGACATAAAAACAACACGAAGACATAAATACAGAAACAACATGAAGACTCAAACACAAATTTAACACGAAGACATAAAAACAACACGAAGACACAAATACAGAAATAACATGAAGACTCAAATGCAAAAATAACACGAAGACAAAAATAGAAACCGACACGAAGTGTGGTCACAAAGCAAAAAGGACACAGGGTCTAGGAAAAACCAACACGAGGACAAAAGACATAAACGGCTACAACGACACGTGACAAAACAGTGAAAGCAGTAAAACGACTCGAGTAACTACAGTAAATGACACGAGAACACAAGAGCAGAAATAAAAGGATGACTCGAGATGAGCAACTAAATACTGAAGAAACGACACGAGGTTCACAGGAAGACGACTCGAAGTTCATCAGAACAAATCGAGCTGCTTCAGTAAACAGCACGAAGATAATCAACAAACATAGTTGGAACAACACGACGTACAACAGGACAACACGAAGTGTAGTAAACACAAACAACACGAAATATGAAAGGAACAGTACGGACATGCAAGGTACTACCTCATAGCAGTTTTCCTGTTAATCATGGAAATTTCAAATGCATAACATTACGCAAGATATCTGATTAAAATGACAATATTTAACATAGTGATGCTCATCATCAAAACACTAGGGAAGTCACAAAAATCCAACAATCCCTCCTTCCACTTCAATTCCACCTAAAGGGGCAAGGCCCTTGGTCCTCATCCTACCTAAGGGCAAATCATCTACTCGGTAGTAAAATCAGGGTGTCTCTTCTCTGCTCATGGTGAAAGATAACCCAACTTCATCCACTTTTCACCAAGACACCTCACGGGAAGTGCTACTATCATCTCTTACTCTGATCAAACCTGCTCCTACCCCAACCATGCTGCCAACTCAGTTTGAACCAGCTCTTGTTGTTGATGAGCCATTTGCGAACCTCACCCCAATCAATCCAGCTCTGATTCAGCTTTCCCAACATGAAACCATCCCTTTTGATGAGTAAGATGCTGGACTTGCTCTCTCAAGTCAAGATGTCATTCCAAATACCCAATCAAGCTCTCCTGATGAGAATCAACACCCAGGACTAACATTTTATTTTTTGCATTTGTGTCCTTTTGTTAACATTTATATCCTTGGATAATTGGGTTTGCAAATGTAAGGTATTATAAGCCAATTTATTAGTCTTTAGAAATCTTGGGTTTCTATGTAAATTGCTAGTGAGTCCGGCAGGGTCCCCCACCCTCTTTCCCATTGGTCCACCTAGGTTCTAGGGCCCATGTGGGGCTGGTTCAAAGTCCAAGATTAGACTTGGACCAAGGGGGGACAAGGTAGGAGGAAAATTCAAAATTGGAACCCCTTAGTCAAGGGGGCGCCCCCCTTTAATATTGTTTAATGCTTGTTGTATTTTTTTTTAATTATGGTCATTTAACCACATGGGGGAAGAAAATGCTATCCCTTATTTGCCACTCCCTAACCCTAGATCTAGGGGTAGTTTTGGTCTTTTATACATTTCTATAAATACCTTGTATTTTCATTTTTGATAGAATTAATGAGAATAATTTTTTGAAAGTACAAGGAGCCTTGGGCGCCCCCCTCTCCCCCTCTCCCTTGCAGCTGAATTGCTGTGTTTCTAGGGTGGATTCTGTAATGCCCTGGATCCTTGGTAGGTCTTGCTGGATCTTCATTGGATCTTCTGGATTTGTTTCGGTGAGTTTCGGTTCACTTTTGTGGCTTCCGAGTTGAGCTTTACGAGCCGTGTGGGTTTTTCTCTCGTACTAGTTACAGAACCCTACGGTGAGTTTGTTTGTCAGTTCATCAACTCGCGGATGCTACAATGACGAAGTACTCTTCGAGCCGGTCGTTTCGACTATTTTTGCGTATTTTTCGGTGATAGTGCCAGAAATCGGATTTTTCAGAAATTAGGAAAATTCCTAATTTCTTTTCCTTTTTCTTTCCTTTTCCACTCTCCTCCTTCTCATTCACCGCCGTCGTCTCTCTCTCTTATTTTTCTCCTCTCGAGCTTCCTCGGCTCCGGCTGTAGACGGGGTACCTAGAGGCACGTGTTGGGGATGCTGTGGAGCTGACTGGGTGAGCGACGGAGCGAAGATGGGGTGGATTTGGCGCGATCCCGAACGGTGGATTCAAAGGCGACGTTTGAGCTCGCGGGGTGGTTTTTGGCGCGGTTTAGTCCCTTCGAGGCACGGTTTCTTCGGTGGAGGTAGGGTGATGGTTCCTCACTTCTTCCTCTCCGTTTTCCCTGCCCTTGCACATCGTTTGGCGCGGAAACGGTCGAGTTTGGGCTTGTTTAGCCTAAATCGTGATTTTTGGATTTTGTACGGTTCGCCGGAAAACGGCAACCATTTGTAGCTTGGTTAGTGTTGAACTGACCGTTGGGATGTTAGGATCCCATCCATGCTTGTTTCGTGTTGATCGGTGGTCATTCGAGGCTGGTAGGAGCCCGGGAACCTCGTTGACCCATTTAGGGTGGATTCGTTGGAATCGCCCCGATCTTGTGTTTTTGTGCTTGCATGTGGACTTTTTAGCCTTCTTATGTTGTTTTTCATCGTCGAGGGTTGTTTCCCCTGCTCTTCGGCGTGAATGGGGCGTGGAACGGGCCGATTTGGCCAACCCTCCATTTTCCCGCCGTAGCTGGTGTGGCGGTAGTTCCAGGGATAGTTACATGCCCTGGCGGCCCCACGACTGACCGTTACAGCATCTGGGTTGATTCGAGTTCTTCGGGGTTTTGAGAGTGTGACGGTCCAGGGGTGGCACGTCACATCTCTCTGACGCGTCCCGTGAAACGCGTTGCGTCTATTTTATCATTTTATGTTTGGGTTAAGTCGGTTCCTCTGACGCGCTTGCCCCTGTGCGTCATGTGAGTGTAACGCGCCTGCCCCAGGCCTGTTACATTTTGGTTGACTGATGTTGACCTTTTGAGGTGGTTCCCCTGGCGCGCCTGCCCTAGCGCGTCAGGTGTGCGTAACGCGCATGCCCCAGGCCTCTACGTTCTGTTTGACCGTGTTTGACCGAGTGAGTCGGTTCGCCTAACGGCCGTGCTCTTGTGCGTTAGGTCTGTGTAACGCGCCTGTCCCAGGCCGTTACATGCTGTTTTGGCTGAGTTGGGTGGTTGTGTCGTTGTCTCTAACTGCCTCATCCCCGTGCGTTAGGTGATTGTAACGCGCCCGGTCGGGACCGTTACATGCCTCTCAGCCAGTTGTTGTTCTGGGTTTTGCTGGCCCTGACGCGCTTGCCCTGGCGCGTTAGGTGGCTGTAATGTGTTCGGTCTGGCGCGTTACATGGTCCGAGTGTGTTTTGAGTTTGAGGGTTGTTGGCCCTGACGGCCCCGGTCTGGCGCGTCAGGCTGGTGTAACGCGCCCGGTGCTGGCCGTAACATGCCTTTGCGTTTCTAAGAGTTGGTTAGGGCGGTGTGTGTGACGGCCTGTTCCCCGACCGTCACGTTGGATGTAACGGCCTAGGCTTAGACCGTCAAGTTCATGTAGCGGTCAAAGGGTGGTGTGTTACATGCCTTGTGCTCTGATTTCCGTTCTTTTGGTTTCTGCTTGTCTTGGCTTGTCCTTGTGGTCTGCCCGCTGTCCCGTGGATGTCTCTTGACGTCATATGAGGGCTAGGACTACGTTGTAAGGTAGCCAGGAGTCTTCTTGCTTGTGGTAGGATTCTCTATCCTACTCTTTTGTGTGTCTTTGGTTGGGTTCCGGTCAACCCGGGGTGACCCAGCGGTTGACGGGCGACATTGCGTGTGGGTGTCTTGGCGGTTTTGTCCAGCCTGAGACACTGGTTCTGGATGCCTTGAGGTATCATCGTACCTCAGTTTGCGTGTACAGACATGTACCGAGGGTCTTCGGTGTTCCCTCAGGTCTCCGTGAGTTGTTTTCTGCGGAGTGTTGTTTCTTGTGGCTTAGGTTTAGACCGATTGGCGGCTTGTTCCGCTGTTTGTGACGATCTTGCCTTTGAGTCGTTCCACTCAGGATCGTTACATGGTAGGTCTAGTTGCCTGGTCCTGAGTCGGTTGACAGTGGTTGTACTGCCAGTGGTGCTTCGTAGTAAGTGTGACAGGGCTTCCGTAGACTGTCTGTACTCTAGCACTTATGTTTTGGAGTCCGTGCCTTGTCAACCTCCACTAGTCGTAGCCTGTGACGTAGGCTTTTTTTTTAGTACGTCACCCACCGGGAGTGGTGGACGGGCAGTTTCCCGTTACACGGTTTTTAAGCTAGTTCAATGGGCCTCGGCCAACGGTAGCATCCTACCGAGGGGAATACTAGCTAGAGGCCTGACCTAGGTAGTGGTCAGTGTGTGCACACGTGGTCAGGGACTGAGGACTTGCGTCGATGGGCGTGACCCTGACTAGTCACTCCCAGCGTGGTACTGCGGTCTTGTGTCCGTGAGGTGCCATTTTTCCTTGGAACGTCGTTGTTCCTTGGACCTGGTTCTTGGTGTGTCTAGTCTCCCCTGTGCTGCACACAGTCTGGTAGACGTGACACTTTTGGCGTAGTGTAAGATGTCAGTGGACGCATCTGGCTGTTCTTCTAGTGTGAGGGTACTCCTATCACTTGATCGGCGACTCTCGCGTTTCTCGGAGCATTGTGACCTTTGTGAGTTGCCCTCTCGTGGCTGTACACGAGGCCAGTGCCCTGTTGCGTGCACGACGTTCTGGTCGTGCGTGGGGCTACGTGCACGGCGTTTCTAGTCGTTCTGGTTGTCGTCCGTCTGGGTCTTTTCTAGACCTTTTTCGTTGTGTTGTTGGCTTTTGCCCTCTTCTCGGTTTTGGCCGACGGACTGGTGTACCCTACCGTGTGAGTTTAGGGTTGCCCGTTTGTTGCCTTATGGAGTAGCTTAGAGTGCCGAGTTCTCCTCGGTGGCCGTGTTCCAGGTTTTGCGGCCTCGCTCTTTCTTTTGGTTGAGCTCCCTTTGCTCCTAGCCTGTTCCCTACTCCTGGTGTCCCTGTTCTATTTACAGCTTTGTAGTGTAGCTTTTCCTGCTGTGCTGCACTTGCTGTTTTACAGTTGCTTCCGTTGAACTGTGCGTTTTCCAATGGGGATCCGCGTGACCCCTACTGAGTTTCTGGTTAGAGACTCACCCCTACTCTTTCAGGTGGGGTGGCGTTGTTCGTTCTGCTTCCGCGTGGTTCCTGGAGTGTGCATGCTCGTTGCGTTCCGTTGCAGCCAGTTGGTACCTGCGTCGGGCTTCCCCCGACTTCTTGGTACGTCTTTCCTTTCTGTCGACTGTACTGTGCTAGTCTTGTTGTCTTTAGCTTTGGACTGACTCTGGGATATAATTGTTAATTTGAACAGTTAATTAAAAAGTAATTTTATTTTTGCTACTTTAGCAAACCTATCTAATGAAATTTAATTACTTACTGTACTATCTCTGTGGCTTCAATGTACTATACACGTGCCTTTTTCCCTTCGGAGCTTTCCCGCTCTTGGGAGGCCTCGCGGGTTCCATGTGGTATCACGCGTATCCGGTAGTCCTACCGGGTATGCTGGGTATCCGGAATCCGGGTCGCTACAGCTTGGTATCAGAGCAGTGTTCTGAGATGTTCGGAGTTCTTTTCTGAGCTATCAGAGCATTGTCATGTGAAGTACAGGGGAATCCGAGATATACAGTTTCCAGAGTCGTGAAAGTCCAGTACAGTCTTTAGCTGGCTTCGGTTTACGATCCTTTGTCGCTTTGTGTTTTCGGTGTGTTGTCTTGTGCGTGCTGTTCAGGCACTGTGCGAGATGGTCCTGCTCTCGTCAGGATGTGACGAGGTGTTTCTTTTCGTCGTTGTGTTTGTCTCGAGCATGTTGTACTTGGCAGTGTTCGCCGAAAGGCTTGAATCTGCAGTACGTTGTTCGAGGATTTTCTTGTAAGTTGTTCAGGTTGATGTTGACCTTTGGCCTTGGTTTGATGACTATACACGTTCTCATGTTGTCTTGGTCGTCCTGGCTTGAGTTTGTTCAGCTCCTGATGTGTTTCGCTTCTATTGAAGTGCTCGATTAGATTCCGTGTTGGAGAAGTTGCTCAGGCAAGCTAGGATTTTCCCTTCCTGGTGAGCTTTTGTAATTGAGCTTCCTGCTTCTCGTCCCTTCTGGTGGAATCTTTTTCGAGGTTTGCCTTGGAATTGTTGTCTTAGTGATGCCTTTGTCCTGTGTCTGCTTAAGTGTGGACAACTTTATTTTGAGCCTGATCTGCTCTTTGATATACGGTTGATTGGCTTTGGACTCCATGATGGTGTTAAGAGCTGTCGTGTACCGTATTTGTCGTGCCGTGTCCAGCGGCCAGTGTATTGTGAAGGCTCATTTACCATTTTCGGGACGTGAAGGTAAGTTGAGATTGATGCTTTCCTTGTGTCTTGTGCTGAAGCTGGTGCTCTTCTCCTGTTGCACTTAGGCTCCTTGTGATTGGTTGTTCGCGAGATCGGTACTCGTGGCGTGTGATTTATGATCTTTGTCGATTGCGATGGCGCTGGTGTGTACTGACGTGTGACTATCGAGGTTGTTCTGGTGCCTGTGCACGTTGTTGAGAGTGCAGCGGAAGTCTGTGGGTTGGCTACCCACTGGTCGAGAGATCTGTTTCTCCTCGATGTGACTTCATCTTGGCTTCTTGTGCCTTGATGTCGTTTGTTGCCGTGCCAATGTTGGTGGTTTTCTGGTGTCGGCTTTGGCATTTGCGAGTATTGGGGAATTTTTGGCATTCCTGCTGATTGAGTACCCTTTGCTCTGCATTTCTTTCTTGGTGTTGTGCTCTCGAGGCGTGTTCGTGGTCCTTGAGGTGCGTTCCCTGAGATTGTTATTTTTCGTTGTTGTGGGTCTTCTCTTGGTGGGCATTTTGATGCGTGACCCGTTTCTTGTGGTCGTGTGCTCAGCTGTTCTTGTGCCTTGTTGTGACCCTGCTTGCAGTGGTTTTCTGTGGCCCTACGTGTTGTGCGGAGCCGAAATCCTGTAGGTGCTGCCATTGTGTTGTTTCTGTAAGTTCTGTTTCTCTATGATTTTGTGTCTCTGTGTGGACCAAGTCTTGTCGGTTAGCCTTGCTGTGCTCTTTTCCTAGAGTTAGCTTGCGACTCGATCAGATGTAATATCTGAGTGAGGACTGACTTGATTGTGTTTGTGGTCTGGTGCTGCTTTTGTTGTTGGTGTCCTGTGTGCCAGGTGTTCCCTGTCGCCTTTGGCACTGGAGCCGATGATGTGGTCGAGCTGTCAGCTGATAGGATTGTGTTTCCTCGTGTAAGCTGTCGCTCGACGTGCCTGTCGTTATGTTTCTCGGTTGGTTGTCTGTTGTTGTGGCAGTCGTGTCTTCTGTCCTGTGAGACGTAAGCGACGTTGCCTTGTTTCGGAGGTGTCAGAATTATGTTCACTTGGGTGCCGTCCTCTTTTGTGGATTGTTGCCTTGAGATCCAGAGCGTGTGCTCGTGATTGTGGTCTGACAGTGTTCCTCTGAATTATGTTCTCTCGAGATTTGTGTTGTTTTGTGTTGTTAGGTTGTTCTTCCATGCTTCTCCTTTGTTAGTCCTTAATTTTGAGGGTGAAATTTCTTAAAGGAGGGGAGGATGTAATGCCCTGGATCCTTGGTAGGTCTTGCTGGATCTTCATTGGATCTTCTGGATTTGTTTCGGTGAGTTTCGGTTTACTTTTGTGGCTTTCGAGTTGAGCTTTATGAGCCGTGTGGGTTTTTCTCTCGTACTAGTTACGGAACCCTACGGTGAGTGTGTTTGTTAGTTCTTGAACTCGTGGATGCTACAGCGACGATGTACTCTTCGAGCCGGTCGTTTCGACTATTTTTGCGTATTTTTTTGAATTTGTGCATTTTTGGAATTTTTAGAAATTAGGAAAATTTCCTAATTTCTTTTCTTTTTCTTTCCTTTTCCTCTCTCCTCCTTCTCATTCGCACGCTCGCCTCTCTCTCTCCCGTTCTCTCTCGTTCTCCCACCTTCTCGCCTCCGGCTACAGACGGAGGGGTGCAGGGGCGTGCTGGTGACGACGAGATGCTGCTGAGGTGCGTGATAGTGCGAGGATCGAGATGGATTTGGCACGATCCCGAACGGTGGATTCAAAGTCGACGGTTCGGTTCACGGTGCGGTTTTCGGAGCAGTTTAGTCCCTTCGGGGCACGGTTTCTTCGGTGGAGGTAGGGTGATGGTTCCTCACTTCTTCCTCTCCGTTTTCCCTGCCCTTGCACATCGTTTAGCGCGGAAACGGTCGAGTTTGGGCTTGTTTAGCCTAAATCGTGATTTTTGGATTTTGTAGGGTTCGTCAGAAAATGGCAACCATTTGTAGCTCGGTTAGTGTTGAACTGATCGTTGGGATGTTAGGATCCCATCCATGCTTGTTTCGTGTTGATCGGTGGTCATTCGAGGCCGGTAGGAGCCCGGGAACCTCGTTGACCCATTTAGGGTGGATTCATTGGAATCGCCCCGATCTTGTGTTTTTGTGCTTGCATGTGGGCTTTTTAGCCTTCTTATGTTGTTTTTCATCGTCGAGGGTTATTTCCCCTGCGCTTCGGCGTGAATGGCGCGTGGAACGGGCCGATTTGGCCAACCCTCCATTTTCCCGTCGTAGCTGGTGTGGCGGTCGTTCCAGGGACCGGTACATGCCCTGACGGCCCCACGACTGACCGTTACAGCGTCTGGGTTGATTCGAGTTCTTCGGGGTTTTGAGAGTGTGACGGCCCAGGGGTGGCGCGTCACATCTCTCTGACGCGTCCAGTGAGATGCGTTGCGTCTATTTTGTCGTTTTATGTTTGGGTTAAGTCGGTTCCTCTGACGCGCTTGCCCCTGTGCGTCAGGTGAGTGTAACGCGCCTGCCCCAGGTCGTTACATTCTGGTTGACTGACGTTGACCTTTTGAGGCGGTTCCCCTGGTGCGCCTGCCCTAGCGCATCAGGTGTGCATAACGCGCCTGCCCCAGGCCGCTACGTTGTGTTTGACCGTGCTTGACCGAGTGAGTCGGTTCGCCTAACGACCGTGCTCTCGTGCGTTAGGTGTGTGTAACGCGCCTGTCCTAGGCCGTTACATGCTGTTTTGGCTGAGTTGGGTGGTTGCATCGTTGTCTCTAATGGCCTCATCCCCGTGCATTAGGTGATTGTAACACGTCCGGTCGGGACCGTTACATGCCTCTCAGCCAGTTGTTGTTCTGGGTTTTGCAGGCCCTGGTGCGCTTGCCCTGGCGCGTTAGGTGGCGGTAACGCGTTCGGTCTGGCGCGTTACATGGTCCGAGTGTGTTTTGAGTTTGAGGGTTGTTGGCCCTGACGGCCCCGGTCGGGCGCGTCAGGTTGGTGTAACGCGCCCGGTGCTGGCCATTACATGACTTTGCGTTTCTAAGAGTTGGTTAGGGCGGTGTGTGTGACGGCCTGTTCCCCGACCGTCACGTTGGATGTAACGGCCTAGGCTTAGACCGTCAGGTTCATGTAGCGGTCTAAGGGTGGTGCGTTACATGCCTTGTGCTCCAATTTCCATTTTTTTAGTTTCTGCTTGTCTTGGCTTGTCCTTGTGGTCTGCCCGCTGTCCCGTGGATGTCTCTTGACGTCATATGAGGGCTAGGACTACGTTGTAAGGTAGCCAGGAGTCTTCTTGCTTGTGGTAGGATTCTCTATCCTACTCTTGTGTGTATCTTTGGTTGGGTTCCGGTCAACCCGGGGTGACCCAACGGTTGACGGGCGACCTTGCGTGTGGGTGTTGACACCTTGAAAATGAACAAGGGTGAAAGCACAATTGAAAAGAGGATCAGACCAACAGTGAAAGACCAATAATGAAGCCCGTCAACCATTTACCCGGCTGAAGTCTTTGTCGGCCAAGCTGATGCCCGGTGCCGATATCATTCAGACGGCCACACTGATAAAGCAGCAGTCACTCGACTGATGGGACCTCTTAGCACACTTTAATGAGAGCTGTACTACTGCCTCATCCAAGAATCCACAGATGACATGTCAGGGTAAGTCAGATGTCGGCTTATTGACAGATGTGATATGAGATAAAGATGAAGCCGGTACCGGCAGATGAAGATTGTAAAGGCTTTTGCCAAGTCAGATCAATGAAGAAGAATTGTCTCCACAGATTATACGCCCGACTGAGGTCTTCCCAGACTAAGGCTGATGTCCGATCTTGTCACCATTCAGGTAACGATATCGATAAAATGATACCCGGTTTTGTCATCATTCAGATGGCAATACTGATGAAACCCCTGTCTACGGACTGATGAAAACATATCAATGATATCAATGGAAGCTATGTCACCAATACAGGGCCTTCTCTGGTTCTGATGAATATCAATTTAAAGGATTAAGAGGGGCCAAGGCACGTGCGAAGCTTAAAAGTCCTAAATGGGCCGGCCAAATGGGCTTCCGAGTGTGGCGCCGAGAACCTCAACAGGAGGCCACTCGGCGCGCCGGGAGCTATTGCGAACGAATGAGGCGCGCCGATTACCATCTGCCGATATGCAAGAAGAACCTGGGTCTATATAAACCCACTTCTTCGAAGAAGAAAGGAGAGGCCGAGGAGAGAAGCACCAGAAGAAATAGAAGGGCCTCGAAGAAAAAAAGAGAGATCGAGAGGATAGCCAGAAGAAGAAACAAAAGGAAAAGAGAGCCCCAAGAAAAGTGACTCGAAGAAGCGAAGAGATATCTGAGAAGAAAGGAGGAAGAAGAAGCTCCAGGTGGGCTGCTCCGGGGAGGGAGAGGAGTCAATGCTCCGCCCTCCCCCATACTTTCTTTTCTTTTCTTCGATGTAATCTAGCGAGTCTTTTCTCGATTTATCAAATGTAGCCGGAGAGTCCCGGTCTTGATTTCCACCTCTCTGCTTTGCATTTCTCTTTTACGATCTGTGTAAGTCTTCGATACAATGCAATGAAATATCAACATGGCCCATTTGGGCACCGATTGATTGAGATATCTGCTCTCCGTCTCTCTCCATGTACATAGTTCTCGGCTGAAAAGTCCAGTAGCCTAGACTCTTCGAGTTTCAGAGTCGATTGAATGAATCTGTTCTTCGAGGAGGGATGAAGATAGGACCCCTACCCCTATCTAATGGGTTATTGGGTTCTACTTTCTTCTCCCCTCCTGTCTCAATGGCAGATCCTCCGCATATAGTCCGAGTTTTCTCTCGAGCCCTTGTGCTATTCAGGAACCAGAGACATCAATCTCTTGGTTCCCTGAACTGCTGGCTTTACAAAGATATGTCTGCTCTGCAGGTTAATGCCATCCCGCGAGATTCTAACAAGCGATGACCTCAGTCTCTCGACCCTCCATTCTAACCCTTGAATGATTAGGGTCTGGAGTTTAGGCGTTAAGAGTTCCTCCGTCACCGGTTTTTCGATGCAGTTGGGCTCGTCTAGGGGATCAGAGACAGTCATCTCTTGATCCCCCAGACGGCCTGCAACAAACAGATGAAACCCTTCACAGGGTATAGACGATGGTCTCTTTTCCCCTACTGATTCGGCCTTCCAATTCCCTTGGCATCCTTCAAACAGAGCTATCCACGAAACCCCCTCCTGCACTCCACATTCGGTTTCGATCCGAGCCAGAAAACTCAGAAAATTCCCGAATAGAGTACCATAATCAAGCCCTGAAACCCTCAACCCTTTCACCTTCCCGGCGTGCTAATTTCCACGCCGAGAGCTACGCCGCCGAGAGGCCTCCCTCTTCCTTCCCCTTCAGCAAAACGACAAACTCTTCCGGTTAAACCCCTCTTCCTTCACAGCCTTCCCAGCCTGTGGCCTCCCGGCGCCGGGTTCCCGGCGCGGCGAGGAGCGCGCTGAGAAGCTTCACGCCGAGAGCCCCCCCCCTCTTTTTAGTCAGGCCGCGCCGAGAGCTCCTCTCTTTTGGCCAACCAAACCCATGCCGAGAACCCCATTTTTGTCAATACAAAAATCATGCCGAGAGCTCCTCCCTTCGGCCAATAGAAAGCCACGCCGAGACCCTCCTTCTTTGAACAATGAAATCCAGTCCGAGGCCCTCCTCTGCACTGTCATCCTTCAATCCTTTAGTCTCCCTACACACCTGTCTAGGGGATGTTCGGAGACCATCATATGTGCCCTGAGAAGATACAGTAATGGGGAAGACCTCCCCTACAGCCCTCATTTCCGATCCGGATTTCACTGCTACCTTACGAACTCAAAGAGCCATGTTATTATATGCGTTCTGAGGGGTTCCAAGGGAATATTAACCAATGAGATAGACGCAAGTAACATCCCCGGGCCCGGTGCCCTTCTTATCTGGTCGTCATCCCGGCATCCCGTGGATGATGACCTATTTTCTCTTGGCATAATCCAAGTTGAGAGGACATGCTGCCGAAATTTATACATACTCTGCCGGGTAACTGTGATGTTCTCTCTCTCAGCCCCGCCGGCCCACGGAGTTATGTCCTTGCATGCTCTCCGATGGTCCCTCGAAGGGGGATATAGATGCGGCACCGCACCCACATGGGACGTGCCATGTCACGCCGGTCCCTATTCGGACTCCGGGTCTATCGTACCCGATCTTTTACGGATCCTACCCTGCCGCTACATGGGTGGTTTCCTATTCCCACTTGGCATAGTCCAAGATGGCGGGGATATGCCGTCAGATTTGTCCCGTACTTAATAACCCCCCTTGCTTTGACTAGTCCATTTAGCATTCTGCAAATAAATCAACCCCGTCTCTTTTGAGCCTCATCTTCACCGCTGCTTTCCTCCTATTTTTGGCGTTTAATCAAGGGTTGTCCTTCCTTGGAAGGGCGTAATTAACGTCATAGCCTTTATGGTATGACGGACTTCTGGTCCCGACTCGGACTTCACAATCGACTGACCAAGTCAGATCGAGCGCACAATAAAATTATCACCCCGGTGACTGGCACACCTAATAAATCAAAAATCCCAAATAAAATATAAATAAATAATATAATGAAATAAGATGAGATCCACGTTCCACAAGCTGGCACGCCCGGTGGGACCTAGTCTCCCTTCATCTCTACGCCAAAACAGGAGGCCCAGCGGGCCCCCCTCAAATTTCTGATCCTGTGCGCTTTCCTTATTTTCAGGAAGATGACTACTGGACTTATGTCTGTACACTTCGGTCAACAACCGATCGATATGCATGTGCGAGAGGGTTACCTGGCGATACCCCTGTCATTCGGAGCAATGCCCCCTGCTGTCGGGCTGCCCAACTGTCTGGGCCTCGTCTTCACCGACCTCCTGCAAGTCGACAACAACCAGCGAGGCACTATTGCAAGTGCCCCGATGAAAACTGCTGGTGAGAAGGCTGACTTACCGGAAAAGATGACCTCGACGGTCGTCGCCTGCTATGTCCACCAAGTTCAAAGGAGGGACACGGTTCCCGCTACTGCCTAAAGGGGAAAGAGAAATAACCGGAGAAGCCGGTATGTTGCTGCTGAGCGTCGTCTTTCCAATTCTGGGAAGACAATGATGATGGGAGATGTTAGGGTGAACCTCAACGGTCGCCCCAGAGAAGTCCGGCCGGACAGGATTGTCCCGACTGTCCAGACCCACAACAGGTTCCGCGTTCTGGCCGCTAGGAGGGCCAACTGGGAAGCTGATGAAAGGAAGCCGCTGGCGCCCAAGCCAGCAGAATATAAACAGATCTGGGGACCAAAGAAGATTTAGAACTGGGCCCCAGCTCGATATGAGAAGAAGGCTACTGAGGATGCTATTGCCCGCTTCAGGGCAGGAAGCAGAAGGGAAGAAAGAAACTACAGAAGAGATGATGTTGCTGCTTACCCCAAAGCTCTGGGGAGGAGAGATGAAAAAAATGATGAAGGAAGAAATCTGATTACTACTCGCCCCGTGATGAAGGGCAGAAGATATGAGAAGAAGGAAGACCTTGCTGTCACCCATCCCAAGGCCAAAGGCAAAAGATGGGAAAGGAAGAATTATGTTGACACTGCCAACTGCTGCCAAGACGGCGATATGAAAATGAGCGAACCAGTCACGGTTGCCATTCCAAGAAGACCAAGAGCCTGTGCCAGACAGGCTGATATATTCAGATATTCCAAAGCCGAGCATTTGAATGTTCAGATGACAAGACTGGCTCATCAGCAGAAAAGCCAGGAAAGATTGATACTCCGACCAGAGCCGCGAAGGCACGATCCAGAGGAGATGAAACAAGTGGTCCAAGACTACTTCCATTACTTGGGGAACTCTGCCCTCGGTCAGCAAAGATTATCCCGTGCTCTGGGCACCGTGGATGAAGAAGAAGGAGAAGCCCTTCAAGAAGTGATGCTCGGAGTCTCCTCCTCCGATTCAAATGATTATGAAGAAGGCCGCAAGGCCGGATATGATAAAGAAGACCTGTGTAGGGAAGAGGCTGAAGAAAGAGTATCGGTCTTCGATCGACTCAAATACCCTGACCAGGCAAAAAGAAAAGTTTGCAGGCAGAAGGGAAGGATGCAAATCTTCGCCTGTAACATGGCTGGAATCGCCAGGGGGCAGAATATGCTACCAACTCAGCCAGATGAACTGCTCAGGCTGGCTCCCAGACCAGGCCCCGTCACAAGAAGAGGTCATGCTGCAAAAGACAAGATGAAGAATGATGATGAAATCCGCAAGATCACCACCATGACAGTCAATGTGGTGACAACAGAGGAAGGAGACAATCCCTTCGTTGATGATGCTGAAGGGACTTCAGAAGATATACAAATCCCATCGACTCTGGATCCCATGATCCAGATGATGTTTAGAAGATATCAACAGGAGATCAGTGCTCTCAGAAGACAGCTAAATGAGAGGCATGAAGCCACACCGATCTCCAAGTAAGCCGAACCTGTGGGGCAGACTTCCAGCTCAGCAGAAATGGCTGTCCCAACTAATCCTCTTCCAGCTGATAAAGCTCCAAGCCAGCCTGTCCTGCAGCAAGCAGCAGCTCAGCCCTCTACATCTCAGACGCAGCCCGCCGCGCCCACCTTGCGCGCCACTGTGATGACGACTCCTTACAGCCAGCAACAAGCTCACTTCTTCCCAGAAGAGATAGATCCAGCCCTAGCCCACAAGCTGATGATTGAAAGAATTGTGGAGATGAAGCTGTCTGAGAAGACCGGTGATGGTGTAAGTACCTATGACGTGTATAAAGTACCGTATCCTCCCCAGTATGCCGCTAAAAGACTACCCCCAGGCGTCAGTAAGCCGCCGAAATTTGAGAAATTCAACGGCCAGGGCTCTCCCAGGGAGCACATTGCTTACTATACCACAATTATGGGCGACCTGGCAGCTGATGAAGCCTATCTGCTTAAGTTCTTTGGCTCGTCCCTCACTGGGATAGCCTTTGAATGGTATTCAAGCCTGCCCGCTGGATCAGTGGTTGATTGGCCTGATATGCAAAGAAAATTCCGCGATAGATTTCATGTCACTGAAAGAGAAATTACAATAGCGGAGCTATATGCAACCAAGCAAAGGCAAGATGAAACAGCACTGGACTACATCAAAAGGTGGAGAAACTTAGCCATGAGATGCCGAAGACCTCCCCATCAGGAAGATGCAGTGCAGATATGTAAACAGAGCCTCAAGAGAGAGGTGCTAGAAAAGATGATCGGTGCAGATGTCAGAACATTTGACCGGCTGAACAATATAGTGGTGGAAGTCGAGACGTTCTTGTCCAAGCGTCCGACCGCCAATGCTCCCACTATGCCGAAGGGTAAAACCAATGACCGACGGCCATCACATACTGAGGCTAACGCCGTCGATTTTAGAACCTTCGAGCAACAGAAAGGGAAAAAGGAGGCAGATGAAGCTCCCCCGCCTGAGGGTGCAACAGAAAGAAAAGATAAGGTCTCTCTGAGAGACAGAATGAGAAGAGCTTACTCTTTTCCCAAAGATAAGACATCAGCACTATTTAACTGGGCATATAAGTTCAACAAGGTAACATTGCCCGAACCGAAGAGACCTGCGATGCAACAAAGAAAGATGATCCGCTGTTCTATCCATTTCACCGTGCGCTGGGGCACGCAATTGAAGACTGTTACGTCTTCAAGGATATCATGGAAGGAATGGTCAAAAAGGGCGAGCTACAGTTGGGTGATTACCAGGTGAAGCCACCTCATCCACTTGAGCCTCCGCCCTGGAGGATGGCCGCCAATATGATTTCAGTCTATCAGCAGCTGCCTGAAGAAGCCGTTGAAGAATGTACCAGGCATACTTATGAAGCTTGCCTCCTCACCCCACTGAAAGATCAGGAAGGATGGCAGATGAATCCCATAAAGAACAGAAAAAAGACTCTTGCAGTTAGCACCAGTGGGGCAACTATCCGGGGTGTCACCCCAAGGCCTGAGCCGCCTCCAGTAAAGCCAGTATGGCATACAGCTGAGACCGGGCCAGTCATTCGGATCCCTACTCACAACCGGAGGAGACAAACTCCCCTACCTGCATATAAAGAAGTAAGTCCTGCAGCCAGGCGTCTACAACAGTATATCAATGAGCTCGATGAATATGAGCAGAAAAAGCCCAAAAACCTGCTGATAAAAGACTGTATACTCTAGGAGCAGCTTGAAGAACTGAAATTGAAAGAGCGACCAGAGGCAGAACAAGAAAAAGCTGAAAATGAGCCCTTCTGGGGGCAGGAGCCAGCAAAGCCGAATTCCCAGAAGAAGAAGAGACGGCCCAAGTCCAAAAGGGGAAAGAAAGTCACGACAGTACAATGCAACACCCTGTCGGTACTCTTTTCCTTGCCCGGGGAGAATGATGAGGATGAAGCATCAAATGCCCCGCTAGAAGCCAACCATGCTGAGGCCTCTACCTCAGCCCATGCAACACGTTCTGGGAAAAGATGGGGGCGCCCGCCACCAGCTAATCATAATATTATATTCAGAGGGGAGCAACCCTATCAGATCCCCGAGCCAGAGGTACGAGGTGTCCAGGTTCCTCCCCCTGCCAGCTTGTACCAAGAAAAGGATGAAGCTCCCTCATTCTTGGAATTCTTGTCCAGCTTGGAAAATGAGCAACTGGCTAACGCTGCTCCAGCTAAAAGCAATAAATGTCAGCAGACTGCATTTAGGAAGCAGAAGCAGCATGAAGAAAATAAAGGAAGTAACCCTCTAGCAGAAACAAGGGTCGTTACTACAGAAGAAGCCTCCCGGGGAACCGATCAAGAGGATGAAACCGGCGCTAGGCAGCAAAGGCCACAAGCACCACATGAACCTCCAAGACCCCGTTGGGTGGAGGAGATGAGACTGTCTAATGTCCGGGTGGGCAGCCGGATCATGAAAATGCTGAAGAAGCTCCCTACCAGGTTTTCTATCTGGGAAATCCTCTCTCTGAGTGAAGAGGCTCGCCAAGCCATTATTGATGCCTTGCAATCGCCGGCACAGTATGAAGCACTCTTGACAGAAGTGAATTCTGGTCCGTCAGTCACATTCACAGAGGATGACATGCTAATCCCAAATTCCGGCCATAACAGACCGCTATATATGAGGGGTTCCCTGAACTGTCAGCCGATAAGCAGAATACTGATAGATCCCGGGGCTGCTGTGAACATTCTCCCATACCGCATCTATCAGAAATATTACTTTGATCTGTAGCTCACCAAGGTCAGAGACATGAAGATTGCAGGATTCAACCAAAAGTGTGAGACACCTCTTGGGGTAGCTGATTTCAACCTCACATTGGGAGACCTCACTACAGTGGTACGATTCTATGTGATCGACTCCAATACCACGTATAAAGCCCTGCTGGGGAGACCGTGGCTGCATGAATATCAAATAGTACCATCAACGCTACATCAGTGCATCAAATACTGCCATGAAGGAAAAGAAGAGAGGGTGTTTGCGGATCTGCATCCTTTCGAAGTGTTCGAGTGCCATATGCTCGATGCATCCTACTATACCGAGGTGTCACAAAAGTGCGAAAGGAAACAGGCTGTGATCAGCCAGAAAAAGCCCGCGACAGAGGCAAGGAATTGGTCTCCACCGCCACCAAAGGGCTATGTTAAAAAGCATAATGTATCTCACATCTCTTATGCCTGTGACTTTGCTCGGGTTACTCCTCCTAGCGTCCACCCGGATAATGCCGATGAAGAAATGAAACAAAAGTACACTCAGGTGGAGGTGCCGCAGGGTTTATTTAAACCCATCGTCAGCCTTGAGTACCAAACGGTGCTACCACTGAAGACTATGGAAATCCCTCGCTTCTGCGAGCCTCCTATTATATTCTACACCGGGGAGCCAGTCGAGGAAGATGATCAAGATTGTATGGCCCCTGAAGAAGCTGCAGACCAGATGGTACCGATTATAGGCTTGGATTATACTACCCAACGGGTTTCACAAATGTTCTCCAAAATGCAAATGCCATCAATGCAGCCTGCTGCCCAGAAGAAGGCATTCAAGGAGCTGTGGGATCCGCCTCGAGATAGTAAAGAACTGAGGAAGATCACTCAACACCCAGGATTGGGTTATACCCTCCAAGAATACTATGAGGCTGAGGTAGACGTCATATTTGTCTCCTACCAGCATGAAGACCCTCCCGAGGCGGGATATGACAAATACCCCTCGGAAGATGAAGAAATCATTTATCAATCCATAATGAACAATGAAGCCCCAGACAGTCTGCCAGAAACAGAGACATCTGATGAGGCAAAGAAAGCTTGGTACTGGGAGGACCTGTCTTCCAAAGAGGATCTGTTCCAGGCTGAAGCAAAATTTGATACGGGAACCCCGGATGAAGATCAAGTAGCCAGAGAGCTGCAGGAGTGTTTAGAGTTCGGACGCATTCTAGAAGAGTTCCGGGCTCTACAGAATGATGACCTGTCAAGAGAGCCCACATCAGAAGAGCCTCTAAGAACGGAAGAGTCCACTTCTGAATTTCCTGCTGAACTAGCCTCGTCCTCGGGACAGACTGAACAGAATCCGGTAATATTGGCCCTATATGATGCATCAGCCTCCGCTGATGACCAGTATGATGAAACAGAGGAGCATGAAACTGAAGAAGATTACATCCCGGGAGGCTTTATTGATTTGCAAGAAGCCCCGCCCGAAGTTGAAGACGGGGGCCAAGCCACCGTCGATGAGTTGATAGAAATAAATTTGGGATCCGCAGATGAACCAAGGCCGACATTCCTCAGCGCACTGCTGGAGCCAGATGTCAGGGAACAATATATACAGTTCTTGAAAGAATTCCGAGACTATCTTGCATGGACATATGATGAAATGCCAGGACTGAGCTCTGATGTGGCACAGCACCGATTGGCAATAAACCCAGAGGCTAACCCTGTAAAGCAGCCTTCCAGGAGAATGCGTCCTGAATTGATAAATCAGATTAACAAAGAAGTTGACAAGCTGATTGAGGTAGGCTTTGTCGAAGAAAACCAGTATACTACATGGCTGGCCAATATAGTGCCCGTAAAGAAGAAGAATGGGCAGATTAGAATATGTGTTGATTTTCGGGACCTTAATAAGGCTTGCCCGAAAGATGATTTCCCAGTGCCAATCACCGAGGTGATGATCGATGCAACTACTGGTCATGAAGCCCTGTCATTCATGGATGGATCATCTGGATACAACCAGATCTGGATTGCTGAAGAAGACAGAGTGCACACTGCATTCCGCACTCCGAAGGGAATATTCCACTACAAAAGAATGCCGTTTGGCCTTAAGAACGCCGGCGCTACTTACCAAAGAGCTATTACAAAGATCTTTGATGACTTGCTCTTCAAAAAGGTAGAGTGCTACATTGATGATCTGGTGATAAAAACCAGCAAAAGAGAAGACCATTTGCAAGACCTAAGGATAGTATTCCAGAGGTTGCGCAAATATGAACTCAAGATGAATCCTATGAAATGCGCCTTTGGCGTATCCAGTGGAAAATTCCTCGGATTTATTGTCCGACATAGGGGTATTGAAATTGATCCGTCCAAGATTAAAGCTATCCAGGAGCTCCCTCCACCAAGGAATCTGCACGAGCTGAGATCTCTGCAAGGGCGCCTGGCTTATGTCCGACGATTTATATCAAATCTGTCAGGAAGATGTCATCCCTTTCACAAGCTCATGATGAAAGATGTACCGTTCCTCTGGGATGATGGATGTCAGGAGGCCTTTGAAAAGCTGAAAGAATATCTTAAAACCCCTCCAGTACTGGGGGCACCGGTTAAGGGCAGACCCTTGATATTGTATATCTCAACTGCACACTGTTCCCTGGGGGCAATGCTGGCACAGATAAATGAGGAAGGCAAAGAGCAGGCCCTGTACTACCTAAGTCGGAGGCTGATTAGAACCGAAGAAAGCTACAGCTATATAGAAAAGACATGCTTGGCACTAGTCTTTGCCGTCAAAAAGCTCCGGCACTATATGCTGTCACATGAAATCAGATTGATATCTGCAGCAGATCCACTCAAATACATATTGACTCAGCCAGTACTGAAAGGCCGGTTGGGCAAATGGGCAGTAATTCTGATGGAATTCGATATCACATATATACCCCAGAGGGCAATAAAAGGACAGGCCGTGGCTGATTTCTTCGCGGAGCATCCTGTGCCGGAGAATGATATGTTGGGGACTGAATTACCCGATGATGAGACACTCGAGGCCTGTCAAGCTCAGCCAGTTATGTGGCAACTGTTCTTCGATGGAGCATCCAGAACGAAGACAGATTCTGATGGAAAGACCAGGGTACGGGCTGGAGCCGGTATTGTACTGAAATCACCAGAGGGGGAAGTTGTACATACTTCCTGTTCTATAAACAAGCCATGCACCAATAATGAAGCCGAATATGAAGCTCTGATAATCGGACTCAATATCAGCCTCAACATGGGTATCCAGATGCTTCAGGTATTCAGGGATTCGATGTTGATAATAAAGAAAATCCAAGGGGAGTTCAAAGTGCGGAAGCCAGAACTAAATCCCTATCACCAGAAAGCTGTACGCCTCATGGCAAAGTTCTATCATATTGAACTCAAACATGTGGGCCATGGACATAATGCCCAGGCTGATGCGCTGGCAAAGCTGGCCAGCTCGCTAGCAATCCCGCCAGATGAAACACTGAACATTGTTGTTATGAACCGGTGGCAAGTCCCCAGTATGCTAGAAGGGCGCCCCGAAGAGGAAGAAGTTGCCACTATCAGCGTAATACAGGCGTCTGATTGGAGACAGCATTTGCTACAGTGGTTTCTGCACCAATAGCTGCCACAGAAAAGAGAGGAAAAGATGAAACTCCTGAGGACCAAAGATTCCTATGAATTCAGAAATGGAACTTTATTCCGAATAATGGCGGATGCACGTAAAAAGATTCTACTCCGCTGCCTGTCCACTGAGGAAGCTTGGCAAGCGATGAAAGAAACACACGCTGGGACAGCAGGTGCCCACCAGGCTGGCCCCAAAATGAAGATAGAAATCAAAAAGTTGGGCTACTATTGGCCTACCATGTTTGAAGACTGCTGTAAATTTGCAAAGTCATGCCAGAAGTGTCAGGAGCATGCTACCGTGCCTAGAAGGCCACCTACAACTCTGCACCCTACAGTTCCTAGCTGGCCATTTGCACAATGGGGAACTGATGTAGTCGGGCCACTGCCGACTTCCTCGGCCGGTCATAAGTACATATTGGCCATGACAGATTACTTCTCCCGATGGGCGGAAGCTGTAGCATTAAGAGAAGTGACTGGTGAACTGGTCGCCAGATTTATCAAGCAGAATATTATCTTCCGGTTCGGGATCCCCAACCGAATAATATCTGATAATGGAAGTCATTTCAGAAACCAGAAAATCTATCGACTTGCCGAGAAGTATAAGATTGAATGGAGAACCTCCACTCCCTACAATCCCCAGGCAAACGGATTGGCAGAAGCTTTTAACAAGACTTTGTGCACCTTGCTAGCCAAGGTTGTCAGTTCTAATAAAAAGGACTGGGAAGAAAAGATGTATGAAGCTCTATGGGCATACCGCACCGTCTTTAAGACACCTACAGGGTGCTCACCATACTCATTGGTATACGGCTCGGAGGCAGTAGTTCCACTAGAGCTGGAAGTCCCGTCACTCAGAGTGGCAATCCAATATGGCCTGGCCCATGGCGAACAAACAAATGCTGAAAGAAGGTTAGAAGAACTGGCTGAATTGGAAGGAAAGCGCCTCCAAGCTCAGAAGAATATCCAAATGTATCAGGCCCGCATGGCCGCTGCATTCAATAAACTCGTAAAAGGACGAGAATTCAAGAAAGGTGACCTCGTCATGGTCAAGAAAAAAGAAGTCATGGCGTCCAACCCAAAAGGAAAGCTAAATGCTAATTGGGAAGGTCCTTATGTGATACAAAGGGTCTACGAAGGAGGGGCCTATGTAGTGGTTAACCATCGAGGGGAAATTCAGTTCTCGCCGCTCAACGGTAAACACCTCAAGCTGTATCATGCTGCACAACCAATATTCCCCGAGTAATCGGGCAGATACTACCTTTCCTTGGCTTAGTGGCATCCCGCCTTAGCCGAGATACACCTTTCCTTGGCTTAGTGGCATCCCGCCCTAGCCGAGATATACCCCTTCCTTGGCTTAGTGGCATCCCGCCTTAGCCGAGATACACCTTTCCTTGGCTTAGTGGCATCCCGCCCTAGCCGAGATACACCCTTTCCTTGGCTTAGTGGCATCCCGCCTTAGCCGAGATACACCTTTCCTTGGCTTAGTGGCATCCCGCCCTAGCCGAGATACACCCTTTCCTTGGCTTAGTGGCATCCCGCCCTAGCCGAGATACACCCTTTCCTTGGATTAGTGGCACTCTGCCCTAGCCGAGCTACACCCTTTCTTGGTATAGCGGCGCTCCGCCCTAACCAAGCCATCCCTCATCATGATCCAATGGCATTCCGACTTGTCACCCTCAAAAAAAAGAGGGGAAGAGAGAATAAAACAATGAAAAAAAATGGGGTTAAAAATAGAGATACCCCGCCGGTCTTGTTCAGGTTTTCTGAGCAAGGGCAAAAATGGCTAAAACCCAGCTGTGGTGAAAACCCAAAAGGGCACTGCAGGCAAAATCGGGTACCCCGCCACGTGAAAACCCGAAAGGGCGCGTGGGCAAAAGCAAGAGGGGGCTGGCTCCGGCGAAAATCCGAAAGGGCGCTTGAGTCAGTAATGTGGTGATCCTAAAGAAACCTCACCTCCCGCCATAGACTTCTCGTTGATTGACTGGCACCTTGCCCGATCAATGATCAAACCCACCCAGTACAGACCCTACGTCTGTCCTGATAAAACCCTCATACCTTGCCAAAGTCCCACCATGGTGAAGTCCACTGTTGGTCGATTGGCACCCTGCCCGATCAATGATGAAAACCTATCCAGTTTAGACCCTACGTCTATCCTGATGAAACATATGAAATCTTTGCATTGGTATAAACCCAATACCGATGATGAAACCTGCTGTTGATCGATTGGCGCACTGCCCGATCAATGATGAAAACCTATCCAGTTTAGACCCTACGTCTATCCTGATGAAACATATGAAATCTTTGCATTGGTATAAACCCAATATCGATGATGAAACCTGCTGTTGATCAATTGGCGCACTGCCCGATCAATGATGAAAACCTATCCAGTTTAGACCCTACGTCTATCCTGATGAAACATATGAAATCTTTGCATTGGTATAAACCCAATACCGATGATGAAACCTGCTGTTGATCGATTGGCGCACTGCCCGATCAATGATGAAAACCTATCCAGTTTAGACCCTACGTCTATCCTGATGAAACATATGAAATCCTTGCATTGGTATAAACCCAATACCGATGATGAAACCTGCTGTTGATCGATTGGCGCACTGCCCGATCAATGATGAAAACCTATCCAGTTTAGACCCTACGTCTATCCTGATGAAACATATGAAATCCTTGCATTGGTATAAACCCAATATCGATGATGAAACTTGCTGTTGATCGATTGGCGCACTGCCCGATCAATGATGAAAACCTACCCAGTTTAGACCCTACGTCTATCCTGATGAAACATATGAAATCCTTGCATTGGTATAAACCCAATACCGATGATGAAACCTGCTGTTGATCGATTGGCGCACTGCCCGATCAATGATGAAAACCTATCCAGTTTAGACCCTACGTCTATCCTGATGAAACATATGAAATCCTTGCATTGGTATAAATCCAATACCGATGATGAAACCTGCTGTTGATCGATTGGTGCACTGCCCGATCAATGATAAAATCTGTCCAGTTTAGACCTTACGTCTATCCTGATGAAGCCTATGAAATCCTTGCATCGGTATAGACCCAATACCGATGATAAAAGCAGCCACTGTTGAAGCAGCACATCGCCTGATCCGTGCTAAAAATCCCAATTCGAAAAAAATATATATACATATATATACATATATATATATATAATATATATAAAAAAAAAGAGATGGGGTTAAAAATAGAGATACCCCGCCAGACTTGTTCGGACATTCTGAACAAGGGCAAAAATGGCCAAAACCCAGCTGTGGTGAAAACCCGAAAGGGCACTGCAGGCAAAATCGGGTACCCCGCCACGTGAAAACCTGAAAGGGCGCGTGGACAAAAGCAAGAGGGGGCTGGCTCCGGTGAAAACCCGAAAGGGCGCTTGGGTCAGTAATGTGGTAATTCAAAGTTCCATGCCAACCGGCACGCTACCTTTACCTCCCCTTCACTGATGAAACCTTCCGTCGGTCAGTTGGCTCCATTCCCCACCGATGATAAAACCCTTCCGGGGTAGACCTTACGTTTACCCTGATAAAATCTACATACCCTCTTTCAAACGTCCCACCGGCAATGAAACCCATCACCATTCTGATGAAGCCTGTCCAGCTCAGACCTCACGTCTGTCCTGATGAAGCCTACGCATTTCTTGGCAAGCCCCACCTGCTATTGATCGATTGGCGCACTGCCCGATCAATGATAAAACCTGTTGGAATAGACCTTACGTCTGTCCTGACGAGACCTACACCTTTACGTACGTCCCACCGTTGATCGACCGGCACCTTGCCCGATCAATGATGAAACCCTATCCAGTTTAGACCTTACGTCTATTCTGATGAAACTCATGAAATCCCTTTGCATCGGTATAAGCCCAATATCGATGATGAAGCCAACTGTTGATCGATTGGCGCCTTGCCCGATCAATGATGAAACCCTATCCAGTTTAGACCTTTCGTCTATTCTGATGAAACTTATAAATCCCTTTACATCGATATAAACCCAATATCGATGATGAAACCAACTGTTGATCGATTGGCACCTTGCCCGATCAATGATGAAACCCTATCCAGTTTAGATCTTTCATCTATTCTGATGAAACTTAGAAATCCCTTTGCATCGGTATAAGCCCAATATCGAATGTGAAGCCAACTGTTGATCGATCCTTGCCCGATCAATGATGAAACCCTATCCAGTTTAGACCTTTCGTCTATTCTGATGAAACTTATAAATCCCTTTACATCGATATAAACCCAATATCGATGATGAAACCAACTGTTGATCGATTGGCACCTTGCCCGATCAATGATGAAACCCTATCCAGTTTAGACCTTTCGTCTATTCTGATGAAACTTATAAATCCCTTTGCATCGATCTAAACCCAATATCGATGATGAAACCAACTGTTGATCGATTGGCACCTTGCCCGATCAATGATGAAACCCTATCCAGTTTAGACCTTTCGTCTATTCTGATGAAACTTATAAATCCCTTTGCGTCGATATAAACCCAATATCGATGACGAAGCCAACTGTTAATCGATTGGCACCTTACCCGATCAATGATGAAACCCTATCCAGTTTAGACCTTACGTCTATTCTAAAATCCCCCTTGCATCGATATAAGCTCAATATCGATGATGAAGTCAACCGTTGGCTGATCGGTACATCACCCAGGCCAATGATAAAACCTGTCCAGTTCGTACTTTATGTCCGTTCTGATGAAAACCCCATATCCTTTTTCAAATGTCCCACCTGCGATAGTCTCTACCCAGCCTAGACCATACGTCTACTCTGATGAGACCTCTTCATTTGCATTCCGGCAACTCGTCTCCCTTACGGCACACATGGCCAATAAGACGTTTGCTGCCACCAACAAATTCGGTTCAAGCACCTCCTCGGATGCCGTCACGCGGTGGAGCGAGTTCCCCATCCTTTCTCTGAAGGGGTGGACGCTCTCCTGCCAAGGTACGAGCCATTCGCATGAGGGATTGTTAAAACCGCTACCCCACCTCCCAAAGTGATAAAACCACATGCAGAATAAGATGGATACGCATGAAGCCATGAGATTCCTTTCCATTAAAAAGGGAGTACATAAAGGGCCCCGAGGGGACACCATATCACAAAAGAGAATAAAAAGAAAAAGAAGGGATAGACAATTTATGGCCGCCGGAATATATCCTCGAAGGCCAGAAGACCCACATAAGGAGCGGCCCCCAGCTCATGAAGGCGCGCCTCCTCCTCCTGAAGTCCAATGGACATGTCTTGGAGAGACATCACTCGTCCCTCCAGCGAGGCTACCTCCTCTTCGGACCGCGGTCGGATAAAGGATAATTGCTGCAGTTCGGCTCGAAGTCCAGAGAGCTCCGTCTCCAAGATGGCCATCCGGTCCCGCACAGCTTCTTCCCGCTGAATAGCACCTTGTAGCTCGGCTCGGCGTTCATCAAGCATAAGCGTCAGCTTTCCCAGCTCAGATTTATATTCTGACCTCTGCAGCTTCAACGCCGTTAGCTTATCAACCATAGTCCGTGCTAGGAAGTCTCTCCGATGCACGAATTTCAGTAGAAGCAGCACCCGCTGAACCCATATGTCCAAAGAGCAGCCCATGGCCTGCAAGCCAGCGGTGAAGCGGTTGGCGATTTCCTTCAGTTGCAGATACGTCAAGCCAGGCTGGGATTCTACCAGCTGACGTAGCATGTCCAGGTGCTGCCAGACAAAGTTGTCAGAGGAAGCGAAGCTGAAGGAGGCGGAGGGGACGACTTCAAAGGTCACCTCGCCATCAATATCTTCCCACAATGCAACGTCCGGCTGAGAGGACGAAGACGGCAGATCTACTGTAAGGGCTGGCCAGTCCTTTTCTGTGCTCTCCTGCTGAGCTGAAGATTCCTCCCCTATCGCTGTATCGGAAGCTATAGCTTGAACATCCGCAGGGGGAGAATCGATGAAGGATGGAGCTGCCTCTTCATGAGTCTCTTGAATAGGGGCTTCATCTTCAGCTGCTCTTTCTGGTGACAGGGAAGGAGCTGCTATAGTCGGAGAAGGCAGAAGTCCAGTCTCTATAGCCACTATGGCAGGGACTGCTGACTCGGGCGCAATTGACATTACTGCAGCCGGTATAAAAGCAGAGCTTCTAGATGGATCGGCTTCGCTCTGAAATCCGAAGCCCTGATAGGAATGCAACTCTCTCCCGAGGCCCCTAAATCCAACGATGCTAAATCTGTCGAAGACTGTATCCGCATTGGCACAGGGCGAATGACCTCAGGGACCCCCATGCAAGTTAAAGGCAGAAAAGGGACAATAGCCCAGTTTGTAGAAGAAATGTCCATGATAGCCTCGGTTGTGTCTGAGCTAGCAGTGGCAATGCCCTAAGACCAAAGCAAAGCAACTTTCAGCACTAGATGAAAGAAACAGATGAAGCAACAAACATGAAAGGAACCCACCCTTGAAGCAGGGTCCACACCCTCGAAGTGGGGTGAAAGAGAAGGAAGCTCCGTAGTCGGAGTGATAAATGGTGGAGTTATGTCGATCTCGGTGTCGAGCCCGGCAAACTCCTCTTGCAACTCCTCCTCAGAAGATAGCACCAGCAGCTTAGCAGGCTGAAAAGGCAGAGCACCTTTTGCAAATACAAGCGGGGCCTCTGATTCAGGAGCATCCCCCTCACTGCCGCTGAAAGTCGCTTCCTCCTCAGCAGAGACGGTCTTAGAACTGCCTGAGGATATTTCCACACTAGCTACACGCTGTGGGGCCACCTCTAAAACATGTCGGGATGTAGACCGGGTAATTATGCGCCTGGCCGGAACAGTACTCTGCTTCGACTGGGTCTTGTGACCCTCCTGTGGTTGAAGCAATTCTTTTGTCATCATGGCTCCAGTCTGCTCTTCGCCTGCCACTGCTGCAAAAGAGACCTATGAGGGAATATAGCAAAGAAGACAATGCAAGTATGAAACAGATAAGAAAAAACACACTTACCCTCCGCCTCACTAGCCGGCGTGGGAGAAGGCAACCTGGTCTCCACCACAGAAGGTGCTACAACTGGCTCTTGGGCTGTGCAAAAGGAAGGGGTCAGATTCAAGGACTTCTTTGAAATCCAGCGAAAGAGAATGAGGAATGTAATTGCAGGCTATTGATGTTACCCTGAACCGATGTCTGAGCAGCCTCCCTTTCAGATTCAAACTCATCAAATGAGGGAATATCAGGGAGAGGGGTCCCGGTGTCCATAACTACCGAAGCCGATTGCTGAGCATAAACCTTCTTGGCCTTCCTGGCCTTCCCAACTGCAGCCTTAACTACGGAAGCCTTTCTCTTCTTGCCAGGAGGCAGGGGAGTAGTAGTCGGTGCTGCTGCAGGGATTTCAAAATAAGTAGGCTTCTCAGCCTGCGCAATGATTTTTCTATAAAGCCCCTGGCGCTTTATATCAGGCCTGTCTGTTGAAGATGTCAGAGAGGTAATGTGATCAGTGGATGCAAAGTGTGAATACTGAGCAGAAATCACTGCAGTCAGGAAAGAAGAGATCATACCTGCTGGGCCGTCGTAAAAGATAGAGAGCGGCCAGTACAGATAAGCTACCTCCTTGGAGCGTGAAGCAGCCTCCTTGATAAGCCAGCATACATCACCAAGTACCTGGCACTTCTCCACTAAAGCTGCCAGGTCACTATGACCATGAAGGTCAAGACACCGAAACAAGTCGAGGTGGTCCATACCCCAGCCGTCGACATAATGAAAAGAGATAAACAACGGCTTGTTCAATATGCCGGCTATCGGGTTTTCTACAGATAACCCGTGTAAATTCAGCAAAATAAACAACCAAGACGTCTGCTTGTAGTATGTCTGGGTCCTATCTTCCCGGCGCACAAACGTCCTATACGGGTGAAATCTATCTGTCGGACCCCTCCAAGAAACTACTGCCGGGAGCGGCTCTTCAACAGGAAATGGATATTGTTGCGCCTCCAAACGAGCGTCCCCTACACGGCTCAAATGTTTCAAGTTCTGCATGAAGGTGTCCTCATTGATAGCAGCGAAGACAGGAGCAGGCGGGTCGGAATCCTTTTCCTTCAAAGCCCGACGCTGGGCCAGATAGTTCTCAGCCTCCCTCTGGTGCTGTGAATAAAGCCTTCTCAGGTGGGCCTCGGGGATGTCAAACACTGGCCCGGGCTGTTGTTTCAGAAAGGAACGCTCAGCCACGTCCCAGAATGCACCTCTACTATCCCTATAGAAGCTGGTTCGAATGTTCCACCATTTGATATATTCTGATGTTACCCGGGGAACACGGTTGGAAACTGTGGGAACTCTGAAAACTGCACCGTCCTGGCGATGGTAGAAATCCCACCACAACCGGCCATCGCCGACAATGGAGGACCCATGCTTAGCCCGGCTCTCCAGGGGAAATTGAGCGACTGTTGTGGGGATATGCTGATCATAACCAAAGTTCCGCCCAAAGCGGAATGGATAGTATGGTTCCAGAAGGAGCAGGCCACCCTTTCTGAAAACTAAGACACTAGGACGGATGGCCATGGCCCATCTAACCAGCTCCGGCTCCAGGATTGGTCGGGCAGTGTTAACCCCTGAGACAGGATGGATATATGTCTCTACCTCTTCCAGCTTGCACTCTCTCTGAGGATCAATCAAAGGAGCTGAACCTGCCGCCAAGCTCCAGAAATGAATGCTGCCAGGGGCATCCACCGGCACCTTTATCAGTCGGCCCCTTATTTTGAACAGCTGATCATAGAAAGGACCAGGTTCAGCACTGGCAAACTCAATCATTCTGGGCAGTACTGTGTCTGCCTGCAAAGTTCTGGGAGCCAACTCAGGAAATAAACTGCAGACCCAGGCATTGAAGAAATGAAAAGGACCCACGGTCCTCAAAGAACGGGGAGTCCGATGCTTGTACAGATCCCCCAAAGACTTGTATATCAAACA
This sequence comes from Amorphophallus konjac, assembly GCA_022559845.1. Taxonomy (NCBI): domain Eukaryota; kingdom Viridiplantae; phylum Streptophyta; class Magnoliopsida; order Alismatales; family Araceae; genus Amorphophallus; species Amorphophallus konjac. Next base: position 207,787,487 of record CM040120.1, on the reverse strand, counting down.
CAGGGCCACTGGGCAGAGCGACAGCCTCATTCCCCAGGCCATCTGACAGGCCGGATATATAGCTTCTGGCCGGATGATTGTCTCGTCCCCTTGAGGGAGAGCGAAAGTGCACAGCCAGAATGTGAAGTAAGCCGCACAATGTGTGATGGGGTCTACGCCTGCTGGGTTGGGACCACCGCTGCCTGCACGGCGCAATGAAGATGGCAGCGCCGACTTATAACGAGGAGCCCTTACTTGCTTGCTAGCAGTCGGACCCACGGAAGGGAAGTCGGCATATTTCAAGGGCCCGTCAAAGAAGTACTGAATCCACTGCCCTACCCGGATCCGCAGCTTGCTGCCCTTCTCTCGGGGATGATAACCTTTGGAGGACCCTCTGCTGTACGCCAGACAAATGGAGCGATATGCCTTCATCAGGTACCGGTATGAGAAGCCAATGGAATATCTGCCTTCACCATCGGAGCTATCCTTCTCAGAATCTGCCAGGCAGACTTCTTCATACGGCTCGCCGTCAATAGGCAGTCCGAAAGCTGTGACAGACTCCAGAGGTCAAGAGATGTCTCACCCTCTGCTGTATAGAATATGTTGAATAAGGGGCAGAAGACCTCGAACATCCCACAGCATAACCCTCGGGATATAGGATACCGAAATCGGGAAGCAAAAACACTATGATATACCCCGGCTCTGATCAGCAGAGGGGCGTATTCCTTCAGAACAAACTCAGTAAATTCCACGGCTCCTGCTCGAAATAGGTGGGCGTCGGTGATCTTGGTATCCCCAAACCATCCAGCGGCCAAATGATACTTGAACTGAATGGCCGAACAATTCAGCACAAAAGGCTCTTCGCGGTACCCCCACTTCACTGGCGCCAGGAAGAGACCATAGCCGGGCTTCTCCCTATTGACTCGGCCACTGGCATTATCCCACCGAGCAGGTGTGAACTCCGGGGCCCGGGTCAACATTTTCTTTTCCGGCTCCAGCTCCGATATGCCGAGGACTGCATCCCAGTCGCGCTTCTCCCCGGGAAGATATATAGCCTTTCCGCGATATACTGAGTCTTTCAGGCTGTCTCTCTCACCAAGAATTGCGGCTTCAACTGTACGAGCTATTCGGTAGTTCCGCATTCCACCCACGGTGAAGGTCCGGATAAACGGCAGCAAGTGTTTGTCCTTCGGGAAATCCGGGCGATAATCAGTGCCCCGTCTGAAACATGTTTCCATGGCAGTGGAGTATACCCGGGATGTTGACACCGTATCGGTATCAGAATCGGATGATTCATCAACGGAAGCGATCTTGTCGTATCCGAAGTCTAAGCTGTGCACGTTCAGCCAGTTTACTGTGGCCCGTGATATATCTGGTTGGGCTGACGAACTTGTTCCGACGGCTCCAGAAGATGTAGCAGCAGAGCCGGAAGCCATTGCAGTGTCTGCAGTCGAAGAAGAAATGTGAATTAAAAGTCCTAAAATAAAAGTCAGTCTTATAAAGATTGTAACATGAGACCCTATGAAAATTTCGGCAGCATCTCCCCTTATTCGGGGTCTGCCCAAAAAGAATAGGGAGTCACCAACCAAGAGGGGGTGATCCCGGAAGCAAAAGGGATTAAATCCCCAAAAAACGTCATACCCGGATGGGAAGAACTCGCGGCCACCGCCGAGAGGATGAAAACGGCTCGCGCCGAAGAAAAGAAATGGAGGGAGAAGCTGAAGAAAGAGAAAGGAAGGGTGAGAATGAGAAGAGAAAGGGCCTCGGCGCCCTAAATAGGGGCCCGAGCGACCAGGGTCTCGGCGCGGTGAAATGCGCGCCGAGAACCCCAGGCCGAGAGCCCCCTTGGGCCAAAAGGGCGCGCCGAGATCCCCAGGCCGAGAGCCCCCTTCGGCCAGGCGCGCCGGGAAGCTATGCGCGCCGAGATCCCCAGGCCGAGAGCCCCCTTCGGCCAGGCGCGCCGAGAAGCTCCGCGCCGGGAGGTCTTCGTGCGCCGAGAAGCCCCTGCCCCGTGCCGAGAAGCTCCAAAATGCTGAAAATAAAGAAGATATGAAGATGGAAAAAAGTGAAAATGAAGAATACGTGTGCAGAATATTGTTGCAACGAGATGATCAGGTCTGAGAACCGGATTGAAGAGAAATTGAGGAAGATGCCCTCGAATAATGAACGTCACCTGCAGGCCCCGTGCCGCCCATTCTGCGCTTACGCCGCCCGCAGGTGGGGGGCATTTGTTGACACCTTGAAAATGAACAAGGGTGAAAGCACAATTGAAAAGAGGATCAGACCAACAGTGAAAGACCAATAATGAAGCCCGTCAACCATTTACCCGGCTGAAGTCTTTGTCGGCCAAGCTGATGCCCGGTGCCGATATCATTCAGACGGCCACACTGATAAAGCAGCAGTCACTCGACTGATGGGACCTCTTAGCACACTTTAATGAGAGCTGTACTACTGCCTCATCCAAGAATCCACAGATGACATGTCAGGGTAAGTCAGATGTCGGCTTATTGACAGATGTGATATGAGATAAAGATGAAGCCGGTACCGGCAGATGAAGATTGTAAAGGCTTTTGCCAAGTCAGATCAATGAAGAAGAATTGTCTCCACAGATTATACGCCCGGCTGAGGTCTTCCCAGACTAAGGCTGATGTCCGATCTCGTCACCATTCAGGTAACGATATCGATAAAATGATACCCGATTTTGTCATCATTCAGATGGCAATACTGATGAAACCCCTGTCTACGGACTGATGAAAACATATCAATGATATCAATGGAAGCTATGTCACCAATACAGGGCCTTCTCTGGTTCTGATGAATATCAATTTAAAGGATTAAGAGGGGCCAAGGCACGTGCGAAGCTTAAAAGTCCTAAATGGGCCGGCCAAATGGGCTTCCGAGTGTGGCGCCGAGAACCTCAACAGGAGGCCACTCGGCGCGCCGGGAGCTATTGCGAACGAATGAGGCACGCCGATTACCATCTGCCGATATGTAAGAAGAACCTGGGTCTATATAAACCCACTTCTTCGAAGAAGAAAGGAGAGGCCGAGGAGAGAAGCACCAGAAGAAATAGAAGGGCCTCGAAGAAAAAAAGAGAGATCGAGAGAGATCGAGAGAGATCGAGAGGATAGCCAGAAGAAGAAACAAAAGGAAAAGAGAGCCCCAAGAAAAGTGACTCGAAGAAGCGAAGAGATATCTGAGAAGAAAGGAGGAAGAAGAAGCTCCAGGTAGGCTGCTCCGGGGAGGGAGAGGAGTCAATGCTCCGCCCTCCCCCATACTTTCTTTTCTTTTCTTCGATGTAATCTAGCGAGTCTTTTCTCGATTTATCAAATGTAGCCGGAGAGTCCCGGTCTTGATTTCCACCTCTCTGCTTTGCATTTCTCTTTTACGATCTGTGTAAGTCTTCGATACAATGCAATGAAATATCAACATGGCCCATTTGGGCACCGATTGATTGAGATATCTGCTCTCCGTCTCTCTCCATGTACATAGTTCTCGGCTGAAAAGTCCAGTAGCCTAGACTCTTCGAGTTTCAGAGCCGATTGAATGAATCTGTTCTTCGAGGAGGGATGAAGATAGGACCCCTACCCCTATCTAATGGGTTATTGGGTTCTACTTTCTTCTCCCCTCCTGTCTCAATGGCAGATCCTCCGCATATAGTCCGAGTTTTCTCTCGAGCCCTTGTGCTGTTCAGGAACCAGAGACATCAATCTCTTGGTTCCCTGAACTGCTGGCTGTACAAAGATATGTCTGCTCTGCAGGTTAATGCCATCCCGCGAGATTCTAACAAGCGATGACCTCAGTCTCTCGACCCTCCATTCTAACCCTTGAATGATTAGGGTCTGGAGTTTAGGCGTTAAGAGTTCCTCCGTCGCCGGTTTTTCGATGCAGTTGGGCTCGTCTAGGGGATCAGAGACAGTCATCTCTTGATCCCCCAGACGGCCTGCAACAAACAGATGAAACCCTTCACAGGGTATAGACGATGGTCTCTTTTCCCCTACTGATTCGGCCTTCCAATTCCCTTGGCATCCTTCAAACAGAGCTATCCACGAAACCCCCTCCTGCACTCCACATTCGGTCTCGATCCGAGCCAGAAAACTCAGAAAATTCCCGAACAGAGTACCGTAATCAAGCCCTGAAACCCTCAACCCTTTCACCTTCCCGGCGTGCTAATTTCCACGCCGAGAGCTACGCCGCCGAGAGGCCTCCCTCTTCCTTCCCCTTCAGCAAAACGACAAACTCTCCCGGTTAAACCCCTCTTCCTTCACAGCCTTCCCGGCCTGTGGCCTCCCGGCGCCGGGTTCCCGGCGCGGCGAGGAGCGCGCCGAGAAGCTTCACGCCGAGAGCCCCCCCCCTTCTTTTAGTCAAGCCGCGCCGAGAGCCCTCTTTTGGCCAACCAAACCCATGCCGAGAACCCCATTTTTGTCAATACAAAAATCATGCCGAGAGCTCCTCCCTTCGGCCAATAGAAAGCCACGCCGAGACCCTCCTTCTTTGAACAATGAAATCCAGTCCGAGGCCCTCCTCTGCACTGTCATCCTTCAATCCTTTAGTCTCCCTACACACCTGTCTAGGGGATGTTCGGAGACCATCATATGTGCCCTGAGAAGATACAGTAATGGGGAAGACCTCCCCTACAGCCCTCATTTCCGATCCGGATTTCACTGCTACCTTACGAACTCAAAGAGCCATGTTATTATATGCGTTCTGATGGGTTCCAAGGGAATATTAACCAATGAGATAGACGCAAGTAACATCCCCAGGCCCGGTGCCCTTCTTATCTGGTCGTCATCCCGGCATCCCGTGGATGATGACCTATTTTCTCTTGGCATAATCCAAGTTGAGGGGACATGTTGCCGAAATTTATACATACTCTACCGGGTAACTGTGATGTTCTCTCTCTCAGCCCCGCCGGCCCACGGAGTTATGTCCTTGCATGCTCTCCGATGGTCCCTCGAAGGGGGATATAGATGCGGCACCGCACCCACATGGGACGTGCCATGTCACGCCGGTCCCTATTCGGACTCCGGGTCTATCGTACCCGATCTTTTACGGATCCTACCCTGCCGCTGCATGGGTGGTTTCCTATTCCCACTTGGCATAGTCCAAGATGGTGGGGATATGCCGTCAGATTTGTCCCGTACTTAATAACCCCCCTTGCTTTGACTAGTCCATTTAGCATTCTGCAAATAAATCAACCCCGTCTCTTTTGAGCCTCATCTTCACCGCTGCTTTCCTCCTATTTTTGGCGTTTAATCAAGGGTTGTCCTTCCTTGGAAGGGCGTAATTAACGTCATAGCCTTTATGGTATGACGGACTTCTGGTCCCGACTCGGACTTCACAATCGACTGACCAAGTCAGATCAAGCGCACAATAAAATTGTCACCCCGGTGACTGGCACGCCTAATAAATCAAAAATCCCAAATAAAATATAAATAAATAATATAATGAAATAAGATGAGATCCACGTTCCACAGTGGGTGTCTTGGCGATTTTGTCCAGCCCGAGACACTGGTTCTGGATGCCTCGAGGTATCATCTTACCTCGGTTTGCATGTCCAGACGTGTGCCGAGGGTCTTCAGTGTTCCCTCAGGTCTCCGTGAGTTATTTTCTGCGGAGTGTCGTTTCTTGTGGCTTAGGATTAGACCGATTGGCGGCTTGTTCCGCTGTTTGTGATGATCTTGCCTTTGAGTCGTTCGACTCGGGATCGTTACGTGGTAGGTCTAGTTGCCTGGTCCTAAGTCGGTTGGCAGTGGTTGTACTGCCAGTGGTGCTTCGTAGTACGTGTGACAGGGCTTCTGTAGACTGTCTGTACTCTAGCACTTTTGTTTTGGAGTCCGTGCCTTGTGAACCTCCACTAGTTGTAGCCTGTGACGTAGGCTTTTTTTTTAGTACGTCACCCACCGGGAGTGGTGGACGGGCAGTTTCCCGTTACATGGTTTTTAAGCTAGTTCCGTGGGCCCCGGCCAACGGTAGCGTCCTACCAAGGGGAATACTAGCTAGAGGCCTGACCTAGGTAGTGGTCAGTGTGTGCACACATGGTCAGGGACTGAGGACTTTCGTCAACGGGCGTGACCCTGACTAGTCACTCGCAGCGTGGTACTGCGGTCTTGTGTCCGTGAGGTGCCATTTTTCCTTGGAACATCGTTGTTCCTTGGACCTGGTTCTTGGTGTGTCTAGTCTCTCCCGTGCTGCATACGGTCTGGTAGACGTGACACTTGTGTCGCACTGTAAGATGTCAGTGGACGCATCTGGCTGTTCTTCTAGTGTGAGGGTACTCCTATCACTTGATCGGTGACTCTCGCGTTTCTCGGAGCCGGTGTTCTCCTTTCCGTGTCGGCTAGTCTTGGCATTGCCCAAGATTTGCTTCCCTGCCTGTGTGGTCTGTTCTTGGCTGTGTCCAAGATTAGCCTGGGGTTGCGTACACGATGTTCCAATCGTGTAGGCTGTTGTGGTTATTTTATCCGTCCTGGCAGGTCTTCATTTTGGACCTGGTGTCGGGTTGACAGATCGGTAACTTCTGACTTTGCTAGATCAGAGTCACCCTTCTGTTGTTGCTTGGAGTAGTTTGGGGTGCCGAGGTTAGTTCGGCCACCGCTTGTCTAGCGCGGGTTCTTCCCCTTCCGTACTTGCTCCCTACTCCTACTTCCCGTCTGTTTACTCCTGCTTGTAGCGTAGTTTTATAGCTTTGTAGTGTAGTTTTTCCTACTTTACTACACCTGCTATTTTTATCGATGTTGTTCCGTGTTACTGCGTGTTTTTCAGTGGGGATCCGCGTGACCCCTACTGAGCCAGTGACACGTGGCTCACCCCTGCTCTTTCAGGTGGGGTGGCGTTGTTCGTTCTGCTTCCGCGTGGTTCCTGGAGTGTGCGTGCTCGTTGCGTACCGTTGCAGCCAGTTGGTACCTGCGTCGGGCTTCCCCCGACTTCTTGGTACGTCTTTCCTTTCTGTCGACTGTACTGTGCTAGACTTGTTGTCTTTAGCTTTGGACTGACTCTGGGATATAATTGTTAATTTGAACAGTTAATTAAAAAGTAATTTTATTTTTTCTGCTTTAGCAAACCTATCTAATGAAATTTAATTGCTTACTGTACTATCTCTGTGGCTTCAATGTACTCTACACGTGCCTTTTTCCCTTCGGAGCTTTCCCGCTCTTGGGAGGCCTCGCGGGTTCCATGCGGTATCACGCGTATCTGGTAGTCGTACCGGGTATGCTGGGTATCCGAAATCCGGGTCGCTACAGATTCCCTGCAAAAACTTGGTGGATTCCAAGTTTTATCTCTTCCCCTGGGTGTGAAGCTCAGCCATCTCTGCCGCCGCCGTCATTCGTGCCGCCAACAAGCCGCCACAAGGCACCCTTCCCCTTGTTGTCCTAAACAACGAAATCCAGAACATCAGCCTAAAGATCAGGTTGGTCCTCCCAGTTCACAGCTCTGATCGAGCTGAGATTTTGAGGATTGTTACCCTTCATGTTAGCTTTCCATACATATAAATTTTGTTCCATTCCACCACCGTTTGCCTTTTTTCCCGACTTTTAATCTCCACCCTACGCAATCTGTCATTCAGCAGATCTGTGAGATAGGTACCTGTTTCTATTTTTTTCCCACTCTTCAACCCTCATCAAAAAAATCCCTAAAAATTCTTGCACGTCCCTCACATCCCCTTCTATGCCCCATAAAATCCCCAGTATCCAGAACTACCACCTTCCCCTCGGTCAAATTTCATTTTCTGACAGATCTTGTTCTGCCCTATGTGTTTGTAATTCCGTGCCAGAAATAACTACAACCGACAGTCATTTTCATTTCCAATCCGTCTACTGGATGGATCTGAAATAATTATATGTTGTAGCCCCTTGAGTCCTCTATCCATTGATACCAACTTTGCCTCGATCCGACATCGGATCTGGGCGCAAATTTTTTTTTCGTGGAGGCGCGCAATCCTGCTCTGAGCCAGGCCAGAAAGAAGGTGTTGGGAAATAATTCCCAATAATATATCAAAACTCTGATTCAGCGACTGTCACATCTGGGAGTCGACCAGGGACGTCCCGCCATTGTCCCAGCCAAGCGCAGCCTTCAGAATATCCCAGGAGGATGACGTCCCTTTGGAGGCCTTCGTACGCTGTCCTGCCGGCCTACAAAACGCAGATCCAGACTTGCTGTCTTCAAACGCCCGGAACCCCTCCAACGTGCTGCCCGTCAACCCAGAATCGGCACTCCTGGACCGCTATTGTGGCCTGTTACCTCCCTGTGTAGAGTGGTCCTTAAAATCACTTCTGTAATTATTAACATTTACTGTACCGGGAGTCACCGTTCTTTGCCGGGGTCGTCTTCCCCACGCCCGGTAGCGTGGAGGTATCGTTTGTGCTCCCCTCTTGGCATTTTGCTTTACTCATATATATTTGTATGCCGCTACAAGTGATAGGTTAACTAGCTCGATTCAATTCAGTCACCGCTGCAAGAGTGAGTGAGTGTAACCCGTCCCGTGACTCGATCCAAGCACGCGGAAAAGCCAATTCCCTCGACTCATTGCCGGTTACTCAACCGCGCAGATCCGCACGTTTCCCTCGCTTAGGGACGTCCACGAGCTAGAGTCCCAAGTTCACGTCCCGTCCCGTATCAAATTGGTATCAGAGCTAAGTCGAGTCTAGGGTAGTCGGTTAGTCGGTTAGTCGGTCCAAAGTCGCATTGCACCCTATATTCGAAATATCAAAAGGTGTCGTCAGAATGATAGGTTACGCCTATCGGGAATGTAGCAGCCTTGCATACGTGGATCTTCGGATCAATTAGCTCCGCCAAGTACCGTCTATTGGTTAGGTCTAGGTTTGTAGCCGAGTCTTCATTCCAACTTTGCATTGTTGTTTTTGGGTCGTGTCTAGTCCATTGTCTTGTCCGTTAGAGAGTCAGTTTATCTTGTCTCCCTGTGTCTCCATGTCCAACATGTAGTCTCCCCTTCCCCCAGTTTCCAATGGATTCTCGGTCACCCAGGCAATATAACCGTTGGCACACCCATGGGCTTGGAAACCATCCTATTTCCTTCATTAGGCCCGAAGCCTCGGACTTTTGTGGCTCCAAAGTCCCGAGCGACTACCTACATTGGGAAGTCACCATGGATAAATATTTCGATTGTTACATCATGTTTGAGGCCAGGCAATTCTCTTTTTCCAAGGATAGGCTTCTTCACGAGGCTGTCGAGAAGTGGAGAGACATTGAATGCTTGAGGCAGATTAGGAGGCAATGGCCCATTGAGTCATGGTGGGACATGAAGAAGGAGCTTAGGAGAGTCTATTTTCCCCACCCAGTCACCTCCCACCAGTCCCACCCAGTCACATCTAACCTTCCCCACCCGGTCACCTCTAACTGACCCCACCCATTCACCTCCAACCAAGTGGGTCATAGTCGGAGGCAAAGAGCCCCACACTTAGATGAGCCCCAACCTAAGCCTAGGCCGGTTGAGTATGAGCAACCGAGTGATTATGGGCGAGTCCATCACGATACACCTACTCTAAACCCCACCATTGTCGAACTTTTCAAACTCATTTCGGTTAGGGTGGATAGGATGTGTACCCAGATTGACGGATTACTCCCCGAGCTTAAGGAGGTAGCAGTCGGTAGTCCTAACCCGGCACCATCTACGGTGCCATCCCAAAGTCCTCTCCCCATCATGGAGGACCCTCTTTCCCCACCCATGAGAGCTCCATTGCCATCACCCTCACCTTCTGATCTTTATTCGGAGCCACCTCAGCCAGAGCCACCCGTACTTCTAACGAGGAAGCTACTCATAGACGAGCCGCTACTTAGCTGGCTCAAGAAAGGCTTGGTCCCTAGGACACCATGCTACCCATCCATGCACATTGCACTACAAGTAGTGCCCGTCAACTTCTCCCACACAAAGTTCCGATGTAACGACCCAGAGTTCAGGATACCGATATACCGATAACATCGATACACCGATACCAAGAACTGGGGAAGCCACCCAAGAGGCTGATGAGGCCCCTGAAGGGTTAGAAGAAAAGTGCTGAGGGATATGCATAACGAATTGGAATTTGGAACGCGCAATTTACAATTAAGTAAAAAAATTAATACAAGTGCGGAAGCAATTCAAAAATAACTAGAGTGATATTCATATACTAGTCCAGAGAAACAAGAGTGCTAGTTCACAAGGTACAACTACGCGGGGCATACCCCGGCAAAAGTACAAGCAAGCCACAAAAGGCGCCTCGACTAAAGCTGGCAGCTAAGCACGGTCTCCGAAACGGCTCACAAAGCACCGGGAGACGACGGGCGCGGCTCACCTGAAAGGAGAAGGGTGAGTCACAGCCAGACTCAGTAGGGGTCACGCGGATCCCTACCTCGCACTAAACGAACATACATGCATAAATAAGGCAAGTAGAGCATGCATTTAAATAAGATAACAGACAATGGCATGAATAACTACTCAAGTAAAGCTGTAAACTCTAACTAAACAGGTATAACAGCCAAAGTATGCCACAGTTAACTAAATGCAAGCGATTAAAACTAAAGCTACCAAATAGAATAAGTCTCAACTAATCCAAGCAACAAGGAAGGACAACCACTGGAGCAGAAACCAGAAGCATCCACTGACGACTTACACTGCATCTCAAGCACTCGCAGTCGACGAAGCGACAAGCTAAGCTCGTAAACAGTACCAAACCAAGTGACCAGTCGGAGTGGCACCCGTCGGTGTCAGTCCACAGTCTCCGACCACGTGTGCACACACTGACTCTAGCCTGAGCCAGGCCCTCTAGCTAGTTTTCCCCCTTGGTAGGACGCTACCATTGGCTGGGAGCCCACGGAACTAGCTTATAAACTGTGCATGGGAAACACACCCCTCCGCCATCCTCAAGTAGGTCGGCACTCAACAGACCTTAGGGCAACAACAGTGGCTCCATTGCGTGGAAAGAAAGGCTACTCTAATGGTAATAAAACACGCCATTAAACATTTAAAACAATACGAATATGGCATGAGTATAAAAAGGAACGCATGACAAATGGGCTGGCAACATATTAAAACCATCAGGGAAGCGGCGGTCGAATACCCACGCGCTACTTGAAAGTGACGGTCGGGGACTGGCGCGTTACACCAAGAATGACGCGCTGGTCTCCATCCGTTACTTCCACCTGAGTTCCAGCTCAAAGGACCTAAGAGGGAGAGTGACGGTGGGGGTCCTATGCGTTGCTTCGAAGCAACGTGCAGGAGCACCGCCGTTACTTTCACCCGAGGCCTAAAACCAACGTATAGCGTTTAAATCAATCGCAGGCGAAACGACGCCCCGGGCTCGGCGCGTCGCTTGGAAACGACAGCCGGCCGACTGGCCGTCGGGCGCACCGCCTAACCAAACCAACATAAATCTACGAGGGAGCGACGGCTGGGAGCCCTACCATTACTCTCAATGTAACGCACCCACGATGGGCCGTTACATTGAAGTAACGCGCTCACGAAAGACCGTCGGAGATGTGACGGTTCCTGGCGAGACCGTCACTTCACCTGGGTCGCGGACGAGTTATATATAAAAATCGGTTCCCTCCCGGACGATCTGAATCGCCAGGTAACGACGTAAAACCTGTAACCTGTCAAACCATGCAACCCATACGACAATATAACAACTAAAAACATCACATGCAAGGCCTAATAAGCATTAATCTCAAGAATTTCATTAAAACCCTACAAATGGAAGAAATGAACATTATGCATGCCACGGGCTCTAATCAACGGAACGAGCCACAGGAAATGATCCTAGCGAGATCAGGATTCCATCCCCCTACCTCTCGCAAGCCGAAACCGAAGAAAAGACCGCATGCAAGGAGGAAGAGCTACGAAGCCTTCACGCTCCACCTCGCTCCCATGATCACCGAACCATGCCGAAGTGGACACCTACGCGCTCCTCTCGACGCGAGGAATCCAACGGCGCCAACCTTGTCTCAATCCGACCTCGTCTCGTCCGCGATCCCTAGGAAGGGGAAAGGACGATCGCATGGAGGAGAGAGAGAGGGTGAGAAAATGAGAGATCGACAGGGGAGAGAGGGTGAGAAAATGAGAGATCGACAGGGGAGAGAGGGTGAGAGAGGGATTAAAAGAAGAAAAAGAAATTAAAATATATATAATATAATTATTATATATATTAAAATCTCATTAATTCTAATAACCCTCAGATAACTCCAAATAAATCCGGAAAAATATCAGACAAATTCTTAAAAATCCAGGAAAATAGCCGGAAATTCCAGAACAAATAATAGAACAAAAACCATCAAGGATCCATTCAGGCACGGGCCTTACAGTCCCTCCCTCCTTACAGAAATTTTGCCCACGAAATTTACAACAACCGAAAAGGAGGAAACTGAGAAAGGACTTATACCTCACTGGAACAAAAAGGGAAAAAGCTGACGCATCTCATCTTCACGCTCCCAAGTAGACTCATTACCAGAGTGACGCTGCCAAGCAACCCTTACCAGAGGAATAACCTTATTTCTCAACTGCTGATCACGACGGTCTTCAATTCTGATAGGAAATTCTGGCGTGGACAAATCAGCAGTCACCTCAGGCCACACTGAATCATCAAGAACATGAGAAGCATCTGGCACATATTTCCTCAATTGAGACACGTGGAACACATCGTGAACAGCTTGCATAGCCGCAGGAAGTTGCAAACGATAAGCCACCTGACCAATAGTTTCAACAATAGGAAAAGGGCCAACATACCGCGGGCTAAGCTTTCCACGCTTCCCAAATCTGGAAACACCTTTCATCGGAGATATTTTAACAAACACCATATCTCCAGGTTCAAATTATAGTGGACGTCTGCGCTGATCTGCGTAGCTTTTCTGTCGACTCTGAGCCGTCAACAATCTCTGCCTGATCAGACGAACCACATCAGAACATTGCTGCACCATGTCAGGTCCTGTCAACAATCTGTCCCCAACATCAAACCAGTTCAGAGGAGTTCGACAAGGACGACCATAAAGTGCTTCATAAGGAGCCATTCTAATACTGGTATGAAAACTGTTATTATAAGCAAATTCAACAAGTGGCAAATGCTGACTCCACGAACCCTGCCAATCAAGGCAACACAATCTCAGCATGTCCTCCAAAGTCTGAATAGTCCTCTCTGACTGTCCATCTGACTGAGAGTGATATGCTGAACTGAAAGCTAACTCAGTGCCCAAAGCTTTCTGGAAACTACGCCAGAAGCCGGAGGTAAAACGTGGGTCATGATCTGACACAAGTGAAACAGGAATTCCATGCAGTGGCACGATCTTCTGCACATACAGCTCGGCCAATCTCTGCACATTCCAAGTAACTTTAATCGGCAACAATCTGGCAGTTTTAGTCAATTTGTCGACTAACAACCAGATGCCATCAAAACCCTGAGAAGTCCGAGGCAAACCCACCACAAAATCTGTAGTAACATGGTCCCATTTCCACATCGGAATCTCTAACGGCTGAAGCAAACCACCTGGCTTTTGATGTTCGGCTTTAACTAACTGACAAGTCAAGCACTTAGAAACAAACACAGCCACGTCTTTCTTCATACCTGGCCACCAGAACTGCTTCTTCAAATTCTGATACATCTTGGTGACACCCGGATGAATAGTAAAACGAGAACCATGGGCCTCACTCAGAATCTCAAGTCTTAAATCATCATCAGCGGGAATATATAATCTGCCTTGAAGACAGACAACTAGCTCCGTATCAAAATTCACATCATAGCTTGATATAACACGAGCCAAATCAGAATCAGCCTGCTGGGCATCTTTAATCTGATGATATAAAGCTGAACCCAAAACCAAGCTAGCACAAACTGCCATCTTCGGATTAGCAGGAAACTCTGCACTGAATGCCTCACTTGGAAGCTGTTCCCACAATTTCCATTCATAAAGTAACAAATGATTGACCTGTACTTTCCTGCTCAAAGCATCAGCCACTACATTCATTTTACCTGGCTGATAGGAGAGTGTAAAGTCATAATCTTTCATGAATTCCATCCATCGCCTCTGCCTAAGATTCAGATCTTTCTGGGAGAAAATATACTGTAAACTCTGATGATCGGTGAAAATCTGAAATTTCTCACCATACAGATAATGTCTCCAGATCTTTAAGGTAAAAACAACTGCAGCTAGCTCTAGATCATGTGTGGGATAATTTCCTTCATGTTGTTTCAACTGTCAGGATGCATATGCAATAACCTTACCATGTTGCATTAGCACTGCACCCAAACCTACTCGAGAAGCATCTGTACAGACCATAAATCCACCCGAGCCGGAAGGCAAAGTCAACACAGGAGAAGAAGTCAATAGCCTTTACAATTCAACAAAGCTAGCCTCACACTGATCTGACTAGACAAAGGACACATCCTTATGAGTCAATCTAGTCATGGGGGCTGTAATTTTCGCAAAGTCTTGAATGAATCTGCGGTAATACCCAGCCAAACCTAGAAAACTTCGAATCTCTGTTACAGTTCTCGGTCTCTGCCAACTCAAAATAGCATCGATCTTTGCAGGGTCCACTGCCACTCCATCACCAGAAATCACATGACCAAGAAAATGAATTTCCCGAAGCCAGAATTCACATTTACTAAACTTCGCATAAAGCTCGTGATCTCTTAGAGTCTGCAGAACGATCCTCAAATGCTGCACATGATCATTATCAGAGGCAGAATAGATCAGAATATCATCAACAAAGATCACCACAAACTGGTCCAGAAATGGATGAAAGATACGCTGCATCAGGTCCATGAAAGCTGCTGGGGCATTAGTCAAACCAAATGGCATGACTAAAAATTCAAAATGACCATAACGAGTGCTGAACGCAGTCTTCTCCACATCGGATTCCCGGATCCGTAACTGAAAGTAGCCAGATCTGAGATCAATCCGTGAAAAGACAGTAGCAGACTGTAACTGGTCAAATAAATCATCAATCCTGGGAAGCGGATACTTATTCTTAATAGTCACCTGATTCAACTGCCTGTAATCAATACAAAGTCTCAGGCTTCCATCTTTCTTTTTCACAAACAGCACTAGGGCACTCCACGGAGAAAAATTGGGACGAATGTAACCTTTTTCCAGTAACTCTAGTAGCTGTGCTCGCAGTACTCTCAATTCAGCTGGGGCCATTCGGTACGGCGGCTTTGCTAAGGGGCCGGTACCTGGAATCAGTTCAATCACCATTTCTATCTCTCGCTCTAGGGGCAAGCCTGGCAACTCGTCAGGAAACACATCAGGGAATTCACAGACAACCGGAGTATCACAAACATCCCGTCGTGATTTTTCAACAATAACCACTGAAGCAAGGAATCCCTGGCAGCCTGCGCTAAGCAACCTATAGGCTCGAATAGCAGAAATAATCATACGAGAAGATCGGGATAGAATACCTTGAAAATAAAAGGCTGATTTTCCCTGTGGCTGAAAATAGACTTTCTTCGATCTGCAGTCAACCACAGCTCCATAATGCTCCAACCAATCCATTCCCAGAATAACATCATAATCTGCCAGCTGCAACGCATACAATCTTGCCGACAACTGGTGATTATCAATCATCACAAGAGATTCTTCCAGGCACAAAGGTGTAACCATGAAATCTCCAGAAGGCAATTCAACAAACATCTCACAGGATACCTCGGAAGTCGGTTCCTCAATACAGGCCATGAAATCCTCAGAAATAAAAGAGTGAGAAGCACCAGAATCAAATAAGACACGAGCTGAATGACCAAAAAGTATAATCGTACCTTCCACAAGATGGGACGCAACAGCATCAGCTCTAGTCAAATGAGAAACCTTGCCTTTCTGCTTCTTAGAACCAGCTGAAGATTGCTGAGAAGACGCCGACGCTTGAGAGTAAAATTGCTGAGCTTGAGGTGCAGTCGGAGGTCTGAATTGCGGCTGCTGAGGTTGAGAAAACTGAGGAACTTGCGATTGCTTCGGCCTCAGCGGGCAATCACGAACCACATGACCCGGCTGATCACACCTAAAGAAAATAACAGGAAGAGAACACGGCTGGCCCTTGTGATGACCACCGCATCTCCTACACGACCATGGCTGACTAACAGCTGAGCTCTGACGAGTCTGAGAAGAAGGTGCTGTCGGCTGCTGAACAGAATCTGTACCGGACGGCTGCTGGAAAAACTTCTTCTTCTTCTTAAACCGCTTGAACTTGGGCTTGGAAGGAGAGGAAGCACTAGAAATCTCTGACTGGACCGAGGGAACACCTGGCACTGGCGGTCGGTAAGTCTGCTGCGACTGAGCTACCGGCTGCACTGACCCTGCCTGTGGATATCCACCAGGTCTCGTCATCTCCAGCTCTAAAGCCACCGCTGTCTGGCATGCACCATCAAGATCCGCAACACGACTGGCGATAAGAGGCATCTTCAATTCAGGCCTCAAACCTCGCAAAAATTGCTGAGTCTTCAAAGCTTCACTAGCCAGCACATGAGGCACGTACTGACCCAATTCCATAAACCTATTCTGATACTGAAGCACAGTCATACCGCCCTGTGTCAGCTCCATAAATTGA
This sequence comes from Amorphophallus konjac, assembly GCA_022559845.1. NCBI lineage: Eukaryota > Viridiplantae > Streptophyta > Magnoliopsida > Alismatales > Araceae > Amorphophallus > Amorphophallus konjac. The sequence continues at coordinate 207,770,983 of CM040120.1, read as the reverse complement.
TACATCTTGTCCATCTGAAGACAGGCGGGAGTATAGGCACGCTCGAAAGCAGCAACAAACTCTGCCCAAGTGATCTGCCGAAGAGGTCTTGAACGGAAGGCAATCTGCCACTCAGCTTTCCACCACGTGATGGATGTACCCTGGAGTTGAAAAGCAGCAAGCATAACTTTTTCATCTTCAGCACACTCCATCGATACGAACACACGCTCGATTGCGTCCAACCATTGCCTTGCCACCTCTGGATCAGCTTGACCATCGAAAGTAGGCGGATTGAACATAAGAAATTCTTTCAATGCCTTGCCTCGACTGCCAGGCGCTTCAACTAGAGGAGCAATAACCGGCGCTGGAGGAGGAACAACTGGAACAGCAGGAACTGCAGGAGGAGGTGCAGAACCACTATCTTCCCTGGGCGCATCTCGAGGAACACGAGGAGCTCGAGGGGGTCTTCCTCGACGGGGAGGCATAATTACGCTGCCAAAACACAAATCAATCACAATTAATCAATCACACGAAAAACATCCTATGCCAGCAATAGACGACTACAGGACTAGCTCTGGACAAAGCACAAATTTCAATTCCTTATACAAATCCTCAAACAACGCTCTGATACCAACTGTAACGACCCAGAGTTCAGGATACCGATATACCGATAACATCGATACACCGATACCAAGAACTGGGGAAGCCACCCAAGAGGCTGATGAGGCCCCAAAAGGGTTAGAAGAAAAGTGCTGAGGGATATGCATAACGAATTGGAATTTGGAACGCGCAATTTACAATTAAGTAAAGAAATTAACACAAGTGCGGAAGCAATTCAAAAATAACTAGAGTGATATTCATATACTAGTCCAGAGAAACAAGAGTGCTAGTCCACAAGGTACAACTACGCGGGGCATACCCCGGCAAAAGTACAAGCAAGCCACAAAAGGTGCCTCGACTAAAGCTGGCAGCTAAGCACGGTCTCCGAAACGGCTCACAAAGCACCGGGAGACGACGGGCGCGGCTCACCTGAAAGGAGAAGGGTGAGTCACAGCCAGACTCAGTAGGGGTCACGCGGATCCCTACCTCGCACTAAACGAACATACATGCATAAATAAGGCAAGTAGAGCATGCATTTAAATAAGCTAACAGACAATGGCATGAATAACTACTCAAGTAAAGCTGTAAACTCTAACTAAACAGGTATAACAGCCAAAGTATGCCACAGTTAACTAAATGCAAGCGATTAAAACTAAAGCTACCAAATAGAATAAGTCTCAACTAATCCAAGCAACAAGGAAGGACAACCACTGGAGCAGAAACCAGAAGCGTCCACTGACGACTTACACTGCGTCTCAAGCACTCACAGTCGACGAAGCGACAAGCTAAGCGCGTAAACAGTACCAAACCAAGTGACCAGTCGGAGTGGCACCCGTCGGTGTCAGTCCACAGTCTCCGACCACGTGTGCACACACTGACTCTAGCCTGAGCCAGGCCCTCTAGCTAGTTTTCCCCCTTGGTAGGATGCTACCATTGGCTGGGAGCCCACGGAACTAGCTTATAAACCGTGCATGGGAAACACACCCCTCCGCCATCCTCAAGCGGGTCGGCACTCAACAGACCTTAGGGCAACAACAGTGGCTCCATTGCATGGAAAGAAAGGCTACTCTAATGGTAATAAAACACGCCATTAAACATTTAAAACAATACGAATATGGCATGAGTATAAAAAGGAACGCATGACAAATGGGCTGGCAACATATTAAAACCATCAGGGAAGCGGCGGTCGAATACCCACGCGCTACTTGAAAGTGACGGTCGGGGACTGGCGCGTTACACCAAGAACGACGCGCTGGTCTCCATCCGTTACTTCCACCTGAGTTCCAGCTCAAAGGACCTAAGAGGGAGAGTGACGGTGGGGGTCCTATGCGTTGCTTCAAAGCAATGCGCAGGAGCACCGCCGTTACTTTCACCCGAGGCCTAAAACCAACGTATAGCGTTTAAATCAATCGCAGGCGAAACGACGCCCCGGGCTCGGCGCGTCGCTTGGAAACGACGGCCGGCCGACTGGCCGTCGGGCGCACCGCTTGACCAAACCAACGTAAATCAACGAGGGAGCGATGGCTGGGAGCCCTACCGTTACTCTCAATGTAACGCACCCACGATGGGCCGTTACATTGAAGTAACGCGCTCACGAAAGACCGTCGGAGATGTGACGGTTCCTGGCGAGACCGTCACTTCACCTGGGTCGCGGACGGGTTATATATAAAAATCGGTTCCCTCCCGGACGATCTGAATCGCCAAGTAACGACGTAAAACCTGTAACCTGTCAAACCATGCAACCCATACGACAATATAACAACTAAAAACATCACATGCAAGGCCTAATAAGCATTAATCTCAAGAATTTCATTAAAACCCTACAAATGGAAGAAATGAACATTATGCATGCCACGGGCTCTAATCAACGGAACGAGCCACAGGAAATGATCCTAGCGAGATCAGGATTCCATCCCCCTACCTCTCGCAAGCCAAAACCGAAGAAAAGACCGCATGTAAGGAGGAAGAGCTACGAAGCCTTCACGCTCCACCTCGCTCCCACGATCACCGAACCATGCCGAAGTGGACACCTACGCGCTCCTCTCGACGTGAGGAATCCAACGGCACCAACCTTGTCTCAATCCGACCTCGTCTCGTCCGCGATCCCTAGGAAGGGGAAAGGACGATCGCATGGAGGAGAGAGAGAGGGTGAGAAAATGAGAGATTGACAGGGGAGAGAGGTGAGAGAGGGATTAAAAGAAGAAAAAGAAATTAAAATATATATAATATAATTATTATGTATATTAAAATCTCATTAATTCTAATAACCCTCAGATAACTCCAAATAAATCTGGAAAAATATCAGACAAATTCCTAAAAATCCAGGAAAATAGCCGAAAATTCCAGAACAAATAATAGAACAAAAACCATCAAGGATCCATTAAGGCACGGGCCTTACATCCGGTCTAGTCACCATATAGATACCTTGGAAGATCTTATCAAGGGATTAGACTGGCAATGGAAGTTGACGCACCTGTTGGCCCCAGGCTTCGACCATTGCACGAGTCGTAGTTTCACGCATCCCGCGTTGGGGTCCATTACCTCCGTGTACACCATGGGTCATGTCACCACGGAGGTTCTTTTGTTCCTCCCCATGCCGGTCGAGCCTAACTACATTCCCTTTATCTCGAGGGAGGAACCATATCTTCTACTTGAGGCCGCTGTCCCATTTACCACAATGAATGAAGGTGACCCTCTACACCTTCAAGAATTCCAAACATGGGACTATGTCTTGAGGGAACCCATCTCGAGGGGCCACACATTCTTTGACCCTTTCGACCCCTTCCCTAGTGAGCCTTGTGACCCACCACTTCCTTTCTACCTTGTCAGGGAAGTCCCCTACCACACCCCTCCCACTCGGGCCAGTGAACCTACACTCAGTCAGGAGCCCGTTCATTGGCAAGAGATACACACATATAGGGGTGATGAAGAAGGTAGTTTTAGTTCTCTTGGCCCTCCCACACCCAAGTCCAACGGGAAGCCATTGTCAGACTGGTTCATACTTGGATGTCTAGGTGTCACGCCCCGACGCGGAATATCGAGGGCGCGACGAGTCGTAAACAAGCGTGTCGATCAGAGCATGTCCAATTTTATTTCTAAAGTCAGAAATGAATGGGAAAATGATACTTTTATTCCATCAAAATGAAGTTTACAACACTAATTGATAAGCCATAAATGTAAATTACAACTTCCAATCTCAAAGTACATCATCCTTGTAAAAACGCTAATGACCTACATAAACCTAGGTAAAAGGAAAATCACTCTCTCACTCTTGTCCACTCCCTTGTTCAATGTCATTTCCTGTAACAATTAACCGAAAACGTAGGGTGAGTAATAAGCTCAGTAGGATTTTATATCTCTAAGAACCAGGCAATCTTGAAGTATTTAGCATGTTGAACCATTTTCCAAGTTGAATAGGGAAATGTTAAATCATGAAATTTGAATAGAATTTTATGTAAGGAAATTTCAAATACCAACAAGATAACAAGATATCAAGAGAAGTTTTCAAGTAATAATCTTTGAACAAGTAAAGAATTTCATGAATTTGGCCATTTCACGCAAGTCAAGAAATTCATGTAATTTTTCAAGTGGTCATGTAAACAAGTAAACAAGTACGAGTAGTGGAATGCCGTATCAAGTAAATCTATCATGCACTTCGGTGCAATGCCACACCGTTGGTCAATCAACTCCCATGGGCACAAGTACTTTGGGGCGCTCCCCCCAGGACCAGACCGGGCCCCATTAATGCCAAGCATTGAGTCATATGGATCAAAAGATCCCAAGTACGTCTAGACATCCACTTTAATGTATATGGCCAATGAATTTCAAGAAATAGGCTATTGTAAATAAGTATAGATCTGACAAAATTCCAGAAGTTACAAGAAATGTGGACAATAGTTTTGAGGCATAATGTTTAACGACATTAAGTCGTAGAATTCAAGAACGAACGGTAACTAGGAAGAAAATTCAAGTAAAAAGAAATATTTTTAAATTTCATAGTCTAATCTGATGTGTTTTTTTCATAATTAAGTGTTTTAGGTAAGAAGTAAAATTTTCAGAATTTAAAATCTTGATTTTTAGTTTTTTTACTATTTATTTATCAATGTACTAGTTATTTGATAAGAAAATAGAGCTTATGTATTAAAAATAAGTTTTACATGCTCAAAATAAATTTCATGTGTCACTTTACTGCTGAGATGATAAGATAGAATTTTCGTGTTGGAATTAACTTTTTATCATGCTGAAAATTATTATTTAATATATTAATATGAATACATAACATGCTAATAATCCACGTACACTAACATACTAATGAGGTGACAAACATGAGTTTACCATGCTAGTTGTCTAAATTTTCTGATAACAAAATAAATTTTTTTTATACTGAAAATTATTTTTTATACATTTATTTGTTAATTATTTATTGAGAAAATAGGTTTATCATGTGGAAAATAATTTTTAAATAACTTTAGTATGCTGAAAATAATACTAACATGATAAAATAATCATGCCATACTGTAAATGATATTATCTTACTGAAAGTAATTTTTAGCATGCTGAAATTAATTTTTATCCCTTTATTTACTATTTTCTTGCTAGAAAATATGCAAAAATCAGTTTTAAATAAATTTAACATGCTGAAAAATAATTTCTTATCTCAATATGCAGGAGGTAAATTTATCATACTAGAAATAATTTTTAACATGCTGAAACTAATTTTTATACATTACTTTACTAATAACATGATAAAAATAGATTTTCACATGCTGAAAAATAGTTTAAAATAACTTTAATATGCTGAAAAATAGTATTAACAAGCTAAAATAATTCTAACATGCTGGAATTAATTTTATCATGCTGGAAGTATTTTTTAACATGATGTAAATATTTTTCATGCATCAATTTACTAATAATATGGTAAAAATATATTTTTTTTCATGGTAAAATATATTTATTCCACAAAAATGAATTTTTAACATGATGAAAAATAATTTCAATATATCATTTTTTTTATAACAGATTTTTAGATGCTGGGAATAATTTTCATTCATTAATTTATCAATTATTTGGTAAAAATAGATTTTTCACACTGAAAAATAGTCATTTAATATTGATTTTTTAAAGGAGGCGTCTAGGCGGCTGGACACCTTCTTAAAATTCATTTTAATAAAATTTAAAAAAATTTTATAGAGGCGTCTAGTGAATTGGACGCCTTATTCAAATTTATTTTAATAAAATTTGAATTTTTTATGAAGGCGTCCAGGAAGGTGGACGCCTTTATAAATTTATTCTAATAAAATATTTATTTTTTATAGAGGCGTCCAAGCAAGTGGACGCCTTCTTGACATTATTTTAATATTTTTTTTCAAAATTTTGGACGGAGAGAGAGTTTGTCTGAGCACGTCTTATCCAATGGACGTGCTCTGTTGACGCGTCCGGATGGCTGGACGCCTTCTTTTTATTATATATATTTTTTTATTTTCAAATTCTGGTCGGTGTAAAAGCGTTTGAGAACGCGTCTTATCGTGGAGACGCGTTCATTAACGCGAACTGAGTTTTAACAGCCACGGTTTTCTTAAGAAAAAACGTGAATACCCTTCAATAAAATGCTAATAACTTGCTCATTTCTCAACGAAATTTAGGGAAACATGTATCGATGGAAAGAACATTGAAAAATACACAAGATAGCATGCTTTAATTAGAATTTAGCCTGAGAGACACCTACCTTTAGATGAATCTAAAGAAATTTCCCCAAATGTAAAGAAACTCCTTGATCTTCCAAATCCTCCTTCAAATCTCAACTAATTCTTGCAATAGCATAACCTTAGCCTCCAGGGATGAGTTGAGAGTCGAATGGGGCTCTATTTATAGCCAAAACTTGGCCAATTTTGTCAAGATTTCTCACCTAATTCCACCTAACCCATTAGCTACGAATTAGAAGAAAATTCACATTTCTTCTCTTAATCTAGCTCAATTTGGTGTGAAACTAATATAAAAACGGCTGGTCTAAAGTTATAAGTTAGGTATGGGTTGATTTTTGAGTCAATCTTCTAGAAATTGGATTATTTTAATCCCTTAAATGTCATATTAAACACATGTTACGAATTTAAGGTTATTTATCCTTTATTAAATCCTTTAATCCATTAATCCAACCCATTATGGATTATCCAATGGGCCAATTGTAATCCTAACCCATTATGTAAACTCTTATTGGGCTTTCTAAGATTTATCGAAGGTTTAAAGCATTTAATTTGTATTTACTTCAAGTAAATTCAAGTAAATTCAATAAACTAGCTTATTTCATATAGTGAAAATGTAATTTGATTATTTCATGAAAATTCTAATTACATAATAAAATTAAAAAAAATTATTTCTCATTTTTAATTATCGGGTTTCTACATCCTCCCCCACTTAAAAGAATTTGGTCCTCCAAATTCACATTATATAACTAAAAGTCAAAGATTCGAGTAGAAAGGTCAAATTTCTAACCTGAGATTAAATCCGGGTATTTCTTCTTGATGGATTCTTCGAATTCCCAGGTTGCTTCCGCGAATCCACGCTTGCTCCATTGAATTTTCACCATCGGTATGGCCCGATTCCTTAGTTGGTGTAATTTCTGATCTAGTATCTTGATCGGTCTTTCTTCAGATGATAAGTCCTTTTGGAGTTTCAATTCTTCAAATTGAATCACATGTGAAGGATCATAGACGTATTTCCTTAGCATGGATACATGGAATATGTCATGCACACCGGTCAGTTGAGGAGGTAAAGCTAGCTTGTATGCTACCTCGCCGATTCTTTCCAGAATCTCGAAAGGGCCGATAAATCTCGGACTTAGCTTTCCTTTGATGCCGAATCTTCTAATTCCATGGGTGGGTGAGATTTTTAAGAAGACATGCTCCCCCACTTGGAATTCAAGGTCTCTCCTCCGATTGTCGGCATAGCTCTTTTGCCGTGATTGAGCGACCTTTAGCCTTTCTTGAATTAACTAGATTTTGCTAGTTGTATCTTAGACAATATCGGGACCAAGCAATCTCTTATCTCCAACCTCGCTCCAACATAGAGGCGATCTGCAGCTTCGGCCATAAAGAGCTTCGAATGGTGCCATTTGAATACTCGACTGGTAGCTATTGTTGTAAGCGAACTTAGTCAATGGTAAATGTTCATGCCAACTCCCGCCGAAGTCAATCATGCAGTCTCTCAACATATCTTCAATAATCTGATTCGTCCTCTCGGTTTGTCCATCCGTCTGAGGGTGAAAAGCCGTACTAAACCTTAGTCTAGTACCCATAGACGATTGTAAACCCTTCCAGAAATGAGAGGTGAATCTCAGATCTCGATCCGAAATAATAGAGCTTGGAATACCGTGCAGCCTTACGATCTCCTTGATATATAAGATGGCTAGAACATCCACGGTCCATTTAATCTTGATAGGTAAAAAGTGAGCAGACTTGGTTAACCGGTCCACAATTACCCATATAGCATCGAAACCACTTCGGGTCTTCGGTAATCCAAGTATGAAGTCCATACCGATACTATGCCATTTCCATTCCGGTATTTCGAGAGGCTTGAGTTTACCAGCCGGTTTGAGGTGCTCGGCTTTAACTTGTTGACATACCAAACATCGACTTACGAACTCGGCTACCTCTCTCTTCATGTTCGGCCACCAGAATGTTCTCTTGAGGTCTTGGTACATTTTTGTAGCACCAGGGTGAATAGTGTACCTTGACCGATGTGCTTCCTCCAAGATTTTTCTCTTGATAGTAGAACAATCGGGTATACAAGTTCTTCCTTTGAATAATAACCTTACATCATCAGCGAGAAGGAAATTCGACCGTTGATCTAGTTTCTCTTTAATTTCAACGATCATCGGATCATCACCTTGTCGTTCCTTAACTTCCGAGAGTAACTCGGGTTGAAGTCGAATATTAGCAATAAAGACTCTATCTTTCTTCTCCTCCATATGGAGGTTTAAGTTGGCCATTTGCTCAAGTAGATGCCATTCTTTAACCATCATGCTCGGTAATAAGGCCATCGGCTTCCGGCTAAGTGCATCAGCTATGGCATTGCCTTTTCCAGGATGATATTGTATGGAGAAATCATAATCCTTTAAATATTCCAACCACCGTCTTTGTCTCATATTGAGCTCCTTTTGAGAGAATAAATATTTGAGACTCTTGTGATCAGAATACACCGTAAAGGCTTCGCCAAAGAGGTAATGTCGCCAGATCTTCAAAGGAAAGACCACAGCTGCCAGTTCTAGGTCATGTACGGGATAATTTTCCTCGTGCTTCTTCAATTGCCATGAGGAATAAGCTATGACCTTGCCATGTTGCATTAATACGCAACCTAGGCCAATTCCAGATGCATCAGCATATACTTCAAATCCTCCTCCTTCCGTAGGTAATGTGAGAATAGGAGCAGTCGTCAGATAATCTTTTAAAGTTTGAAAGCTTTTCTCGCATTCCTCGGACCATATAAAAGGATTCTCCTTCCTTGTCAATATTGTTAAAGATACTGCGATCTTTGAGAAATCCTTGATAAATCTTCGATAATATCCGGCCAATCCCAAGAAGCTTCGGATTTCCATCACACTAGTAGGTCTTTCCCAGTTCTTTACGGCCTCGACCTTTGAAGGATCAACGGCGATACCGTTCCAGGAAATTATGTGACCAAGAAAAGAAACTTCCTCCAACCAGAAATCACACTTGCTTAATTTGGCATAAAGCTTGTGATCTCTTAATAATTGAAGGGCCTTCTTAAGATGTTCCTCATGTTCTTCCTTTGACTTGGAGTAGATCAAAATGTCGTCGATGAATACAACCACAAATTGATCGAGGTACGGCCTAAATACGCTGTTCATCAATTGCATAAATGCGCCAAGCGCATTTGTTAAGTCGAAAGGCATAACGGTGAACTCGTAATGACCATACCGACTCCGGAATGCTGTCTTGTGAATATCACTTTCCTTAATCTTCAATTGATGATAACCAGATCGAAGGTCGATCTTTGAGAAATATCGAGCTCCAGAAATTTGGTCGAATAATTCATCAATCCTCGGCAATGGATATTTATTCTTGATGGTGAGTTGATTCAATTGCCGATAATCAACACATAACCTCATCGAACCATCCTTCTTCTTGACAAATAAGATCGGGGCTCCCCAAGGTGAAGTACTTGGTCGGATAAACCCCTTTTCCAGTAAATCTAATAATTGATCCTTTAATTCTTTCATTTCCACGGCAGACATCCGATATGGAGCTTTAGAAACTGGTGCCGCTCCCGGAATTAAATAATTTGTTAACTCAGATCTTAATGTTTAGTTTAATGAGGTCAATAAAATTGTTACAAGATGAAGAATGATCTAACCCGCCTCCAATGGCTGAACATATTCAAGTCAAAGAGCCCATTAATCCTAGTAGGTATAGGGGCCGTGTTCACGGCCACATACTTGTCTCCCATCCGCTTGAACCTTATTTTCGGCCTACTAAGGAGGTGGGCTGCTCCTCTTCCTCCATCCAGCAGTCTACAGAGTGCCCAGACGATGCCGTCCACTCTGTAGGAACCCTTGTACATAGCTAATAACCCAAAATCCAAAAATATATGAAAAATATCAAACCAAAATCCCCAAAAAATAAAAAATAATCAATAGTCTGGCAGCTGCCATGCATTTCACTTTCCATCCCTTCATGCATGTTAAGGTTAGGTTGCATTGAAATCTCGGTGGGTTAGGGATTTGATCTATCGGAACTGACGAGAATTCTGGAAGGCGAAGTAGCCAATGCTCCAAGGGGTAGGCAATGTGCACGCACTCACGTGGTTTCAAAACATGGCAACGGCCTAAACCGGGTGACTATCCTGAAGTTTTCTTGAAGAGCCCAAAATCCTCTTTTTCCTCTCTTTTTGACCGATCAAGACAGTCGGTGCCCTTAAGGCGTTGATCTCAGCAGCTGAAACACAATACCCTCAGGTGAGAGTAGGACTCACCTTTCTTGTAAAATGAGACCAGAGCATGTGAAGAGGGCAGTGTCCCCGCAGGCAAACAAAAATTCAAAGTCAAAAAGGGTGCAAAAATCCCAAATCCTGAGTAAAAGAATGAAAAAATGAAAAGAAAGAAAAATCCCAAAAGGGAACAAATGAAAAAGCCTGGTCGTGACCGTGCCTGTTCAAGATAAAAGAAATCCCTACGAATCAAGTCCAAATTCATGGGGTAATACATAAGCACAACATTTCGAAGGTGGTCCGAAATCACCAAAAGGGTGGTGTGAATTAAGCTCGGTCATAGCTAATTATTTTAACGGCTTTGTCGATACTCTTGTGAAGTTTATCCCCTACATTCTTTTTTCTTATTGAGGACTCAGAATCTGAGAGAAATTCCAAGCGATGGATGGTGCGGACACCAGAGCTTCCGAGCGTCACGACTCAGTGGGTCGACACCATAGGACACGCAGTACCACTCGAGCTATGCAGGCATCTCTTTGGCTTGGAGACAGTCTAGAGTCTCCATCTTGAGTCTTGACATTTTTTAGTATTTTGGATTGTAATTGGTGTGTAGTGTGTGCTTGTATTTTTTGGGTTAATTTTGGGTCAAGAGAGTACTAGTTGGGCTAATGTCATCAAAATGGTCCATTAGGGGGTTTATTTCAGATTGGGCCTTAAGGGCACTTGAAGCCCAATTGGGCCACTGCCTCTCTTATGGGCTTCCTAGCTTAGAGGGACCATTATGATGGTCCATGGTCACCATCCTTGACCAAGGAGCCAAATTTGACCATGGAGAGGGGGGCGCCCCCCACCTACTCCCCATGTGGGATTTGAATAATTCTTCTCCCCTTAATGCCCTTCCCTCTCCCATTGACCAAGGGTAATTTTGATATTTTGTTCAAGGTCTAAGGTTTGATATATAATGTCTTGTAACAGTTTTAATACATAGAATGAATCATTTTTTTGTGCAAGAGCATCAAGGGGCGCCCTCTCCCTCTCTGGTGCGGACACCCGAGCAGTTGAGCGACGCGATACGCCGAGCCACCAGTACCGCACACGGAGCACGACTCGAGCCACCTCAGCATCTATTTGGCTCGGAGACAGCCTGGAGACGCCCCCTAAGTCCCGGCATTTATCATATTTAGTTAGACTTTATGTGTGTGTAATTTGTGTTTATTTCATTGCATTCGGTTTGCCATTTTGATTGTAATAGGGGCTTATGTGTAATTCGGACCCCGTGGGCCCCACGGGCCCCCCAGGCCCCATCCCATTGGGCCACCTCAGCCTAGGGTCCCACGTGGGGTCAGTCAACATGCCAAATGGAGGCATCTAGAAGTTTGAATGGTAAAAGGACACATGGGGGACAAGTGGCTTGAAAAGTCCAAGGAGGCTACCCACCCCCACCTACCAAGTCCACCTTCTACACCCTAGTCCAAGGGCCGCCCCCCCTCCCGTTATTTTTTTATTTATTTTGTGTGTGTGTGTCTCATGCCATCCCAGCCCTTCATCTCTCACTCCTAGATCCTACGGTTGTGGATGGATGAGAGATGTAACCTATTTAAGCTTGTATTTTTCATTTTGGAGAATTAATGCCATAACAATTGTGAAAAAGCTTGAAGCTCCAGCCTTGGTGCGCCCCCTCCTCCTCTCCCTCTTCCCCTTGAAGCTGTGAAGGCTTCCTTCTGGTGGTGAGACTCCACCCTATCAGTTCCGGTCGCCGCCGCCGCCGCCACGAGCCGCCACCGCACCGCCACCGCCATCAACGGAGTTCTGCCCGCGCAGTACCACAGAAGCTTCCATGAATTTCTTGTCTCAGCCACGAGCTCAGATAGATCTGGGAATTTTATTGGGTGTTTCAGAGGTTCAAGGACATCCCAAAAATTTTGGTTTGCCATTCAGATCTCGTTTCATATTTTTTGATTTTCGTCCACTCTTCCATTTCGGTTCTGCCAGAGTTTTGTCCAGATTCATTCCCGCCCTAAGTTTCATGTCTTAGGTCCACTTTTTGATTTATTTTGGTTCTCCCAATTTTACTGAAGGTTCCACCCATCCACCCCTTCATCCACAATTCTTCTCAATTTTTTATTCATCCATTTCATATTTTCTAAAAATCGTTCTCAGTCCCAGCTATAGTTCTATCCCCCTGTTCCCAGATCCGACCACCAGTCACCCCAAAAATCATAGTAAATCACCACCACTTTCAAATCAAATTCTAAAAATAGTCCCCGTTCCGTTGTTTGATCCCCTACAACTTTGAAAAAGAGCTCAAGAGCTGAATCGGAGGTTTACTAGGCGGTCAACTGTGGTTCTCAGACAAGTACCCTGTAAACCTGAGGTTTCGGTTATTGTATAACAGGGGCTTGTAAATTCAATAAAGTTCTGATCTGACCAGATCCAGAAGATCTCTCTGGGTCAAGATCAAAGCATTTGAAGAGAGCTTTCCAACGATAGCTCATGCATCCCGATCCGACGTCAGGATTGCTCGCAGTGGCCGTTTTCGCCGGAGCGCGCGCCGGAAGATAGCAACTTCAAAGCTTGGGAATCGGGACCGATTGACCCCCGATCGGTGTTCCTGGCCGACCGCCGTCCGTGGAGGCACGCCACCAGGGGTCCCCATCATAGTGGGTCCCACCCCCACAGATCCGGAGGACAGTGCCATCCGTGGGCCCCGCGGGCCCGCAGAACCCGCCGTTCGGAAAGCACAAAAATGCGGAGTTCGGCACCGCCGGGCGACATTAAGATGCTGCCCGTCAACCCGAGTTGCGTGATTCCCGGGCTCCACATGTGACCTTTTACCTCCCTGTGTGGAGTGGGTCAAATCTTTGTATTGCTGTGATATTGTTTAACCGGGAGTCCGTGATTCGGCTGGGGTTGTCTTCGCCACGCCGGGTGCGTGGAGTTAATGGTCCGAACCTCTTGGCGTTCATTTGCTTAGCTAGTATACGGTCTTTTGCCGCTACCGAGAGTGTAGGTACTAGCCCTTGTGTCCATGTCACCGCTGTGAGAGTGAGAGTGACCCATCCCGTGACTCGATCCGAGTCCGGAAGTTGAGTCGGACTACCCTTGACCTCCGCCGGTTCCTTAACCGCGCACGGTCCGCGCTTTCCCTCGCTTGGGACGACGAGTGAGCTTCCACTTCTGTTAGCGACATTTTGCCACTAGGAGCTCGTAGTGTCGGGCTTAGTGTCTCCCTGGTGTGAGCTGCTGGTCGCGTCTTCATCTAGAGTCCGAGGGTGGCACCTAGTAGTGTCGTCTCCCGTGTCCGTCCCGCATCAGTTTGGTATCAGAGCGAGTCGAGTCTAGGGTAGTCGTTGCATATGTCTTGCATAGTATAAGTCGAGTCTAGGATCATCATTTCAAAATAACAACAAAAAAGTGTTTTCAAATTACATTTCACCCAATAGCTCGGTATATTAAAAGGCGTTGCCCGAACATTAGGTTATGCCTATCGGGAGGGTAGCGTACTTGCGTGAGTGATCTTCGGATCGCTTGTCTCCGCCTCGTACCGGATATTGGTTAGGTCTAAGTGCATCATCTAGTGAGTGTTTGCATTAGTCGGTGTCTTCTAGGTCGTGTGTCAGTTGCATGCCCACCCGTCGAGGTACCCAATACTCGCCACCACCACCTATGGCGGATTCCAGGGCCCGTAGCTCCGATGAGTCCTCGAGGGCCGAGATGTTCCGAGCCATCATGGATCGTTTAGACACGCGTATGGATGGTCTTAGTACGCGTACGGATGGCATAGGGACGCGTCTAGAAGGGCGGATGAAAGCCCTCGAGGATCGGGCCGAGAGTTCGGATCAGTCCATTCAGGGCCTAGTTGGGAGGATTGCTGTCCTAGAGAGGGGCCCAGTAGCGGCGCAACCCGCGCCGACGAATGGCCAACAAGAGCAGGTGCAGCAACCCGCTGTGCTAAGGGCTCAAGTGGAGAATGTTGGGGTTCAACAGGTGCATGTGGTGGATGATTATGCATCTGATAATGATCAAGGGGGTAACGGTCGTCGTCATCAACGACGGAATCGTGATGACGAGGATGACGACCGCATTCTTAGGGGTGTGCGTGTGGACCCTCCCACTTTTAGTGGGTCCTTGGACCCTAGGGTGTATTTAGATTGGGAGGCCGGTATGGACCGGTACTTCGAGTGGTTTGAGATGACGGACCACCGAAGAGTCCGATACGCAAAGATGAAGTTGCAAGGGCAGGCCCAAACTTATTGGATCAATGTGGAGAGCCTGCTCAACCAGTGACGTCAACCCCAGATCAGTACTTGGGATGATATGAAAACCAAGTTGAGGGAGAAGTACCTTCCCGCCTCATATCGCCAACGTCTCATAGACAAGTGGCAAAGCATCTCCCAAGGGAACCGATCCGTGACCGAGTACACCGCCGAGTTCGATGAGTATTATTTGCGGTGCGGGGTCACGGAAGAGAGCACCATGACGATATCCCGCTTTCGGAGAGGTTTGCGGCCCAATTATCAATATGAACTCTTTCGCCGCAATGCCACCACTTTGGAGCAGGCATATCAGATTGCTCTCGAATTAGAGCAGTTCGAGGCCGAGTTTGAGTCACCCCATCGGTTGGGCTCCTTTCCCCTTCGTAGTGTCGAGTCCCGTGGCTCATCTGGCACGTATCCGAGGGCCCCCATGGCACGACCTCAGGAGCCCGCTCGCCCCGAGCCCTTTGCTCCTAGGCCTCATCCTCCACCCCCAAGGGACCTTCCTCGTCCCCAGCATCTTACAGCCCCACCCATAGCCCATCCACCAGCACCGGCACCTCCTGCACGTCCTTTGTCGCCTACGCCTCCTATCCGTCGGGAGGATAAAGGTAAAGGACCTATGATTGGGGAGCCTAGTGGATCACGGCAGCAGTGTTATCGCTGCAATGGGTTTGGCCATTTCGCCAACCAGTGTCCCACCCGCCCATCTCTTCACATCGGGGACACACAGGCCGAGGATACCACCCCTACGGGCCTCGAGTTAGTCAGCTATGAGGCAGATGAAGAGTTAGCTGACGAGTACTATGAGATGGGAGGTGAGGCCCAGGATGTCCAGTAGTCGGACGGTACCCACGTGGGGGTCGTCAGATGTATCCTCACCCAGCCACAGGTCAGTGATGACTGGCGTCGGACCACTATCCTTCAGGTATTCTGTAGGCTGGGAAAGCAAATTTGCAAGGTGGTCATCGATAGCGGGAGTTGTATAAATGCAATCTTTACGAACGCTGTCGCTCGTCTTGGTCTCACACCCGTAGACCATCCTTGTCCCTATCAGGTATCATGGGTGGATACTACTTCCATTTCGGTCAGGCTGCAGTGCTTGGTCCCGCTGCAGCTCCACTCCTACCGTGACGAGATCTGGTGTGATGTCCTCCCCATGGAAGTGGGCAGTATCATTCTTGGTAGGCTGTGGTTATTTGACCGGGATGCCACGCTCCATGGCCGGTCGAACACCTGTACCTTCGACCACGCTGGCCAGCGGGTCACCCTCCAACCCGTTCGGCCCAGGAGCCCATCAGTCAGGGGTCCTATTGGCCCTAGTACTCCGAAGCCTTCCGTCCCCGGGCCTAGTACCCCATCCCCAGCTCGGGCTATGACCGTTACCTCTGGCCTAGAGAGCCCTCGACGAGGAGATTGATGATGATTAGCTCCCGGGAAATGGAGCAGGAGCTTAGTCAGGGCTGTCCAGTGTTTGCCATTACGGTCTGGGAGGTGGAGCGGGACTCCGAGGGTGAGCTCCCACCCGAGGTTGTTCCCATTCTGCAGGAGTATGCTGGTGTCTTTCCCGATGAGCTTCCCGAGGGACTCCCACCTATGCGGGATATTCAGCATGCCATTGACCTTGTTCCGGGCTCTTCTTTGCCCAACCTTCCTCATTATCGCATGAGTCCCACGGAGCATGCCGAGCTTAAACGGTAGGTCGATGAGTTAGTGCAGAGAGGGTCTGTTCGGGACAGCATGAGTCCATGTGCTGTACCCGCGTTACTCGCCCCGAAGAAGGATGGCACGTGGAGAATGTGTATTGATAGTCGTGCCATCAACAAGATCACCGTGAAGTACAGGTTCCCTATTCCCTGCCTGGATGACATGCTAGACGTGATGGCAGGTGCCACTATCCTTTCGAAGATCGATCTTAAGAGTGGCTACCATCAGGTGAGGATTAGGCCAGGTGATGCGTGGAAGACCGCATTTAAGACCAAGGACGGTCTATATGAGTGGTTGGTCATGCCTTTTGGGTTGACCAATGCCCCTATCACTTTCATGCGGCTCATGACTCAGGTCCTTCGACCTTTCATTGGAGTCTTTGTAGTGGTGTATTTTGATGATATCCTTATCTATAGCCGCACCACAGGGGACCACTTGGACCACCTTCGGCAGGTCTGTCTACTTCTTCAGCGAGAGCAGTTGTTTGCGAACCCACAGAAGTGTGCCTTCATGACACCTCAGCTTACCTTCTTGGGTTTCATTGTGTCTAGTACTGGGGTCTCCGCCGATCCGGAGAAGGTCCGGGCCATTGTTGAGTGGCCGGAACCCCGTACGGTTCATGATGTCCGCAGCTTTCATGGCCTTGCGACGTTCTACCGTCGCTTCATCCGCGGATTTAGCTCCGTCACCGCCCCGATCACGGATTGCATCCGGAAGGGCACATTTGTATGGACGAAGGCCGCATCCACCGCCTTCAAGGACATCAAGGAGCGCATGACCCAGACACCTATCCTTCGACTGCCTGATTTCTCGAAGGTGTTTGAGGTCTCTTGTGATGCGTCGGGCGTGGGAATTGGAGGAGTTTTGAGTCAGGAGTCCCACCCGATCGCATATTTCAGCGAGAAGCTGAATGACGCGAAACTGTGATATTCCACGTATGATAAAGAATTCTATGCAGTTGTTCAGGCTCTTAGGCATTGGAGGCACTATCTTTTACATCAGGAGTTTGTCCTATACTCCGACCACGAGGCATTGAGGTACCTCCATTCGCAAAAGAAGCTTAACTCGCGTCACAGTCGTTGGGTCGAGTATCTCCAGCAGTTCACCTTTGTGCTGAAACATAAGGCTGGAGTGGAGAACAAGGTGGCTGATGCCTTGAGTCGGCGAGCATGTTTGCTTACCACCATGAGTGCCGAGGTCATAGGGCTAGAGAAGATGAAGGAGGCCTATGTTGACTGTCCTGACTTCGGTCAGATTTTTGCCGCTCTCCAGGCCGGACCCTCGAGAGATCATGATGATTATATGCTTCAGGAGGGTTACCTCTTTCGAGGTAGCAGGCTATGTGTTCCCCGAACTTCGGTACGAGATTTCTTAGTGTGGGAACTACATGCGGGAGGTCTAGCAGGCCACTTTGGTCGGAACAAGACTATTGAGGCAGTGGAGCATCGATTTTATTGGCCGAGCTTGAAGCGCGATGTTGCTAACATCGTGGCTCAGTGCCATACATGTGCTACGGCCAAGATGAAGAAGCAAAGCTCGGGCCTTTATACGCCTCTTCCCGTGCCTGATGCCCCGTGGCAGGATGTTAGTATGGACTTTGTTTTGGGACTGTCACGTACCTCCAAGAAGCATGATTCGGTCTATGTGGTGGTTGACCGTTTCTCGAAGATGGCCCTCTTTATCCCTTGCTCGAAGACTTCGGATGCTTCTAGGGTAGCCCGCCTATTCCTTACTCATGTGGTGTGCAAGTTCGGGTTGCCTCGCACTATAGTGTCTGACCGTGATGTTATATTCACTTCCTACTTTTGGAAGACACTATGGCATATGATGGGTACTCACCTCAAGTTTTCCACTGCATATCATCCCCAGACAGACGGTCAGACCGAGGTGGTCAATAGGAGTCTGGGAGATCTTTTGAGGTGTCTAGTCAGGGACCGCATTGGGGATTGGGATCTCATTTTACCCATGGCTGAGTTTGCCTACAATGATTCGGTGAATAGGTCTACTGGCATGAGTCCATTTGAAATTGTCACAGGTCGTAGGCTTAGGAAACCCGTTGACCTTGTCCCCATGCCTATCCATGCTAGAGTGTCGGAGTCAGCCGAGTCGTTTGCTAGGCACGTTAGGAGTTTGCATGACGACATCCGTCGTCACATTGAGGCCAGTAATGCACGGTACAAGGAGTTAGCCGATGCCCACCGACACCACCGAGAGTTCCACGAGGGCGAATACGTCATGATCAGGGTAAGACCTGAACGGTTTCCCTCTGGAACCGTTAAGAAGTTGCAAGCTCACGGAGCCGGTCCATTCAGAGTGTTGAAACGCGTTGGATCCAATGCGTACGTTGTGGACTTGCCCGAGGAATATGGTATAAGCTCTACCTTCAATGTATCGGATCTTGTTGCATATAAGGACCCAGCGGTGATCCCTAGTAAGCCTTTTGAGCCATCTCCTCCCCTTGAGAGTGATCCCACACCTGAGTGTCCACTTCCACCTCCAGCCCCTTTTTCACGGCAGCCTGAGCATATAGATCGTATACTGGACGAGCAAGTGACAGTTACCAGGAGTGGATCTTACCCGCGCTACCTAGTGCGATGGAGAGGACGGTCCGCTACTGAGGACACATGGATCACACATGGCGAGTTGCAGCAGATCGATCCGGACCTTTTGGAGCGATACAGGAGCGATGCAGACCCTTACTCGACAGGGTCGAGTTTCTCCCACCCGGGGAGAATTGGTGCGGACACCCGAGCAGTTGAGCGGCGCGATACGCCGAGCCACCGGTACCGCACACGGAGCATGACTCGAGCCACCTCAGCATCTATTTGGCTCGGAGACAGCCTGGAGACGCCCCCCTGAGTCCCGACATTTATCATATTTAGTTTGACTTTATGTGTGTGTAATTTGTGTTTATTTCATTGCATTCGGTTTGCCATTTTGATTGTAATAGGGGCTTATGTGTAATTCGGACCCCGTGGGCCCCACGGGCCCCCCAGGCCCCATCCCATTGGGCCACCTCAGCCTAGGGTCCCACGTGGGGTCAGTCAACATGCCAAATGGAGGCATCTAGATGTTTGAATGGTAAAAGGACACATGGGGGACAAGTGGCTTGAAAAGTCCAAGGAGGCTACCCACCCCCACCTACCAAGTCCACCTTCTACACCCTAGTCCAAGGGCCGCCCCCCCTCCCTTTATTTTTTTATTTATTTTGTGTGAGTGTGTCTCATGCCATCCCAGCCCTTCATCTCCCACTCCTAGATCCTACGGTTGTGGATGGATGAGAGATGTAACCTATTTAAGCTTATATTTTTCATTTTGGAGAATTAATGCCATAACAATTGTGAAAAAGCTTGAAGCTCCAGCCTTGGTGCGCCCCCTCCTCCTCTCCCTCTTCCCCTTGAAGCTGTGAAGGCTTCCTTATGGTGGTGAGACTCCACCCTATCAGTTCCGGTCGCCGCCGCCGAGCCGCCGCCGAGCCGCCACCGCCATCAACGGAGTTCTGCCCGTGCAGTACCACAGAAGCTTCCACGAATTTCTTGTCTCAGCCACGAGCTCAGATAGATCTAGGAATTTTATTGGGTGTTCCATATGTGTCAAGGACATCCCACAAATTTTTGTTTGCCATTCCGATCTCGTTTCATATTTTTTGATTTTCGTCCACTCTTCTTATTCGGTTCTGCCAGAGTTTTGTCCAGATTCATTCCCGCCCTGAGTTTCATGTCTTAGGTCCACTTTTTGATTTATTTTCATTCGCCCAATTTTACTGGAGGTTCCACCCATCCACCCTTTCATCCAAAATTTTTCTCAATTTTTGGGTCGTCCATTTCATATTTTTCTAAAAATCGTTCTCAGTCCCAGCTATAGTTCTGTCCCCCTGTTCCCAGATCCGACCACCAGTCACCCCAAAAACCATAGTAAATCACCACCACCTCCAAATCACATTCCAAAAATAGGCCCCGTTCCGTGGTTTGATCCCCTACAACTTTTAAGAAGAGCTCAAGAGCTGAATCGGAGGTTTACTAGGCGGTCAACGGTGGTTCTCAGACAAGTACCCTGTAAACCTGAGGTTTCGGTTACTGTACAACAGGGGCTTGTAAATTCCATAAAGTTCTGATCCGACCAGATCCAGCAGATCTCTCTGGGTCTAGATCGAAGCATTTTAAGAGAGCTTTCCAATGATAGCTTATGCGTCCCGATCCGACGTCGGGATTGCTCGCAGCGGCCGTTTTCTCCAGAGCGCACGCCGGAAGACAGCAACTTCAAAGCTTGGGAATCGGGACCGATCGACCCCCGATCGGTGTTCCCGGCCGACCGCCGTCCGTGGAGGCGCGCCACCAGGGGTCCCCATCATAGTGGGTCCTACCCCCGTAGATCCGGAGGACAGCGCCATCCGTGGGCCCCGCGGGCCCGCAGAACCCGCCGTTCGGAAAGCACGAAAACGCGGAGTTCGGCACCGCCGGGCGACATCAAGATGCTGCCCGTCAACCCGAGTTGCGTGATTCCCGGGCTCCACATGTGACCTTTTACCACCCTGCGTGGAGTGGGTCAAATCTTTGTATTGCTATGATATTGTTTAACCGGGAGTCCGTGATTCGGCCGGGGTTGTCTTCGCCACGCCGGGTGCGTGGAGTTAATGGTCCGAACCTCTTGGCGTTCATTTGCTTAGCTAGTATACGATCTTTTGCCGCTGCCGAGAGTGTAGGTACTAGCCCGTGTGTCCATGTCACCGCTGTGAGATTGAGAGTGACCCGTCCCGTGACTCGATCCGAGTCCGGAAGTTGAGTCGGACTACCCTTGACCTCTGCCGGTTCCTTAACCGCGCACGGTCCGCGCTTTCCCTCGCTTGGGACGACGAGTGAGCTTCCACTTCTGTTAGCGACGTTTTGCCACTAGGAGCTTGTAGTGTCGGGCTTAGTGTCTCCCTGGTGTGTGCTGCTGGTCGCGTCTTCATCTAGAGTCCGAGGGTGGCACCTAGTAGTGTCGTCTCCCGTGTCCGTCCCGCATCACTCTCCCTCTCTCCTCCTCCTTCTTCCTCCTTATAGCGGAGAGAGCTGTAGATCTAGGGTGAGACACCCTCTTCCTTGGAGCAATTCCAAGCTTTACCACCTCTGCTGGGTGAAACACTCAGCCACCGCCACCGCCATTCGTGCCGCCATCGAGCCGCCACGAGCCATCTTTCGGCTTGTTGTCCAAAATTGCGTGCAGTAGGACAGATCGTGAAAGATTAGGTGTGTTCACCCAATCCCATCGTCTGATCCCCCACAAAACTTTGACATCCTCTTCCCCACGACCTTTCCACTCTCCAGTTCAAATTTCACTCTGATCCACCACCGTTTGATCCCCTTTCCACCTTTGTTTTCCCACCTCGCGTAGTCTGCCTATGTGCAGTCCTGCGAGATAGAACACTGCACAACTATTTTTCCCACCCCCTAAATCTTATCTGATCACCACCAAATTTGGTGTGCACGACCCCCCTATCCCCCTCTATCATCCATGTTCACGCCTTAATCCAGATCCACCATTTGCCCCTCGGTCAATGTTCATTTTTAGACCAGTTACAGTCTGTTCTGCACACCCTTCCAACATGAGATTCCTGTTGTAGGGTTTTCTTTGGAAAATCAGTATGGTGGATGGTTTTGATGTTTCTATAAGTTTTATATATTCAAACTCCCTTCGCAACGGTGCTGGTTTAGTTCCGATCCGACTCCGGATCTGAACACATCAGCCGTTTTTGCCCCGTCGCGCAGATCTGTCCAGTTGCAGGACTGCGGGATAGATCTTTGTTTCTGATCTCCCATCAATTCTCCGGTTGAGATCTAGCGATCGCCGCTCCCGGAGATCGAAAGGGGACACCCTGCCAGCGTCCCAACCAAACGTTGTAATCAGAAGACGCCCTGAGGCCTCCGTCCCGTTGGCCGCACTCACTTGCTGTTCTGCAGTTCTGAATAGTACCGTGGCGGAGCAACAGTCCGCGTCCGTCTTGAAGAGCCCCTCCGACTTGCTGCCCCTCTCCCCAAGCTCGGCACTCTCGGGTCACTTTTGTAGCCTTTTACCTCCCTACGTGGAGTGGACAGTAAATTAGGATATGTAATTATCTATTAATTACTTATAGCGGGAGTTACATGTCTTGGCCGGGAAGTCTTCCCCACGCTCCGAGCGTGGAGGTACATTTTCGCTCCTCCTTCGTCGCATTTGCTTAATCCGTATGCATTCTTGATGCCGCTGCATGTGAGACTGATAGGATCCTAGCTCGCTCAACTTCAATCATCGCTGCGAGTGAGAGAGCGTGACCCATCCTGTGACTTGATCGAAGCACGAGTGTGAGCTGACCACCCTTGACTCAGTACCGATTTCTCAACCGCGCAAATCCACTTGTTTCCCTGGCTTGGGATGATTATGAGATTGCATTTCTTGTAGAGGGCCTATTTCCCCGCTTAGGAGCTCTTGGTGTCGAGCCAAGGTAGCTTCGTTGTTCGCGTCATTGCTGGTCGCATTGTCTAGTTTGTCGTATCATCACCTAGAGTCTCAGGTTCGCATCTTCGTCCCGCATTAAATTGGTATCAAAGCACGGTTTGAGTCTAGGGTAGTCTTGTCCTAGATGTTGCATTCCATTCCCGTATCCGGTATATTAAAAGGTGTTACTGGAATGATAGGTTAAGCCTATTGGGAAGGTGACAACCTTGCGTGAGTTGAATCTTCGTATTACTATCTCCACCACGTACTGGATATTGGTTGAGTCTAGGGTCTTCATTTCGCATTAGTCAGTGCACTCAAACCTCTGTGTCATTGCATGCCCACTCGTAAAGGTACCCAATACTCACCACCACCACCACCTATGGCGGATCCCCGAGTACGTAGTCCCGATGAGCAATCTGTGGTCGACATGTTTAGAATTCTTATGGATAAATTGGATACACGTATGGATAGGCTGAGTACGCATGTGCATGGCTTAGGCACACGCTTGGAAGAGAGAATGAAGGTCTTAGGAGATCGGGCCGAAGCGTCGGACCAGTCTATTCAAGGTCTGGTGGGGAGAGTTACAGTTCTAGAGAGAAGCCCCGGTTGGAGTGCAGCCCACGCCGATGAATGGTCAACAGGAGCTGGCTCAGCAACCTGCTGCACCAAGGGCTCAAGGGGTAGATGATAGAAGGCTTTGAGTCCCCGAGGTGGATGATTATGAGTTCGATAACGAGTATGGTGGTTATAGTCATGACTGTCGTGTCCAACGGCGGAATCATGATTACGATGAAGATGACCGTGTTATTAGGAATGTGTGTGCGGACCGTCCCCTTTTTGACGGGTCCTTGGACCCGATGGTCTATTCGGATTAGGAGGCCGATATGGATCGGTACTTCGAGTGGTTTGAGATGACAGACCACTGAAGAGTTTGCTACACGAAGATGAAGTTGCAAGGGCAGGTGCAAACCTATTGGACCAATGTGGAGAGCCTGTTGATGCAGCAACATCAGCCCTAGATCGGTGATTGGGATGAGATGAAGACCAAATTGAGGCAGAAGTACCCTCCTACCACATACCATCAGCGTCTCATAGATAAATGGCAGAGCCTCACCCAGGGGAGTCAGTCACTAAATGGTAGTGCCACAAACTCAGCGATGTACTAAATGGTAGAGCCTCTACATCGCAAATGGTGCCATTTAGTGGCCTCACCCATGGGAAAACCTCCATGCCGATCGGGCTGCGGTGTTTGGTCCCACTGTAGTTCTATGCCTACCGTGATGACATTTGGTGTGATGTCCTTGCCATAGAGGTGGGTAGTATTATTCTTGGTAGGACGTGGTTGTTTGATCAGGATGCCACGCTGCATGGCCGGTCGAACACCTGTACCTTCGACCATGGTGGCCAACGCATTAGTCTCCACCCCTCTTAGCCTAGGAGTCCATCGGTTAGGGGTCCTGCTGGCCCTAGCACCCCAGAACCTTCCATCCCTAGCCTAGTACCTCATCCCCAGCTCGGGCCATGATTGTTTCATCCGGCACAGGCGAGCCCCTATCTAGGAGGTTGATGTTGATTAGCTCTCGAGAGATGGAGCGGGAGGCTAGTAAGGGTAGTCCTGTGTTTGCAATCACGGTCCGTGAGGTGGAGCGAGAGTCTAAGGGTGTACTCCCAACCGATGTTGTTCCGATTCTATAGGAGTTTGCTGACGTGTTCCCAGGGGAGCTTCCCGAGGGACTCCCACCTATGCGGGATATTCAACATGCTATCGACCTGATTCTAGGATCTTCATTGCCTAATCTTCCCGACTTCCGCATGAGTACCACTGAGCATGCTGAGCTGAAGCGGCAGGTCGATGAGCTTATGTAGAGAGGATCTGTTCGGGATAGCATGAGTCCGTCTGCTGTGCCCACGTTACTCGCCCCAAAGAAAGATGGCCCATGGAGGATGTGTATTGATAGTCGTGCCATCAACAAAATCACCGTAAAGTACAGGTTCCCTATTTCCCGCTTGGATGATATGCTTGACATGATGGCAGGAGCCACTATCTTTTCCAAGATTGATCTTAAGAGTGGATATCACCAGGTAAGGATTAGGTCGGGTGATGAGTGGAAGACCGCATTCAAGACCAAGGATGGTCTATATGAGTGGTTGGTTATGTCCTTTGGGCTGACCAATGCCCCTAGCACCTTAATGCGACTCATGACTCAAGTCCTTCGACCTTTCATTGGAGTGTTTGTCGTGGTGTATTTTGATGATATTCTCATCTATACCCGCACCACGGGGGACCACTTAGACCATCTGCGGTAGGCCTGTCTACTTTTGAGGCGAGATTAATTGTATGCAAACCCACAGAAGTGTGCTTTTATGACTCCACAGATTACCTTCTTGGGTTTTATTGTGTCTAGTATATGGGTCTCCGTTGATTCGGAGAAAGTTCGAGCCATTATTGAGTGGCCGGAGCCCCACATGCTCCATGACGTCCGCAGATTCCATGGCCTCGCGATGTTCTATCGCCGTTTCATCCGCAGATTTAGTTCCATCACTACCCTAATGTCTGGGTCATACGCTCCTTGATGTCCCTGAATGCAGCAGCAGCGGCCTTCGTCCATACAACTGTGCCCTTCCTGATATAGCGGGAGTTACATGTCTTGGCCGGGAAGTCTTCCCCACGCCCCGAGCGTGGAGGTACATTTTCGCTCCTCCTCTGTCGCATTTGCTTAATCCGTATGCATTCTTGATGCCGCTGCATGTGAGACTGATAGGATCCTAGCTCGCTCAACTTCAATCATCGCTGCGAGTGAGAGAGCGTGACCCATCCCGTGACTTGATCGAAGCACGAGTGTGAGTTGACCGCCCTTGACTCAGTACCGATTTCTCAACCGCGCAAATCCACTTGTTTCCCTGGCTTGGGATGATTATGAGATTGCATTTCTTGTTGAGGGCCTATTTCCCCGCTTAGGAGCTCTTGGTGTCGAGCCAAGGTAGCTTTGTTGTTCACGTCATTGCTGGTCGCATTGTCTAGTTTGTCGCATCATCCCCTAGAGTCTCAGGTTCGCATCTTCGTCCCGCATTAAATTGGTATCAAAGCACGGTTTGAGTCTAGGGTAGTCTTGTCCTAGATGTTGCATTCCATTCCCGTATCCGGTATATTAAAAGGTGTTACTGGAATGATAGGTTAAGCCTATTGGGAAGGTGACAACCTTGCGTGAGTTGAATCTTCGTATTACTATCTCCGCCACGTACTGGATATTGGTTGAGTCTAGGGTCTTCATTTCACATTAGTCAGTGCACTCAAATCTCTGTTTCATTGCATGCCCACTCGTAAAGGTACCCAATACTCACCACCACCACCACCTATGGCGGATCCCCGAGTACGTAGTCCCGATGAGCCATCTGTGGTCGACATGTTCAGAATTCTTATGGATAAATTGGATATGCGTATGGATGGGCTGAGTACGCATGTGGATGGCTTAGGCACACGCTTGGAAGTAAGAATGAAGGTCTTAGGAGATCGGGCCGAAGCGTCAGACCAGTCTATTCTGGGTCTGGTGGGGAGAGTTACAGTTCTAGAGAGAGCCCCGGTTGGAGTGCAGCCCACGCCGATGAATGGTCAACAGGAGCTGGCTCAGCAACCTGCTGCACCAAAGGCTCAAGGGGTAGATGATAGAAGGCGTTGAGTCCCTGAGGTGGATGATTATGAGTTTGATAACGAGTATGGTGGTTATGGTCATGACCGTCGTGTCCAACGGCGGAATCATGATTACGATGAAGATGACCGTGTTCTTAGGAATGTGTGTGTGGACCGTCTCCTTTTTGACGGGTCCTTGGACCCGATGGTCTATTCGGATTGGGAGGCCGATATGGATCGGTACTTCGAGTGGTTTGAGATGACAGACCACTGAATAGTTCGCTACACGAAGATGAAGTTGCAAGGGCAGGTGCAAACCTATTGGACCAATGTGGAGAGCCTGTTGATGCAGCGACGTCAGCCCCAGATCGGTGATTGGGATGAGATGAAGACCAAATTGAGGCAGAAGTACCCTCCTACCACATACCATCAGCGTCTCATAGATAAATGGCAGAGCCTCACCCAGGGGAGTCAATCACTAAATGGTAGTGCCACAAATTCAGCGATGTACTAAATGGTAGAGCCTCTACATCGCAAATGGTGCCATTTAGTGGCCTCACCCAAGGGAAAACCTCCATGCCGATCAGGCTGCGGTGTTTGGTCCCACTGCAGTTCTATGTCTACCGTGATGACATTTGGTGTGATGTCCTTGCCATAGAGGTGGGTAGTATTATTCTTGGTAGGACGTGGTTGTTTGATCAGGATGCCACGCTGCATGGCCGGTTGAACACATGTACCTTCTACCATGGTGGGCAACGGATTAGTCTCCACCCCTCTCAGCCTAGGAGTCCATCGGTTAGGGGTCCTGCTGGCCCTAGCACCCCAGAACCTTCCATCCCTAGCCTAGTACCTCATCCCCAGCTCGGGCCATGATTGTTTCATCCGGCACAGGCGAGCCCCTATCTAGGAGGTTGATGTTGATTAGCTCTCGAGAGATGGAGCGGGAGGCTAGTAAGGGTAGTCCTGTGTTTGCAATCACGGTCCGTGAGGTGGAGCGAGAGTCTAAGGGTGTACTCCCAACCGATGTTGTTCCGATTCTGTAGGAGTTTGCTGACGTGTTCCCAGAGGAGCTTCCCGAGGGACTCCCACCTATGCGGGATATTCAACATGCTATCGACCTGATTCTAGGATCTTCATTGCCTAATCTTCCCGACTTCCGCATGAGTACCACTGAGCATGCTGAGCTGAAGCGGTAGGTCGATGAGCTTATGTAGAGAGGATCTGTTCGGGATAGCATGAGTCCGTCTATTGTGCCCACGTTACTCGCCCCCAAAGAAAGATGGCCCTTGGAGGATGTGTATTGATAGTCTTGCCATCAACAAAATCACCGTGAAGTACAGGTTCCCTATTTCCCGCTTGGATGATATGCTTGACATGATGGCAGGAGCCACTATCTTTTCCAAGATTGATCTTAAGAGTGGATATCACCAGGTAAGGATTAGGCCGGGTGATGAGTGGAAGACCGCATTCAAGACCAAGGATGGTCTATATGAGTGGTTGGTTATGTCCTTTGGGCTAACCAATGCCCCTAGCACCTTCATGCGACTTATGACTCAAGTCCTTCGACCTTTCATTGGAGTGTTTGTCGTGGTGTATTTTGATGATATTCTCATCTATACCCGCACCACGGGGGACCACTTAGACCATCTGCGGTAGGCCTGTCTACTTTTGAGGCAAGAGTAATTGTATGCAAACCCACAGAAGTGTGCTTTTATGACTCCACAGATTACCTTCTTGGGTTTTATTGTGTCTAGTACATGGGTCTCCGTTGATCCGGAGAAAGTTTGAGCCATTATTGAGTGGCCGAAGCCCTGCACGCTCCATGACGTCCGCAGCTTCCATGGCCTCGCGATGTTCTATCATCGTTTCATCCACGGATTTAGTTCCATCACTACCCTGATGACAGACTATATCAGGAAGGGCACAGTTGTATGGATGAAGGCCGCTGCTGCTACATTCAGGGACATCAAGGAGCGTATGACCCAGACATCGGTCCTTCAATTACCAGATTTCACGAAGGTGTTTGAGGTCTCGTGTGATGTATCGGGTGTATGTATCGGAGGAGTGTTGAGTCAGGAGTCCCACCTGATTGCATATTTTAGTGAGAAGCTGATTGACCCAAAATTGTGATACTCCACCTACGATAAGGAATTCTATGCAATTGTTCAGGCTCTGAGGCATTAGAGGCACTACTTATTACATCAGGAGTTTGTCTTGTACTCTGATCATGACGCCTTGAAGTTCCTTTATGCCCAAAAGAAGCTCAATACGCGTCACAGAAGATGGGTCGAGTATCTCCAGCAGTTCACCTTTGTGCTCAAACACAAGGCTGGAGTGGAGAATAAGGTGACCGATGTCTTGAGTCGGCGTGCTTGTCTGCTGACCACCGTGAGTGCCGAGGTTATACGGCTTGAGAAGATGAGAGAGGCTTATGTTGATTGCCCTGACTTTGGTTATATTTTTTCCACTCTCCAGGCTCGATCCTCGAGAGACTATAGTGATTATGTGCCTCAGGAGGGTTATCTCTTTTGAGGAGGCATGCTTTGCGTTCCCAGGACTTTGGTTCACGATTTCTAGTTTGGGAACTTCATGCGGGAGGTCTAGCCGGCCACTTTGGTCAGAATAAGACTATCGAGGCTATTGAGCACCGATTCTATTGGCCGAGTTTGAAGCGTGATGTTGCTCACATTGTGGCTCAGTGCCGTACATATGCTACGGCCAAAATGAAGAAGCAAAGCTCAACTCTCTATACGCCTCTTCCCGTGCCTGATGCTCTGTGGCAAGATGTTAGCATGGACTTTATTTTGGGATTGGCACGAACCTCCAGGAAGCATGATTCTGTCTTTGTGGTAGTGGATCGATTCTCCAAGATTGCACTTTTCACTCCCTGCTCTAAGACTTCGGATGCATCAAGGGTGGCCCACATGTTCCTTTCCTATGTGGTGTGTAAGTTTGGGTTGCCTCGTACCATAGTGTTTGACCGTGATGTTAGTTTCACTAGTTACTTTTGGAAGACATTGTGGCATATGTTAGGTACTTACCTCAAGTTCTCCACAGCATATCATCCCCAGACAGATGGTCAGACTGAGGTGGTCATAGGAGTCTGGGTGACCTATTGAGGTGTCTAGTTAGAGACTGTGTAGGGGATTGGGACTTAGTGTTACCATTGGCTGAGTTTGCATACAATGATTCGATTAATAGGTCTACAGGTATGAGTCCATTTGAGATTGTCACAGGTCGAAGGCCTAGAAAGCCAGTGGATCTTGTTCCCCTGCCTATTCATGCTCGAGTGTCAGAGTCGGCTGAGTCATTTTCTAAGCATGTTAGGAGTTTGCATGACGACATTCATCGTCACATTGAGGCCAGCAATGCACGGTACAAGGAGTTGGCCGATGCACATAGACACCACCGTGAGTTCCCAGAGGGCTACTATGTCATGATTAGGGTAAGACTTGAACTGTTTTCCTCTGGAACCGTAAAGAAATTGCAGGCTCGCGGTGCCGGTCCCTTCCGAGTGTTGAGGCGAGTCGGGTCCAATGCGTACATTGTAGACTTGCCTGAGGAATATGGGATCATCTCTACCTTCAATGTGTCAGATATGGTTGCCTATGGGGACCCAGTGGTGATTCCTAGTGAGTCTTTTGAGCCATCTCCTCCCCTTGAGAGTGACCCCACCCCTAAGTGTCCACCGCCAGCCTCATTCCAACAGGAGGGTGAGCAAATAGAACATATATTGGATGAGCCGGTGACCATTACCAGGAGTGGAGCTTACCCGCGCTATCTGGTGCGATGGAGAGGACGGCACGCGTCCGATGACACATGGATCACCCGGGTGGAGCTACAGAGAATAGATCCATATTAGCTAGAGTGGTACCAGAGTGATCGAGACCCTTACTCTATGGAGTCGAGTTTTTCTCACCCGGGGAGAATTGGTGTGGACACCAGAGCTTCCGAGTGGCACGACTCAATGGGCCGACACTACAGGACACACAGTACCACTCGAGCTATGTAGGCATCTCTTTGGCTTGGAGATAGTCTAGAGTCTCCATCTTGAGTCTTGACATTTTTCAGTATTTTGGAGTGTCATTGGTGTGTAGTGTGTGCTTGTATTTTTTGGGTTAATTTTGGGTCAAGGGAGTACTAGTTGGGCTAATGTCATCAAAAGGGTCCATTAGGAGGTTTATTTTCAGATTGGGCCTCAAGGCCACTTGAAGCCCAATTGTTCCACTCCCTCTCTTATGGGCTTCCTAGCTTTGAGGGCCCATTATGATGGTGCATGGTCCATGGTCACCATCCTTGGCCAAGGAGCCAAATTTGACCATGGAGAGGGGGGCGCCCCCCACCTACTCCCCCATGTGGGATTTGAATAATTCCTCTCCCCTTAATGCCCTTCCCTCTCCCATTGACCAAGGGTAATTTTGATATTTTGTTCTAGGTCTAGGGTTTGATATATAATGTCTTGTAACAATTTTAATACATAGAATGAATCATTTTTTTATGCAAGAGCATCAAGGGGTGCCCTCTCCCTCTCTCCTCCTCCTTCTTCCTCCTTCTTACAGCTGAGAGAGATGCAGATCTAGGGTGAGACACCCTCTTCCTTGGAGCGATTCGAAGCTTTACCACCTCCGCTAGGTGCGACACTCAGCCGTCGCCACCATCCGCGCCGCCATCAACCCACCACGAGCTATCTTTCGACTTGCTGTCCAGAACTACTTGCAGTAGGACAGAGCATGAAAGAGTAAGTGTTTTCACCCAATCCCATCATCTGATCCTCACAAAACTTTTACATCCTCTTCCCCACGTCCTTCCCACTATGCAGTTCAAATTTCACTCTGATCCACCACCGTTGATCCCCTTCCCACCTTTGTTTTCCCACCCCGCGCAGTTTGCCTGTGTGCAGACCTGCGAGATAGAACCCTACACAACTATTTTTCTCGCCCTCTAAACCTTCTCTGATTGCCGCCAAATTTGGTGTGCGCGACCCGCTCATCCCCCTTTATCATCCATGTTCACCCTTGGATCCAGATCTACCATTTGCCCCTCGGTCAATGTTCATGTTCAGATAAGTTACAGTCTGCCATGCACACCCTTCCAACATGAGATTCATGTTGCAGAGTTTTCTCTGGAAAATCAGTATGGTGGATGGTTCTGAAGTTCCTATACGTTGTATATCTTCAGACGCACTTCGCAATGGTGTTAGTTTTGTTCCCATCCGACTCCGGATCTGAACATAGTAGCCATTTTTGCCGGGTTGCGCAGATCTGTCCAGTTGCAGGACTGCGGGACAGATCTCTATTTCTGATCTCCCATCAATACTCCGGCTGAGATCCAGTGATCACGGGTCCCGGAGATCGAAAGGGGACACCCCGCCTGTAATGTCCCGGATCTTTGCTGGATTCTTAGTAGGTCTTGTTAGATCTTTATTGGATCTTTCGGATCAATTTTGGTGAGTTTCGGGTCGCTTTTGTGGCTTCCGAGTTGAGTTTTACGATCCGTGTGAGTTTTTCTCTCGTACTAGTTACGGAACCCTATGGTGAGTTTATTTGCCAGTTCATCGACTCGAGGATGCTACAGCGACGATGTACTCTCTGATCCGATCGTTTAGACTATTTTTGCGTATTTTTCTGACATAGGGTCAAAAATCGGATTATCAGAAATTAGGAAAATTCCTAATTTCTTTTCCTTTTTCTTTTCCTTCCTCTCTCCTCCCTTCTCATTTTTCCGCCGCCTCTCTCTCTCCCGTTTTCTCTCCTCTCGACCTTCCTCGACTCTAGCTACAGACGGAGGACCTAGGGGTGCGTGCTGGGGATGCTGTGGAGCTGGTCGGGTGCGCGACGGGGCGAGGATGGAGCGATTTTGGCGCGATCCCGAACGGTGGATTCAAAGCCGGCATTTGAGCTCGCGGCGTGATTTTCTACGCGGTTTTGTCCCTTCGGGGCACGGTTTCTTCGGTGAAGGTAGGGAGATGGATCGCCTACCTGTTCTGCACGTTTTCCCTGCTTCCGTGCATAGTTTGGTGCTCGATCGGGAGAGATCGGGCCGATTTAGTGAAAATCGTAGTTCTTGGGGTTTTTAGGGTTCGCCGAAAAACGGCAACCATTTGCGACGTAGTTAGTGTCAAATTGACCGCTGGGATGTCTGGATCCCATTCGTGTTAATTTCGTGTCGATCGGTCGTCATTCGAGGCCGATAGGAGTCCGGGAACCTCGATGACTCGTTTAGGGTCGATTTGTCCAAATCGCCCCGATCTTGCGTTTTAGTGTGTGCATGTGGGCTTTTTAGCCTCCCGATGTTGTTTTTCATCATTTAGCGTTGTTTCCCCTGTGCTTCGGCGTGAATGGGGCGTGGAATGGGCCGATTTGGCGTTTCCACCTTTTTTCCGCCGTGGCCGGTGTAACGGTCGTATCAGAGACCGTCACAGTCTCTGACGGCCCTACGATACACCGCCACAGCGACTGTTCATTTTAAATTTTTCGTGGCTGTGACAGTGTGACGGCCCGGGTGTTGTGCGTCACAGCTCCCTGACGCGTCCGAGTGTATGCGTCATAGCTATTTTGTCGTCTTGCGTTTTGGTTAAGTCGGTTCCTCTGACGCGCCTGCCCTAGTGCGTCAGGCTCGCGCAACGCGCTTGCACCAGGCCGTTACGTTCTATTTGACTGGATTTGACCGGGTCAGTCGGTTCGTGTAGCGGCTGTGCCCCCGTGCGTCACGGTGTTGTAACGCGTCTGTCGTGGACCGTTACGTGCTATTTGTCTGAGTTTTCAGACTTGGGTCTGTTGGCCCTGACGCGCCTGTCGTCGTGCGTTAGGTCGCTGTAACGCGCGTGTCCAGGTGCGTTACTGTTTCAACGTTTTTTTTCCTTTCGTTCGCACATCGATCAGCCATTTGGCTAACTGGTAGTCAACTGACTGATTGACGACGCGGGCGTGCCAGTCACATGAGTGACAATTTTATTGTGCGCTCATTCTGACCCATGTCGGGCGAATGTGAGGTTCGGTCGGGACCAGCAGTCCGCCATACTATAAAGGCTATGGCGTTAATTACATCCCCCACGAGGAGGGAACACCTTTGATTAATTGCCGAGATAGCGGGCTGTCGAAGCCGACGTAAAGAGAACTACATGATGATTATAGCAATGACAGGCAGGATGCAGCATTAAACATGCAGAAGATGTGTAGTTTAATGGGAAAATGGATCCTTGCTACGTGGCGGAGGAAGCAGGTCCGAAGACCACCATCGCGCACGACGAAGGCTTCCGGCCAAACATGATCCGGCTTCCAGTCGACGCCATTTAATATACCCGAGGATCTATGCATGCATGCACACAGAATATTCATGATTATATTGAATATGAATATAACGCCACGAAGGCGGCGGTGATCGACCACATTTATTGCCCCTCGTCGAGAGGAGGAAGGACGACATGAGTATGATAGCGAAAGCATGAATGCTAACAGATACGATGATGATGACGATGCAACAGCGTAAATCCGATAGCATGCCCTCTTCCTTCGGATTATATCGAAGAAAGGGAGATAGGACATCCATCCATGGAGAGTTGGAATGGAGACCCAAAAGAAGATCAGGCACAGGCCTGGGTCCAAAAAGGATTCAAATATTTACGGGACCATCTGCGCCGTTCGTTAATATTCCCCTCGAGGGGCCATTGGAGGACATGCGGCGGCAGAACTCCGAGGGCCAGTGGGGAGACGGGAGAGTCATCATGTTCGGTGTAATGTAGGGGTGAATTCCCCCGTCAATGTATCTCCCATGAACATGGGTGAAGAACCATAGTCCCCTCATACGGTAATGAAGAATGGCTCGGGGGTTGATAACAATAGAATATTGAATTTGGGCTATGTTTGGGTCTGATGAAGAAGGAGGGCATCAGACATCCAAATGACAACATCATTAAGGTGAAACGGCACAGCACCGGAGTCGGCTCGGGGGCCAAACGGCACAGACTGCTCTCGGCGCCATGACAAACCAGGGGGGGATCGGCACAAGGATCTGGAGCCTCGGCGCGGTGGCACCCGGCGCGGGCCGGTCTCGGCGCGCCATGGGGCAAGGGCATTCGGCGCCACCCCCACCCGGCGTGGGTTTAGCGCCGGGGGGCGATGGCGCCGGGAGGCTTTTGACGCCGTGGGAGTTTTGGCGCCGGGAGGGATTTATTGGTTTTGAAGGAGGATACCAGAAGGGTTTCCTTGTTTAATGAGGGCTTCAGGGTGATGAATGGATGGATGGATGAAGATGGAGAATGAGAGTGGTTCCACCTGCCAAGGGCTCCAAGGAGATCATCACTTATGAGATCTGTTCCCTGCGATGGCAAGAGACCGTGAGATGATATAGCTCAGGCTGTTGCCATGTCGGGGGATTAAGCACTTAATTCCGATGAAACATCGTGCCGTATAACAGAATAAAAATCCTGGGCAAATTTTGACAGCATCTCCCCTTATTTTGGGAGTGTGCCAAGAGGGTATTATGGGATATCTACTCACGGGTGCCGGAGTAGAAACCAAAATAGGTGCCGGGCGTAGCCCGTAATCCAAGGAGGGCCGGATCATACGAGATCCCATCCCCTCTGTTGTAATCTTCCCAACTCAGTCGATCGGAGGTCATGCAGAGGCAGAGCTCCTTGACTTAATGGGTTATAGAATGTGAGGGGCGCTACCCCTGTTTGATATAGCTCCCGTGAGGACAGAGGGAAGGGCGATGCCTCTCCACAGGAAAGGGCATTTAACGCAATGATGGCATGGCCTGATAGCATCAAGACGGTCAGAAAATGTGAAGATATCGATGTAGAGCAGAGGGGTAAGTTTTGACATAGCAATGGGATGGGCTCGGCGCGATAGGAGAAGCCTAACTGGCGCGACAAGTCCCCGGCGCGAGACCTACGCCGAGGGGGAGTTCGCGTCGGGAGGCTTTCCGATAGGGATTCTTTCTGTGGCAAGGGCTTCAGAGGGTTTTGGGCATTTAGAAAGAGAGTTTATTCAATGATTCGACAACCCTTATGGGCAATCATAGGGAGGATAATCTGGTGTGAAGATGGCCTTTCCTCTGGGACTTCACTAGGAGCGGAACCACCCACAGAAACTCAGGACTCTGGCCCGTATTCAACCCTCTTCATTTCACAGACGAGGAGCCGTGAGATAGACTGTCTCAGGCTCTCGTTGTGGATACGAGGTTAAAAGAGCGCGCGGCAGAAGAACCTTCAACAAAATCAGAAAACCAGACGATGAAACACGCCTACTTACCAGTATCCTTAGCATATGGCAAACCTCGGATGCAGAGACAGAAAGAAGAGGGTAATGAAAGGACAGAGCTCAACCCATTCTTCTATTAACTATATCAGCCAAATGGCTCACACGTATGCGATTTAAGAGAAAGAAATCCAACTCAAAAGAGAAAGAAATCCAAGACTTTATCCCTGCAGACAGGGTTACATTAGCATTCGATGCTACTGTAGCAAAGATGCTCGAAAGCAAAAATATAAGAAGAACATTCAGACAGACAGAGAAGAGAAAGCAAAGGATCTGCGACTGCACGGCCCTCACACCTGAATCCCTTCTCGAGCCTCTGTCTCTCTCCTTTTCCCTCAGCTTCTACGAAGGGCGCTCGAGCTCTCCTCTTTCCTTTCTGATGGCTAAGCCCCTCTTCCTTCTACTTTCTTCTCTGTGTTTTTTTTTGTCTCTCTTCTATCTTCTGTCTGTCTCTCTTCTTTTCGTTCGAAGGGCAGGCCTCTTATAGAGGTGAGGCTCTTCATGCATTCGGCACGAGCTTCCCGGCGCGCCAGGATCGCTTCTCCCGGCGTGACATCCGTCGGCGCGTCCTGTCTATTGCTTGGGCTTGGCCCATCCATTTGTCATTCGGCCCAGTCGTCCAGGATACACTTAGTGAGCTCCTCTCGACAGTGGGGTTCTTGACACATACATATTGCGACTCCACCGAGCCCATTTACACCTTGGATTCACACATGCGTACGGGGCACTGTGCGTCTTGGCCCAGGAGTATCAGAGATGTCTGAACATCTGTTTCAGCAGGCAGATGATTGCCTGAGTGTTGGTGTAGTTTAATCAGCCTGACTATCTGAAAGATAGCAGCACTGGACAGCGACCTAGCCAGAGATGGCTTTAGTCGAACAGAATGATAGGGGTAGTGGGTTTCTTCTATTCAGACTCTCAGATCTCCCGGGGGTAGCACGTGAACTGTGCCCTCTACTGATCTTCAAAGCTGTGAATATGCTATAGTTTCTTCTGGTATATTTTGGGTGTCAACAGTTACGTGGCTCATGTTTTGTGTTTGTACCTGTTGGCTCTGACGCGCCCGCCCTGGTGCGTCAGGCGCCTGTAACGCCCCTGTGGTGGTGCGTTACAGCCCTGTTGTGGCTGTGATGGCTATTGGGTGTTCGGTGTTGGCCCGTGTGTTGGGCAGTCGTAGGTTGGTGTTCTAGGGCTGTGTTTGTGTGGCAGTGGTCTTCTGGATCGGTCGGTTTAGGTGACTGGGTGCAGTCTTTTCCCTGACTGCGACAGTTCCCTAACGACGCAATCTAGAATTGCCAATGCCCTTGTCTCTGGTTTTGTGACGCTTGTTCCTTGACTGCTGGGTCTGCCTAGTGGTTGAATGACGGTCCGTTCTGCCAGAGCTTGGTTTTTGTCGTTTCGGTTTCTGCTTGTCTTGGCTTGGTCTCGTGGTTTGCCCGTGACCCGAGGCTGTCTATTGACGTCCTATGAGGGCGATAGCCATGATGGGACAGCCAGGAGTGCTTGTGTTTGCTGCATGTGAGTCTGTGCATCGGTTGTTTGTGTCAGTGTTGTCTGGCTCCGGTCAACTGGGGGTTACCCAGGGGTTGACAGATGGCTTTGTGTGTCTCGGCGGTTCTGTCCAGCTCGAGACATTGGTTTTGGATGCCTCGAGGTGCCATCTTACCTCGATCCGTGTGTCCAGGCGTGTTGAGGGTCCTCGGTGTTCCCTCAGGTCTTCGTAAGTCATTTTCTGCGGAGCGTCGTTTCCCGTGGCTTAGGATTAGACCGAGTGGCGCCTTGTTCCCCTGCCAGTGACGATCTTACCTTTGAGTCTTCCGACTCAAGGATCGTTACGTTGTAGGTCTAGTTGCCTAGTACTGAGTCTGTTGGCAGTTGTCTTGCTATCTTGGAGCTTCGTAGTACATGCGACAGTGCTTCCTTGCCTGTCTGTACTACAGCACTCTTGTTTTTGAGTCTCTGTGTCTTGTGAGCCTCCGCTTATTGTAGCTCGAAGGCCTTTGAGTTGCCGACCCGCCTGCGGATGGCGGAGGGGTGTTCCTGACAAGCGGTTTGTAAGCTAGTTCCGTGGGCTCCCAGCGAACGGTAGCGTCCTACCGAGGGAGAAAACTAACTAGAGAACCTGGCTTAGGCTAGAGCCAGTGTGTGCACACGTTGTCAGGGGCTGAGGACTTACGTCGACGGGCGTAGCCCTGACAGGTTACTTGTCACTGTAGTTCCTGTTTGACTCGGCGCGTGTCTGTGACTCTACCGTGGTTTCAGCGGTACCGTAGGCGAGACACTCGTGGCGCAGCATAAGACGTCAGTGGACGTAGCTGGCTGTTTCGTGGCGCAGCATAAGACGTCAGTTGACGCAGCTGGCTGTTCTTCTTGCGAGGAGGTGCTTCCGTCACGTGACGCGTGACTCTCTGTG
Organism: Amorphophallus konjac; assembly: GCA_022559845.1. Taxonomy (NCBI): domain Eukaryota; kingdom Viridiplantae; phylum Streptophyta; class Magnoliopsida; order Alismatales; family Araceae; genus Amorphophallus; species Amorphophallus konjac. The sequence continues at coordinate 207,732,742 of CM040120.1, read as the reverse complement.
TTTCTTGTGCGTCGTGACCTTCCCGAGTTAGCCTCTCGTGGCCCTACTCGAGGTCAGTGTTGTGTTGTGTACACGACGTTCTGGTCGTGTGTGCTCGTCGGGTCTGTCCGTCGTTTGTCTAGATCTTTCTAGAATTTTGTCTGTCCTTACTGGTCTTCATCTTAGGCCTCGCGTTGTGTCGGCAGATCGGTAACTCCTGACTTTGTCAGATCAGAGTCGCCCTTCTGTCACTGCTTGGAGTAGCTTAGGGAGCCGAGTTCCTCTCGGTGGCCATGTTCCGAGTTTTACGGCCTCGCTGTTCCCTTTTCTTTTAGCTTCCCTTGCTCTTAGCTTGTTCCCTACTCCTACTGTTCCCGTTCTTTTTACAACTTTGTAGTGTAGCTCTTCCTGCTTTGCTACTTCTGCTGTTTTAGTTGTTGTTCCGTGTTACTGCGTTGTTTTTCAGTGGGGATCTGCGTGACCCCTACTGGGCCAGTGACACAAGGCTCACCCCTACTTTTTAGGTGGGTGGCGTCGTTCTGCTTCCGTGGCTCCTGGTGTGGCACGTCTGTAGCTGCCAGCGGTACCTGCGTCGGGTTTCCCCCGACCTTAGAGTATGTTCTCTTCTTGTAGCCTGTACTCATCTTTAATTTATTGGACTGGACTCTGGCATAATTGTTAAATTGAAATTATTAATTAAAAAGTAATTTTCTTTCTGCTACTTTAGCAACCCGATCTAATGAAATGTTATTGCTTACTGTTGTGTCTCTATGGCTTCAATGTACTACACGACAATCCTTTTATCCCTTCGGAGCTTTACCGCTCTTGGGAGGCCTCGCGGGTTCCAAGTGGTATCAGGTGTATTCGATAGTCCTATCGGGTATATATGGTATCCGGGATCCGGGTCGTCACAGATGGTATCAGGGCAGTGTTCTGAGATGTTCGGAGTTCTTTTCTGAGCTATCAGAGCGTTGTTGTGTGAAGTACATGGGAATCCGAGATATTGCAGTATCCAGAGTCCTTAAAGTCCAGTACAGGCATTTGCTGGCTTAGGTGTTGCGATGAATTGTCGCGTTACTTTCTTTGTATGTGGTCTTGTGCGCGCTATTTTGGCACTGCGCAAGGTGATTTTTGTTCTCGTCAGGATGTGATGAGGCACTTCTTTCTATAGTGATGTTTTTCTTGACCTTGTCGTACGTGGCAGTGTACGCCGGAAGGCTTGAATCTGTAGTACGTTGTTCGAGGTTTTCTCCGTGTGCTGTTCAGGTTGCTGTTGACTTTTGGCCTTGGTCTGATGAACGTACACGTTCTCACGTTGTTTTGGTCGTCCCGACTTGAGTCTGTTCAGCTCCTGATGTGTCTCACTTCTGTTGAACTGCTTGATTAGATTCCGTGTTTGAGAAGTTGCTCAAGCAAGCTAGGATTTTCCTTTCCTGGTGAGCTTTCGTGGTTGAGCTTATTGCTTCTCGTCCCTTCTGGTGGAATCTTTTCAAGATTTGCCTTGGAATTGTTGTCTTAGTGATGCCTTTGTCATGTGTCTGCTTAAGTGTGGACAGCTTTGTTCTGAGCCTGATCTGCTCTTTGTGATACGGTTGCTTGGCTTTAGACTCCATTATGGTGTTAAGAGCTGTCGCGTGCCGTATTTGTCATGCCGTGTCCAACGGTCGATGTGTTGTGAAGGTTCATTTACCATTTTCAGGACGTGAAGGTGAGCCGAGATTAACGCTTTTCCTTGTGCTTTGTGCTGAAGCTGGTGCTCTTCTCCTATTGCACTTGGGCTCCTGGTGATCGGTTGCTCGCGAGATCGATACTCGTGGCGTGTTATTTGTGATCTTCATAGATTGCGATGACGCCTGGTGTGTGCTGAGATGTGACTACCAAGGTTGTTCTGATGCCTGTGTGCGTTGTTGAGTGCGCAGCGGAAGCGCGTGGGTTGGCTACCCACGAGTCGAGAGGTTTGTTCTTTCTCGATGTAACTTCATCTTGGCTTCCTGTGCCTTGATGTTGCTTGTTGCCGTGCTGTTGCTGGAGTTATTCTGGGTGTTGGCATTGACATTTGTGAGTATTGGGGAATCTGTCAGCATTCTTGCTGATTGAGTACCCTCTGCTCCGCATGTGTTTTCTTGGGTGTTGTGCTCTCGAGGCATGTTCGTGGTCCTTGAGGTGCGTTCCCTGAGATTGTCGTTTCACGTTGTTGTGGGTCTTTTCTTGGTGAGCAGTCTGATGCGTGACCCGTCCCTTGTGGTCGTGAATTCAGTTGTTCTTGTGCCTTGATGTGACCCTGCTTGCAGTTGGGTTCCATGGTTCTTTGTTCTATAAGGAGCCGGAATCCTACAAGTGCTGTTGTTATCGTTTTATCGTTGTTTCTCTATGATTTTGTGTCTCTGTCTTGGACCGTGACCTTGTCAGTTAGCTTGCTGTACTCCCTTTCTCCAGTAGAGTTAGCTTGCAACTCGATCAGAGGTAATATCTGAGTGAGGACGAACTTGATTGTGTTTGTGGTCTGGTACTGTTGTCGTTGGCATCCTGTGTGCCAGGTGTTCTCTGCCACCTTTGACACTGGAGCCGGTGATGTGGTCGAGCTGTCAGCTGAGAGGACCGTGTCTCCTTGTGTAAGATGCCGCTTGCCGTGCCGTCGTTGTGCTTCTCGGTATCGGTTGTCTGTCATTGTGGCAGTCTTGTCTCTTTCCCTGTGAGACATGAACGACATTGCCCTTGCTTCGGAGGTGTTGGACTTGTGTTCACTTGGGTGCTGTGCTCGATCCAGAGCCTGTGCCGAGGATTATGGTCTGACGATGTTCCTCTGAGTCGTGCTTCTCGAGATTCGTGTCGTTTCCGTAGTTGTGCTGTTGGGTTGTTCTTCCCTGCTTACCCTTGCTAGGGCGAAATTTCTTAAAGGAGGGGAGGATGTAATGTCTCGGATCTTTGCTGGATTCTTAGTAGGTCTTTTTGGATCTTTATTGGATCTTTCGGATAAGTTTTGGTGAGTTTCGGGTCGCTTTTGTGGCTTCCGAGTTGAGTTTTACGATTCGTGTGGATTTTTCTCTCGTACTAGTTACGGAACCCTACGATGAGTTTATTTGTCAGTTCATCGACTCGAGGATGCTGCAACGACGATGTACTCTCCGAGCCAGTCGTTTTGACTATTTTTGCGTATTTTTCTGAGATAGGGTGAAAAATTAGATTTTCAGATATTAGGAAAATTCCTAATTTCTTTTCCTTTTTCTTTTCCTTCCTCTCTCCTCCCTTCTCATTTCGCCGCCGCCTCTCTCTCTCTCCCATTTTCTCTCCTCTCGAGCTTCCTCGTCTCTGGCTATAGATGGAGGACCTAGGGGTGCGTGCTGGGGATGCTCTGGAGCTGGTCGGGTGCGCGACGGGGCGAGGATGGAGCGATTCTGGCGCGATCCCGAACGGTGCATTCAAAGCCGACGTTTGAGCTCGCGGCGCGGTTTCTGCGCGGTTTAATCCCTTCGGGGCACGGTTTCTTCGGTGAAGGTAGGGAGATGGATCGCGTACCTGTTCTGCACGTTTTCCCTGCTTCCGTGCATAGTTTGGTGCTCGATCGGGAGAGATCGAGCCGATTTAGTGAAAACTGTAGTTTTTGGGGTTTTCAGGGTTCGCCAGAAAACGGCAACCATTTGCGGCGTAGTTAGTGTCAAATTGACCGCTTGGATGTCTGGATCCCATTCATGTTAATTTCGTGTCGATCGGTCGTCATTCGAGGCCGGTAGGAGTCCGGGAACCTCGGTGACTCGTTTAGGGTCGATTTGTCCAAATTGCCCCGATCTTGCATTTTAGTGCGTGCATGTGGGCTTTTTAGCCTCCCGATGTTATTTTTGATCGTTTAGCGTTGTTTCCCCTGCGCTTCGGCGTGAATGGGGCGTGGAACGGGCCGATTTGGCGTTTCCACCTTTTTCCCACCGTGGCCGGTGTAGCGGTCGTATCAGAGACCGTCACAGTCTCTGACGGCCCTACGATAGACCGCCATAGCGTCTGTTCAGTGAGAGTGTGACGGCCCAGGTGTGGTGCGTCACAGCTCCCTGATGCGTCCGAGTGTATGCGTCACAACTATTTTATCGTCTTGCGTTTTGGTTAAGTCGATTCCTCTGACGCGCCTGCCCTAGTGCGTCAGGCTCGCATAACGCGCCTGCCATAGGCCGTTACGTTCTGTTTGACCGGATTTGACCGGGTCAGTCGGTTTGTGTAGCGGCTGTGCCCCCGTGCGTAACGGCGTTTGTAACACGTCCGTCGTGGACCGTTGCGTGCTGTTTGTCTGAGTTTTCAGACTTGGGTCTGTTGGCCCTGACGCGCCTGTCGTCGTGCGTTAGGTCGCTGTAACGCGCCTGCCCGGGTGCGTTATGTGGCTCGTGTTTTATGTTTGTACCTTTTGGCTCTGACGCGCCCGCCCTGGTGCGTCAGGCGCCTATAACGCCCCTGTGGTGGTGCGTTACAGCCCTGTTGTGGCCGTGATGGCTATTGGGTGTTCGGTGTTCGCCCGTGTGTTGGGAAGTCGTAGGTTGGTGTTCTAGGGCTGTGTTTATGTGGCAGTTGTCTTCTGGATCGGTCGGTTTAGGTGACTAGGTGCGGTCTTTTCCCTGACTGCGACAGTTCCCTAATGACGCAATCTAGAATTGGCAATGCCCTTGTCTCTGGTTTCATGATGGCTGTTCCTTGACTGTTGGGTCTGCCTAGTGGTTGAATGACGATCCGTTCTGCCAGAGCTTGGTTTTTGTTGTTTCGGTTTCTGCTTGTCTTGGCTTGGTCTCATGGTTTGCCCGTGACCCGAGGGTGTCTGTTGATGTCCTATGAGGGCGATAGCCATGATGGGACAGCCAGGAGTGCTTGTGTTTGCTGCATGTGAGTCTGTGCATCGGTTGTTTGTGTCAGTGTTGTCTGGCTCCGGTCAACCGGGGGTTACCCAGGGGTTGACAGGTGGCTTTGTGTGTCTCGGCGGTTCTGTCCAACTCGAGACATTGGTTCTGGATGCCTCGAGGTGCCATCTTACCTCGATCCATGTGTCCAGGCGTGCTGAGGGTCCTCGGTGTTCCCTCAGGTCTTCGTGAGTCATTTTCTGTGGAGCGTCGTTTCCCGTGGCTTAGGATTAGACCGAGTGGCGGCTTGTTCCGCTGCCAGTGACGATCTTGCCTTTGAGTCGTCCGACTCAAGGATCGTTACGTTGTAGGTCTAGTTGCCTAGTCCTGAGTCTGTTGGCAGTTGTCTTGCTGCCATGGTGCTTCGTAGTACATGCGACAGTGCCTCCTTGCCTGTCTGTACTACAACACTCTTGTTTTTGAGTCTCTGTGTCTTGTCAGCCTCCGCTTATTGTAGCCCTAAGGCCTTTGAGTTGCCGACCCGCCTGTGGATGGCGGAGGGGTGTTCCCGACAAGCGGTTTGTAAGCTAGTTCCGTGGGCTCCCAACCAACGGTAGCATCCTACCGAGGGAGAAATCTAGCTAGAGAACCTGGCTTAGGCTAGAGCCAGTGTGTGCACACGTTGTCAGGGGCTGAGGACTTACGTCGACGGGCGTAGCCCTGACTGGTTACTTGTCGCTGTAGATCCTGTTTGACTCGGCCCGTGTCTGTGACTCTGCCGTGGTTTCAGCAGTACCATAGGTGAGACACTCGTGGCACAGCATAAGACGTCAGTGGACGCAGCTGGCTGTTTCGTGGCGCAGCATAAGACGTCAGTGGACGCAGGTGGCTGTTCTCCTTGCAAGGAGGTGCTTCCGTCACGTGACGCGTGACTCTCAGCGTTTCTTGTGCGTTGTGACCTTCCCGAGTTAGCCTCTCGTGGCCCTACTCGTGGTCAGTGTTGTGTTGTGTGCACGACGTTCTGGTCGTGTGTGCTCGTCGGGTCTGTCCGTCGTTTGTATAGATCTTCCTAGAATTTTGTCTATCCTTGCTGGTCTTCATCTTAGGCCTGGCGTTGTGTCGGAAGATCGGTTACTCCTGACTTTGTCAGATCAGAGTCGCCCTTCTGTCGCTGCTTGGAGTAGCTTAGGGAGACGAGTTCCTCTCAGTGGCCGTGTTCCGAGTTTTATGGCCTCGCTGTTCCTTTTTCTTTTAGCTTCTCTTGCTCATAGCTTGTTCCCTACTCCTGCTATTCCATTCTTTTTACAGCTTTGTAGTGTAGCTCTTCCTGCTTTGCTACTTCTGTTGTTTTAGCTGTTGTTCCGTGTTACTGCGTTATTTTTCAGTGGGGATCCGCGTGACCCCTACTAGGCCAGTGACACGAGGCTCACTCCTACTTTTCAGGTGGGTGGCGTCGTTCTACTTCCGTGGCTCCTGGTGTGGCGTGTCTGTAGCTGCCAGCGGTACCTGCGTCGGGTTTCCCCCGACCTCAGAGTACATTCTCTTCTTGTAGCCTGTACTCATCTTTAATTTATTGGATTGGACTCTGGCATAATTGTTAAATTGAGATTGTTAATTAAAAAGTAATTTTATTTCTACTACTTTAGCAACCCAATCTAATGAAATGTTATTGCTTACTATTGTGTCTCTGTGGCTTCAATGTACTACACGATAATCCTTTTATCCCTTCGAGCTTTACCACTCTTCGGAGGCCTCGCGGGTTCCAAGTGGTATCAGGTGTATTCGATAGTCCTATCGGGTATATCTGGTATCCGGGATCCGGGTCGTCACACTGCCAGCTTCCCAGGCAAATGTCACAATCAGAAGAGGCCCGGAGGCCTCCGTCCCACTGGACGCACTCACTTGTTGTTCTGCAGATCTGAATAGTAACTCACCGGAGCAGCAGTTCGCCTTCATCCTGAAGAGCCCCTCTGGATTGCTTCCCTTGAACCCAAGCTCGGCACTCTTGGGTCACTTTTGTAGCCTTTTACCTCCCTGCGTGGAGTGGGCAGTAAATTAGAATATGGAATTATCTGTTAATTACTTGTACCGGGAGTTATGTGTCTTGACCAGGAAGTCTTCCCCACGCCCCGAGCGTGGAGGTATGTTTTCGCTCCTCCTTTGTCGCATTTGCTTAATCCGTATGCGTTCTTGATGCCGCTGCATGTGAGACTGATAGGTTCCTAGCTCGCTCAACTTCAATCATCATTGCGAGTAAGAGAGCGTGACCCATCCCGTGACTCAATCCGAGCACAAGTGTGAGCTGGCCACCCTTGACTCACTACCAATTTCTCAACCGCGCAAATCCACACGTTTCCCTCGCTTGAGATGATTGTGAGCCTGCATTTTTGGTTGAGGGCCCATTTCACCGCTTAGGAGCTCTTGGTGTCGAGTCGAGGTAGCTTCGTTTTTCATGTCGTTGCTGGTCACGTTGTCTAGTTTGTCACGTCATCACCTAGAGTCTCAGGTTCGCATCTTCATCCCGCATCAATAGAACACTGTTGATGGCTTGTAGCCATTTTTAGAAAACACACTATATGGTTGTCTACCCCAAAAGAATAAAAACCTTTGCTACAAGAAATCTCCATGTTTCTAGTATGTCAATGTTCTCATCCCCTTTAGTGTCGTGTTTCATCAACCCTATGCTTAGGTCAATGCATGCGCGTCACCTATCGGTGCGGCGGCGTCTGATTCCGGGTCAGCGTCGCGCGGTTGGCCATTAGGGTTCCAAGGTGTTCCATCATATATCGTCTAGAGTTGTGTATAAATAGACATGGGTCGGGTAAATCATTTACCTTGAACAATTTTTGGGTGTATCTCCGCGGTCGGAAGTAATTGGGGGCCTAAGCTTGGCATGACAGTATTGTCATCAGGATAAGTCTGAACCGGAGAGATTATCATTCGAGGAGTCTAGAGGCCCAAATCAACCTAGATGTGCACTCAGGATACCTGGGAGGTTGTAGAAAGAGCTTATCCTTTCTTCATTGTTATGATGTCTCATAGGTAGTTGCCAGATGTTGACCAAAAAAATCTAAATATGCCAAAAATTTAAAAAAATCAAAATATGTGAAAATTCCAAAAAATCTTAATATTCAAAAAGAAAAAACCAAAAAAATGGAGGGTCGTCTCCTCGGTACATGCATCTCACACACACCACCACACCATCTCCTTTCCTTCATCACTACCCCACAACTGCGAACCCCAAAGACTGCTCCCCTCTCGTCATTCCATCCCACCAGGGGATTTATACCTACACTGCTACCAACAAACAAACTAGGGGCAAATTGCACGCCCATCTGCCCATCCAAAGATAGTCAAATCCCTGGCTACCTTGTCGGGCGGAAGAGCATTCCTCGTTCTTTGCTTTCCATAAATGCTAATGGCCATTTGAGTTCCACCATCTCGGCATTTCAACTTCAGCCCCAAGCAAATGGAACCCACATATCATTTGATTCTCAGCAGATGCCTGGTTGCATTACGAATATTTTTTTCCTTACTTTCTCTACTCCATATCCCCCTGATTGGACAAACATCCTACCTACGTCAGCGGGTCCAAGACGGACTTCGGCTATGGAGCTTAAACTATCCTTTTGTTAGTCTTCCCCCAACCCGACACCTCAATAGAGTCAATTGATGTGCTTGGTGAAGTTAGTATAGGCTCTCCTATCATTGGGAATGATCACCTCTGGGGACATACTTACGCCCTAGTGATCGCCCCTGTGAACTTCAATTATGTTCATTAGGCCAACCGTAAAACCGAAGGACGATGTTTACTTTCCTTACTCCCCTTGCCTTGGTGAATGCTTCCTCTTTGAATGCTTATTTATTTATGAACTTCACTAACGTGTGTTCATGCAACTGTAGGTCATATAGCATCGGGATTCGTTGTTCATCGCCTTCTCCTACTATTATATATATTGTATATTATATAGAGCCCAGAGGCTAATAACTTCAGGCACATAAACTCTAAGTTTCTCTCTAATAAAAATAATGAGGGGTTTATGTTCCCTAAGTTATTTGACGGTCGTCTAGTTTCATGATTGACCTCGGGATGACAGACTCGTCGGACTCTCGACTGACATCTTTCCCGGAGCCGGACAATAATACCTTTGGATATGCATTAGGCAGATTTTCACTTTAAACCTAGCATGCATCATATAGGTCCTTTCTTTTACATCTAAAACCAAAAAAAATACATTTAGAAAAGCATGGCATGCTTTCGTGCAGCAAGAAGGAGACACAGGTTGAGAAAAGGGTTTGCCCTTGGTCTGCCCTAGACTGTATCCATCTTTTGTCAATCATCCAAGTTCTTCAATTCCATCACTTTTTTGTTGTCTACCTTATTCCACTCCGATTCGGCAAGTAGAGAGTGTGTTTTGTATGCGATTGTCATAAGTATACTGAGATTCGATGGTCATTTTCCCCTTATCCTGATTTAGCTACTTACTCATGTTTTAGGTGCCTTGTATCTCCTTGGGCTGGATTGCGATGCATCCCAGAGTGTGCCCAAGTCCCGTAGGCGATATGCCAGGGGGTCCCAGGGACTGTTGATATAAGCCCTCTTAGATTAATTTTTCTTCCTCCCCTTTTGAATGACCTAACTTATCGCATTATGCTTGTCCATTTTTATGTGAAGCTCAATCTCAACTCAAGAATCTCCTTGAGCGGGATGTCCTAATTAGGCTTGTTTCTTTACCGAAACACCCATTTATCAGTCCGCCGGGCTCCCTTGCAAAACGGGCATTCCGGAGGGACATTTGTAGATGCCTAATTTTGGACATCCCGCAGACCTTCTCTAGCCATCATAGAAGTGACACTTTCTCCTGGTTGATTGGGAGTGTGGGGTCTCATCCTTGTCTAGGTAGGCTCCACCCTGTCCCTTTGCATTATATATATATTTTTGCACTGATCTCTAGGCGGCCATAGTGCTAGCCGCCCAGAACCCTAGCTGGCCAGCCAAGGTTGCCAGACTACTGGCTGCCTAGACCTCAAGGCGGCCAGACTGCTAGCTGCCCAATTCCCAAGGTGGCCAAAACCTTGGCCACCCTGCTCCCTTGAAACGGCCATCAACCTGGCCGCATCCTGGCAAGTGCCCATCAACTCCACGATCCGCCCACTTTGGGCATGTCCTCCACACGTATTCCCACTTCGAGGGGTTGAGGCGCACATAGTCCTCACCTCCTAATGGGTCAAAAATGATATTTCAATCCATTTTCGAAGGTTGGGACAGAGGGAACTCTCCCCACATACAAAAACCCCGTTCTGAGCAACCGACAGGGGGGGACATTTTTGGTGAGGGGGGGAGACAGTTCGAGAACTTCTGGGGGAGCTCGGAGAACCCTTCCTCACCTTGGTCCCGTCGAAGAGCTTCGTCCACGGGAGAGAGCTTGTGTCTGCCGTGAGAGGAGGCGAAGCTTGTTGAAGGCGGCCATCGACATGGCCGCCCACCACCTCTGAACGGCCACACAGTTGGCCACCTCCTGTTGGTCGACGGGCAAACCCCGTCCTCCTTCCCTTGTTCTCTATCTTACTACATTCCTTTCTACTTTACTGTATTACATGCATACCATATTTTCCTAGAACCCTACTTCAAAGAGGTTTTCAATCCAAAACATAGGGAAGGCAGATGGTCGAATGTCTCGGCCATCCCCCTTCCCAACCCCCTTCCCGGTACGATTGACTCCATTTGCATTTTTTCTTTACTTCCATGAGCATATACTGCATTTCCTTAGTCTAATGGTATACTTCCTTTTGTTTGCTAGTTAATTTGCAGGAACTTTATCATCGACTCACAGAGCTCCCCGTTCTTGGCCGGCCGAGAGCGAGGATAGGAAGAACCCACATTCTCCCAGTTTCAAGGCAGTCGTGATCATCCTATCCTATGAGGCTCAGGTATAAGTCTCTGGCGATCACTCCATTTCTATTTTTTTCTAACCCGTGCACTGTAGGCCGCAGCAGCACTTCAGATAGAGGCACACATACGCCGCGCCCTTTCCGATGCCTACAATGATGACAAGGATTGAGGTGGCTTAACAATATAGAGTGGTGACTAGACCGGACAAAGACGGAGAGTAACAAAAAGGAAAATAGGCAGGGCTTGAATTCCCTCGCTAAGGTATGAAACCCTGAAAACATAAAGGATCTGCAGAATAAATGGAAATCAAGGAGACTTAAGGGGGACTAAAGCCCCGAAAACAACATGAAAAAGGGTGCTGGCCTTAATTGGGTGAGAATTGAAGAATGGAAATATGAAAATTTACAGAATCTTGGGAGTGGGAGGAGGACGGTCCAAACGCCTAGGAAAAGGAGATGCATTGGGTGGTGGTGCAAACTCCGGGAGGCCGGGAAGAAAAGGAGACTCTGGAGGGTCCGGAGTAAAAGGAGGGTAGGCATGTGAGAACTCTGGAAGGTCTGGATGAAAAGGATGTCAGAATGATGATGCAAAAGAAGAAAGGCACTAGGAGGATTGAAAGGATGATGTTGATGGATTAGACTTAAAAGAAAGGCCAGGGTCTGGTGGAAACAAGGATGATGAATTAGAAGGGGGAAGGTAGACAATCCAAGGATGGGAGCTTAGTAAAATGAAGGAAAATGGGGATGAACAAGGGAAAGATGAAGTGAAGGTGGGCCCAATATACACTCCTTGGGCTTTAAGCTTCCTCCTGTTCTTAGCAAACAGATTCTGGCAGTGCAGCAGCTTCACTATAGTAGCTTGACTTCTTGGATTCAAATATCTCTTCGCATAATGGGCCAAACGAGCAGATGGCCGAGCTCTTCTCTGATGACCTATCTTGAGTGGTATGACTGTTGTCCCTAGGCCCTTGATGCCAACATTATCCCTTGAGCATTCAGGTACAAACAATAGTAATTCCTTTGGTAAACATGCAGGGAAAACATTAAGGAAATCTGCTTATGCAGTGGGATTCTTGACATGGCAAAGCTCCTTTATAAGTCCTGTAGCACCCCGAATAAAGTATACATATATATGTATAATATTTAATAGGCTGTAAATAAGTTAAAATAATAAAACGCAAACTATACTAAAAGCCAATAGTAAAAAGCCTTTGACAAAATAAAGGGCCTTAGTCAAAAACCACATGGCCCAACCCACACATTAAATGAATGGGCTTAGCCAAATGGGCCTTACAGTAGGGCTTAAGGATATATATATATAAATATGTACATATATAGGGCTTTTTGGTTACACCAAAGCCTTACCACGTTTGATCATGCATGGGACTTAGGGTTTTTGTGACCAACAAGGAAAGGGTGGCTGCGGTTGTGGTAAGAATAAGATTAACTTGGAAATATGAGACCTAGTAAGATTATTACATGGAAAACATGATTTCTATTAGGATTCTACCCACGAATTAGGTCTCTCTCCCTATAAATAAAACACCTAACTGATGCAGAAGCATCCTTTGCTACTGTTGATGACGGTGCGTCAACGTCGTGAACGTCTTCCCCTCTGCTTCCCGTGCGTGAAGAGGGCGTCTGCTTCCCCTTCTTCTTCCTTCGTTGCTGTTCCTGTGTTGCTGCGACTGTTGCTGATTGCTACTGCCGTTTGCACAAAAGTGAGAAGAAGCATGTGGCTTCTTCTGTTCATCATCGTCTTCCTCTTCTGTCTGTCCAGACACACACCCGTAAAGTTAGGTTATCTCAGGAATTAGGCCTAAGATTATAGTAAAAGAGCATTGCATGCTTAAGATCCATGTTATCATCTTTACATCCCATCTTCATGACCTCTGTCATCAATTTTTATGTAGTCTTATGCATTTCTATTTTCATATGAAAATAGCGACCAGAATAGTGGTCACTGATTAATGAACGTCCGTGTAGAAGGGCGCTAATTCATGAATTGGCGACTGTCTCATGGATGCTAATTAAAGAGCGACCATCACCCTGACGCTATTTCTTATAGAGCATTTATTAATTAACCCATGCTTAAAATTTAATAACTATGGAACCAAATTGCTATATTTCTGCATGAGCATGTTTCTGGAATCCCCATATTTTTCTCTACACTTCCATGTCTTTAGTTCCCGGAAAAACCCCATAAACATCATTATGCTTCTGTTCATGCTAAATTGAAAGAAATGAATAGTGGTTTGTGCCTAGAAACGTATCTGCCTGATGCTTTTCACTTTCTATGCATAAAAGATTTGGCGTCTGTGTGAACAAACATTCATTCTTGAAATAGCACCTCTATACAGAGACGCAGATTCCTGTAAATTAGTTAAAAGTTATAAAAATTCTGAAAATTTGAATTGACGTCCATAACTTGGATGCTATTTAAAGATATGGTGCCCTCTCACAAGGATGCTAATTGTTGTAAAAATTATTGAAATTCTCTAAATTATTGATTTGGCACCTTTTCAGACGGATGCCAATTTATTGTAATATTATTAAAACTCAGTAAAATATTGATTGGTGACTTTTTAAGTCATCATAGAGCGCTATTTGTGGTGTTCTGTGAGAGACTATCCCTGCGTGAAATTGGCGGCCAGCCCAGTGGATGCCAAAACTGAATTAGCAGCCATCACAGTGGATGCTATTTCTTCATGCATGTACTGTTCACAGAATTGGCGACCACCGCAGTGGGCGCAGATTCTGTAATTGACGGCGATCTGAGTGGATGCCAATTATCGAGTTTCATTAATGTCTTGGTTTTATGAGATTTATCGCTATGTCATCCTTACTCAAAGTTCTGTTCTTGAGACTCTATTCCATGAATCTACCTTATTATCCTACAATGGCTTATTCATTTGGAATTCTATTGGCTATAAACTATAGTGGATGCTAAGATATTTACATAACTCAATGCCTGGCGTTAATGGGGCCTGGTCTGGTCCTGGGAGGAGCATCCGAAAGTACTTGTGCCCATGGGAGCTATATTGACCACGGTGTGACATTGCATCAGAGTGCATGACTTTCTAGATTATGACATTCCACGATCTCGTGCTTGACTTGACATGATATTTACATGATGTGGCTTGCGTGGCCCGAATGGGTATTTACATGCTTGAATAGTCAATTCTCGTGACATGACTTGATATTACATGCTTGGAATCCTTGACAACTTTACATGATTCATCTTGCAACATACAAGTTTGTTCTTGATAATTCTTGTTATTTCACTCTCGACGTTATTCATGCTTTGCTATACTTGAATTTCATGTAACATTTAATTTACTTAAAGCAAGCTTATTCTTGAGATGTTATCCCTACTGAGTGTTCGCTCACCTAGTGTTTTCCTCTATTTTTTAGGTAATTTCGATAGCAAGACTCAATCGGACGGGGATGACCATGAGAGCTGAGCGTAGAGCTATACCCGGATGTCCGAGATATCTACATCGAGTCTTTTACATTTTCTTGAGTCTATTATTGTAATTTTATCTTTATTGAGTCTAGAGTGTCATTAAATTACTCTTTCTTCTAAGGAATTATGTAATAAAGATATTTGGAGTTATTAATGAATAAATTACACTTGGTATTATCTTGCTTGGCGCACTCTATCTTATATGTCGAATTATCTCGTGCTCTAATTGACATGATTGATATAAACTCGTCACGCACTCCCGGGTTCCTTCTGTGCTCATGGCATGACAGTTTTTATGGTATCAGAGCCGAGGTTTTAAAATTCTTAGGTTACCAAAGTCCAATGATAGGTTTTGTTCCTTTACCCGGTGAGATGGGTAGAACCATGGGTTAAATGAATATAGGACACAAACTTTATAGTTTAGTCGCATATTAATTAAATTTAAATTCCCTTGTAATATCATGGCTGCCGAAAGATCCCAGTGGCGAGACATGCAAAGGACTATCCAAGGTCTTACCCAGGCACTTTAACAAGTGGTGTCACGTCCCGACGCGGAAAATCGAGGGCGCGAGCAGTTTCGAGGCACTCATGTCGATCAGAGCATGTACAATTGAATTCTAAAGACATAGACATAAGTGAAAAGGATATTTTTATTCCGTCAAAATGAACGTTTACAACGCTATTCATAAGCCTTAAAAGGCATGGTACAAACTTCCAAATTTCCAAATACATAATTCTAGTAAGAGCAATAACGACCTACATAAACCTAGGTAAAACTAAATCACTCATTCACTCTAGTCCATGCCCTTGTTCATCATTCAATTTCCCTGCAACAATTCACCGAAAATGTAGGGTGAGCAAAAAGCTAAGTAGGATTATCTCTAATCCATGCAATCTTAAAGTAATTAACCATTTAAACAGTTTGCATCGGGAGGTAATTTGAACATGAATTTCAAGTAAGAGGTTTGTACAAGGAATTTTAAGTGATCAGAATAACAAGTTATCAAGAGAGAATTTCAAGTAATAACTTTGAACATATAGAAAATGTCATGGAATTGGCCATTTCATGCAATTAAGTAATTCATGTAATTTCAAGTAATTTAAGTACAAGTAATAAGTAAACAAGTAAACGAAGTGTGGAATGCCGTAAAAATCTAGCAAGTCAAGCACTTTGGTGCAATGCCACACCTGGTCAATTAACTCCAGTGGGCACAAGTACTTTCGGGCGCTCCCCCCAGGACTAGACCGGACCCCATTAATGTCAGGCATTGAGGTCATTTGGATCAAAAGATCCCAAGTACATTTTGACATCCACTTAATGTACACGGCCAATGAATTTCAAGAATAAGCTATTTGTAAATAAGTACAGATCTGGCAAAAATCACAGAAGTCACAAGAAAAGTGGATGATAGTTTTAACGCATCATGTTTAACGACATTAAGTTGCGGATTTCAAGGATGAACGTTAACTAGGAAGAAACTTCAAGTAAATAGAACTAATAGAATTATTTTAATTCCATAATTTAATCTTGTGTTCAATTGATTTAACAAGTGTTTAGGCATGTTTTCAAGAAGTTTTTCTATCCTGGAGGTATTTTAGTTTAGCCAAAACGTGGATTTTATAGCCAATCGGAATCCTGTTATAAACATGGATAGGTAAGCACCATGTTCATGAAATCATTTAAGAATTCATTCTTAATTCTGTTAAAATTAAGAAATATTAAGTTTTAGATAAGATGTATATACTTTTGAATTAACATCGTGATTTCACATAAAATTGATATTTTTAATGATAATACGATAAAATAAGAGATTTATCAGGCAGAAAATATTTTAACATGTTAAAAAGTTATTTTTATACACCAATTTGTTGATAACATGATAAAATAGATTTTTACATGCTGTAGGTGATTTTCATATATTTATTTACTGATATTATGATAAATACATATTTTCATGCTTAAGAAAATAGATTTATTATGCTAAAAATAGTTTCATCATGCAGAAAATAATTCTAACATGTTTAAGTAATTTTAACATGCTATAAATAATTTTATCATAATGAGTGTAATTTTGTCATGCTGAAAATTAATATTTAACATGCTAAAATTATTACTTAACATGCTAAAATTATTCTCATACATTAACTTACTGACGAGATGATAAAAAGAAGTTACCATGTTGATTACAGAAATTCTTGATAACAAAATAAATTTTTATCATGCTGAAATAATTTTTTTACATTTATTTACTAATTAATTGATGGGAAAATAGATTTATCATGCTGAAAAATAGTTTTTAAATAGCTTTAATATACTGACAATAGTTCTAACATGCTAAAATAATTCTACCATGCTGTAAATAATTTTATCATGTTGTAAGTAATTTTAACATGCTGAAAGTAATTTTTATGCATCAATTTACTAATTATTTAATAGGAAATTAGGTTTAACATGCAAAAAAATAGTTTTAAATGGATTTAACATGCTGAAAAATAGTTTTCATATCTTAGTATGGATAAAATAATTTTATCATGCTGGAAGTAATTTTTAACATGTTGAAAATATTTTTCATGTATTAGTTTACTAATAATATGGTAAAAATAGATTTTTCATGCTAAAAATAATTTTTAATCTATAAAAATATTTTTTAACATGCTGTAAAGATCCAAACATGCTAATATTGCTTTTCCTTATTTTTGGTGGCTGAATGCTTACAATTAATGTGGTTTTCAAATACTATAATTTCTATTGTATAGTGACTAAACTTTAGTCCCACATTGGAAGTTAGAAAAACTTCCTTTGCTTTATATGTTAGAGAGCTCACCCTTGGGTCAGGACCCAAGAGGCATAGGATGTGGGCTCGAGTTGTGTGTGGTTGTAAAACTATACTATTAATGTATTTATTTATTTATGCCGAGCCTAGCCGAGGTGAGGTTGGTTGGAATAATATTAATTCACCTTCATTTTCTTTGAAAGAAAAATGTTTTATTCCCGGGCATTCCGAAAAATTTTTGAACGCGCTAGCCTTGACTAGCGTGACCTGAAGATCGCGCTGGTCAGTGCTAGCGTGATCTTGAAATATATATTATATTTTTTTTTGAAAACTGGGTTCCTGAGAACGCGCTGGCTCTGGATAGCGCGATCTGAAGAACGCGCTGTCCAAGGCTAGCGCGATCTGGAACATTAATGCATATATATATATATATATATAGATATTTGAAAGCTGGACGATGGAAACAGGGTATAGGAACACGCCATGTCGGGGCAGCGCATTTATGAACGCGCCCCTGATGGGTAGCGCGTTCTGATTCTGAAGAAAAAAACGGGAATACCCCTCTAGTAAAATGATCATAACTTGCTCATTTCATAACAAAATTTAAGGAAACAGGTATCAATGGAAAGAGCATAAAAAAATGAACAAGATAGCATACTTTAATTGAGATTTAGCCTGAGAGACACCTATCTTTGAGCAGATCTAAGGAAGAGGTAGAAAAATATCCAAAATAATATGCAAACCCTTGATTCTCCAAATTCTTCCTTCAAATCTCCTCCAATCTCCGCAGCAACATAGCCTAGGCCTCCAAGGATGATTTGAGGGTCAAATGGAGTTCTATTTATAGCCAAAACTTGACCAAATTTGTCAAGATTCCTTGCCTAATATTGCCAAACTTTTCAACTTCGAATTGGTAGAAAATTCCATTTTTTCTTCTTAATCCAGCCACAATTTGGTGTGTACAAATTTAAAAACGGCTGGTCTAAAGTGGGATGTTAGGTAACGGTTGATTCTTGAGTCAACCTTCTTGAAATTATGTTATTTTAATCCTTTAAATGGGTATTTAACATGTGTTACGAATTTAAGGTTAATTATCCTTTAATAAATCCTTTAATCTATTAATCCAGCCCATTATGAATTATCTAATGGTCCAACTATAATCCTAATCCATTCTATGGACTTTAATTGGGCTTCCTATGATTTTTCTAAGGGTTAAAGCATTTAATTTTAATTTACTTCAAGTAAATTCACTAATCTTCACTAATCTACTTTAGAAAAATATAATTTAATCTTTTCATGAAATATTTAATTGTATAATTTATTTGAAAATTTTATTTCTTATTTTAAATTATCGGGTTTCTACATCCTCCCCCACTTAAAAGAATTTGGTCATCTGAATTTATATTTTATAATTAAAATTTTAGAAATTCAATTAGAATGGTCAAATTTTTAGCTTGAGATTAAATCCCTTCTCCATTAACTCCAATAGTTGTTCTTCATTCCGACGGCGGACATTCGATATGGAGCTTTAGAAATTGGTGCGGCACCTAGAATTAAATCAATGGGGAAGACTACCTTTCTTTCAGGAGGATTACCAGGCAACTCGTCCGGAAATATATCAAGATAATCCCGAACGATAGGAATATCCATTAGAATGGGTTCTGTGTGCTCGGTAATAGTAATAGAAACTAAGGAACTAGCACAACCCTGTTGGAACCCTAGTTTTGATAATGACAACTATGAATCATGTTTAGATTAAAATGGTTAAATCCTTTTATTTTGTCTTCATGTCTTGCTCACTTGCTGCAAGTCATTTCATGGTTAAGCACTTGTCTCTGTGCATAACATGTCCTTGCATCTCACCTCTCGAGCTCGGTGCAAGCTCTAGTCAGTGTAATCGTCGTCTGGTATGGACCGTAAGACCTTATCTCTTCATCTCAGTGCAAATACGTCTTGGTGCAAGCGGTGTCTTGTACTTCTCTTTATCAATTCGGTGCAAGTCTCTGTCTCACTCACAAACACTGTAGCCCCATTTCCATCTCGGTGCATTACGTGTCTAGACATAAATAGGCTCAGTGTATTTCATTGTATTTCATTGCAGCATACACTTTTAGGGTCGTGCATATCTTGTTTGTGCATCTTTGTGCGTCTCGCCTTTCAGACTCGGTGCAAGGTCTGTCTTGCATCCGTTTTTTGTTCGTATGATTATTCTCTTTCATCTCGGTGCAATTCTCGCAAATCCAACTTGGTTCATCAACTGTGTTACACAGTTGCTTTAAGAGTCCGTGCATATCTTTGATCCTTTCTTTTAACTCGGTACAAAGTCTTCTTCTTGTGCCTCTTGGACCCATGTCTGTGCATATGGTGTCAAGCTGTTGTGTAAGTCAATACAATGGTTGACTTGAATATCTCTACTCAGTGCATTCTATGTTTGAACATAACGGTGCAAACTATGCTAAGCGTTTGATTAAAGGCCTTGTGTTTTTTCTGACAGAGCTTCTCTCCGAGGAGGGGCACGTGATCCAAGGCAGATCGGCCTCCTAATGAGTGCTACGTGGAAGGCTACAATGCTTAGATCGCGACACGTGACTGAGAGCCTTCTGGAAGCTAATGGGCAGGAGTTCTTCATCCACACGCCCAGTGAGAGTATATAAGAAGACAGTGATCGATGCAGAATGAAGAAGAGAAGAAGAATGAGGAGTGAGCCTAATTAAAAAAGAGAGCCTACACGATCCAGTGAGAAGAAGAAGAAAAGAGAGCAGTAGAGAAGAAAAGAGAAGTTGCAGAAGAAAAGGAGAGAGAGAGAGAGTTCGTGAAGAAGAAGAAGAGAAGAAGAATGAGGAGTGAGCCTAATTAAAAAAGAGAGCCTGCACGATCTAGTGAGAAGAAGAAGAAAAGAGAGCAGCAGAGAAGAAAAGAGAAGTTGCATAAGAAAAGGAGAGAGAGAGAGAGAGAGTTCGTGAAGAAGAAGAAGAGAAGCTTCGTCAGAAGATCTGTCTTCACTGGAATCTGGATCAAATCCAATACAGTCAGCTCCGTGCGAGCCACATCATGTTCTTATAGCTTGCAGCTTTCAGTTGCTGTGTGTCCTCGTCTTTTGTTTCTCTTTTCTCATTTGTCATTTACTCAAGCTGTTGGTCAGCGGTTGCAGAGGATTTGTTCCTCTGGTCGGCAAGCTATAAGGCCCAGCGAAGCTGTGTATCAGCGGATGGTAAGCTGTGTTGCCCAGCCGATGTAGGCAAGCTGTGAAGCCCAGCGTTCTTCAAGCTGTTTGGTAGCAGAATCCACACTCAGGTTTGAGTGTGGGGTGGATGTAGGTCTGGAGGACCGAACCACCTAAAAAATCATGTTGTCCTTTATGGTTTGATTCGTTGATTGCTTTCCGCCAAATGCATACTAGGACTATAATCCAACTGTGGTGATTGATTGAGTACGCATCTCTGATGCTTGACAGTTTGTCCATTGAATTTGTATTTCTCACTTCGTTCAAATCTTAAATTGATCAAAATTTCAAATAGATCCATTCACCCCCCTCTGGATCTTTTTCTATCAGCTCACACACCCCATCAATTGGTATCAGAGAGGTTTCTGCACAAAAGGTCTAACAACCTGTAGATTCGTTCCTGGATTCGGGTTCGGTGCGTTGTTGGGTTGATCAGTGTCTCTCCCTTTGCTTTTGAATTGTCTTGCATTTGATTCTGTGATTTGATCTGAGGATGTCTTTGATTGTTGATTTTCCGAAGTATGAAGGTTTAGATTTTTATAACTGGCTCAATCAGTTCAGGGAACATGTGATGCAGATTAATCCTGATCTGTGGATAATTATTGCACACAGCCCTTATGAAGTTCCAAAGGATAGATCCTTATGGAAAGCTTCCAACAGACTGAAATTCTCCGAGAATCAGAGAGCCCTGAACCTAGTAAAAGGGGTGATAAATATTGATAAATTCTCTTGCATTGTCAATTGTTGCAGTGCCTTTGAAGTGCTCGACATGATAGCATCCAGCAGGAGCAGGGATGATGTGAAATGCCTCATGGCTTCAGATGAAGATCTGGTTCAAGTTGAAGAAACGTCATCACAGGTAGACTCTGACATTGTCAATCTCTCTTTTAAAGATCTGGTAGACTTCAATGAACACCTGTTGATCAAGTATGATAGAGTAAAATCTGAGAAAAGGAAATTGAAGAGAGAGCTGGACACACTAAAATCTGAGAATAAGAATCTGAAAAACAATTCGGTTGAAAATGTAGGTTCGTGTAGTGAATGTGCATTCTTGAAGGAATTAATTGAAGATTTAGATTCTGATGACAATATGCAGAAAAATTTAATCACTTCATTGAAAGAAGAAAACAACTCCTTGGTGGCTCAGAAGAAAGAAAATGATAAATTTCATGATAAATTGATTGAAGAAAACAGCCACTTGAAGGAATAGAATAAAAAGTTGATGGTTCTGAATACGGTCCTTTCTGACAAATGGCTAGCTTTTGAAAGAGGAAAATCAATCTTGGAGGAAAAAGAAGTGAACATAGAAATGAAGTTAACACAGGAAAATGAGACTCTGAAAAGTCTAAATGATAATTTGCAAAATCAAGTTATTTCCTCTGAAGACCACATTATTTCCTTGCAAACTGAAATTGAAGATCTAAAGAATTCATTGTCAAAGTTTGTTAAGGGAAAAGATAATTTGAACAAGCTGCTTGGAGCTAATGTGAATTTTCAGAAGGAGGGACTCGGTTACAATCCTATAATGAAGAAGGTTGATGGAAATAAATTGAAAACTATTTTCGTTAGAAGTTCAGAACAAGAAAAACCTTCCACTTCATCTGTATTTCAGTTCACGGCCAAAAGAGGTGAAGAACAGGCAAAAAACTTAAAAAATGAAAGAAATCAGAGAAAGGCTGGAAGTAAAATGAAAACCAAATTCTCACCCATTGCTGTTAAAGCCTCTTCTGAATGTGGTACACCTTATGATATTGTGCATGATACAAAGCAATTCTCAATCCAGTCACATGCATACATCAAGAATACTTCATGCCATTACTGTGGCATAACAGGTCATCATATGCATGAGTGTAGAATAATGGTTCAAGATGAATTGAATACTAATATGGTTCATGAAAAACCCCATGCATTCAGGAGGAAGAAGAAAATCTAGTGCTTCCAATGTGGGAAGCTGGGTCATGTTGCAGCTCACTGTTGGCATGCCCGGGGAGGAAAAAGAAGGTCAAAACCTGAGAATATTCTTATGAACAAAACTGCTCTTAATAGAAAAATACCCGCATGTTTTGAATGTGGTAAAATTGGCCATCGAGCCTCTGAATGCTGGCATGCAAAAAGAGGTAACAATTCTCATGGTAGAACTGTCTCAACGAAAGTTCACCCACAAAGATTCAATGAATACCCTGTCAAGAAAAATTTGAACACTACTACTCACTGCTATTATTGTGGGAGAATAGGTCATTTCATGAATAAATGCCATGATTTAGAACTTGATAACAGAAAAACTTGGAAACCTTGGAGTGCATCAGAGAGAGGTGTCACTCAACTAAGAAGACCCAAGAATTTTTGGGTCCCCAAATTTGCAAATTAATCTATCTTTGCAGGCGTGCCTTGAAGAAGGAAATAAAGGGAAAATGAAACCAAGGCACACAAAGGTTAGTTGAATTTAATTTCTTCTCTAGTTTACATCTGTATATTTTCAGTTACAACTCCCTGCATGATTTATATCCCTCTTTTATAATCCATGCCATGTCATTAATTCATGTTATTAGGAGGGTGCAATCTTGTAATGAGTAGTAGATGGTGATTCTCATGCTGAAATTAATCATGCTGAATGATTAGGATTTTTGCATGAAGTTTAACATAACATCATCATTTAGAGTAACACTTCTGTGAGCTTTAAGAAGAACAAAAATAATAATGTTTGATGGAAATCTCTGCTCACCCAGAGGGGGTGCTGAGTCTTTCTAAGGCAGCTGGTCATTAGAGGTATACCCGTTTGAAAAAGAGAACGTGAGATTGGGTATCTCTTCTGCTGATTGAGCTAAAATGTTTGAATTGCTATGAGCTGCTGTCTCTTCTAGTGGAGTGTCACTGGTATTGGTTCAGTAAGCTAGATGTTACCTGGTGGTTGTTTAAAATCTTGAGTGGCTGTACATTGCTCTAGTGAGAGTCTTTTTGTAGTGTCAGATGATTCTGAAAATACTGGTGCCGGGTCTGTCACTGGAGTAAGCTGAAGTCTGGTTGAGTAGATTGTCTAAAGGCTGGATGAAGATTTATTTTATGAGAGTAGTGTTGGTGGGTTGATGGTCATCCAAGCTGTGCTCTTTGGAAATGCTCTCACCCTGCTCACATATGGCATTCATCTTCACCACCTGTCTTTGCTCTATATCTCCCATCACTCTCCACCTTCTAAATGTTTCTGATTGCTCAAGTCAGGGGGAGTAGTATATATATATAAATACTGTCACCCTTACCCTCTTCAATAAGTAAATGCCAACATCACTCTGAACTAAAATTATCTTGCTGATCTAATTTGAGATGTAATTTATCGTGTATGAACATTAAATCCTATCCGAATAGTTCTCACAAATAACTATGAATGATTTCTCAATGTTTTTGAAACAGTCCAAATTGGAAACATCTCTATAAATGGTCTGTTATCTAAAAATCTTTAGTAATAAGCCAATCTGTTGGAAACCTAAGGCTTATATTCCTTCTTTTATGTCTTGTTAAAGAGATTCCTCTGATAAAACTGGGAATACGCCATAATATAAAATAATGAAAGAAATTTTTGGCAGAGTAATGGCATGACATTTGAGAAACTGACCATCTGTTTCAAAGAAATTCAGTGGTTATGTCATGATAATTAATGCTAACTCTGTTCATCATATGAAGTACGAAAGTTATTTGCACTGAGTAACCAGGGTCTCTGGTGTTTGATAGACATGTCTCCTTGTGTAAAAAGGTGCAATTGTACTGGAATACTCATCAGAAGTTTTTTTTTAAAAAAAAATTATAACAAAGAAAAGGGGGAGAGAAAGGAGTAATGGTTTATTTTCATGGTTGACCCATGGTTTTCTTCAGTTAATCTCTATAGACTTAAGAAAAATATAAAACTGGGTTCTTCAATCAGCTTTTGGCTAATGAAAAGGATCGTAAGATTAATGACCCTAATGACTGAGTTGTTTCCCTGAATAAGCTGTTTGACCTTCATTGATTTCAATTCATAAAAATTTTGTAAAGAACTATTCTGTGAGATATAATCTCATATTCTGTAAATAGCTCCTCTACAAAAAAAGGCATTTTATTTGAAGAAAAAGGTATTTTGGGTATTTTCTACTAAAGATTGGTAAAGTCGGTAGTATTCCCTTATATATGAAACCCTATCCTACTCTTTACCATCTTACCCTTTCTTTCGAAGCCAAAGCATCCTCCCGCTCCGTGGATTCTTCCCGCGTGCACAACCTGCAACCTTCCACAACTCCAATCCTTCTCTACCACCCTCTCGGCTTCCACATTTCGTCTTACCTCCATCCTTGCCGCTATGTCTACTTCGTCAGCTGTGAGCAAAGGGAAGAGGAAGGCAGTGAAGCAGCAGTAGCCGGAAGATGTTATGTCTACGGTGGCCGCTGCACAACCTCAAGGTTCGAAAAGACAGAAGAAAGCAGCTTTTACCGCGAGGAAGGGAGATTCGTCTACAAAGTCCACAGAGGAACCTGTGCTGATGTTGGAAGCCGGAAAGATTATACCCCCTCGGTATATTGATTTTGCTGATCTAGAGATGGCCTCCGAGTTCTCTGAGGTATTTGAGCTATTTGAATTCCAGCAATGGATAGAGTTCATGAGCATTCATAGGGTGTATTGCCCTAGTCTGGTAGCAGAATTCTACAGCAACTTGAGGTTCGATGCTGTTAATTTCACAATCTCCTCTCTGGTCAAAGGAAAAGTCATAGAGCTCTCTAGGCAGTCCCTTCATAGGACTCTAAGAATTCCCTTAGACGGAGAGATTGAAGGAGAATTCACGTTTAATCTACATGATGCTTTTGCCCTCATCACTGACTTACCCAGAAACTTTCATGATAAGCAGCAGACCAAGCTCGGTCATTATAACACCAACAAATTGTTTGAACCAAAGAGACTACTCCATCACATTCTTACCTCCATGATTACTCCACAAGTAGGAGGAAGGGGTAGACTAATAGATTCCCAAAGGTTTATTCTCTACTGCTTGCTGAAAAAAATCAGAATCTGTCTACCACACGTGATGATTCAGTTAATGGGAACGTGTAAGGAATCAAGAAGACATTCTCCTTTTGCTGCTCAGTTGACTACAATCTTCAAAGAAGAAAACATTTACCTGGATGGTAATGTTGTGTCCACAATCCCCAAGATAAACATTTATAACATAAGTTTCATTAATACATTCATGAGGAGGAAAGGAGCCAAACGAACGAGTACTCCTGTGACAAAGGATACTCTTCTGAAAATGGATACAGAAACCCAGGTTGTGTCAGTACCTGAACAGCCTGCACAAGCTTCATCAGAAGAGACTCACATCCTTGAGTTGATTCAAAGTGAAAGTCAGACAGTTCCTTCTCCTTGGAAATCTGCTCAAGTACAAGCTAGTGGAAGTTTAGATGAGCAAGAACTACAATAGGACCCAACTGCAGCTACTGCACCCGAGGCATCTCAGATTCATGAAACAGTCGTACAGAATGTCCAAAATAAGTATATCATTCAGGAATTAGACCACAATATCCGTGAGATATTTGATGATTTTGGTCAACAGTCACAGAAAAGACCAATCACTGACCAAGCAGAGCTGGATCGGGAAGAGGCTCCAACAGAAGAACTAACTAGTGACAGAGAAAAGGAAGTCATTATAGAAGAAGAGGAAATGAGTAAATTGGTCGACGAAGTTATGAGGGAAGCTGCTGAAATGATTTATGAAGAAACAGCTGAATCTTTGGTCAATGAACAAGAAAATGATCAACAGGGAGCTCAACCACCTGCTGAAGAAGCTCAACATGAGCAACCAACTGGTTTATCTCCAGGGGCACCTGAAGAAGTATCACAAGACTATGGCATGGGACCTGCCCCTCACCATAGGATGTCTTTCACTCAGGCTCCTGAGTATGGTCCACACCTTGGGGAGCTAATCAGTCTTGGTATTCCACCTCCTCCACCATCTGAACAGCATTATGAATACTTCACTGAGCTGCCAGATTCTAGTGCTTCTACTTTTAGTACACGTGGAACAAATGCTGAATCAAATCTAGCTCAGATGTTGTCTAAGCTGACAGAGATTGTTCTAAATCAGAATGACTTGATGAACAAACAGTTCCTGTTCAGGACTGTTCAAATAGATAGACTAGAGAGCCGAATGAAGCATTTGGAAAAAGTATTGGAACGTCAAGGGATAGAATTTTTGACTGCTAAGTGTTGACACCCGTTTTATGACCAATAAGTCGGGTCATCTCCTTGTTCATTCTACATGATGCTCCGAGTAATTCACTCTTCATTGAGTCTCCTTGATTGATTTGGAGCCTATTTCTTGGGTCTTTTTCCTTGATTGGATGTGGCTTTTTGTGGCATTTCATTTGACTAAGGCTTAGCAAAACCTTCATTTCTTTTTTTGAACTCCATTGATAATAACGGTCTGCTCCAGGAGCGTTGTTTCTTTATAACGGGTGGGTCCTGGGCCGTTACTCTTTGAAGAGTCCTGAAGCTTAAGGTCTCGTTTCAAATCTTTATCTTTTGGCTTACATGTTGATAATAACGGTCTGTCGTGCAGCCGTTGTTTCATTGTGACGCCCCATGCCTTGGCCGTTGCTTTCTTCATAGAGTCCTATTGCTTTGACCTTCTCCCTGTTGATCTTATCTTTTAGGGATAAGATTGAAAGTAACGGACGATCCTTGGTGCGTTATTTCCAAGTGGCGGTCTGTCGAGCAGCCGTTACTTCCTTCAGAGAGTCCTGGCAGTTCAGGCCTTTTCTCTGCTACTCCGTGGTCGAGATAAGAACATGGATTGACGATATCTCTTTCAAATCTGATCCTCAGGACCTTCTGTTTGATTCTATAGACTCTTGGTGATATTATCTTCAAGGATTTGCTAAGAGTTATCCCTTTCTCTTGCCGGATTATCCTCTGCTCGACCTGAGGGTTTGAGGGTCTATAAATAGGACCCTTAACTTCATGGCCAAGAGGGGGGAAGATCTGGAGTTTGCGTCGAAGTGCTGCCGCATTCTAGAGCCACGTTTGATCAAGGAGAAGTGCTTCTCACGTTCGTTTGCTGCCTGGTGAAGGGAGTATTTGTTCTTTTGGTTCTAAAGTTCATAATTGCATATTGAGTTTCCATTCAATCTCCCTTTCATCATAAGCATTATTTCTCTCCTTTCTCCACATTTTTTCACTGGTTTTCATCATCTAAACATCCTCCTAATCTTTTAAAACGCCCAGAGGGGTTAAAAAACCAAAACTCCCCGGTATCCCCCTCTCCTTTTGATGATATTTTGTTTATTGAAGAATTGATGCTATATTATTGAAAGGGCTAATTTGGGTTGTTTTGTTCTTGTCTTCCACTTCTTTGGCAGGTTTATAGGTTCACTAGGGCGAGGCCCAAGTCTTCTAGCCGGCTGGAAGAGTTGGAGTTAAAAGGATCCACACTTTGCTACTGCAGGTATTACGACGGCCTTGTGCAGGCGCGTCAGAGTCTTCCAACGGTCTATCGAGCGACCGTCACTTTCAAGTGACGCACGGGGTTCTGACCGTTACTTCTAGCTGACCTGCAAGTTCTCTTTGGTTTTCTCTCCCGTGGGCGGGTGCTTCATCCACCTATTTCCAAGGTATTTTTCAAGTCTTTGGCTTGTTTTACTTTGGTGGCGATCACGATTTTCCTTGGTATTGGGCGTTAGCTTTCTCCTTCATTGCATATCTTTTATTTCCTTCCTTGTTCCACCCCTTGTGGTGTGTTTCCATTTACTCTTTGCTCCACGCCCCGGCGTGTGTTTTCCTTTTCCTTAGCTTAGTTTGATTGAGATAGCATGCCCATGCTAGAGCTAGCTTTGATTGCCTAGGTTCATGATCACATGTGCATAGGTTAAGAGCAAATCTTTGATTATTTGCTTGTCATCTTGCTACATATCATCACACAAGACCCCCAAGAAAAAGAAGATAGATAAGCAAAGTAAAATCAATAGATAATTTTTTGGCGATCACGGTGGGACAGCTTGTGCCAATCGTGCTTTTGATTCCTGTTAAACCTGCCATCATCTCTTGTGTTGTCCCCTCCCGTTTTCCCCTTATTTTCTGTTAATCCTATTTCTCGGAGTGCTCGGACGGCCCTGTGTCCCTGCGTTACAGTCCTCTGACGCAGGGGCATTAGACCGCCACATCTGTTCTGCTGAGAGCTTTCACGGTTTTTCCTGTTACTTCTGGTTGATTTTGGTTTTCTGGCTCATTTGACGGTCCTAGCTCCCTGCATTATATTATTTCTGGCGGTCTGGCATTCGACCGTTATTTTCTTCTGACGCAGGGTTCCTAGACCGTTATACTCCAGACAGGTACGCCCCCAGGTGCATTTATTTCCGCAGTTTCTGCTGTGACTTTTTTGCTTGGGTGATACTTGACTTCCTCCTTGCTTTGTTTCATATCTCCATATCATTGTGTGCATCATTGATTGCTAGATTTTAGGCTAGACTTTGCATGCACTCCGGTGCACATAGGACCGTTCATAATCCTAGATTGTATTTTCCTACCTTGGTGTGCGGACCTCTCGTCTCCATATTCCTTGGGGCCGACTAGGAAATCGCACCAGGGACCTCCATAAGTCCCCGCGAGCCGTGGATTCCCACACAGACGTCGGGCTGGTTGTACCTTTCCCACCCCGTGTCTAGGGTTGCATAAGTGAGGAGTGATTACACTTAGAGTCAAACCAAGTCCCATACCCATCTCCTGTTAGGAACCCAATGTTGAGAGCACATTTCAATCAATTCACTAAAGTTCCAAAGGAGAAATCACAAGAATTGTGTTGCATCATCTTAAAACAACTTGGTTGACTTTGAGTGTCTTCACCTTTTATCACTTACATCTTTTTCTAAAAACATTCGAGTTTGGTTACTTATTGCGTGATTGTTTGTGTTGTTTGTTTGCATTTTCTCAAGGTTGTCCGTTGCATGTGGAGTTATTTCGTCCGTCCGACTCATCTCCCCAAGTCAATTCCTTCTTCAAGTCCTATTCCAATCCTCTTTTCGAGTCCACCATGGCATCCTTTAATCCTCCCCGTTCCCAAGAGGACTCCCTTCCTCAAGGGCTTCTTGAAAACCCTCCCAGGGTTACCTCCTTTTCTTCTGGAGAGGGGACTGCCCCTCTTCTATCCTCCACTTCCATGGAAGGTGGTCAAGCCACCCCTTCTTTCTCCACTCCTTCCGCGGGCTCCGTCCTTCAGATGATGGCCCAACTGGATCCGGCCCAACTCCAAGCTCTTTATCAGGCCATGCAAGGGTCCAACGCATCTCCTTCTACCATCATCCAAAATCAATCCAATCCTTCCATTGTTGGGCTTCCCATTCAGCCCACTCCAATTGATCTCACCCCGGTCCAACCACGGACCATCACTTTCGCGGGCATGGAAATGTGCCAGTCTTCCAATTCGGCCCAACAATCCTTCGATAAGGGAAAGTCGCCCATCCCCTCTTTTGTTCAAATGGATCATCACGTATCTACTCTGGTAGCTTCGCAAGTTCTCATGGGCCCTTCCGATTTCTTGCACCCTCGGCAAGGGGTGGCTCAAGCCCATTCTAATCTGGGCCAATCTCAGGCCCAATATCCTTCTTATGGGCCCCCCATCTCTACTGTTTATCCCTCCACTCCTGCTTATGGGCTTCCACCTTCTGTCGCATTCGTTCCATCTGCTCCTCAAATTCAATCAGCGTCCTTCACTACCCCTGCTCCCTCCCGAGAGCAGGCCTTGCTTGACAAATGAGCCGCCATGCAGCAACAACTCGATTTCCTCCAGAAGCGGGTTGGCCCGCAATCTTTGGTAGATGTTCCTGTCCCGAGCTTCCAGAATATTCGGTTCCCCCCACAATCAGAACTCCCTAACTACCGCAAGTACGATGGGAACGGCAATCCCTTCATTCATGTGAGGGATTTTCTATACAAGTCGGCGCAGTTCCAATATGATGATCGCCTTATGGCGTACTTATTCCGCCGATCTTTGGATGGTGTTGCTCTGGAGTGGTTCTACTCTTTGCCGCTAGAAGAAGCTGAAAGCTTCAAGTTAGTAAAGGACAAATTTATCCAGCGGTTCCAAGACGGGGTCGGCCCGGAATACTCATTTACAGATCTAGTAGCCGAGAAGATGAAGCCAGATGAGGAGTTCGCCACTTATGCAGACAGGTGGAGACAGATGGCTGTTAGAGTGCCTAGCCACATTCCGGAGGAAGAGAAGGTCAAGCTGCTCATTTCAAATGCTACCCCGACCTTCAGGAACATCCTGGCGATGAATGATATAGCTAACATGCATCAACTCTACAGCCGGGCGCGCTTCATACAAACCCAGTTCAAGGATTCTCCCATACACGCCCTATTTGAAAACCAAAAGCCCAAATATCACAAGAAATCACAAGGGCCGGTTACCGAGGGGGTCCAGACAAACGAACAGGTAGAAGCCATCGCCTTTCCATTCCAGGCCGCACCATTCCGCTTCCCCCAAAACCCCCGCACTCCACAAAATCCCGCTTTTCACAGAACTTTCAAGCCGCTCCACAAAACCCTCCGCCCGCCTTCACCGTTCCACAAAACGCCTTCGTCGCTCCACAGCAACAACCACCACCTCCGCAATTCCATAATGTCCCTCCACCCAACAGCTATAACAACAATCCGAACAACAAGCGCCCGGCTCCCAAGAGGGCACAATATCCTCCACTGCCAGAGACCCTCACGGATATCTTCTCGGCTCTTATGTCGGTGAATGCAATTCAACTTCTTCCGGAACAGCCTAACTGGAACCCAGCCGTTGATCAGACGAAATATTGTATGTTCCATAGGCAGCCAGGCCACACTATCGAAGGATGTTATCAGTTCCGGGATCTGGTATACGATCTCCATGAGGGACAGAGAATCGATTGGGCCGCGATGCATCGGGCCATTGTTGAAATCAAGGAGAAAAGAGGGCAGCAGCCGAGGCAGCAAGCACAGTAGCAACAAGCACCGCAGCCGCAACAGCCACTACCATAACAGCAACTACAACAGGCTCAGGATCTGGGGATCCATCAAAATCCGATGCCAAATCATCCGCCTGCTCTACAGCAACCTCAGCCGCCTGCACCGGCTCAAGTGAACGTAGTTCAACCCCCGGCCCCTAGTGCCGAGTGGTCTTTTGATGACGATGGTGCCACACCGCAAGTCATGGCCCTCCACCACAACCACGGCAATCCTCTTACCCCCTCCTTCGTCCTTCCTTCACACCCAATATCCGCTCCACTGGTCCTCCCGTTTACGCCCGCTCCAACAAATTTACTACCACCCACCACTCCGTCATACCCTTCGCCATTTACCTCTGCCACCCTCATCATGCCATCACCTAACCTATCACCTGTCTTGACTCCTCCACCAACACTCCCTCCATCCGTACCATCCACCATCACCGTCCCGCCTTCCATCAATCCTTCACCCATCATCCGCTCACCACCACTCACTAACCTTACACCCCACCAAATCATCTCCCCCGCACAGCCTACACCGCTCATCCACCCCGCAGGGCCCATCATACTATCCACCGATGCCGCGGCCGCTACAAGTTGCGCCTTAAGAAGCGGGAAGATGTTCCATCGGAATTACCCTACCAATTCCAACCCCCAGTCCTCTCAGCCAACAGTCGAGCAGGCAGAAACTAAACCTCTGCCGGGTACTCAATATGACTTGCTGCATCATCTGGATCGAGTGCCCGCTAAAATATCTGTGCTGGAGCTGATCAAAAGGTCTACCCTTCATCAGGATGCACTGAGAGATTTTCTACAGAAGGTAATGGTCAGCGAAGATATGGCAGTCGACAGCTTACCAACGGCCCTAGCAACTATTTCCAAAGGGCCAGCAATCACATTTTCAGAATCCGAGCTAGCATTTCCGGAAGCTCGGCAAATGCCGCTCTACATTACAATCACTCTGAACAAAGTCAGCATTGAAGCAGCACTAGTTGACACAGGGGCTTCAATCAATGTGTGCCCACTCAGCACTCTACGAGCTTGCAACATATCCGAAGAGTTATTACGACCTACCCCGACCACTATAGCAGCATATGACAATTCAAGGCGAACATGTCACGGGGTGGTCACTATCCAAGCAGAGCTCGGACCCCTTACAATGGCCATAGAATTCTATGTACTAGACATCGACCCTATGTTCAAGGCTATCTTGGGTCGTCCATGGCTGGATACGCTCGGTGCCGTGCCCTCCACCGCACATCAGTGCGTCAAATTCCCTTTCCAAGGGAGGACCGTCAAGGTCAAAATCCTATCTACAGTGCAATCAGTTAAGGCCATTTCAGAACAGATTCTTCCTACACTTTGGCCAAGCAGCCGACCCGTCATATCAGTGCTGGATTTAAACTTCCCTTGGGCTTATACGCCTCCTAGGCCCATCACTACTCCAGTTAACATCAAGATGAAGCCCCAGATCCGAGACCCAAAAGGCTGGAACAGTATACTGAAACTGGGCTACCAACCGGGGAGAGGCCTCGGTTCACAATTACAAGGAATGACCAAGCCCATACCCAAGGGAAGAAAGATGGGCAGGAGAGGTCTTGGCTACAAAGAGACCGCATTATCTGTGATGGGTGATTCTGGGCCACTCACCTGGGACTACCGCCAGCACTTTGTCCGAGGGCCTCTCCAGCCCGGCACATTGGCTCTGTAGCCAGCTCCGTTAGGGAGAAATACAGTATGTCCGATTGCCAGTCCTCCGCCGGCACTAAAAAGGCCAAAACATGATATGCTTGATTATGGTCAAACCCTTCAGAGATTGTTTCATGAATAAGACTGCCAAAAGAAGCAAGAGGTTCGGCTCATGCAATGGAGACCGAAGAAGCGGCCAGACGATGATCCACGGGAGGAGGGGAGCTCGCCGATTGTCTTTTCTTGGTCTCCCTCCCACTTTCAATCTCTCCTCCAGCAATGGGAGTTCTTACCCCGTCTTCCTCCTATCATGGTAAACCCATCCTTCGTTGATCCGCCCGAGATTCTATTCGTTCCTTGCGCTTGCGGGCACTACCCGCCCATTGATTTATCCACTCTATTCACTCCTCCTCCTCCCAACGCCCAACTCCACGAGATGTGGTTCTCATCTTCCGATCCCTTCTTTGACTGCATCTTCCCTGAGCTATTCCCTATGCAGCTCCCGCCTCCTCCATCTTGCTGTATAGTCTCTTCTGATTTCCAAAAAAAAACGTCAAATTCAAAATGGAGATTTCAGTGGTAGATTATGCTACCCTGTCTCCATCCTCATCCCAGGGGCACGAGTCCCCTGCTCCTTCCCTTCCACTAGGTCTCCTTTCTCCTAGGTTAGGGTTAGGGTCTATCGAGTCTAGGGAAGTAGAATTAGTTAGGTCTAAAGAAGTAGGGTCTTGTTCTGGGTCATCCAACCCTTCCTCCTCTGAGCTGTGCCCGCTTGCGCGTCCTCCCAAATCTGTTCCTGATAGGTTCTTGCAAGACCTAGCTCAGCGCTGTCATGCCCTTTTAAAATGTCCGGAATTTGTTGCTACGGCAATTACGATTGAGGATGAAGAAGAAATAGAAGGGGCATGGGGCGATGACGGACTCGGCGTCTATGAAATCCTGGATGAAAAAGATCCGGTTAATGAGGACAGCGACGTAGATGACACTGCCGATTTGTATGCACAAGGACTTAAGAGATTCAACGAGCCGTCGACGGCAGTGGACGAACCTACGAAGGAAATCAACTTGGGAACTGAAGAAGACCCAAGGCCCATCATTGTTGCCGCTAATCTCCCTCCGCAAGTAGAAGAAGATTTAATCAAAGTTCTAAGGGAGTATAGCGATTCCTTTGCCTGGTCTTACGAGGACATGCCGGGTCTTGACCCCTCCTTAGTGGAACACCGGCTCGTGCTTAAACCAGGGGCAACACCTGTCAAACAACGGTCAAGAAGATTTCACCCCCACATGGCCTTGAGGATCAAGGAAGAGGTCGACAAGTTATACAAGGTTAGATTCATCAGAGTTGTTTTATATCCTCAGTGGGTGGCAAACATAGTCCCTGTTATCAAGAAGGATGGAAAAGTGCGTATTTGCATCGATTTCAGGGATCTTAATAAAGCATGTCCTAAGGATGATTTCCCGCTGCCTCATATAGACGTCCTGGTGGACAACACTGCTGGGTATGAAGCTCTGTCATTTATGGACGGGTACTCAGGCTACAATCAAATCCGTCTCGCTCCGGAAGATCAAGAGAAAATTTCCTTCACCATGCCCTGGGGCACGTATTGTTATGTGGTTATGCCATTTGGTCTGAAGAACGCAGGTGCCACCTATCAAAGGGCAATGATGGCCATCTTCCAAGACATGATGCACATCTATATGGAAGCTTACATGGATGATATCCTGGTGAAGTCAAGAACCAAGGAGGAACACCCCTCTATCCTGGCTAAGGTGCTGCAGAGAGCCACGGAGTACAAGCTCAAGATGAATCCGAAGAAGTGTGTGTTCGGTGTCTCCTCAGGGAAATTTCTAGGTTTCATAGTGAGCAAACGGGGGATCCAGAATGATCCTAACAAAGCATAGGCGGTCATGGACATGCCTCCGCCGAAGAACATTACGGAACTTCAAGGATTGATTGGTCGATTGCAATTCATCAGAAGATTCATATCCCAGCATTCTCAAAGGTGCCGTCCGTTTTATGAATTGCTTAAGGCGGGGGTCAAGTTCGAATGGAACCAAGATTGTCAGAAGGCCTATGAGGACCTTAAGGAATATCTATCCAATCCCCCGGTTCTGCAACCTCCTGTCTCTGGGAAATCCCTAATCCTATACATCTCGGTTATTAAGGACTCCCTAGGGGCGGTCTTAGCACAAGTGGACGATGAAGGGAAAGAGTGGGCTGCATACTATCTCTCTCGGTTGTTTAATCCAGCTGAATCCAAGTACACCGCTATGGAAAAGACTTGTGTCGCCTTAGTGTGGGTAGCTCAGAAGCTGAAACACTACTTTCTTGCCCACCCAGTTAGGTTGATCTCTAGAATGGACCCGATCTGTTATCTCTTAGAAAAGCATGTCCTTTCTAGTAGGTTAGCTCGCTGGCAGAGCTTCCTCTCTCAGTTCGACATCACCTTTGTTGTTCAGAAGGCAGTCAAAGGATATGCCATTGCTGAGCATCTTGCCCATCTCCCCATCCCTCACACCGATTCCATTCAGGATGATTTCCCTGATGAGCATCTTTCGGTTATCTCTCATCACCCCTTCTGGTCTCTGCACTTCGATGGTGCACTCAACTCTCAAGGCCGAGGGATCGGTGCTGTTTTGCTTACTCCAGAGGGAGTGACCATTCCCTTCACTTATCAACTTCAATTTCTTGCTACCAACAACATCGCTGAGCATGAGGCTCTCCTGGCCAGATTGAAGCACGCCTACCTCCTAGGCGCGCGTTATTTAAACATCATAGGAGATTCTCAGCTCGTCCTACGGCAAGTTCTGTCCACTTACCGTACTCGTGACCCTAAGCTCAAGCCTTATCAAGATCTGGTCACGCTCCTTGCCAGGCAATTCCGTAAGCTGATCTATATCCATACTCCCCGTTCTCAGAACATTCTAGCTGATGCTCTGGCATCCCTTGCTTCTTCCCTATCTTTCCCTCTCAGTCAGAGCACTGAGACTATCGTCGTTCAGAGATTGGACGCACCCTCTCTTCAGGACCCTTGGTTTGTCAATCTTAGGAGATCTATAGAGGCAAGAGCTGAGAAGGAAGACCTCAAAGAAGTATCTTTAACAGAACTAGAAGAGATCTTGGACGAGGAAGAGTTGCCTTGGTATCATGAAATCGAGTTGTTTTGTAAGGAGGGATTGTTCCCAGAAGGGGCAACTGCTGAGCAACGCAAGTCAATCAGAAGAGCCGCCGCAAGGTATACTATTGTCGCAGGAGAACTGTACAGGCGCGCTACTAATGGGATGCTCATGAGATGCTTAGATGATGTTGAAGCTTGGAAGGTGGCCGAAGCAGCCCATTCTAGTGAGTGTGGGGGTCATGTCAATGGCCAGGCTCTAGCGAAGAAGATCCTGAGACAGGGCTACTATTGGCCCACTCTAGAGGAAGATTGCTCCCTCTATGTCCGGAGGTGTCTTAAGTGCCAACTCCACGCTGATAAAATTCATTCTCCAGCTTTGTATCTCCATCCTATGACCGCTCCTTGGCCATTCTCTATGTGGGACTTTGACGTTGTCGGCCCACTCGGTGATCCTAACTCCCAGATCAAGCAGAAATCCTTTATCCTTACCGCCACTGAGTACTTCACCAAGTGGGATGAAGTCGAGTCGTACGCAAAGATCAAAGCTACAACAGTGTGCCGCTTTATTATGAAGAATATCATCTCACGGTTCGGAGTGCCAAGCAGCATCATCACCGACAACGGACCCCAGTTCGTTTCCCAAGAGCTCAAGGACCTATGTAAGAAATTCAATATTGCATTGCATCATTCATCTCCATATTATCCTCAAGGCAACGGCCAAGCCGAGGCCACTAATAAAACCCTTCTTAAAATCATCAAGATAACATGTGAAGCTCATAAGTTCTCTGATTGGCCAGAAAGATTAGTGGAAGCTCTGTGGGCTTACCGCACCTCCGTCCGTATCCCTACGGGACAAACTCCCTATTCTCTTACCTACGGGATGGAGGCGGTGCTCCCATATGAGATCCTGATCCCTTCCCTTCGAGTACAGCTTGATAAGGAACTTAATCTCGATGAACGTCGAGAGGCGTTGCTGGTTCAGTTGGAACTCTTAGATGAGAAGAGGATGAATGCGGCCGATCATGTATCCGTTTATCAAAAGAGGGTTTCGCGTTATTTTCAAAAGAAGGTAATCGAACGTAAGTTTCAAAAAGGTGATATGGTTTTGAAACGAAAATTCATTCGGTCTACAGGTCCTAGGTCTAAATTACAACCTAATTGGGAAGGGCCGTTTGTCGTAAAAGAAACTTATCCAGGAAATGCTTATCGTTTAGTAAATGCGGAAGGTGAGGAGCTCTCTCACCCGTGGAATGGGTTGTATCTTAAGCGTTTCTTTCCTTAGAGTCTAACCATGTGCTACCCCGGCGGCAAGATGTTCCTCCTGTCACTAAAGGAGTCCCGAGTGAGGCAATCACACACTACACGACATCCCTGGTCAGGTTTTCCAACGTTGAGAAAGGACAACGTTTCTCCTTGGCCATGCTTTGGGGGAAAGTCAAGGTCCCTGTCCGTTTCTTCCTTCAGCTAAAACCAGGGGCAAGAGGTGAATAAAGAGGCGATAATCGATCCAAACACCCTCACGAGAGGAGGTCTCAAATAGGGGCAGTCCGTTATGACCTGACGTCACAAAAAAGCAAAAGAGACAGTGAAGGGGCAATCTTTATGACAAAATCAAAAGCATCACCTCAAAGTCGATATAGTATGAATTATGAATTCCAAAGCTCCAGAAAGGCAAAGTAAGAAAAGCTAGGCATGACAAGAGTGGTAGTACAGTTCCCCGCGGGACGTTATGAGCCCGGTCGCATGCATGCCTAGGATGGATTAAGGTTCGATGATGGACACAAAGCCCCGGCACAACAGACCAAGTCTCTAATGGGTTGTACGGAAAGGAAATCAAGTCTTAAAAACTTCTATATCTGGCCTAAAGCTTACCCCCCGTATTCTGTTTTTCTTTTAGGATCAAGATTAATACCCTGGGTATGGCCCTGGCAGAAACACCGTCATGACAATTGGACCTTGTCCAGGGGTCGTCACCTTCCCTCACACCCACCCCCCAGGCTCAATATCAACAAGGAAGGGCTCACGCTGCTGGGGAAGCACTGATTTTCCAAAATCTAAAAAAATGAAATATTTTCAAAATCCAAACAAATTTAATATTTTCCAAAATCCAAAATCAAACAAAAAAATCACATATTTCAAAACCCAAAACTCACAAAGATTCAGATATTTTCCAAAATCCAAAAAAATACCATCATGTGCATCTCATGCATCGCATTAGTTCTATTATGTTTTTCCCGCCTATTTAATAAGGCTCCACCCCTTGACCAAATATCAAGAAACGATCATTATCTAACTTACTTCAAGGCAAGGGGTTGAGTCTAAGAACAGATCTAACTTGTTTCATGTTTTAAGTGTGCGCAGAACACAGGATCAAGATCAAAGTGAGAAGCTCACAATTATGCAGATTCAAAGGCTGTAACGCGTCATCACCAGACCGCTACAGTCATCTAACGGTCATATCCCTACCGTCACTCCTCTTCTTGCATAAGCTTTCTTTCTTTCAGCAGCCATCATTCTAACGGCCAAGGTTAGGACCGTTACTGACTCTAACGGCCTGAGTTTTGACCGTTACATCCCTCAGAGAACCGGGTTCTTCGTGCTTCCACTCTGACGGTCTATCGTCAGGCCGTCGTTTCTTTGTAGCGGCCCACTGCCCATCCGTTACATCCTCCAGAGGCTCTGCCTGTTCACATCATTCTAGCCAATCAAACCACAAAGCTCATGCTCATTCAACTAAGGCAATCTCATCTCATTCAAGCAAGCTTAATGAAACATGAATTCATAAAAATTCCAAACTCGGATTGTCAATTACAAACAATATCTCTCATGAACAAAAGGAAATCAAGGTACATTCAGTTTTTTATCCGCGAGAGGGCGGATTCTTCTCAGCTCTTTCACGTAATCATGGCGTGCCTCATCGTTCTCTTCGACTTCTACTTGCCACGGACGCACCTTGCTGATCTCCCACATGGTCAGCGCGTTCCGGATCGCCCTTTCATCCTCCTCGGTCCCCGTCTTCCTAGGTAGAAGGGGAGGGTAGTGTGATAGTGCAGGAGCTTGGGTTCTTGGAAGTCCGATCTGAAGATGGCACCGGTGAGGGTTGTAGATCGCCATGGTGGTGTTCCCCACTAGTTGGAGGTCCAGGCCTTGACGCCGCGGTATTTTAAGAAGAGTGCTTCGAAGGATTCTTGGTCGCATGATGAACTTATCTATTGGCAAAGTGTTGAAGAAGAGGCGCCATTTATCTCGCGTTTTCTTATCCGCCGTCTTACATTCAACCTGTGAAGAGTATCCAAATGCCCCTCCAATGAAGAAGAGAGGGTGGCTCCCAAAGATTCGGCTAGTTGAAGCTAGGTCCTCCTTGTATTGGAATTTGACTCTTACTCCCATCCAGCACTCAAGGAGTATCATAGAGCCGAACAGAAGTCCTCCTAGGCAAGACGAGCTGAGTCCTTCATAAAGGTATGAAAGGATCGCTTGAGAGATGGACATTCCCTGCCACAACCCACTAATAATGCTGAGATTTTGGGTGTCTAGAAGGTGGTCGGTCGTAGTGAAAAGGAAGAGTCCGCATAGGCAAACCGCCACCACCTTGGCTATTGCTTCGTGTCTCTCCCACTTGTTTTTACAATGAGAC
This sequence comes from Amorphophallus konjac, assembly GCA_022559845.1. Lineage (NCBI taxonomy): Eukaryota > Viridiplantae > Streptophyta > Magnoliopsida > Alismatales > Araceae > Amorphophallus > Amorphophallus konjac. Next base: position 207,693,167 of record CM040120.1, on the reverse strand, counting down.
ACTATCCACTGGGCCAAGGGTATCAAATGAATATGGTGTGGGCTGATCATGGTCCTCACATCCTTTGGATTATGGATGAAATCACTCAAGATCGAGGACGGGTCAATAGGCTCTATTGTATAGCAAACCCGGTCTTCATCCCCCGCCTTAGTCTTAGGGAAGGCTAGGTAGGTCTCTACCTCTTCTAATAGGACTGTTGCTTCGAAGGAAGGGAAGATGAAAGTATGAGTTTGTGGATGCCATAGTTCTACAAGAGCTGAAATACTTGGCCAATTTAAGGATAATTTCTGAAAATTTTTACCTAAAACCAAGAGAGGTTGAAGGTGCCAAGCTTTAAGGATGGATGTGACTTCTATAGGGAGTGCTTTTACCATGGGAGCCACCCACTTCAGATTAGAGTAGCATCTTGGACCAGGAAGAGGCTTGAAGAAAGAAGGAGAAGAAGAAGTCATAAAGAGAATTAAAGAGCAGAGTTTTCTGAACCTGGATGAGTTGTTGAGAACTTACCACCCTTTGAATATTGGAGCTTAAGTGCTTTGGAATTGACGTCAGCCGTTGGAGCTCTCCATGTTCTTTTCTGGCAGCCTTAGGTCCGGTGTAGACCTTCTCATCCATAGCCATCACCTCGAAGCTTCTCTTCATCTTTATTTCTGCCCTTAGGAGAGGTTCTTCAGCCCTAGAGCAGAGGTTTTTAGCAAAGCCACATTTTTTTGGTTGAGTTTCCAAGTTTTAAAGGCTTGATTTTGGCTTAGGAAGTATAAGACTTGAGTTGGAAGGCTTTATCTTCAATCTAGATAGGTTCTAGTGGGAGATTAAGTGGATAAATCTCGGGTTTAGGCTCTCACGGCTCAATCCGTCTCGGAACACAACTCAGTCTCTAACGGTCTATCGTGGGGCCGTCATTTGTCTCTAACGCGCCATCCTTAGGCCGTCGCATTTCCTGTGGGTTTGATTTGGCCCGACCCTGTTCTGTGAAGCTTAACGGTCTAGTCTTTGGCCGTCGTTATCTTGTAACGCGTGGACCATGATCCGTTACACTCTCGGTCGTTCAGATGTTGGCTTTTGGGTTCAACATTTTCCCGACGGTCTTGGATATGGCCGTTATTTCACCCCGACGCGTCTCCCGTGGGCCGTCGCATTTCCTGCTAGTTGCCCTGACAACCCATCGTTCTGCCATGATCGACGGTCTAGCATTGGTCGTTATTTCCCTCTGACGCACCAGAGGTGGGCCGTCGCTTTTCCTGCAGCTCAGATTACAAATTTGGCCTCTGTTGTGTATAACGCCCTTCAGCCAGTGCGTTATTTGATTATGACGGTCTGACCCTGGACCGTTACTTTCTCTGCTGCTGAATTCAGGCAATTTCTTCCTGCCCTTGTGTTAGACCTGGCGGTCTTTCACACATTCTACAACTCATTCATCATCCACGCATTCTCATACATACTCCTTTTTTTCCGCATACATGCATTCGTACATTCACACACATCTCTCGCACTCAAATCATCTGAATCGATCATTCATTTCTGCATTCACATTCAAACCTGCCAAACCATTCGTTCACTCATTCATTCCTGCATATTTATTCATTCACACTCATGAAACAAAGCAAAAATGCCAAAAAAAGAATTTCATTTTTCTATATATATAGTCATGTACAAAAATAAAAAAAATAAATGCATCATTCGGCCGGCTCGTTCGCCGGGCCGCCCTCCTCATCTCCACCCTCCGGCTTCCTTGCTAGCGGTGCTATGGAGTCACTCTCCTCCTGCTGTCCTCTCTCCACCCTCTCATTCCTCCGCTGGCCGGAGGAACTCACAAGGAAATCAGCAACCGTCCCGCTCCGAGCGACGCTCCTCTGTGCTCTGCTCTGCGAAACACTCCGCTCAGGTCCTCAGCCTATCATTCGGACAGTCCTCTCGAGGGTCTGCAGCGCGATCTTCATATCATAAGCCTGGCGCCAAGCCTCGCGTGCCTCGGTCCGGTAGCGGTCTAAATCTACCGTCCCAACTCGGAGTCGCTCGATCTCGGCCTATGACCGAGTCAGCTCCTCCCGGAGTCACTGTGTCTCGGTCGTTGCTGCGGCTAGTTCTCTCGCCTGTAGGTTGCATTTCACATAGATAATCATAAAGCATTTAATTGGCATAATCATAAAGCATAAGCATTTTTTTGCATCTTACCCGCTCCGCGAGGGTGGCCTCCGCCTCCTCGGCCCGGGCAACCGCCCGAGCAAACTCAGCCTCCTGCTCAGCCCTGCCTCCCGCAGGCTGCGAGGAAGACGATGGAGCATCCGGTCCCGCTCGTTGGGCTCCCTCAGCCCGCTGCATTTAGAAATCACGGTTAGGTGTCGTGGTTAGTCAGCATTAGCATCATTTTTGCATTGCATAATCATAATCATTTAAGTCTAAGTTTTAGAATCTTACCAGAAGCTCCAGGGCGGTCCGGTACTCGTCCCGCTGCTGGATGGTGGAGTGGAGTAGTCCCTCCAGCTCGGCTATCCGTCCCTCAGGGTCTAGCTGCATTTAGAAAGCATGTAAGTCAGTGCATCTAGCTCGTTGCATTTTTGCATATAGAAAGAGTTTTTGAGTTTAGAATTTGCATACCGGTCGTCGGGTACCTCGGTACACCCGGTCGCCGTAGAATCGAGCGAAGGCCTTCAGATATGCCTCGTCGCTCTCATCTCGCTCCTTCACTGCTCGGCCCCGCCTGTTCCAGTCATGGACGTACTTCGCCTTCCGAGCGCACCAATCCACGTTGCCACTAATGCCCCTTGCCGACTTGCCTGGGTGGTCATCACTGTGGCGTGGAAAGGTCACCTCGGGCTGGTGTAGTCCCCGAGTCTGCAGGATCAGCCTGTAGTGCAGAGGCTCGATGATGTGGATGCAGTGCAGCCAGATATCTCGTCCCTGATATGATAAGGCCACCTCCACCCACGGCTGTCCCGTGTAACCCTCGCCGCGGTACGTGGTCCATCTCACCTGAAAGCATTTAGAACCATTCATCAGATTCAAAAGCATTTAGGAGCATTTAGAAGCATTTAGAAGCATTTAGAAGCATTCAGGAGCATTCAGAAGCATTCAGGAGCATTTAGAAGCATTCAAGAGCATTCAGGAGCATTTAGAAGCATTCAGGAGTATTTAAAAGCATTTAGAAGCATTTCGAAGCATTTAAAAGCATGTAGAAATCATTCAAGTTCTGGACTTACCAACGTGTGTGGGTAGGAGTCTAGGTCGTCCTGGATCGTCCGGGTCAATCTGATGATCGACCCTGTGTCCCTCGCTACCGTCCACCGTCTCGCAATCGGGATGTGGCCGGGGTGGAGTAGTGTACCTCTCCCGATGCCCGGAAGATACATGTAGCTCCAGATCTGCATTTTAGAAATCAAGTCAGTCAAATTGTATAATCATTTGCATAGCATTCTTTTGCATAATATAGAAAGCATTTAAATTGCATTTACCTGTAGAAAAGGCGAGAAGCCGCCCAGCATCGTCTGCCGGTCCGTTGTGCTGAGGGACTCGAACAGGAACGCTAGCACCGCCGCTCCCCAGGCGTATCTCCCAACTCTGTGCAAATTTTCTATCATCGGAAGCAGTCGGCAGCTGATGACGTCCGCTCGAGTCGCGAAGAGGAGCTTCCCGAATAGCAGCATCAGGAAGCGTCTGAGCACTCTGTCTCCCTCTGGTCCCGCCTCCGCCGCCACGCGAGGGCGCACCTGGTCTATCACTCTGCCCAGATGCTCCTCGGGTAGCTCTCCAACGGCGATCGCCGCTCCTCTCAGCCCCAAGCTCTCCTGCAGTACTGATCTCGAGAGTTGAGATGAGGACTGTCCCGGCCTGATCAAATCCAACCCGAGCAGTTGCTGCGCCATCTCCCGGTAATCACCGTACGTCCATCCTGTCACTGCGGCTCCGTGGACTCTCAACCCGGTAATCCTCGCTATATCTTCTAGTGTGGGGATCATATGGCCCCACGGGAAGATGAACGCCCTGCTAATCGGGTCCCACCTCTCGTGCAATGCGTACAGCAATGGTGTGTCCATCCGGATCACCTCGATGCTGAGCACCTCGGCGAATCCCATACTGGCTAGCCGTTCTCTCTGGAAGTCGGGCAATGCCTGGTACACTGCCCGGATCTGCAGCCAGGAGATCCTTGATCTTCACTTTCCCTGCATGTCATTTAGATCATAAGTTAGTTGATTGCATCATAAAAACATTGCATAAGCATTTTAAAATGAAAATCAAACAAAAATCTGAAATTGAAAAACCCTAAAAAATAGTCTAGGTCCCTGGTAGATGTAACGGCCCTGGGGTAGGGCGTTGCTTGGCTCTGACGCACGTAGGGTGGCGCGTCAGGCGTGTGACGGTCGCTGGCAGGACCGTCACATTGTCTGCGTTTTGGCGTTTTTTCTTTGCATTCATGTGGTCTCCCACTTTGGCCAAATGGCCTATAATCAATCCTAATGGGTTCGTGGACCCATTTTCTACCCTCAAAACCCACATGCATACATAATAACAATTCAAAAAAATCAAAAATTGAAGGAGTTAGGGCGGGAGGACCTACCTCATGGTCCATGCCCCTTCTCCTCTTCTTGGCTGATTCTTTGGGCTCTTCTTCACCCAATGGGGCTTCTCCTTGGTTCTCCACGGCCGTGGGAGCTTCATCTTCCTCCCTTGGATCTCTTCTCGCCGTTTGTTCTTCTTCCACCGGCGGGATTGCTTCTCGTTCGAGCCGGCGGTGGAACCGCCGTATTGCCTTCCTCTTTCCTCTCTCCCTCTTCTGTGGAGGCGGCTGGGAACCCTCGTCGCCGGCCATGGTGGTGGTGGGGGTTGGAATCGCCGGAGTTTTTTGGGGCGTTTGGTTGCTTGGTGATTGAATGAAGGCCGTGACCGTTCGGTTTTATTTTTTTTGAACGCTCAGGAATGTGGCGGTCTATCGACCGACCGTTACACATTCTGACGCGTCTGGATTTGACCGTTACATGTGTTGGCCCTGTTTTATTGAAGAATGTGAACCGCCTGGTTTATGACGGACTGGGGGTGGTCCGTTACTTGATATGACGCACGTACATGAGACCGTTACAAACTTGCAAGTTTCTTGATGAATTAAATGGTCTAATTGATGTCAAAATGGTTCCAGGTTCTGTCAAGATGTTCATTGATGATGTCTCTCGCACGTACAAATGGTTATGCCTTGATTCATGATCATATTTATTTTTGGCTAACCTATCTTTCATGAAGGAATTTATGAACGAAGTCACACTTGGCTGTCCGTCAGGCAGGTAAGTCAGGTATTGTATTTCGTTTCCTTATCCCTTAATGCATTACTATATGTTATCTATGACATATTATCTCGAGAACCGGCTGGTCATTCATGTGTTCTGGGATCTGATGTTCCCCTTAAACAAAAATGATGATGATCTGAGTTCACATGTTTAATCGTTGGATAAGCCGTTAGGTTGGAAAAGTTTGGGGACGATGGTTCTATCTTGCACGCCGTGGTTGCGGATGGTGTCCTGACCCTAATTTCTCCGGTCTAGCAATATTATTCTCGAGTATCTTGCTATTTTATTTTTCTTTTGCATTCGCTTTGATGATTTCTTTTCCTTTAGCCCAGCATGCATCATGCGCATTCTTTGAGCATTCATGAAGCTTCATCTGTTCAAGGTATCTCAGTGATGGTGAATAGCTGTGTTCTTGATCTCGAACAATGAGAATCATTCCACTCTGAATAAGAAGGTTTCCTTCGATCTGCTCACTTGATCTGGTTGGCTGAAGATTCCTGTCTGGAGTTTAGTCAGTTCCCTTTCCTTTCCGTTGTCTCTGGCGGCTAGCCGTGTTTCCATTCCTTAGTTGTTAGCTCCTCCAGACTTGCATTCTTTGGTTGACTATTTCATTGTGATCAGTTCGAAGTTTTCCAGAAATTCCTATCACTTGCTGGTAAAGAACGGGTGTCGTTTACCTTAACGCCCTCTTCTTGATCTACTCTGCTTCACTTCCGCTTCATCTCCATGTTCCATTTCGCTTTCGCTTCACCTCCGCTCGTTCCCCTACAAAGAGGACGTTAACGAGGGGCATCTGTTGACACCCGTTTTATGACCAATAAGTCGGGTCATCTCCTTGTTCATTCTACATGATGCTCCGAGTAATTCACTCTTCATTGAGTCTCCTTGATTGATTTGGAGCATATTTCTTGGGTCTTTTTCCTTGATTGGATGTGGCTTTTTGTGGCATTTCATTTGACTAAGGCTTAGCAAAACCTTCATTTCTTTTTTTGAACTCCATTGATAATAACGGTCTGCTCCAGGAGCGTTGTTTCTTTATAACGGGTGGGTCCTGGGCCGTTACTCTTTGAAGAGTCCTGAAGCTTAAGGTCTCGTTTCAAATCTTTATCCTTTGGCTTACACGTTGATAATAACGGTCTGTCGTGCAGCCGTTGTTTCATTGTGACGCCCCATGCCTTGGCCGTTGCTTTCTTCACAGAGTCCTATTGCTTTGACCTTCTCCCTGTTGATCTTATCTTTTAGGGATAAGATTGAAAGTAACGGACGATCCTTGGTGCGTTATTTCCAAGTGGCGGTCTGTCGAGCAGCCGTTACTTCCTTCAGAGAGTCCTGGCAGTTCAGGCCTTTTCTCTGCTACTCCGTGGTCGAGATAAGAACTTGGATTGACGATATCTCTTTCAAATCTGATCCTCAGGACCTTCTGTTTGATTCTATGGACTCTTGGTGATATTATCTTCAAGGATTTGCTAAGAGTTATCCCTTTCTCTTGCCGGATTATCCTCTGCTCGACCTGAGGGTTTGAGGGTCTATAAATAGAACCCTTAACTTCATGGCCAAGAGGGGGGAAGATCTGGAGTTTGCGTCGAAGTGCTGCCGCATTCTAGAGCCACGTTTGATCAAGGAGAAGTGCTTCTCACGTTCGTTTGCTGCCTGGTGAAGGGAGTATTTGTTCCTTTGGTTCTAAAGTTCATAATTGCATATTGAGTTTCCATTCAATCTCCCTTTCATCATAAGCATTATTTCTCTCCTTTCTCCACGTTTTTCACTGGTTTTCATCATCTAAACATCCTCCTAATCTTTTAAAACGCCCAGAGGGGTTAAAAAACCAAAACTCCCCGGTATCCCCCTCTCCTTTTGATGATATTTTGTTTATTGAAGAATTGATGCTATATTATTGAAAGGGCTAATTTGGGTTGTTTTGTTCTTGTCTTCCACTTCTTTGGCAGGTTTACAGGTTCACTAGGGCGAGGCCCAAGTCTTCTAGCCGGCTGGAAGAGTTGGAGTTAAAAGGATCCACACTTTGCTACTGCAGGTATTACGACGGCCTTGTGCAGGCGCGTCAGAGTCTTCCAACGGTCTATCGAGCGACCGTCACTTTCAAGTGACGCACGGGGTTCTGGCCGTTACTTCTAGCTGACCTGCAGGTTCTCTTTGGTTTTCTCTCCTGTGGGCGGGTGCTTCATCCACCTATTTCCAAGGTATTTTTCAAGTCTTTGGCTTGTTTTACTTTGGTGGTGATCACGATTTTCCTTGGTATTGGGCGTTAGATTTCTCCTTCATTGCATATCTTTTATTTCCTTGCTTGTTCCACCCCTTGTGGTGTGTTTCCATTTACTCTTTGCTCCACGCCCCGACGTGTGTTTTCCTTTTCCTTAGCTTAGTTTGATTGAGATAGCATGCCCATGCTAGAGCTAGCTTTGATTGCCTAGGTTCATGATCACATGTGCATAGGTTAAGAGCAGATCTTTGATTATTTGCTTGTCATCTTGCTACATATCATCACACAAGACCCCCCAAGAAAAAGAAGATAGATAAGCAAAGTAAAATCAACACTAAGCGAAGGACAGATGAGACTGTAAGAGAAATTCTAGAATCTCTTATGCGTATCAGCACTCGAATAGGTGACATGGTTAGTAAAATTCAAGATACCCAAATCTCCATGCTCACCAATATGGGTCTAATTCTCAACCATACATTTGATCTAAAAATTGAGTTTGAACTGATGAAGGGGACAGTAAGCAAGATAGCACCCAGTCAGCCAGAAATCCTCAGAAAGTTTGAAGTTGTCCAGTCTGAGTTGCAAACTTTGTCAGAGATAGTTTCACAAGTGCTCAATAATCGAGAGTCAGTTACCTCTCTAGTGGAACGGCTGGGGGACACCTTGCATTGCAAACTTGATAGACTAGCCGATTCCATTAAAGATTTTCATACCTCCTTAATGAACAAATTTCCTACCTCTGCCTCCAGTTCAGCATATTCTGCAAGAGACAGGGGGAGCTACCGAGGTCACTAGTATATCCAAATTCCCCATTTTTGATAATGACAAAGGGGGAGAAGAAGCCATCATCATGTATGAAGAAGACCTCATGGACTTTTGCTGAGTACAAGAGCAAGACCACATTTCTTTTTACTGTTGAGTGAAATGGCAAAGCGAGGGATTCAAATCTTTGTGAAAAGAGATGTACATTCAAACACTAATGTTTGTTCTCGTAATACTCACAGAAGCATTACTCTTACATATTACACTTGCATTTTGTTTGCTTATACAACTGTTTGAAAGATGAGTTTTGAATAAATCCTTTTTGTTGGTATTGGCTTAATCATACATGACTCATAGTTGTCATAATCAAAAAGGGGGAGATTGTTGGAACCCTAGTTTTGATAATGACAACTATGAATCATGTTTAGATTAAAATGGTTAAATCCTTTTATTTTGACATCATGTCTTGCTCACTTGCTGCAAGTCATTTCACGCTTAAGCACTTGCCTCCGTGCATAACATGTCCTTGCATCTCACCTCTCGAGCTCGGTGCAAGCTCTAGTCAGTGCAATCGTCGTCTGGTATGGACCGTTAGATATTGTCTCTTCATCTCAGTGCAAATACATCTTGGTGCAAGCGGTGTCTTGTACTTCTCTTTATCAATTCGGTGCAAGTCTCTGTCTCACTCACAAACACTGTAGCCCCATTTCCATCTCGGTGCATTACGTGTCTAGACATAAATTGGCTTAGTGCATTTCATTGTATTTCATTGCAGCATACACTTTTAGGTTCGTGCATATCTTGTTTGTGCATCTTTGTGCGTCTCACCTTTCAGACACGGTGCAAGGTCTGTCTTGCATCCGTTTTTTGTTCGTATGATTCTTCTCCTTCATCTCGGTGCAATTCTCGCAAATCCAACTCGGTGCATCAACTGTGTTACACAGTTGCTTTAAGAGTCCGTGCATATCTTTGATCTTTTCTTTTAACTCGGTACAAAGTCTTCTTCTTGTGCCTCTTGGACCCATGTCTATGCATATGGTGTCAAGCTGTTGTGTAAGTCAATACAATGGTTGACTTGAATATCTCTACTCAGTGCATTCTATGTTTGAACATAACGGTGCAAACTATGCTAAGCGTTTGATTAAAGGCCTTGTGTTTTTTCTGACAGAGCTTCTCTCCGAGGAGGGGCACGTGATCCAAGGCAGATCGACCTCCTAATGAATGCCACGTGGAAGGCTACAACGCTTAGATCACGACACGTGGCTGAGAGCCTTCTGGAAGCTAATGGGCGGGAGTTCTTCATCCACACGCCCAGTGAGAGTATATAAGAAGACAGTGATTGATGCAGAACGAAGAAGAGAAGAAGAATGAGGAGTGAGCCTAATTAAAAAAGAGAGCCTGCACGATCCAGTGAGAAGAAGAAGAAAAGAGAGCAGCAGAGAAGAAAAGAGAAGTTGCAGAAGAAAAGGAGAGAGAGAGAGTTCGTGAAGAAGAAGAAGAGAAGAAGAATGAGGAGTGAGCCTAATTAAAAAAGAGAGCATGCACGATCCAGTGAGAAGAAGAAGAAAAGAAAGCAGCAGAGAAGAAATGAGAAGTTGCGGAAGAAAAGGAGAGAGAGAGAGAGTTCGTGAAGAAGAAGAAGAGAAGCTTCATCAGAAGATCTGTCTTCACTGGAATCTGGATCAAATCCAATCCAGTCAGCTCCGTGCGAGCCACATCATGTTCTTATAGCTTGCAACTTTCAGTTGCTGTGTGTCCTCATCTTTTGTTTCTCCTTTCTCATTTGTCATTTACTCAAGCTATTGGTCAGCGGTTGCAGAGGATTTGTTCCTCTGGTCGGCAAGCTGTAAGGCCCAGCGAAGCTGTGTATCAGCGGATGGCAAGCTATGTTGCCTAGCCGATGTAGGCAAGCTGTGAAGCCCAGCGTTCTTCAAGCTGTTTGCCAGCAGAATCCACACTCAGGTTTGAGTGTGGAGTGGATGTAGGTCTAGAGGACCAAACCACCTAAAAAATCCTTTTGTCCTTTATGGTTTGATTCATTGATTGCTTTCCGCCAGATGCATACTAGGACCGTAATCCAACTGTGGTGATTGATTGAGTACGCATCTCTGATGCTTGCCAGTTTGTCCATTGAATTTGTATTTTTCACTTCGTTCAAATCTTAAATTGATCAAAATTTCAAATAGATCCATTCACCCCCCTCTGGATCTATTTCTATCAGCTCACGCACACCATCAAGCCCTTCCTTAATAATGTCTTGGGTTTAGGGGCCGAAATAAGAGATATGTGTCTAAAATGCCTGATACCAGGAAATAAGAGGTCGGGGTAACCAATAAAAGTTATTGTACCCATCGTGCAATTGACACTAGCTCCATATGTAGATAGCCAGTCGGCTCCCAATACAATATCATATCCTTCCATCTCCATGCATACTAAATCAGCGGGTAAGCTATAATCGATAATTAGAATTTCACTAACACGCTAGAAATGTTTAATCCCCATTCCCATTTCAATAGGGGTAGTAATAATGAGTTTAGATTTCAATGGGACAGGCTTCCCAAGCAAAATACTAGCAAGGCTCCTAGATATGAATGAATGTAGCTCCGATAGCTCCGGTGTCAAATAAGGCAGAGGCAAGCGTTGAGTACACAGATAGAGTACCTTCCATGATGCCTCCTTCTTTGGTGAGTTCCGTATCCGTAAGAGTTTGAAGTCTTCCTTGCTCTTTAGTAATGACTGGAAGCTTATCCGGCGGAGCTTGCTTGTTGAGAAGAGAACAATTCGGGATCCTATGCTTTCGACTCCCACAGCAAAGGCATGCGCCGAGTTTTCTCCAGCACTCCTTGGCCTTGTGTCCGAGCTTCTCGCAATGGTAGCATAGTTTTTTTGACATTCTAGAGATGGGGACAATTTGCTTGTCAAAGGTTCTTGGCTTTTTGCCCTTTTGAAAATTACGCCCGTCTTCGTTGAGAATACGCCCCTCTTTATTGAAGTTGCGCTCGTCATTGGGTCTTTTCTTCCCGAAGGAAGGCTTGAAACTGCCATACCCAGTAACTTGCTTTCTCTTGGCGGCCATTTTTGAGAATTAAGCCTACAACCACAACTACAAGGCTTAAATATTTTATTTATTCCTTTATTTCTTGATGAATCATTTCTTAATGATTATTTCTTGATGATTCATTCCTTTTTTGAAACTTAACTTGCGTCTCTACCCAATCTTACAGGGAAGGGATAAGATCTTATCCAAATTTCTAGATATTAAACTAGAACCTATATCAAGGGAAAAACCTCAAGAATTACCCTATGTCTTGGGGAACTATGACTTGTAAACCTAAATTTTAAGAAACCTAGACTAGTGAACCCTAGGTTTTATATAACTTGGCTCTGATACCACTAAAATTGTCACGTCCCGACGCGAAAAATCGAGGGCGCGAGCAATTTCAAGGCACTCATGTCGATCAGAGCATGTACAATTTAATTCTAAAGACAGAGAGATAAGGGAAAATGATATTTTTATTCTGTCAAAATGAACGTTTACAACGCTATTCATAAGCCTTAAAAGGCATGGTACAAACTTCCAAATTTCCAAATACATAATTCTAGTAAGGGCAATAACGACCTACATAAACCTAGGTAAAACTAAATCACTCATTCACTCTAGTCCATGCCCTTGTTCATCATTGAATTTCCCTGCAACAATTCACCGAAAATGTAGGGTGAGCAAAAAGCTAAGCGGGATTTTATATCTCTAATCCAGGCAATCTTAAAGTAATTAACCATTTAAACAATTTGCATCGGGAGGTAATTTGAACAGGAATTTCAAGTAAGAGGTTTGTACAAGGAATTTTAACTGATCAGAATAACAAGTTATCAAGAGAGAATTTCAAGTAATAACTTTGAACATGTAGAAAATGTCATGGAATTGGCCATTTCATGCAATTAAGTAATTCATGTAATTTCAAGTAATTTAAGTACAAGTAATAAGTAAACAAGTAAACGAAGTGTGGAATGTTGTAAAAATCTAGCAAGTCAAGCACTTTGGTGCAATGCCACACCTGGTCAATTAACTCCCATAGGCACAAGTACTTTCGGGCGCTCCCCCCAAGACCAGACCGGGCCCCATTAACGCCAGGTATTGAGGTCATTTGGATCAAAAGATCCCAAGTACATTTTGACATCCACTTAATGTATATGGCCAATGAATTTCAAGAATAAGCTATTTGTAAATAAGTACATATCTGGCAAAAATCACAGAAGTCACAAGAAAAGTGGATGATAGTTTTAAAGAATCATGTTTAACGACATTAAGTCATGGATTTCAAGGATGAACGGTAACTAGGAAGAAAATTTAAGTAAATAGAACTAGTAGAATTATTTTAATTCCATAATTTAATCTTGTGTTCAATTGATTTAACAAGTGTTTAGGCATGTTTTCAAGAAGTTTTTATATCCTGGAGGTATTTTAGTTTAGCCAAAATGCGGATTTTATAGCCAATCAGAATTCTGTTATAAACATGGTGTAGGTAAGCACCATGTTCACGAAATCATTTGAGAATTCATTCTTAATTCTGTTAAAATTAAAAAATATTAAGTTTTAGATAAGATGTATATACTTTTGAATTAACATCGTGATTTCACATATTATTGATATTTTTAATGATAATACGATAAAATAATAGATTTATCATGCAGAAAATATTTTAACATGTTAAAAATAATTTTTATACACCAATTTGCTGATAACATGATAAAATAGATTTTTACATGTTGTAGGCGATTTTCATATATTTATTTACTGATATTATGATAAATACATATTTTCATGCTTAAGAAAATAGATTTATTATGCTAAAAATAGTTTCGTCATGCAAAAAATAATTCTAACATGTTTAAGTAATTTTAACATGCTATAAATAATTTTATCATACTGAGTGTAATTTTATCATGCTGAAAATTAATATTTAACATGTTAAAATTATTACTTAAGATGCTAAAATTATTCTCATACATTAACTTACTGATGAGATGATAAAAAAAAGTTACCATGCTGATTATAGAAATTCTCTGATAACAAAATAAATTTTTATCATACTGAAATAATTTGTTTACATTTATTTACTAATTATTTGATGGGAAAATAGATTTATCATGCTGAAAAATAGTTTTTAAATAGCTTTAATATACTGACAATAGTTCTAACATACTAAAAATAATTCTACCAGCCGGAAATACTTTTATCATGCTGTAAGTATTTTTAACATGCTGAAAGTAATTTTCATGCATCAATTTACTAATTATTTAATAGGAAATTAGGTTTAGCATGCACAAAAAATAGTTTTAAATGGATTTAACATGCTGAAAAATAGTTTTCATATCTCAGTATGGATAAAATAATTTTATCATGTTGGAAGTAATTTTTAACATGCTGGAAATATTTTTCATGTATTAGTTTACTAATAATATGGTAAAAATAGATTTTTCATGCTAAAAATAATTTTTATTCTACAAAAATATTTTTTAACATGCTGTAAAGATTCAAACATGTTAATATTGCTTTTTCTTATTTTTGGTGGCTGAATACTTACAATTAATGTGGTTTTCAAATGCTATAATTTCTATTATATAGTGACTAAACTTTAGTCCCACATTGGAAGTTAGAAAAACTTCCTTGGCTTTATATGTTAGAGAGCTCACCCTTGGGTCAGGACCCAAAGGGCATAGGATGTGGGCTCGAGTTGTGTGTGGATACAAAACTATACTATTAATATGTTTATTTATTTGTGTCGAGTCGAGCCGAGGTGAGGTTGGTTGGAATAGTTTTAATATGTTGAAAAATAATTAAATAACAGTATTAATTCACCTTCATTTTCTTTGAAAGAAAGATGTTTTATTCCCGGCCATTCCGAAAATTTTTTGAACGCGCTAGCACTGACCAGTGCGATCTAAAAATAGTTCTACCAGCCGGAAATAATTTTATCATGCTGTAAGTATTTTTAACATGCTGAAAGTAATTTTCATGCATCAATTTACTAATTATTTAATAGGAAATTACGTTTAGCATGTACAAAAAATAGTTTTGAATGGATTTAACATGCTGAAAAATAGTTTTCATATCTCAATATGGATAAAATAATTTTATCATGTTAGAAGTAATTTTTAACATGCTGGAAATATTTTTCATGTATTAGTTTACTAATAATATGGTAAAAATAGATTTTTCATGCTAAAAATAATTTTTATTCTACAAAAATATTTTTTAACATGCTGTAAAGATTCAAACATGTTAATATTGCTTTTTCTTATTTTTGGTGGGTGAATACTTACAATTAATATAGTTTTCAAATGTTATAATTTCTATTATATAGTGACTAAACTTTAGTCCCACATTGGAAGTTAGAAAATGTCACGCCCCGAACAAGGCGGAAATATCGGGACGTACAGTTAGGGACACGCTAGCAAGAGAGGGAACTAAATCTAAAATAATACACAAGTGCTACAAGATGGAAATACTAAATGATCATTAACAAACCACAAATGATACAATAACCTCAAGCTCAACTTAATACAACTAGAATAACAACCACTAAAACTCAATGACATAACTGAACTAAATGCTCTCTAAAACACAACTAGAAGAAAGATAACACACTACTAACACACTAGAACTGATACACTCAAGACATCACTCCTGCCCTTCCCCATCGGTAAGCGCGTCACCTGAAAAGCCAGGAAAGGGGGAAAAACACAACTATGAGCTGACGCTCAGTAGGAAATAACAGACAGGTTTAAGTGATTAACAGTTTAATTACATTTTAAAATGTCATGCTACGAATGATAAAACACTAAAAAGATAACGATCATAACACGAAACAAAATTCGAAGATCTTGCAAGGTCAAGAAATATAATGAATAGAATAGTAAGACAAGAATTTACTACAGGAGATAACGATAAGAAGTTGGCCATATCAAGTCAATTCAAGTCATGTCAAGCACGCATGTAATTTCATTTCCACGTCCAAGTAATAAGCCAGTAAAGTAACCACAAGTAGAGTATAGAACAGTGAAGAGTGGAAAGTGAAAAGTAGTAGAAAGTAATGTAGAGAGTAGTGGAGAGAGTAGTGAGTAGTGGACAGTCCTAGATTTAACACATGTAATAGTACTGGTGCCAAATGCCACACCTAGTCATTCACCTCCCCGGGGGTACACGTAGTGTTCGGGCGCTCTTCCCAGGACCAGACCGAGCCCTTAATTGTTTGCCAGGCATTGATTTCTTTGGATCAAAGATCCCACGAATCTAGACTTCCACAGTTTATGGCCAGAATTCCAAGGTTTAAGCTAAGTAGCAATAACAACATCAAGTAGGAAAGAGATTCATTTCCAGAATTTCAAAGTAAGTATAATCATCAAGGAGATTGAAATCAAGTCACAACAAGAGTTAATCGTGCTGCATTACTGTAAAACAGCAGCAATCAAACAAGCTAAACAACATATTAATCCTAATCACCAAGTTAAGGTATCATGCTTAACCATTATCATTTATATTAGCCAAAGTGCCAACAAGCTAGAACAAGTTATCAAGGTAAAGAACAAACTCTCACAGGAGTGAAAAAGAATGCATTAATAGAGATTTAGTTACACCATTAATCATTAATTAAGTGAGTTTCTATTTAATCTTGTATGCATTGAAATGAAGATGGTAAACGGTGTGTTTTTACACTAAGTTTGTATGTAGGAACCAATGCAAATTTGAAATTAAGAGGGGTACATGAATAGGTCAAAACTTCTTCAAAAATATGATTTCAATGGGTCTAAGTTAAATGGGTTGATTCCCCACTGATTCGGATTCATCTTTGGTTCGAAAAATGAAAAAAATGGGTTTTTTAGTGTATGGGTCGACCCTTGGGGTCGACCCCTGCAAAACAGGGTTCTGGAAGCTGAATGGGTCGACCCCTGCAAAACAGGGTTCTGGAAGCTGAATGGGTCGACCCCTGCAAAACAGGGTTCTGGAAGCTGAATGGGTCGACCCCTGGGGTCGACCCTCGGGCCTGCCAGAGCACCCAGTAAACGGGTCGAACCCTGGGGTCGACCCCTGCAAGAACAACAACGAATTGTTGCTTCCGGAAACCACATAACTCATCCAAAAAGGGTTAAAATGAGTTGAAATTAAAACCACATGCCATAGGAATCTTGCTAGACATATTTGGGTCATAAAACTACAATTTGGAAACACGAATTTCATCAGAAATTACAAGAATCACAACCTATTCTATGAAGAACACAAGTAGACCTCGTTTAGGACATACCTCCACTAAATTGACAAATACTCTCGATATACAAAACCAAATTCAGGGATTTTGGTGTCAAAAGAAAGCTAACTCGATCATGAATCCAACCATATACTATATGCTACATTAAGATCAAGTTATATGACTCAAAATGAGCCCGTAATCAAGCTCTGGCTTAAAGGAAACTATATGAAACATGTTCTAGATATGTTCTTACAAAACTTCGAAATTCACGATGTATGCTCAATGGAATTTGGGGCTTTCCAAGTTAAATGAAAGATAATAACATGCTGATTACTTCATGAAAGTTAATTAGAGTTTGGTTGTTAGATCCTACCTCAAATCGGAGAGAGAAAACTCAAACCCTAGGATGAAGAACACTTGGACAGCACCTCACAAAAAGCTCGATTTCTCCACGGATACCTAATGAAAATTGGGACTTTTGCCACCAATGGATAGAGCTCGATGAGACGAACAATTTGCTATACTCATGATCAAAATTTGGTTGAGAATTCCTACCTCAATCGATGGATCAAAGAAGGATGAAGGGAAGCCAACGGCCTGCTGACCCACCTTCACAAATCGAACTAGATCCCTCCAGATCCGAAATTTCAGCGATCCCCACAGCAGCCAAATGAAAGAAGACCCGTAGGGCTTCATTTTGATAGCTCATAGAGCTTCTGGAGCCTTCGAAATTGGGAGTATTTGCTGCTGCAAGCCGCGTGTTTAGAAACGGCGCCGAAATCCTTGACTTGACCAAACTATGTCGGCAGCACGTTTTGGGGCTAGGTTTACCTCAAATTGATTGAGGGTAAATGTTCCTTACATTGTGGCCTTCCAATTGCCCCTGATTTCAGATCATTTGGTTGAGTAATCAGGTCGAATTTCGTGTTTTAATCTAAGGGTTAGGTAAAGGTCAAAAGTGTGCACTTTTGGGTTTGAATTCTAAATAGATCTTACCACGGATTTACAATGGCTTAATGTCAGAAGGAAAAGTTGTTATCTACCTCGACCTTAATCTGTTTACTATTTTTACAGATTTTTCTGAGGTAGTCGAATTATTACTTATACTATTCCGTAATTAATTAAATGTTAAGTTCGGAAGACTAAGTTCACTAATTCCGGCATAATAAATGATTTTTTAAGGCTTAAATGAAGAAGACAAAGTTGCTAAACAAAATTAGTTCTACAAGATGTGATTTTTGGGGATTTTTATAAAATAGTTGAAAAATGACTTATTCTATTAATTAATTAATTACTCTAATTAATTTGGATAATTCTCATTAATTCGAATAACTTCAAATAAATTCTAAATAATTACAAATAACTTTCTAAATAAATTTCTAAGGAATTTGGGGTCTTACACCCTCCCCTACTTAAAGGAATTTGGTCCTCCAAATTCACTGCACTAAAACTGAGAGTAGAAAAAGATCGCTCACCTAGAATAGATCGGGATACTGCTTTCGCATAGTCTCTTCAGACTCCCATGTAGCTTCTTCGGTCCCACGCCGACTCCACTGAATCTTGACCATCGGTATCGAACGATTCCGGAGTTACTGTTGCTTCCGGTCTAGAATCTTGACAGGTCTTTCCTCATAGGTCAAATCTTCCTTCAGTTCAAAATCCATCTGCTGAATGATATGAGTGGGATCGTACACATATTTCCGCAACATAGACACATGGAAAATATTGTGTACGCCAGACAAATGCGGTGGTAAAGCCAGTCTGTATGCCACCTCTCCCACTCTATCTAGAATCTCGAATGGACCAATGTACCTCGGACTCAGCTTGCCATGAATGCCAAATCTTCGGATCCCTCTCGTCGGAGAGACCTTTAAGAACACATGCTCGCCAACCTGAAATTCCAATGCCCTTCTCCTGTTGTCGGCATAACTCTTCTGTCTTGACTGGGCTACTTGTAACCGGTCTCGGATAACACGGATGTTCTGTGATGATTCCGAAACAAGATCTGGTCCAAGCCACTGTTTCTCACCTACCTCGTCCCAACACAACGGGGAACGATAACTTCTACCATATAGTGCTTCAAAAGGAGCCATCTGAATACTAGACTGATAGCTGTTATTGTAGGCAAATTCAATTAATGCCAAATGCTCACTCCAATTATCACCGAAATCAATCATGCAAGCTCGCAACATATCTTCCACTATCTGATTGGTTCTTTCAGTCTGTCCATCTGTCTGTGGATGAAAAGCAGTACTGAAATTTAGACGAGTACCCAAAGACTCTTGCAGTCCCTTCCAGAAATGTGAAGTAAATCTGGGATCTCGATCAGATACTATATTCACTGGGATACCATGCAATCTCACCACTTCCTTTATATACAAAGCAGCCAATACATCAATCGTCCACTTGGACTTAATTGGTAAGAAATGATCCGACTTTGTCAAACGATCGACAATCACCCATATCGCATCAAATCCACCACGAGTCCTAGGTAGACCCATAATGAAATCCATGCCAATGCTTTCCCACTTCCATTGGTGTATGTCGAGTGGTTTCAATTTCCCTGCTGGTCTGAAATGTTCGGCCTTAACTTGCTGACATACCAAACATCTGCTCACAAAATCTGCAACTTCTCTTTTCATATTTGGCCACCAAAAGGACCTTTTCAAATCTCGGTACATCTTAGTGCCTCCAGGATGAATGGTATATCTGGATCTATGAGCTTCCTCAAGAATCTTGTTCTTTATTGTAGCCTCATCCGGAACACAAGTTCTGCCTTTAAATAATAATCTACCATCATCGGCCAACATGAAGTCAGGTCTGCTGCTCAAGCTTCCCTTGATCTCTACCAACTCGGGATCATTATTTTGCAAGGACTTGATCTCTATCAATAATTCAGGTTTAAGTTGGATCTGAGCAATCATGACCCGATAATTGTCAATATTGAGATCCAGACTAGATAATTGTTCCAACAATCTCCATTCTTGTAACATGAGACTTGACAATCTCGCTACCGGCTTCCGGCTTAAAGTATCTGCCACAACATTACCTTTGCCAGGATGATACTCAATCGAGAAGTCGAAGTCTTTCAAGTACTCCAACCATCTCCGCTGCCTCATGTTGAGTTCCTTCTGAGAAAATAAATACTTCAACTCTTATAATCCGAAAACACTGTAAAGGTTTCTCCATACAAGTAATGCCTCCATATCTTCAAAGCAAACACGACTGTAGCAAGTTCCAAATCATGAACAGGATAATTATCTTCGTGCTTCCTCAACTGCCTAGAGGAATAGGCAATCACCTTCCCATGCTGCATGAGTACACAACCTAAGCCAATACCTGAAGCATCAGTATAGACAATAAATCCTCCTTCACCAGAAGGTAAAGCCAAAACAGGTGCAGTAGTCAAACACTCCTTCAGAGTCTGAAAGCTTCGCTGACAATCATCAGACCAATCAAACTTATTCTCCTTGCGGGTTAATCTTGTAAGAGGTACCGCAATCTTAGAGAAATCCTGGATAAATCTTCGATAATAGCCTGCCAGGCCTAGGAAACTTCTGATTTCAGTTGCACTAGTAGGCTGCTCCCAATTCTTCACTGCCTCAATCTTCGAAGGATCAACTGAAACACCTTCCTTGGTGATTATGTGTCCGAGAAAGGACACCTCTTGTAGCCAGAATTCACACTTACTGAACTTAGCATATAGTTGATGATCTCTCAACAGTTGCAATGCCATTCTCAGATGCTCAGCATGCTCCTCCTCATTCTTAGAATAAATCAGGATGTCATCAATAAATACCACGACCCACTGATCAAGATAGGGCCGAAATACATCGTTCATCAATTGCATGAAAGCTGCTGGAGCATTCGTTAGACCAAAAGGCATAACGACAAACTCAAAATGACCATACCTGCTGCGGAAAGCTTATTTATAAATATCCTCTTCCTTAATCCGCAACTGGTGATATCCCGATCGAAGATCGATCTTAGAAAAATATTGAGCTCCTGCTATCTGGTCAAATAACTCGTCAATCCTCGGCAAGGGATATTTGTTCTTGACAGTCTGCTGGTTTATTTGCCGATAGTCAATGCACAACCTCATCGAACCATCTTTCTTCCTGACGAATAACACAGGGGCTCCCCACGGAGAAGTACTAGGACGAATAAAACCCTTCTCAAGTAATTCCATCAGTTGCTGCTTCAGTTCCCTCAGTTCCGCAGGAGACATATGATAAGGAGCCTTAGAAATAGGAGCTGTGCCAGGAATAAGATCAATGGAAAAGATAACTTCCCGCTCAGGCGGAAGTCCTGGTAATTCTTCCGGAAAGACATCAGGAAAATCTCGGACAACTGGAATGTCCTTGATCTCCATCTGCTGCTCAGGAGTTGCACAAACAAAGGCTAGAAAAGCCTCACACCCATGCCTCAAAAGCTTATCAGCTCGAAGAGCCGAGATGAGCGGTACGGAGTTATGGTGCTTGACTCCCGTAAAAGATAAACCAGAATGTCCAGTAAAAGTCACTGAGCTAGAACTACAGTGAACATTGGCCTCATACTTGGCCAACCAATCTGCTCCTAGGATTACATCATAATCCTTCATA
Source organism: Amorphophallus konjac (assembly GCA_022559845.1). Taxonomy (NCBI): domain Eukaryota; kingdom Viridiplantae; phylum Streptophyta; class Magnoliopsida; order Alismatales; family Araceae; genus Amorphophallus; species Amorphophallus konjac. Next base: position 207,672,061 of record CM040120.1, on the reverse strand, counting down.
TCCATGTAGACCAAATCTGCTGGAAAGTTCTGTTCACCAATCATCACCTTACTAGAAGGATAGAAATACTGGATTGTTGATCTAGTGCCAATAGGGGTTGAAATCTCTAACGGAGTATTCATCAAAACAGGTTCCACAGCTAATGACTTAGCAAATCTCCGTGAAATAAAAGAATGGGTTGCACCAGTATCAAAGAGAGCAAATGCGGGCTTATCGATTATAGTAAGGGTACCTTCGACGAGTCCGCCATCATCAGAAATCCCAGTTTCGTCTGCATGTAAAGCTTGAAGCTTGCCTTGTGGTTTCTTGAAGACTAGAGGTTTTGCCGGTGTAGCTTGCTCCGATATGAGAGGACAGTTGGGGATACGGTGCTCCTTGCTTCCACATCGCAAACAGGCGCCTTGATTGCGCCAGCACTCCTCTATCTTGTGACCCGGACGATCACAATAGTTGCACACGCCCTTGAATGGAACAATAGGGCCAGGCTTCTTGTCTTCATGCCTCGGCATCTTGCACTTCCATGATCCGGACCCGCTCCACGAACCAGGTCCACTAACAGGCCTCTTCTTGGTATACCCGGGTTTGACACTCCCGGAACCCGTAGGTAATTCTTTCTTGGTGCCTTTACCACGGATTCTCTCCGTCATTTCAAGAGTATCCTCCAGAACTTGCGCTTTTCTTACCATCTCGGAATAAGTGGAAATCTCCATCGGTGCCAATTGGTTGATATAATGAAGCTTCAAACCATTGAGAAAGCGCTTTGCCTTCATCTTCTCGGTGGAAATGAGATGTGTAGCATAACGAGAAAGCCGTGCAAATTGAGCCTCATACTCTGCCACGGACAAACCTCGCTGTTTCAAGGCCGCGAACTCTGCCGCTTTCTTCTCTTGCACTCTATCAGAAAAATACTTGCTGTTGAAGAATTCCTCGAACTCTTCCCACATAACTTGCCGATCACCGAGAGTTGCCTTGACAGAATCCCACCAAGTACGTGCATCATGTTCCAGTTGAAATGTGGACAAAAGAACACGCTCCTGGTTGGTACATTGCATAACTTCAAAGATTCTCCCCATCTCATCTAGCCAGTGCTCGGCTTGGTCAGGGTCAGTCGAACCAGCGAATCTAGGCGGGTTCATTCCGCGGAAGTTCCGGTATAGATCACCGGTGCCATGTGGTGCCGCTCCTGCCTGAGCTACTTGCTGAAGGGCCTGAGTAAGGCCTTGAACTGTACGCTGCAGGTTCCTCCATTCAGCACGATCAGCTGCCATCTACAAGGGAAATAGATTACTTAGGTTTAATCAAGATAAATAATTATACGATTAAGAAATGAACTTAACCCAAGTTCTACCCAATCTCACAGGTCAGGTCTAGACTTTACAAGGTTAGGGATCTAATGCATCTAGACACGACCAAAAACTCGGTACCTGGCGGAGGTAATCGGTCCGAAGACCACTCGCGCAAGTGTGCGACCTTCCCGATAGGCGTAGCCTAACGTTCGGACAACACCTTTTGATATACCGATTATTGGGATGCAATGCAAGAAAATCTAAAACTTAGGAAAACCTAGGAATGTGAAACCTAGGGCTCTGATACCAACTAAACTGTCACGCCCCGAACAAGGCGGAAATATCGGGACGTACAGTTAGGGACACGCTAGCAAGAGAGGGAACTAAATCTAAAATAATACACAAGTGCTACAAGATGGAAATACTAAATGATCATTAACAAACCACAAATGATACAATAACCTCAAGCTCAACTTAATACAACTGGAATAACAACCACTAAAACTCAATGACATAACTGAACTAAATGCTCTCTAAAACACAACTAGAAGAAAGATAACACACTACTAACACACTAGAACTGATACACTCAAGACATCACTCCTGCCCTTCCCCATCGGTAAGCGCGTCACCTGAAAAGCCTGGAAAGGGGGAAAAACACAACTATGAGCTGACGCTCAGTAGGAAATAACAGACAGGTATAAGTGATTAACAATTTAATTACATTTTAAAATGTCATGCTACGAATGATAAAACACTAAAAAGATAACGATGATAACACGAAACAAAATTCGAAGATCTTGCAAGGTCAAGAAATATAATGAATAGAATAGTAAGACAAGAATTTACTACATGAGATAACGATAAGAAGTTGGCCATATCAAGTCAATTCAAGTCATGTCAAGCACGCATGTAATTTCATTTCCACGTCTAAGTAATAAGCCAGTAAAGTAACCACAAGTAGAGTATAGAACAGTGAAGAGTGGAAAGTGAAAAGTAGTAGAAAGTAATGTAGAGAGTAGTGGAGAGAGTAGTGAGTAGTGGACAGTCCTAGATTTAACACATGTAATAGTACTGGTGCCAAATGCCACACCTAGTCATTCACCTCCCCGGGGGTACACGTAGTGTTCGGGCGCTCTTCCCAAGACCAGACCGAGCCCTTAATTGTTTGCCAGGCATTGATTTCTTTGGATCAAAGATCCCACGAATCTAGACTTCCACAGTTTATGGCCAGAATTCCAAGGTTTAAGCTAAGTAGCAATAACAACATCAAGTAGGAAAGAGATTCATTTCCAGAATTTCAAGGTAAGTATAATCATCAAGGAGATTGAAATCAAGTCACAACAAGAGTTAATCGTGCTGCATTACTGTAAAACAGCAGCAATCAAACAAGCTAAACAACATATTAATCCTAATCACCAAGTTAAGGTATCTTGCTTAACCATTATCATTTATATTAGCCAAAGTGCCAACAAGCTAGAACAAGTTATCAAGGTAAAGAACAAACTCTCACAGGAGTGAAAAAGAATGCATTAATAGAGATTTAGTTACACCATTAATCATTAATTAAGTGAGTTTCTATTTAATCTTGTATGCATTGAAATGAAGATGGTAAACGGTGTGTTTTTACACTAAGTTTGCATGTAGGAACCAATGCAAATTGAAATTAAGAGGGGTACATGAATAGGTCAAAAGTTCTTCAAAAATATGATTTCAATGGGTCTAAGTTAAATGGGTTGATTCCCCACTGATTCGGATTCATCTTTGGTTCGAAAAACAAAAAAAACGGGTTTTTTAGTGTATGGGTCGACCCTTGGGGTCGACCCCTGCAAAACAGGGTTCTGGAAGCTGAATGGGTCGACCCCTGGGGTCGACCCTCGAGCCTGCCAGAGCACCCAGTAAACGGGTCGACCCCTGGGGTCGACCCCTACAAGAACAGCAACGAATTGTTGCTTCCGGAAACCACATAACTCATCCAAAAAGGGTCCAAATGAGTTGAAATTAAAACCACATGCCATAGGAATCTTGCTAGACATATTAGGGTCATAAAACTACAATTTGGAAACATGAATTTCATCAGAAATTACAAGAATCACAACCTATTCTATGAAGAACACAAGTAGACCTCGTTTAGGACATACCTCCACTAAATTGACAAATACTCTCGATATACAAAACCAAATTCAGGGATTTTGGTGTCAAAAGAAAGCTAACTCGATCATGAATCCAACCATATACTATATGCTACATTAAGATCAAGTTATATGACTCAAAATGAGCCCGTAATCAAGCTCTGGCTTAAAGGAAACTATATGAAACATGTTCTAGATATGTTCTTACAAAACTTCGAAATTCACGATGCATGCTCAATAGAATTTGGGGCTTTCCAAGTTAAATGAAAGATAATAACATGCTGATTACTTCATGAAAGTTAATTAGAGTTTGGTTGTTAGATCCTACCTCAAATCGGAGAGAGAAAACTCAAACCCTAGGATGAAGAACACTTGGACAGCACCTCACAAAAAGCTCGATTTCTCCACGGATACCTAATGAAAATTGGGGATTTTGCCACCAATGGATAGAGCTCGATGAGAGGAACAATTTGCTATACTCATGATCAAGATTTGGTTGAGAATTCCTACCTCAATCGATGGATCAAAGAAGGATGAAGGGAAGCCAACGGCCTGCTGACCCACCTTCACAAATCGAACTAGATCTCTCCAGATCCGAAATTTCAGCGATCCCCACAGCAGCCAAATGAAAGAAGACCCGTAGGGCTTCATTTTGATAGCTCATAGAGCTTCTGGAGCCTTCGAAATTGGGAGTATTTGCTGCTGCAAGCCGCGTGTTTAGAAACGGCGCCGAAATCCTTGACTTGACCAAACTATGTCGGTAGCACGTTTTGGGGCTAGGTTTACCTCAAATTGATTGAGGGTAAATGTTCCTTACATTGTGGCCTTCCAATTGCCCCTGATTTCAGATCATTTGGTTGAGTAATTAGGTCGAATTTCGTGTTTTAATCTAAGGGTTAGGTAAAGGTCAAAAGTGTGCACTTTTGGGTTTGAATTCTAAATAGATCTTACCACGGATTTACAATGGCTTAATGTCAGAAGGAAAAGTTATTATCTACCTCGACCTTAATCTGTTTACTATTTTTACAGATTTTTCTGAGGTAGTCAAATTATTTCTTATACTATTCCGTAATTAATTAAATGTTAAGTTCGGAAGACTAAGTTCACTAATTCCGGCATAATAAATGATTTTTTTAGGCTTAAATGAAGAAGACAAAGTTGCTAAACAAAATTAGTTCTACAAGATGTGATTTTTGGGGATTTTTATAAAATAGTTGAAAAATGACTTATTCTATTAATTAATTAATTAATCTAATTAATTTGGATAATTCTCATTAATTCGAATAACTTCAAATAAATTCTAAATAATTACAAATAACTTTATAAATAAATTTCTAAGAAATTTGGGGTCTTACAGAAAAACTTCCTTGGCTTTATATGTTAGAGAGCTCACCCTTGGGTCAGGACCCAAGGGGCGTAAGATGTGGGCTCGAGTTGTGTGTGGATACAAAACTATACTATTAATATGTTTATTTATTTGTGTCGAGCCGAGCCGAGGTGAGGTTGGTTGGAATAGTTTTAATATGCTGAAAAATAATTAAATAACAGTATTAATTCACCTTCATTTTCTTTGAAAGAAAGATGTTTTATTCCCGGCCATTCCGAAATTTTTTTGAACGCGCTAGCCTTGACTAGCGCGACCTGAAGATCGCGCTGGTCAGTGCTAGCGCGATCTGGAAATATGTATTATTATTTTTTTAAAAACTGGGTTCCTGAGAACGCGCTAGCTCTGAATAGCGCGATCTGAAGAACGCGCTGTCTAAGGCTAGCGCGATCTGGAACATTAATATATATATATATATATATATATATATATATATATATATATATATTTGAAAGCTGGATGATGGAAATAGGGTATATGAACGCGCCATGTCGGGACAGCGCGTTTATGAACGCGCCCCTAATGGGCAGCGCGTTCTGATTCTGAACAAAAAACGGGAATACCCCTCCAGTAAAATGATCATAACTTGCTCATTTCTTAACGAAATTTATGGAAACTTGTATCAATGGAAAGAACACATAAAAACGAATAAGATAGCATACTTTAATTGAGATTTAGCCTGAGAGACACCTACCTTTGAGCAGATCTAAGGAAGAGGTTGAAAAATGTCCAAAATAATATGAAAACCCTTGATTCTCCAAATTCTTCCTTCAAATCTCCTCCAATCTCCACAGCAGCATAGTCTAGGCCTCCAAGGATGATTTGAGGGTCGAATGAGGTTCTATTTATAGCCAAAACTTGACCAAATTTGTCAAGATTCCTTGCCTAATATTGCCAAATTTTTCAACTTCGAATTGGTAGAAAATTCTAATTTTTCTTCTTAATCCAGTCACAATTTGGCGTGAAACCAATGTAAAAACGGCTGGTATAAAGTGGGATGTTAGGTAAGGGTTGATTCTTGAGTCAACCTTCTATAAATTTGGTTATTTTAATCCTTTAAATATGTATTTAACAAGTGTTACGAATTTAAGGTTAATTATCGTTTAATAAATCCTTTAATCTATTAATCCAACCCATTATGAATTATCTAATGGGCCAACTATAATCCTAATCCATTCTATGGACTTTAATTGGGCTTCCTATGTTTTTTCTAAGGGTTAAAGCATTTAATTTTAATTTACTTCAAGTAAATTCACTAATCTTCACTAATCTAGTTTAGAAAAATATAATTTAATCTTTTCATGAAAAATTTAATTGTATAATTTATTTGAAAATTTTATTTCCTATTTTAAATTATCGGGTTTCTACAAGTGGCGCAAGGGGTTATGAACCGTGGAGTTGGAGATCTCCACCGAAGCTATAGGAACATGAACCCGCCTAAGTTCGTCGGCTCGTCCGATCCCGACGATGCCGAGTGTAAGGCCCGTGCCTTAATGGATCCTTAACAGATTTTGTTCTAGTATTTGTTCTGAAATTTTCGGCTATTTTTTTGGATTTTTAGGAATTTTCTGGTATTTTTCTGGATTTATTTTTGGGGTTAATTGAGAGTTATTAGAATTAATAAGATTTTTATATATATAATAATTATATTAAATATATTAATTTTATTTTATTTTTTTCTTATTAACCCTCACCCTCACTCTCTCTCTCTCCCCGTCGATCTCATTCTCACCCCCCTCTCTCTCTCCTTCGTCCGATCGCCTCTCCCCCTTCCTAGGGATTTCGGGCCGAACGAGGACGGATTGAGGCGTGGTTGGCGCCATTGGATTCCTCGCGTCGAGAGGAACGCGTGGGTACCCACTTCGGCGTGATTCGGTGATCGTAGGAGCAAGGTGGAGCGTGAAGGCCCCGTGACCCTTCCTCCTTGCATGCGGCCTTTTCGACCATTTCGGCTCGCAAGAGGTAGGGGGATGCACTCCTGAACTTGCTAGGATCAATTACCGTAGCTAGTTCGTTGATTAGAACCCCGTGGCATGCGTGATGTTCATTTTTTCTATTTGTGGGGTTTTAGCTAAATTCTTGAGTTTAATGCTTTATGGGCTTTGCATGTGATGTATCTAGGTGTTAAATTGTTGCTTGAGTTGTATGGATTGACAGGATACAAGTTTTCACGTCGTTACCTGACGATTTCTATCGTCCGGGAGGGTTCCGATTTTTAAACCGTACCCGCCCGTGTTCCAGGTGGTGTGACGGTCCTGCCAGGAACCGTCACACGCCTGACGGTCCTTAGAGGACGCGTCGTTTCCAAACAACGGCCCGTTGAGGGTGCGTTATTTGGAGAGTAACGGTGGGGTTCCCATCCGTTACTCATCTTGCATTTTACGTTGACCAAGTGAGGCGGTGCGCCCGACGGCCTGTCGGTCGGTCGTCGCTTCCGTCCGACGCGCCTGGGCGAGCGCGTCGTTTCGCCTGTGACCGATTCCGAGCGCTGCACGTTGGTTTTTGGCCTCGGGTGGATGTAACGGCTGGGATCCAACGCGTTATAATGATATAACGCGCTGAGCCCCTACCGTTACTTTCTCTATTGGGCTTTTTGAGCTGGAACTCCGGTGGATGTAGCGGGTAGGGGCCGGGCGCGTAATTCACGATATGACGCGCCAGACCCCGACCGTTACTTACCTGTAACGCATGGGTAGCAGACCGCCACATGCCTGTTAGTTTGAATGGGTGCCGGCCTTTTCGTTATGCGTTCCAGTCTATATATTTATGCCATGTTTACGTTATTGTAGTATTTAATGGCATGTTTCTCATACCAATAGAGTAGCTTTTCTTTCCATGCAATGGAGCCACTGTTGTTGCCCTAAGGTCTGTTGAGTGCCGACCCGCTTGAGGATAGCGGAGGGGTGTTTCCCATGCATGGTTTATAAGCTAGTTCTGTGGGCTCCCAGCCAATGGTAGCGTCCTACCAAGGGAGAAAACTAGCTAGAGGGCCTGGCTCAGGCTAGAGTCAGTGTGTGAACACGTGGTCGGAGACTGTGGACTGACACCGACGGGTGCCACTCCGACTGGTCACTTGGTTTGGTACTTTTACGCGCTCAGCTGGTCGTTTGCCTACTGCGAGTGCTTGAGACGCAGTATAAGTCGTCAGTGGACGCTTCTGGTTTCTGCTCCAGTGGTTGACCTTCCTTATTGTTTGGATTAGTTTAGGCATATTCTATTTTGGTAGATTTAGTTTTAGTTGCTTGCATTCGTTTATTATTGGCCTGTGTTAGCTGTTATACCTGCTTAGTTAGAGTTCACTGCTTTACTTGAGTAAGTTATTCATGCCAATGCCTGTTATTTTATTTAAATGCATGCTCTAATTACCGTTATTTATGCATGTATGCTTGTTTAGTACGAGGTAGGGATCCGCGTGACCCCTAGTGAGTCTCGCTGTGACTCACCCTTCTCCTTTCAGGTGAGCCGTGCCCATCGTCTCCCGGTGCTTCGTGAGTTGTTTTGGAGACCGCGTCTAGCTGCCAGCTATAGTCGAGCCGCCTTTTGAGGCTTTTGTTGTACTTTTGCCGGGGTATGCCCCGTGTTGTTGTACCCTTGTGGACTAGTACTCTTGTTTATCTGGACTAGTGTATATAGATGTCACTCTGGTTATTTTGAATTGCTTTCGCACTTGTGTTAATTTTAATACTTAATTGTAATATGCGCATTCCAAATTCCAATTCGTTATACATTCCCTCCACAAAACCCTTGCAACCCTTCAGGGGCCTCATCAGCCTCTTGGGTGGCTTCCCCAGTTCTTAGTATCGGTGTATCGATGTTATCGGTACATCGGTATCCTGAACTCTGGGTCGTCACAGTTGGTATCAGAGCCGATGTTTGAGGAATTGTATAAGGAATTGAAATTTGCATTTGTCCAAAGCTAGTCCTGTGTCGTCTATTGTTGGCTTAGGGTGTTTTCTGCGTGATTGATGGATTTTGTTGTTGGTTTATGTTCTCGGCAGAGTAATTATGCCGCCTCGTCGAGGAAGACCTCCTCGAGTTCCTCGTGCTCCTCGAGATGTGCCCAGGGAAGATAGTGGTTCTGCACCCCCTCCTGCAGTTCCTTCCGTTCCTGTTGTACCAGTTGTTCCCCCTCCAGCACCGATTGTTGCTCCTCAGGTTGAAGCGCCTGGTAGTCGAGGCAAGGCTTTAAAAGAATTCCTGATGTTCAATCTGCCTCCTTTCGATGGTCAAGCTGATCCAGAGGTTGCGAGGCAATGGTTGGACGCGATCGAGCGCGTGTTCGTATCGATGGAGTGTGCTGAAGATGAGAAGGTTATGCTTGCCGCTTTTCAACTCCAGGGTACGACCATCACGTGGTGGAAAGCCGAGTGGCAGATCGCTTTTCATTCTAGACCCCTTCGGCAGATCACTTGGGCAGAGTTCGTTGCTGCTTTCGAGCGTGCCTACACTCCTGCCTGTTTGCAAATGGCAAAGATGTATCAATTCATGGAGCTGACTCAAGGCAGTATGACAGTGCTTCAGTATCGGAATAAGTTTATGGAATTGGGTCAGTATGCGTCCCATGTGCTGGCTAATGAAGCATTGAAGACTCAACAATTCTTGCGAGGTTTGAGGCCAGAGTTGAAGATGCCCCTGATTGCAAGTCGTGTTGCAGACCTTGATAGTGCGTGCCAGACAGCTATGGCACTCGAGCTGGAAATGACGAGACTGGGTGGGTATCCTCAGGCAGGGTCAGTTCAGCCCGCAGTACAGTCTCAGCAGGCGTACCGACCGCCAGTGACAGGTGTTTCCCCAGTCCAGTCAGAGGTTAGCAGTGCTTCCTCTCCTTCTAAGACCAAGTTCAAGAGATTCAAGAAGAAAAAGAAGTTTTTCCAGCAGCCGTCCAGTACAGATGTAGTTCAGCAGCCGACAGTGCCTTCTACTCAGACTCGTCAGAGTTCAGCTGTCAGTCAGCCATGGATGTGATGCGGGACGGACACGGGAGACGACACTATTAGGTGCCACCCTCGGACTCTAGAAGAAGACGCGACCAGCAATACACACCAGGGAGACACTAAGCCCGACACTACGAGCTCCTAGTGGCAAAACATCGCTAACAGAAGTAGAAGCTCACTCGTCGTCCCAAGCGAGGGAAAGCGCGGACCGTGCGCAGTTAAGAAACCGGCGGAGGTCAAGGGTAGTCCGACTCAACTTCCGGACTCGGATCGAGTCGCGGGACGGGTCACTCTCACTCTCACAGCGGTGACATGGACACACGGGCTAGTACCTACACTCTCGGCAACGGCAAAAGACCGTATACTAGCTAAGCAAATGAACGCCAAGAGGTTCGGACCTTTACCTCCACGCACCCGGCGTGGCGAAGACAACCCCGACCGAATCACGGACTCCCGGTTAAACAATATTACAGCAATACAATAGTTTGACCCACTCCATGAAGGGAGGTAAAAGGTCACATGTAGGGCCCGGGAATCACGTAACTCGGGTTGACGGGCAGCATCTTGATGTCGCCCGGCGGTGCCGAACTCCGCATTTTCGTGCTTTCAGAACGGCGGGGTCTGCGGGCCCGTGGGGCCCACGGGTGGCGCTGGCCTCCGGATCTACGGGAGTGGGTCCCACTGTGATGGGGACCCCTGGTGGCACGCCTCCACGGAAGGCGGTCGGCCGGGAACACCGATCGGTGGTCGAACAACTCCGATCTCCAAGCTTGTGGAATGCTGCCCACGGATTTTTGCTTGCTATTTTTAGGCGCGCGCTCCGGCGAAATCAACTGCTGCGATCAGCCCCTTCGCCGGAATGCGACGAAACCAGTGCCGTTGGAAAGAGGACTCAAAATCCTCCAACTTAGGGCTAGTGTATTCCTCTGAACCTGCGCGGACCTAGACCTTAACTAATTTTCAATTCTCTGCTACACAGTTCCAGAACTCTCAGTTCAGCACATCAGTTCCCTGTAAACGGCCGTTGACCGCCTACTTACAGTGGGATTCAGACTTTGAGCTCTTCTTCAAAGTTGTAGATAATCAAACTACGAAATTGGGAAAAGTTTTGGAATTGGATTTGGAGGTGGTGGCGATTTGATATGATTTGTGGAGTGACTGGTGATCGGATCTGGGAACAGGTGGACAGAACTGTAGATGGGACTGAGAACGATTTTTAGAAAACATGAAATGGGCGAACCAAAAATTTAGAAAAATTGTGGATGAAGGGGTGGATGGAAGGAAACTCCAGTAACATTTATGAGACTAAAAAAAATCAAAAGATGGACCTAAGACATGAAACACAGGGAAGATATGAATCTGGACAGAACTCTGGCAGAACTGAAATGGAAGGGTGGACGAAAATCAAAAATTATGAAACGGGATCTGAATGACAAACCAAAATGTATCGGATATCCTTGACACCTTTGGAACCTCCAGTAAATTCCCAGATCGATCTGAGCTCGTGGCTGAGACACAAATTTCGTGGAATTTGCTGTGGTACTGCGCGGGCAGAACTCCGATGAAGACGATGGCGGTGCGGTGGCAACTCGTGGCGGCGGCGGCGGCGACCGGAACTGATAGGGTGGAGTCTCACCACCAGAAGGAAGCCTTCACAGCTTCAAGGGGAGAGGGAGGGGCGGCCTAAGCCTTGCTCAAGGGTTTTTCTTCCAATTCAAATGCATTAATTCCACTAAAATGGAAAATACAAACTTAAATAGGTTACATCTCACATCCATCCACAACCATTGGATCTAGGGGATGGGAATGGAGGGTTGGGATGGAGTGTGACACACACACACAAAATAATATAAAAAAAAAAAACAAAGGGGGGGGGGGGGCGGCCCTTGGACCAAGGAGAGAGGGTGGACTAGTTGGTGGGGGTAGGTGGCCTCCCATGTGGACTTTTCTAGTCCATTGTCCCCCATGTGTCCAATTCCCATTCAAACTTCTAGATGCTCCCATGTGGCATGTTGACTGGCCCCACCTGGGACCCTAGGCTGAGGTGGCCCAATGGGGTGGGGCCTGTGGGGCCCGTGGGGCCCACGGGGTCTGAATTGCACATAGGCCCTTATTACAATCAAAATGGCAAACCGAATGCAAAGAAATAAACACAAATTGCACACACATAAAGTCTAACTAAATATAATAAATGGGGAGGCTCAAGGCGGAGTCTCCAGGCTGTCTCTGAGCCAGATGGACGCTGAGGTGGCTCGTGTCGTGCTCCGTGTGCGGTACCGGTGGCTCGGCGTATCGTGCCGATCAACTGCTCGGGTGTCCGCACCAATTCTCCCCGGGTGGGAGAAACTCGACCCTGTCGAGTAAGGGTCTGCATCGCTCCTGTATCGCTCCAAAAGGTCTGGATCAATCCGCTGCAACTCGCCATGTGTGATCCATGTGTCCTCAGTAGCGGGCCGTCCTCTCCATCGCACTAGGTAGCGCGGGTAAGATCCACTCCTGGTAACTGTCACTTGCTCGTCCAGTATACGATCGATATGCTCACGCTGCCGTGAAAAAGGGGCTGGAGGTGGAAGTGGACACTCAGGTGTGGGATCACTCTCAAGGGGAGGAGATGGCTCAAAAGGCTCACTAGGGATCACCGCTGGGTCCCTATATGCAACAAGATCCGATACATTGAAGGTAGAGCTTATACCATATTCCTCGGGCACGTCCACAACGTACGCATTGGATCCAACGCGTTTCAACACTCTGAATGGACCGGCTCCGCGAACTTGCAACTTCTTAACCGTTCCAGAGGGAAACCGTTCAGGTCTTACCCTGATCATGACGTATTCGCCCTCCTGGAACTTTCGGTGGTGTCGGTGGGCATCGGCTAACTCCTTGTACCGTGCATTGCTGGCCTCAATGTGACGACGGATGTCGTCATGCAAACTCCTAACATGCCTAGCAAACGACTCGGCCGACTCCGACACTCTAGCATGAATAGGCATGGGGACAAGGTCAACGGGTTTCCTAGGCCTACGACCTGTGACTATATCAAATGGGCTCATGCCGGTAGACCTATTCACCGAATCGTTATATGCAAACTCAGCCATGGGTAGGATGAGATCCCAATCCCCAATGCGATCATTAACTAGACACCTCAAAAGATCTCCCACACTCCTATTGACCACTTCGGTCTGACCATCTGTCTGGGGGTGATATGCAGTGGAAAACTTGAGGTGAGTACCCATCATATGCCATAGTGTCTTCCAAAAGTAGGAAGTGAATCTAACATCACGGTCAGACACTATAGTGCGAGGCAACCCGAACTTGCACACCACATGAGTAAGGAATAGGCGGGCTACCCTAGAAGCATCCGAAGTCTTCGAGCAGGGGATAAAGAGGGCCATCTTCGAGAAACGGTCAACCACCACATAGACCGAATCATGCTTCCTGGAGGTACGTGGCAATCCCAAAACAAAGTCCATACTAACATCCTGCCACGGGACATCAGGTACGGGAAGAGGCGTATAAAGGCCCGAGCTTTGCTTCTTCATCTTGGCCGTAGCACATGTATGGCACTGAGCCACGATGTTAGCAACATCGCGCTTCAAGCTCGGCCAATAAAATCGATGCTCTACTGCCTCGATAGTCTTGTTCCGACCAAAGTGGCCGGCTAGACCTCCCGCATGTAGTTCCCACACTAAGAAATCTCGAACCGAAGTTCGGGGAACACATAGCCTGCTACCTCGAAAGAGGTAACCCTCCTGAAGCACATACTCATCAAGGTCTCTCGAGGGTCCGGCCTAGAGGGTGGTAAAAATCTGACCAAAGTCAGAACAATCAACATAGGCCTTCTTCATCTTCTCTAACCCTATGACCTCGGCACTCATGGTGGTAAGCAAGCATGCTCGCCGACTCAAGGCATCAGCCACCTTGTTCTCCACTCCAGCCTTATGTTTCAGCACAAAGGTGAACTGCTGGAGATACTCGACCCAACGACTGTGACGCGAGTTAAGCTTCTTTTGGGAATGGAGGTATCTCAATGCTTCATGATCGGAGTATAGGACAAACTCCTGATGTAAAAGATAGTGCCTCCAATGCCTAAGAGCCTGAACAACTGCGTAGAATTCTTTATCATATGTGGAATATCACAGCTTCGCGTCATTCAGCTTCTCGCTGAAATATGCGATCGGGTGGGACTCCTGACTCAAAACTCCTCCAATTCCCATGCCCGACGCATCACAAGAGACCTCAAACACCTTCGAGAAATCAGGCAGTCGAAGGATAGGTGTCTGGGTCATGCGCTCCTTGATGTCCTTGAAGGCGGCAGATGTGGCCTTCGTCCATACAAATGTGCCCTTACGGATGCAATCCGTGATCGGGGCGGTGACGGAGCTAAATCCGCGGATGAAGCGACGGTAGAACGTCGCAAGACCATGAAAGCTGCGGACATCATGAACGGTACGGGGTTCCGGCCACTCAACAATGGCCCGGACCTTCTCCGGATCAGCGGAGACTCCTGTACTAGACACAATGAAACCCAAGAAGGTAAGCTGAGGTGTCATGAAGGCACACTTCTGTGGGTTCGCAAACAGCTGCTCTCGCCGAAGAAGTAGACAGACCTACCGAAGGTGGTCTAAGTGGTCCCCTGTGGTGCGGCTATAGATAAGGATATCATCAAAATACACCACTACAAAGACTCCAATGAGAGGTCGAAGGACCTGAGTCATGAGCCGCATGAAAGTACTAGGGGCATTGGTCAACCCAAAAGGCATGACCAACCACTCATATAGACCGTCCTTGGTCTTAAATGCGGTCTTCCACTCATCACCTGGCCTAATCCTCACCTGATGGTAGCCACTCTTAAGATCAATCTTCGAAAAGATAGTGGCACCTGCCATCATGTCTAACATGTCATCCAGGCGGGGAATAGGGAACCTATACTTCACGGTAATCTTGTTGATGGCACGACTATCAATACACATTCTCCACGTGCCATCCTTCTTCGAGGCGAGTAATGCGGGTATAGCACATGGACTCATGCTGTCCCGGACAGATCCTCTTTGCACAAGCTCATCGACCTGCCGTTTAAGCTCGGCATGCTCCATGGGGCTCATTCGATAATGAGGAAGGTTGGGCAAAGAAGAGCCCGGAACAAGGTCGATGGCATGCTGAATATTCCGCATAGGTGGGAGTCCCTCGGGAAGCTCATCGGGGAATACATCAGCATACTCCTGCAGAATGGGAACAACCTCGGGTGGGAGCTCACCCTCGGAGTCCCCCTCCACCTCTCGGACCGTAATGGCAAACACCGGACAGCCCTGACTAAGCTCCTGCTCCATTTCCCGGGAGCTAATCATCATCAATCTCCTCGTCGAGGGCTCTCCTGGGCCAGAGGTAACGGTCATAGCCTGAGCTGGGGATGGGGTACTAGGCCCGGGAACAGAAGGCTTCAGAGTACTAGGGCCAGTAGGACCCCTAACAGATGGGCTCCTGGGCCGAACGGGTTGGAGGGTGACCCGCTGGCCATCGTGGTCGAAGGTACAGGTGTTCGACCGACCATGGAGTTTGGCATCTCGGTCGAATAACCACGGCCTACCAAGAATGATACTTCCCACTTCCATGGGAAGAGCATCACACCAGATCTCGTCACGGTAGGAGTGGAGCTGCAGCGGGACCAAGCACCGCAGCCTGACCGAAATGGAACTGGTATCCACCCATGATACCTGGTAGGGGCAAGGGTGGTCTACGGGTGTGAGACCAAGACGAGTGACAGCGTTCGTGGAGATTGCATTGATACAACTCCCGCTATCGATGACCACCTTGCAAATTTGCTTTCCCAGCCTATAGAATACATGAAGGATAGTGGTCCGACGGCAGTCATCACTGACCTGTGGCTGGGTGAGGATACATCTGACGACCCCCACGCGGGTATCGTCCGACTGCTGGACATCCTGGGCCTCACCTCCCATCTCATAGTACTCGTCAGCTAACTCTTCATCTGCCTCATAGCTGACTAACTCGAGGCCTGTAGGGGTGGTATCCTTGGCCTGTGTGTCCCTAATGTGAAGAGATGGGCGGGTGGGACACTGGTTGGCGAAATGGCCAAACCCATTACAGCGATAACACTGCTGCCGTGATCCACTAGGCTCCCCAATCATAGGTCCTTTACCTTTATCCTCCCGACGGATAGGAGGCGTAGGCAACAAAGGACGTGCAGGAGGTGCGGGTGCCGGTGGACGGGCTATGGGTGGGACCGTAAGATGCTGGGGACGAGGAAGGTCCCTCGGGGGTGGAGGACGAGGCCTAGGAGCAAAGGGCTTGGGGCGAGCGGACTCCTGAGGTCGTGCCATGGGGGCCCTCGGATACGTGCCAGATGAGCCACGGGACTCGACACTACGAAGGGGAAAGGAGCCCAACTGATGGGGTGACTCAAACTCAGCCTTGAACTGCTCCAATTCGAGAGCAATCTGATATGCCTGCTCCAAAGTGGTGGCATTGCGGCGAAAGAGTTCATATTGATAATTAGGCCGCAAACCTCTCCGAAAGCGGGATATCGTCATGGTGCTCTCTTCCGTGACCCCGCACCGCAAATAATACTCATCGAACTCGGCGGTGTACTCGGTCACGGATCGGTTCCCTTGGGAGATGCTTTGCCACTTGTCTATGAGACGTTGGAGATATGAGGCGGGAAGGTACTTCTCCCTCAACTTGGTTTTCATATCATCCCAAGTACCGATCTGGGGTTGACGTCGCTGGTTGAGCAGGCTCTCCACATTGATCCAATAAGTTTGGGCCTGCCCTTGCAACTTTATCTTTGCGTATCAGACTCTTCGGTGGTCCGTCATCTCAAACCACTCGAAGTACCGGTCCATGCCGGCCTCCCAATCTAAATACACCCTAGGGTCCAAGGACCCGCTACAAGTGGGAGGGTCCGCGCGCACACCCCTAAGAATGCGGTCGTCATCCTCATCATCACGATTCCGTCGTTGATGACGACGACCGTTACCCCCGTGATCATTGTCGGAGGCATAATCATCCACTATAGGTGCCTGTTGCCTCCCGACATCCTCCACCTGAGCCCTTGGCACAGCGGGTTGCTGCACCGGCTCTTGTTGGCCGTTCGTCGGCGCGGGTTGCGCCGCTACTGGGCCCCTCTCTAGGACGGCAATCCTCCCAACAAGGCCTTGAATGGACTGCTCCGAAACCCCGGCCCGATCCTCGAGGACCTTCATCCGCCCTTCTAGACGCGTCCCTATGCCATCCGTATGCGTACTAAGACCATCCATACGCGTGTCTAAACGATCCATGATAGCCCGAAACATCTCGGCCGTGGAAGACTCATCGGAACTACGGGCTCGGGACTCCGCCATAGGTGGTGGTGGCGAGTACTGGGTACCTCGACGGGTGGGCATGCAACTGACACAAGACCTAGAAGACACCGACGAATGCAAACACACACTAAATGATGCACTTAGACCTAAACCAATATCCGGTACGGGGCGGAGTTAATCGATCCGAAGATCACTCCCGCAAGTGTGCGGCCTCCCGGTAGGCGTAGCCTAACGTTCGGACAACACCTTTTAAGATACCGAATTATCGGGATGCAAATGCAATTTATAACACACTTTTTTTTTTGTTTTGAAAATAATGATGGTCCTAGACTCGACTTAGACCATGATGCATGCAAGACATATGCAAAGACTACCCTAGACTCGACTCGCTCTGATACCAAACTGATGCGGGACGGACACGGGAGACGACACTATTAGGTGCCACCCTCGGACTCTAGATGAAGACGCGACCAGCAATACACACCAGGGAGACACTAAGCCCGACACTACGAGCTCCTAGTGACAAAACGTCGCTAACAGAAGTAGAAGCTCACTCGTCGTCCCAAGCGAGGGAAAGCGCCGACCGTGCGCGGTTAAGAAACCGGCGGAGGTCAAGGGTAGTCCGACTCAACTTCCGGACTCGGATCGAGTCGCGAGATGGGTCACACTCACTCTCACAGCGGTGACATGGACACACGGGCTAGTACCTACACTCTCGGCAGCGGCAAAAGACCGTATACTAGCTAAGCAAATGAACGCCAAGAGGTTCGGACCTTTACCTCCACGCACCCGGCGTGGCGAAGACAACCCCGGCCGAATCATGGACTCCCGGTTAAACAATATTACAGCAATACAATAGTTTGACCCACTCCACGCAGGGAGGTAAAAGGTCACATGTAGGGCCCGGGAATCACGCAACTCGGGTTGACGGGCAGCATCTTGATGTCGCCCGGCGGTGCCGAACTCCGCGTTTTCGTGCTTTCCGAACGGCGGGTTCTGCGGGCCCGTGGGGCCCACGGGTGGCGCTGGCCTCTGGATCTGCGGGAGTGGGTCCCACTGTGATGGGGACCCCTGGTGGCACGCCTCCACGGAAGGCGGTCGGCCGGGAACACCGATCGGTGGCCGAACAACTCCGATCTCCAAGCTTGTGGAATGCTGCCCACGGATTTTTGCTTGCTATTTTCAGGCGCACGCTCTGGCGAAATCAACTGCTGCGATCAGCCCTGTCTCCGGAATGCGACGAAACTAGCCCCGTTGGAAAGAGGACTCAAAATCCTCCAACCTAGGGCCAGTTCATTCCTCTGAACCTTCGCGGACCTGGACCTTAACTAATTTTTAATTCTCTGCTACACAGTTACAGAACTCTCAGTTTAGCACATCAGTTCCCTGTAAACGGCCATTGACCGCCTACTTACAGTGGGATTCAGACTTTGAGCTCTTCTTCAAAGTTGTAGATAATCAAACTACGAAACTGGGAAAATGTTTGGAATTGGATTTGGAGGTGATGACGATTTGATATGATTTATGGAGTGACTGGTGGTCGGATCTGGGAACAGGTGGACAGAACTATAGATGGGACTGAGAACGATTTTTAGAAAATATGAAATGGGCGAACCAGAAATTTAGAAAAATTGTGAATGAAGGGGTGGATGGAAGGAAACTCCAGTAAAAGTTATGGGACTAAAAAAAATCAAAAGACGGACCTAAGACATGAAACACAGGGCAGATATGAATCTGGATAGAACTCTGGCAGAACTGAAATGGAAGGGTGGACTAAAATCAAAAATTATGAAACGGGATCTGAATGACAAACAAAAATTTATGGGATATCCTTGACACCTCTGGAACCTCCAGTAAAATTCCCAGATCGATCTGAGCTCGTGGATGAGACACAAATTTTATGGAAGTTGCTGTGGTACTGCACGGGCAGAACTCTGATGAAGACGATGGCGGTGCGGTGGCGGCTCGTGGCGGCGGCGGCGGCGACCGGAACTGATAGGGTGGAGTCTCACCACCAGAAGGAAGCCTTCACAGCTTCAAGGGGAGAGGGAGGGGCGGCCTAAGCCTTGCTCAAGGGTTTTTCTTCCAATTCAAATGCATTAATTCCACTAAAATGGAAAATACAAACTTAAATAGGTTACATCTCACATCCATCCACAACCATTGGATCTAGGGGATGGGAATGGAGGGTTGGGATGGAGTGTGACACACACACACAAAATAATATAAAAAAAAATAAAGGGGGGGGGCCTTGGACCAAGGAGAGAGGGTGGACTAGTTGGTGGGGGTAGGAGGCCTCCCATGTGGACTTTTCTAGTCCATTGTCCCCCATGTGTCCAATTCCCATTCAAACTTCTAGATGCTCCCATGTGGCATGTTGACTGGCCCCACGTGGGACCCTAGGCTGAGGTGGCCCAATGGGGTGGGGCCTGTGGGGCCCACGGGGTCCGAATTGCACATAGGCCCTTATTACAATCAAAATGGCAAATCGAATGCAAAGAAATAAACATAAATTGCACACACATAAATTCTAACTAAATATAATAAATGGGGAGGCTCAAGGTGGAGTCTCCAGGCTATCTCCGAGCCAGATGGACGCTGAGGTGGCTCGTGTCATGCTCCGTGTGCGGTACCGGTGGCTCGGCGTATCGTGCCGATCAACTGCTCGGGTGTCCGCACCAGGACGTGTCGGAGATGCGGTGGTCATCACAAGGGCCAGCCGTGTTCTCTTCCTGTTGTGTGTTTTCGATGTAACCAGTCGGGTCATGTGGTTTGGGATTGCCCGCTGAGGCCGAAGCAATTGCAAGCTCCTCAGTTTTCTCAACCTCAGCAGTCGCAATTCAGACCTCCTCCTGTACCGCAAGCTCAACAACAATTCTTTTCTCAAGCGTCGGCGTCTTCTCAGCAATCCTCATCTGGATCCAAGAAACAGAAAGGCAAGGTTACTCATATGACTAGAGCTGATGCTGTTGCGTCCCATCTTGTGGAAGGTACGATTATGCTTTATGGTCATTCAGCTCGTGTCTTATTTGATTCTGGTGCTTCTCACTCTTTTATTTCTAAGGATTTTATGGCATGTATTGAGGAACCGACTTCAGAGATGACTTGTGAGATGTATGTTGAGATGCCTTCGGGAGGTTTCATGATTACACCTATGTGTTTGGAAGAGTCTCCTATTATGATTCATAATCACCAGTTGCCGGCGAGATTATATGCGTTGCAGCTGGCAGATTATGATGTCATTCTGGGAATGGATTGGTTGGAGCATTATGGAGCCATGGGAAATCAGCTTTTTATTTCCAAGGTATTCGATCCCGATCTTCTCGTATGATTATTTCTGCTATTCGAGCCTTTAGGTTGCTTAGTGCAGGTTGCCAGGGGTTTCTTGCTTCTGTGGTTGCTGTTGAAAAACCACGACAGGAAGTCAGTGATATTCCTGTTGTTTGTGAGTTCCCTGATGTGTTTCCTGACGAGTTGCCAGGCTTGCCTCCAGAGCAAGAGATTGAAATGGTGATTGAACTAATTCCTGGTACAGGCCCGTTAGCGAAGGCACCGTACCGAATGGCTCCAGCTGAATTGAAAGTACTGCGAGCGCAGCTAGTTGAATTACTGGAAAAAGGCTATATTCACCCCAGTTTTTCTCCGTGGAGTGCTCCAGTGTTGTTTGTGAAAAAGAAAGATGGAAGCCTGAGGCTTTGTATTGATTACAGGCAATTGAATCAGGTGACTATCAAGAATAAATATCAGCTTCCCAGGATTGATGATTTGTTTGACCAGTTACAGTCTGCTACTGTCTTTTCACGGATTGATCTCCGGTCTGGCTACTTCCAATTCCGAATCCGGGAATCTGATGTGGAGAAAACGGCTTTCAGCACTCGATATGGTCACTTTGAATTCCTGGTGATGCCGTTTGGTTTGACTAATGCCCCAGCAGCTTTTATGGACCTAATGCAGCGTATCTTTCATCCATTTCTTGATCAGTTCGTGGTGATCTTTGTTGATGATATTTTGATCTATTCTGCCTCTGATGAAGATCATGTGCAGCATTTGAGGATCGTTTTGCAGACTCTAAGAGATCACGAGCTTTATGCGAAGTTCAGTAAGTGTGAATTCTGGCTTCAGGAGATTCATTTTCTTGGTCACGTGATTTCTGGTGACGGAGTGGTAGTAGACCCTGCAAAGATTGATGCTGTGTTGAGTTGGCAGAGACCGAGGACTGTGTCAGAGATAAGAAGCTTCCTAGGTTTAGCTGGGTACTACCGCAGATTCATCCAAGATTTTGCGAAGATTGCAGCCCCGATGACTAGACTGACTCGTAAAGATGTGCCTTTTGTCTGGTCGGATCAATGTGAGGCTAGCTTTGTTGAATTGAAAAGGCTATTGACTTCTTATCCTGTGTTGACTTTGCCTTCCGACTCGGGTGGTTTTCTTGTTTGTACTGATGCTTCTCGAGTAGGTTTGGGTGCAGTGCTGATGCAACATGGTAAAGTTATCGCATATGCATCTCGGCAATTGAAACGACATGAAGAGAATTATCCCACTCATGATCTGGAGCTAGCTGCAGTTATTTTTGCCTTAAAGATCTGGAGACATTATCTGTATGGTGAGAAATTTCAGATTTTTACTGACCACCAGAGTTTACAGTATATATTCTCCCAGAGAGATCTGAATCTCAGGCAACGTCGATGGATGGAATTCATGAAACACTTTGACTTTACACTCTCCTATCAACCGGGCAAAATGAATGTTGTGGCTGATGCTCTGAGCAGGAAAGTGCAGATCAGTCATTTGTTGCTTCATGAATGGAAATTGTGGGAATGGCTTCTGAGCGAGGCATTCAGTGTAGAGTTTCCTGCCGATCCGAAGTTGGCAGCTTGTGCTAGTTTGATTTTGGGTTCAGCTCTATATCAGCAGATTAAAGAAGCTCAACAAGCTGATTCTGATTTGGCCCGTGTTATATCAAGATATGATGTGGAATTTGATGCTGAGCTGGTTGTCAGTTTCCAGGGCAGAGTGTATGTTCCTTCTGATGATGATTTGAGGCATGAGATTCTGAGTGAAGCCCATGGTTCCCGTTTTTCTATACATCCCGGTGTCACTAAGATGTATCAGAATTTGAAAAAGCAGTTCTGGTGGCCAGGTATGAAGAAAGACGTGGCTATATTTGTGTCTAAGTGCTTGACTTGTCAGCAGGTTAAAGCCGAACATCAGAAGCCAGGTGGATTACTTCAGCCTTTAGAGATTCCGATGTGGAAATGGGACCATGTTACTACAGATTTTGTGGTGGGTTTGCCTTGGACTTCTCAATGTTTTGATGGTATCTGGTTGCTTGTCGACAGATTGACGAAAACTGCCAGATTATTGCCGATTAAAATTACTTGGAGTGTGCAGAGGTTGGCCGAGCTGTATGTGCAGAAGATCGTGCCACTGCATGGAGTCCCTATTTCACTTGTGTCAGATCGTGACCCACGTTTTACCTCCGGCTTCTGGCGTAGTTTCCAGAAAGCTTTGGGCACTGAGCTAGCTTTCAGTTCAGCGTATCATCCTCAGTCAGATGGACAGTCAGAGAGAACTATTCAGACTTTAGAGGACATGCTGAGATTGTGTTGCCTTGATTGGCAGGGTTCGTGGAGTCAGCATTTGCCCCTTGTTGAATTAGCTTATAATAACAGTTTTCACTCCAGTATTGGAATGGCTCCTTATGAAGCGCTGTATGGTCATCCTTGTCGTACTCCCTTGAACTGGTTTGATGTTGGGAACAGATTATTGATAGGACCTGACATGGTGCAGCAATGTTCGGATGTGGTTCGTCTGATCAGGCAGAGATTGTTGACGGCTGAGAGTCGACAGAAATGTTATGCAGATCAGCGCAGACGTCCACTACAATTTGAGCCAGGAGATATGGTGTTTGTTAAAATATCTCCGATGAAAGGTGTTTCCAGGTTTGGAAAGCGTGGAAAGCTTAGTCCGCGGTATGTTGGCCCTTTTCGATCGTTGAAGCTATTGGTCAAGTAGCTTATCGTCTGCAACTA
The DNA here is from genome assembly GCA_022559845.1 of Amorphophallus konjac. Classification (NCBI taxonomy): domain Eukaryota; kingdom Viridiplantae; phylum Streptophyta; class Magnoliopsida; order Alismatales; family Araceae; genus Amorphophallus; species Amorphophallus konjac. The sequence goes on along the minus strand of CM040120.1, from coordinate 207,648,974 downwards.
CCTGCGGCCATACAAGCTATTCATGATGTGTTCCACGTGTCTCAGTTGAGGAAATATGTGCCGGATGTTTCTCATGATCTCGATGATTCAGTTTGGCCTGAAGTGACTGCTGATTTGTCTGCGCCAGAGTTCCCTATTAAAATTGAAAACCGTCGTGAGCAGCGGTTAAGAAATAAAGTTATTCCTCTAGTAAGAGTTGCTTGGTAGTGTCACTCTGGTAATGAGTCTACTTGGGAACGCGAAGATGAGATGCGTCAGCTTTTTCCTTTTTTATTCCAGTGAGGTATATGTCCTTTCTCAGTTTCCTCCTTTTTCCGTTATTGTAAATTTTGAGGGTGAAATTTTTATTAGGAGGGAGGGACTGTAAGGCCCGTGCCTTAATAGATCCTTAACGGATTTTGTTCTAGTATTTGTTCTGGAATTTTCGGCTATTTTTCTGGATTTTTAGGAATTTTCTGGTATTTTTTCAAATTTTTTTTTGGGGTTAATTGAGAGTTATTAGAATTAATAAGATATATATATATATAATAATTATATTATATATATTAATTTTATTTTTTTTTCTTATGAACCCTCACCCTCACTCTCTCTCTCTCCCCGTCGATCTCATTCTCACCCCCCTCTCTCTCTCCTTCGTCCGATCGCCTCTCCCTCTTCCTAGGAATTTCGGGCCGAACGAGGACAGATTGAGGCATGGTTGGCGCCATTGGATTCCTCGCGTCGAGAGGAACGCGTGGGTACCCACTTCAGCGTGATTCGGTGATCGTAGGAGCAAGGTGGAGCGTGAAGGCCCCGTGACCCTTCCTCCTTGCATGCGGCCTTTTCGACCATTTCGGCTCGCAAGAGGTAGGGGGATGGACTCCTGAACTTGCTAGGATCAATTACCGTAGCTAGTTCGTTGATTAGAACCCCGTGGCATGCGTGATGTTCATTTTTCCTATTTGTGGGGTTTTAGCTAAATTCTTGAGTTTAATGCTTTATGGGCTTTGCATGTGATGTATCTAGGTGTTAAATTGTTGCTTGAGTTGTATGGATTGACAGGATACAGGTTTTCACGTCGTTACCCGACGATTTCTATCATCCGATAGGGTTCTGGTTTTTAAACCGTACCCGCCCGTGTTCCAGGTGGTGTGACGGTCCTGCCAGGAACTGTCACACGCCTAACGGTCCTTAGAGGACACGTCGTTTCCAAACAACGGCCCGTTGAGGGTGCATTATTTGGAGAGTAACGGTGGGGTTCCCATCCGTTACACATCTTGCATTTTACGTTGACCAAGTGAGGCGGTGCGCCCGACGGCCTGTCGGCCGGCCGTCGCTTCCGTCCGACGCGCCTGGGCGAGCGCGTCGTTTCGCCTGTGACCGATTCCGAGCGCTGCACGTTGGTTTTTGGCCTCGGGTGGATGTAACGGCTGGGATCCAACACGTTATAATGATATAACGCGCTGAGCCCCTACCGTTACTTTCTCTATTGGGCTTTTTGAGCTGGAACTCCGGTGGATGTAGCGGGTAGGGGCCGGGCGCGTAATTCACGATATGACGCGCCAGACCCCGACCGTTACTTACCTGTAACGCATGGGTAGCAGACCGCCACATGCCTGTTAGTTTGAATGGGTGCCGGCCTTTTCGTTATGCGTTCTAGTCTATATATTTATGCCATGTTTACGTTATTGTAGTATTTAATGGCATGTTTCTCATACCAATAGAGTAGCTTTTCTTTCCATGCAATGGAGCCACTGTTGTTGCCCTAAGGTCTGTTGAGTGCCGACCCGCTTGAGGATAGCGGAGGGGTGTTTCCCATGCACGGTTTATAAGCTAGTTCCGTGGGCTCCCAGCCAATGGTAGCGTCCTACCAAGGGAGAAAACTAGCTAGAGGGCCTAGCTCAGGCTAGAGTCAGTGTGTGCACACGTGGTCGGAGACTGTGGACTGACACCGACGGGTGCCACTCCGACTGGTCACTTGGTTTGGTACTTTTACGCGCTCAGCTGGTCGTTTGCCGACTGCGAGTGCTTGAGACGCAGTATAAGTCGTCACTGGACGCTTCTGGTTTCTGCTCCAGTGGTTGACCTTCCTTATTGTTTGGATTAGTTAAGGCTTATTCTATTTTGGTAGATTTAGTTTTAGTCGCTTGCATTCGTTTATTATTGGTTTGTGTTAGCTGTTATACCTGCTTAGTTAGAGTTCACAGCTTTACTTGAGTAAGTTATTCATGCCAATGCCTGTTATTTTATTTAAATGCATGCTCTAATTGCCGTTATTTATGCATGTATGCTTGTTTAGTGCGAGGTAGGGATCCGCGTGACCCCTACTGAGTCTGGCTGTGACTCACCCTTCTCCTTTCAGGTGAGCCGCGCCCATCGTCTCCCGGTGCTTCGTGAGCTGTTTTGGAGACCGCGTCTAGCTGCCAGCTATAGTCAAGCCGCCTTTTGAGGCTTTTGTTGTACTTTTGCCAGGGTATGCCCCGTGTTGTTGTACCCTTGTGGACTAGTACTCTTGTTTATCTGGACTAGTGTATATAGATATCACTCTGGTTATTTTGAATTTCTTCCGCACTTGTGTTAATTTTAATACTTAATTGTAATATGCGCGTTCCAAATTCCAATTCGTTATACATTCCCTCGACAAAACCCTTGCAACCCTTCAGGGGCCACATCAGCCTCTTGGGTGGCTTCCCCAGTTCTTAGTATCGGTGTATCGATGTTATCGGTATATCGGTATCCTGAACTCTGGGTCGTCACACCGAGAATTGGATGAAGGAGATAGAACGCATATTCTGTGTCATGCAATGCACAGATGAAGAGAAGGTATCACTGGCTACATTCCAACTAACGCGGGATGCCCGATTCTGGTGGGAATATGTGGAAGCCACTTTGCCGCATGATCACATCACATAGGGCGAGTTCGTAGAGTATTTTAATAACAAATCCTTTTCAGACCGTATACAAGAGAAGAAGGCCGCGGAGTTTGCCGCATTAAAACAAAGGGGTTTAGCAGTGGACGAACATGAGGCCCAATTCTCCAGGCTGTCGAGGTACGCACCACACCTGGTGAGTATGGAAAAGATGAAGGCCGGAAGATTCCTCAATGGGCTTCGTCCGCAATATCACACAACTGGTGCCGATGAACATACAAGTCTATTCGGGGATGGTAAGACGAGCCAAACTACTTGAAGACGCCATGGAATTGTCCGACAAGATCCGTGGGCGAGATAAGAAAGAACAAGTCACTAGTTCAGGAACGTTCAAACCCTCCTCTAACATGAAGAGGTCCAATAACGGGGGTGATCCCTCCAAAGAGAAGAAGTCTAAGAAGAATGATAAACCTTTCTGATAAATAAATAGAATGTGATCTAGAAAGGGGGGTATTGAATAGATCACTCAAACCTTGTTTTATAATAAAATTCAATCGATAGATATTGAAACTCAACTATAGTTAGCACTCAACTGGCCCTATCTGAGTCATTCCAACATAAATTGATCGAGCAATGAAGCTTAAATTGATCTGTAATCAAACAGTTGACATGCCACATGCAATCTGTGAAACAGTGAAGCAAAGCACACGGAATCACACATGATTTTTAGGTGGTTCGAATGCTACCCGTAATCTACGTCTACCCGGATTCCTTGCTTCAAGCAAAAACAAGCAGACTCAGTATGCAAACATACGCTGCCTAACAGCTTGTGTTCAGAGGGAGACAAATCCCTCAACCTAACTCTACAACCCACAAAACAGGACACCTAGCTCCGCTAGCCACAGAGCTAGAACTGGAGGTCCAACCTCCCTTCCTCTGAATCCTCAGAGGGAAATCACGAGTGACAACCCACCACTCACACCCCGGAGACTTAGTCTCCCTTCCTCTAACACCTAGAGGGAAACCGGAGAACACTCTCCCTTCTCCTGAATTCACAGGAGGAATCCGACCCCAAAATAGAGATCCAAAAATTAAGTAGAAACAGGAAAAACAAAACACGGATGAAGAACAATAATAGAAGACTGACGCATCGTGAAAGAAAATGTAGTTTCTCTGAAGCGCTTTGACAGACTGCTCAAGATAACTCTCTTCGAAACTGCTCTCTCTCTTTTCGGATATGGCTCTCTTCACCCGGTGGTTATAGCTCTGACAGTCTTCAGCTTCATACATCTTTTTTCGATCCAGATGTCGTCAATTTATAGAATGGAGCATCGAATGAGTGAGAAGGAGTCAACCAATCTTATTCCTCTACGTGAATTTTGGATATTCCCCAATCATTGGGTTCTCTGGTGTTCTGCCACGTGGACATGCCTTTTCGCGCCAAAAGAATCCACACGTGAGATGCTCGCAGGTTTTACATCTGAGGTGTTTGGTGAAATTCCTCCGACACCCCTTTCACGTGTTAAAGTGGTCACGTGCCCTTGAACAGTTCTTTACTGCCTGAATGCTTTGATCCGTTCAGGTCGAAGCAATGTCTAAGACTCCAGCTTCATCGACTCTTCTATGTAAGTGTGCATCGACCTTCAAGCAAATGAATATGTGCACCGACCTTAGAGACATGAGTAGCATCGACCTTGTTTACAGTGCTCTCTTGATGTACATCGACCTTTGTTGTAAGTGTGCATCGACCTTCAAGCAAATGTATATGTGCACCGACCTTGAAGACATTAGTTGTTCAGCCGCATCGACCTTGTTTACTGTTCACTCTTGATGTACATCGACCTTTGTTGTAAGTGTGCATCGACCTTCAAGCAAATGTATATGTGCACCGACATTAGAGACATGACTTGTTCAACTGCATCGACCTTGTTTACTGTTCACTCTTGATGGACATCGACCTTTGTTCTACTTTGGCAAGATGTGCATCGACCTTAGTCATTGTGCCTACTCGATGTGCATCGACCTTTGTTCTTCGTTGGCAAGATGTGCATCGACCTTAGTCACTGTGCCTACTCGATGTGCATCGACCTTTGTTCTATGTTGGCAAGATGTGCATTGACCTTAGTCACTATGCCTACTCAATGTGCATCGACCTTTGTTCTTCATGTGCACCGACCTTCAAGTGCAACAGCGTCAATATGCGTTGACCTTTCAGTGGAACAGGAACGGTGTCAATATGCATTGACCTTATAAACTGATTGCATGTACGTATGCATCGACCTTATGTGCATGCAATCAGTACATGCATCGAGTTGAAAGAACTTTATAATGCATGAAGTGTAGCAACCTAATGCAATGAATGGTGCAATAGCTTTAAAAACAAATAATTCAATTCTCATGCAGAAGTGTCTGACATCATCAAAACAACAGGGATACAGCAATCTCCCCCTTTTAGATGATGGCAATCGTTATGAGTTATTGGAGAATTGATTTATGTAGAAGAAAACATCAACAATGATATGCAAAGGTGATGATCATAGTTAATTCAATGGTGTAGAACAAGCTCCACTCCCTTTTGAGGCACACTTCCTTTTTGACACGGACTCATGCCAAATACATCAAAAACACACAGGGTGCGAAAAGACTCATACAAATGACTCATACCCAAACTTAAAGAGTCAATGACTCCACAATGACTCCATACCAAACTTTCTCCACCTTTGACATCATCAAAAAGAGTGAAGAGAGAAACATGGTACTGCTAAGCTGGTGAGAACAAATATAGTGAATTCACCATGTATAAAAATCTCATATGTATCCCTTAAAGATTCAAGTAAGGTAACTGGATGAAGCAAGAATTCCTCAAGGCTAATAATTAGGAGAGACAAAGAATAAGAGGGAAGATTACTTTCATACAAAAATAATGAGGAAGACCAATGAGCAACAATTATGCCAAGAGGGATCTATCCAAAGGCTGTACTAATTAAACTTGTAGAGATTGGTCTTCTGAAAAGATTGTTCGAACAACATTAAGGACAAACCGTCAACACGTTGTATATCAGAAACTGAGGGGTGCGATAGATATGTCTTTTATGAGAGCATAATTTTCAAAGTGCAATTTTGGTAAAGCACACCTTTTCACGTGAGGAGACACCTTGGTCAGAGACTGGAATCCCCAGTTTACTCAGTGTGATAACCATACTACCTCTCTTTTGAGAACAGAGTTAGCATTTGAAGTATCTTTTTCCGTGAGGATACATCTTGATCAGAGGCCAGAATCCCCAGTTACTCAACACTTAAACGCCATTGCTCTGCCATGATTTTTCATTTTTCACAGAGTTTTTTTTTTTGCTTTAATCTGGCACTTCATGACATAGGTTGTTCCTCATTTCATTGATGAAGCACCTAGTTTCTCGGTGACCAAATCATTGCTCTGAGATTTTATACCCCAGTGACATAGGGATGTGATGTTTGAAAATAATGCTACATGTACTGGATCTTAAAGAAGATGCTTCTAGAAGTCTAAAATTCAATCTTTTAGCATATTTCTTGACATGAAGGTTTAGCTTTGATCCATGTTCAGAGTCGTCATCTATGTCTTTGCAGGATTATTAGGTAGATGCTTCTTAGCTAAATGTCAATCAATCAAACTTGAAGATTTAAGAAAGTTGGGTTTCTATCTTTTGTGATTAGACTGTATGAGATTCTCAGTGAACATTATGCAGCAACAAGATCCCTCAATATCCTCTGAATCAATCTCCTAGATTCGCAGCCTTAACAGACTAGAGAAACTCCCCCTGACAACTGGACTGACAGACGGACTCAAAAAAAATATCACCTTATTTTATGCAAACATCCTCCTATACTAAGATTGACGAAAACACCTCCCCTCACAATATGGACTAATACTCAAACACATCTAATAGAGTATGAGCAACTATGCAAAAGAACTCATGCTTGATGACATTTATACTATTCTACGTGTAATTTGACCCACGGTACTGGGTGGAGGTCTAGCCTCTACGCATGATGTGGGTTTCCAGACAGACATAATATGTCCTTCTCCCAACATACCATTATATATACCAAGGGTCATGCATGTGAATGTAACTCACTAAAGTATGACACCTGCTAAGCGTTAATGCGTGCCAATGAACACACTCTGCAGCTAAGTGTATTGATGCAGATGCATGACTGTTTTGATGCATGGACCAAAGACAACAAAACAAATCAAAAAATTGTGTTTTTGCCAAAGAGTTCAGAATTCACGGAGTTTTGAAGATACCCAAATCTCTTCTCAGAGTGGTGAATTTGTCATTGTCTAGAGGCTTAGTAAAAATATCAGCTATCTGATGTGCAGTCCCTATGTGGATCAATTCAAAGGTTCCTTTTGACACCTCATCTCTTATAAAATGATGTCTTATTTCAATGTGCTTGGTGCGTGAGTGCAAGATAGGATTTTTTGCAAGATTAATAGCACTTGTATTGTCACAATATATGGGTGTACAGCCCAGATCTACCTTTTAGTCCTGAAGCTTGCGTTTGATCCAGATCACCTGTGTACTATAGCTCCCTGCAGCTACATACTCAGCTTCTGCAGTGGAGAGGGCCACAGAGTGCTGTTTCGTAGAAGCCCAAGAAACTAAACACCCACCTAAAAATTGACAGTGCCCACTAGTGCTCTTCCTATCTAATTTGCACCCAGCATAGTCTACATCGGCATATGCAATCAGATCTAAGTTGTGTGATGCAGGATACCATAATCCTAAAGTGTGTGTAGCAGATATGTATCTGAAGATTCTTTTTACAGTAGCTAGATGCAGTTCAGTAGGCCTAGAATGATACCTAGCACACATACCTACACTGAATTGTATATCAGGTCTCGAGGTAGTCAAATAGTGTTGGGATCCAATCATACCTCGGTATAATTTTGCATCAATTTCTTTACCTGACTAAGCTGCATCTAACGATGTATTGGTACCCATTGGAGTTGAAATATGCTTCAACTTATCCATGCCAAACCTCTTGAGCATTTCCAAGGTGTACTTGGCCTGGCTAATAAAGCATCCATCTTCCAACTGCTGAACCTGCAGACCAAGAAAGTATTTCAATTCACCGACCAAACTCATTTCAAACTCATTAAACATTAATTGAGCAAATTCATTGCATAGTTCAGTGCATGTTGAGCCAAAGACTATGTCATCTACATATACCTGAACTATAATGAGGTCCTTATCCAAAATTTTGGTAAACAAAGTTTGATCCACCTTACCTCTGTTGTAGCCCTTGCTGATCAGAAATTCTGTCAGCCTCTCATACCAGGCCCGAGGAGCCTGCTTTAGACCGTACAGGGCTTTGTTTAATTTGAAAACCTTGTTAGGGTGTGAAGATAATTGAAATCTAGGGGGTTGTTCTACAAAAACTTCTTCTTTAATAAAACCATTTAAAAAAGCACTTTTGATGTCCATTTGATGAAGTTTTATATTTTTAGAACATGCAAAAGCCAATAAAATTCTTATTGCTTCCATCCTAGTAACGGGTGCATAGGATTCATCAAAATCAACCCCAAACTCTTGACAATAACTCTTGGCTACTAATCTAGCTTTATTTCTTGATGTTATTCCATCTTCATTCATTTTATTTTTGAAAACCCATTTAGTTCCTATAACATTTGCATTTTAGGTCTCAGAACTAGTTCCCAGACATTATTTCTTTCAAATTGTCCTAGTTCCTCATTCATTTAATTAACCCATGATTCATCAATCAATGCCTCTTCTACAGTTTTGGGTTCAATCTGTGACATTAATGCAACTAGGTCTTGATTATTTATATTTCTGAGAAAAGACCTTGTCCTAGGAGGATCAACTAGGTTTCCTATGATATTGTGTGCAGGGTGATCTTTTAAAAATCTGATATTGATTGAGGACTCACCTGTTTCAGCTGGCTCTGCCTGATTTGGAACATTTGTTGTAGCAGGTGACTGAGTTTCTTCGTTCAACTTGTCCTCCAAAAACTCTCCATCATGCTTTGAGTTCATGTCATTATCATCCCAGTTAGTAACATTGTTTGTTTCATCAAACATAACATGAGGAGATTCTTCTACAGTTTGATCTGAGAAATTGAAAACCCTATATGCCCTGGATGTTTCCGAGTATCCTAGAAAAATTCCTAGACTACTCTTAGCTTCAAACTTATCAAGGTCCTTTTTATGGTTGTTATGAATGAAACATTTAGAACCGAAAATCCTACAGTGAGCCACATTTGGCTTCTTACCTTTCATAAGCTCATAGGGGGTTTTCTTATGGATGGGTCTTACCATGGCTCTATTGATAGTATAGCATGCAGTGCTGGCCGCTTCTGCCCAAAACCTTCTGGGTAGTTGACTTTCCATGAGCATGGTTCTGGCCATTTCAACAATGGTCCGGTTTCTCCTTTCCACTATGCCATTATGCTCTGGAGTCCTGGGAGAAGAAAATATGTGAGTTAATCCCTCATTGTCACAGAATTAAGAAAACATGGAGTTTTCAAACTCTCCTCCATGGTCAGATTGGATGGTGCAAATTCTGTGATTTCCTTCTTGTTTAACTTTATTGAAAAACTGTTTAAACTTCTGAAAGGCATCATTTTTATTTGCTAAGAAAAATATCCATGAGAACCTAGTATAATAATCTACAATCACAAACCCAAATCTTTTTCCATTCAGACTCTAAGTTCTGGTTGGACCGAATAGATCCATATGTAAAAGTTCCATTGGCCTGGAGGACAATGGCTCTGATCTGAGCTTGAATGTCTTGCGGGTTTGTTTACCCAGAGCACATGCATCACAAATTTTGGAAGTAGAATTGATGGGAATCTACACCGAGCACTGACATTTTTATTTTGCATTGGTGTCCTTTAGCTTGCTTTTATATCCTTGGGAAAGTAAATGCGCAATTGTACGGCTTTATAAGCCAATGCGTCATTCTCACAGATTGTTTGGGTTTCTATATAATTTGTCAGTAGGACCAGCAAGGGGGCCCTTAGCCCTTTCCCATTGGTCCATGTCATCCATGTGGGGCTGGTCAACCATCCTAGGTGGCCTTCTAGAAGGGTTGAATGCCAATTGACCACATGGGAGACAAAGGGGGTAAATTTTCCAAGGTAGGCTACCTACCATGTCAAGCTTGTCTCCCACTTGGATTATTTTATTTTTTTTGTGTGTGTTGGTCAAATTTAATCTAGGCCCTTCCTTCCCCATCCCTAGATCCAATGGTGGAGATTTGATTTGATGTGTAGCATATATATACTTGTATTTTTTCCATTTAGAACAATTAATGAGAAAAAAAAGCATTTTGGCAAGAGCCCCTTGTGAGAATTTCGACCCTCTCTCTCTCTCTCCCTCTGGTTTTCTTCATCCCCAACCCCATTTCTAGAGTGGTAACCCTTCTATCATCTCCTCTTCACCTCCGGTAATCATCGGTGCCGCCGCCGCCGCCGTTCGTGCCGCCTTCGAGCCGCCACGGGATCGTCTTCGGTTTTCTATCCTGCTGGACGGAGGTGTAGTTCGTGAATTCCTGAAGCCAGCCATGAGCTCCGATCGATTTGAAATTTTGAGGGTTGGTTCCTATCTTCTATCCCATTCTCCACAAAAAAATCTAGGTTCAAAAGCCACTGTTTCATATTGTTTCCTCTTCGTTCAACTCTCAATCTCAGATCTGTTCTGTCACTGTCTACAGTGACAATAGCCCTGAGTTCTCCACCTTCGACCACCCTTTTGATTTATTTTAGACCTCCCAATTTAACTGGGAGTTCTGTCCATCGTCCCCTACCACCAAAATGTTTCTTAATTTTTTATCATCCTTCTACCTATTTTTAGAAATTCATGTTCTACCAAAGCTACAGTGTTGTCAGCCCATTTCCAGATCCGACAGTCATCCACTAAAAAAATCACAGAAAATCATAGACACGTCCAAACGCATCCAAGCCAATTTTTCCATCTTCCCAGCTCAATTTCCCACAACTTTGATGAAGAACACAACCCCAGATTCGAACGTCTACCTCACGGTCAAAGGCAATCTACAGTCAAGTTATCTGCAGGTCTGAGTCTTTGGTTACTATACAACAGGAGATTGAAAATTCCATAAGTCAAGATCCGAGCAGATCCAGGCCAGATCTTTGGGCCTAGGTTGAAGAGCTTCAAGCTAGCTTTCCAACTGCTCCAGTCTCGTGTCGATCCGACATCGGGGCTGATCGTCGCGTCCATTCTCGCCGGAGCGCGCGCCGAAATACAGAACCGGCAGATTTCCGATCGGGTACCGACCGGTGTCGAACGGAGCCGCCGGGCCTCCGGCCGGCGAACCAGCGTGCCGCCATCCAAAGGAGCGACCCTCCGGGCATCCACCACTACAGCGGTGCTACCGGGTCCCACACGGCCCCTCCGGACCGCACGTGGACCCCACCGTCACGTGTTCGGGTGTTGCCGAATCAACGCAAGAAGACGCCCGTCAACCCGAATTTGGTCCTCCCGGACCCCATTGTGTAGCCCATTACCTTCCTGCGTGGAGTGGGCAGCGGCTTGTATTTCTGTAATATTGTGTAATATTGTTCCGGGAGTACGATTTTTTGGCCGGGCCCGTCTTCCCCACGCCGAGCGCGTGGAGGTATCGTTCTCGCTCCCTACACTCGGCATTTGCTTATTTTCTTATATACTTGTTTATGCCACTGCTAGAGAGCATGCTTTAGGTCTGTTAGCTCGCTATATTATCATTCACCGCTGTTGTGAGAGAGAGCGAGACCGTCCCCGTGACCCGATCCGGGCACGAGAGTGCAAATCGACCACCCTAGCTCTTGCCGATTTCTCAACCGTGCACGTCCGACGCTTCCCTCATCAAGGGACGATCGCGAGCTTGTCGTGTCCATGGTCCCGTCCCGCATCAATTTGGTATCAGAGCGAGTTGAGTCTAGGGTGTCAAAAGGAAAAAAAAGAGTGTCATTTACGTCTAGTCATTAGTCCGTTTAAGTCGAGTCTAGGATCATCATTGTTTTAAAACAAAAAAAAAGTGTCTTTTGCATCGCATCCCAATAACCCGGTATATCAAAAGGTGTTGTCCGAACGTTAGGCTATGCCTATCGGGAAGGCCGCACACTTGTGCGAGTGACCTTCGGGTCGATTATCTCCATCGCGTACCGCGTTTTGGTTAAGTTTAGGCGCATCCTTTTGCATTAGTGTGTTTTGCTTTAGTCGGCGTCTTCTAGTCGGTGTGTTTGCATGCCCACTCGTCGGGGTACTCAGTACTCACCCCCACCACCACCTATGGCCAACCCACGGGATACCTCGGGAGACTTCCACTCCCTACAAGAGGCGATGATGGCCATTATGACTAGGTTGGACCAATCCGATGCTAACTTTTGGACTTTCTCCGATAATATGGATGGTCGTCTTAGAGCCATGGAGGGGCGCTTGGAGACCTCCGACAGGTCGGTCCAAGACCTCGTTGGGCGGTTAGATAGGATGTCACACGGGGACCCTCCAGGGGCAGCCCAAGGCCCACCCGCACCTCCTACCGCGGTGGCCCAAGTCCAACCCGCTCCCATGGCCCAAGTCCAGGCCGCTCCCGCGGCCCAAAACCAGCCACCACAGGCTCCTCCACCCGCCCTTCCTCGGGTTCCCCAACTACCGCACCGTGACCTTGGTCTCGAGGACTATGGTTCCGACAATGCCTATGAGGGATATGGTCAACGCCGTCGTGGTTTTCAGCCACAACGAGATGAGGATGATGATCGGGTCCTTAAGACCGTGCGAGCGGACCCTCCCGCTTTTTACGGGTCTTTGGATCCGAAAGTCTACCTAGATTGGGAGTTCGGCATGGACCGTTACTTTGAGTGGTATGAAATGTCGGAGCGTCGAAGGGTCCGATTCGTCACCATGAAACTCATGGGGCAGGCACAAACCTATTGGAAGAATGTGGAGAGCCTGCTACTTCAGCGGCTAGAACCCCCGATCGACACATGGGCCGAGATGAAGAATAAGCTTCAGCAAAAGTACCTTCCTCCCACATACCGCCAGCGACTCATCGATAGATGGCAAAGTCTTAGCCAGGGAGACCGGTCCGTCTCCGAATACATCGCGGAGTTTGATGAGTACTTTCTACGATGTGGTGTCACGGAGGAGAGTACCATGCCCATGTCCCGCTTTCGACGTGGTTTGCGGCCACACTACCAGTATGAGCTTTTCCGCCGCAATGCCAAGACGTTGGAAGAGGCATACCAGGTTGCTCTCGAGATGGAGCAATTTGAGGGAGAGTTCGAGTCTAGCCATCGGTTGGGCCCCACCCCTCTCCGTAGTACCGAGCCCCGTCACTCCATAGGCTCACATCAGCGGCCTCCCATGGCTCGATCTCAGGAGCCCACCCGTCAGGAGCACTTTGATCCACGGCCTCGTCCTCCTCCACCCCGGGATCTATTCCCACCCCAACCACCGGCACCCATTGCCCGTTCCCCGGCTCCTATGGCCTGTCCTCTGGCACTGGCACCCCCTCCACTATTGTCCAAGGCACCTACATCTCCCCCTTTGCTGCCTACACCCCCTACCCGACGGGATGATAAGGGTAAGGCCGCTTTTATAGGAGAGAGTAGTCGATCGAGAGTGCAGTGTTTCCACTATCACGGGTATGGCCACATTGCTAGCGAGTGCCCCGCTCGCGCCACCCTAGCCATAGGTATGGGAGGATCCGTACCTCCCGAGCCTGAGTGTGTTGATTACGAGGCCGATGAGGCACTAGCCGAGGAGTACTATGCCTTGGGAGGGAAAGAGTGGGAGAGCTCTCCCGCCGCTCAGGATGCAGCCACCTAGTGGGCTTGATGCTACCACCTTCGTCTAGAGTCGTGCATGAGTCAGTATTGTCTCTTCTTTGTGTGGTTTGTTTGCATGGTTTGTGTGTATTTTGTGAGTCTGTATGTGTCTTGTGCAAGCTCGTTGTCGTTCTCTTATGAGTAAGAGGTGATTGGACTCGTTCGATGAGTATGGGATCGGTTCTACATCTATATCCGGATCAGTCACCTATAGGGACTCAGCGGTGATTCCTAGTGAGTCTTCGAGCTGTTTCCTTCCTTTTGAGAGTGCCCTACTCGGAGTGTCCACCTTTAGCCCATAGCAGTCACGCATATCGAGTATATATAGAGTGAGCAGGTGATGGTCACTTGGAGTGGAGCATACCCGCGCGACTTGGCACGGTGACATATCCGCCGAAGTACCCGAGCACCCATACCCCTACTCGACGGGGTCGAGTTCCTCCCACCCGGGGAGAATTGATGGGAATCTACACCGAGCACTGACATTTTTATTTTGCATTGGTGTCCTTTAGTTTGCTTTTATATCCTTGGGAAAGTATATGCGCAATTGTACGGCTTTATAAGCCAATGCGTCATTCCCACGGATTGTTTGGGTTTCTATGTAATTTGTCAGTAGGACCAGCAAGGGGGCCCTCAGCCCTTTCCCATTGGTCCATGTCATCCATGTGGGGCTGGTCAACCATCCTAGGTGGCCTTCTATAAGGGTTGAATGCCAATTGACCACATGGGAGACAAAGGGGGTAAATTTTCCAAGGTAGGCTACCTACCATGTCAAGCTTGTCTCCCACTTGGATTATTTTATTTTTTTTGTGTGTGTTGGTCACATTTAATCTAGGCCCTTCCTTCCCCATCCCTAGATCCAATGGTGGAGATTTGATTTGATGTGTAGCATATATATACTTGTATTTTTTCCATTTAGAACAATTAATGAGAAGAAAAAAGCATTTTGGCAAGAGCCCCTTGTGAGAATTTCGACCCTCTCTCTCTCTCCCTCTGGTTTTCTTCATCCCCAACCCCATTTCTAGAGTGGTAACCCTTCTATCATCTCCTCTTCACCTCCGGTAATCATCGGTGCCGCCGCCGCCGCCATTCGTGCCGCCTTCGAGCCGCCACGGGATCGTCTTTGGTTTTCTGTCCTGCTGGACAGAGGTGCAGTTCGTGAATTCCTGAAGCCAGCCACGAGCTCAGATCAACTTGAAATTTTTAGGGTTGGTTCCTATCTTCTATCCCATTCTCCACAAAAAAATCCAGGTTCAAAAGCCACCGTTTCATATTGTTTCCTCTTCGTTCAACTCTCAATCTCAAATCTGTTCTGTCACTGTCTACAGTGACAATAGCCCTGAGTTCTCCACCTTCGACCACCCTTTTGATTTATTTTAGACCTCCCAATTTAACTGGGAGTTCTTTCCATCGTCCCCTACCACCAAAATGTTTCTTAATTTTTATCATCCTTCTACCTATTTTTAGAAATTCATGTTCTACCAAAGCTACAGTGTTGTCAGCCCATTTCCAGATCCGACCTTCATCCACTACACAAATCACAGAAACTCATAGACACATCCAAACGGGTCCAAACGAATTTTTCCGTCTTTCCAGCTCAATTTCCCACAACTTTGATGAAGAACACAACCCCAGATTCGAACGTCTACCTCACGGTCAAAGGCAATCTACAGTCAAGTTCTCTGTAGGTCTGAGTCTTCGGTTACTGTACAACAAGAGATTGAAAATTCCATAAGTCAAGATCCGAGCAGATCCAAGCCAGATCTTTGGGCCTAGGTTGAAGAGCTTCAAGCTAGCTTTCCAACTGCGCCAGTCTCGTGTCGATCCGACATCGGGGCTGATCGCAGCGCCCATTCTCGCCGGAGCGCGCGCCGAAATACAGAACCGGCAGATTTCCGATCAGGTACCGACTGGTGCCGAACGGAGCCGCCGGGCCTCCGGCCGGCGAACCAGCGTGCCGCCATCCCAAGGAGTGACCCTCCGGGCATCCACCACTACAGCGGTGCTATCGGGTCCCACACGGCCCCTCCGGACCGCACGTGGACCCCACCGTCACGTGTTCGGGTGTTGCCGAATCAACGCAAGAAGCCGCCCATCAACCCGAATTCAGTCCTCCCGGACCCCATTGTGTAGCCCATTGCCTCCCTGCGTGGAGTGGGCAGCGGCTTGCATTTCTGTAATATTGTGTAATATTGTTCCGGGAGTACGATTTTTCGGCCGGGCCCGTCTTCCCCACGCCGAGCGCGTGGAGGTATCGTTCTCGCTCCCTACACTCGACATTTGCTTATTTTCTTATATACTTGTTTATGCCGCTGCTAGAGAGCATGCTTTAGGTCCGTTAGCTCGCTATATTATCATTCACCGCTGCTGCGAGAGAGAGCGAGACCGTCCCCGTGACCCGATCCGGGCACGAGAGTGCAAATCGACCACCCTAGCTCTTGCCGGTTTCTCAACCGTGCACGTCCGACGCTTCCCTCATCAAGGGACGATCGCGAGCTTGTCGTGTCCGTGGTCCCGTCCCGCATCAAGAATTGAACTTAATCTTAGGCATGCCTCTAACCAAGTCATGTTTGACTAATTTATTCAATGTGCTGAAGCTAGCATGGCCTAAACGTCTATGCCAATTAAAGGCATTGTTATCCAAATATGCAGACAAACAAAGATTTGTTTATGAGTTTTCATTTAAGTCTACAATGTAGACATTATTTACTCTATGTCTTACAAACTTAACCTTGTCAGAATTTATTTCAAAGATTTTGCATGCATTATTGTCAAAACACACTCTGTGACCTTTGTCACACAACTGACTAATGCTAAGTAAGTTATGCTCAATACCTTCTACCAAAAGAACCTTTTCAATAGTATTGGAAGGAAACATACCAATGGTTCCTCAACCGATTACTATACCTTTGTTTTTCCCTCCAAATTTGACAAATCCTCCTACATTCAGCTTCAATTTGCTGAATTTGGTCCGATCGCCTGACATATGCCTGGAGCAGCCTCTATCGAGGTACCACCTGTTGTGCTGGGCTGCTAGGCTCACCTGTAAACAAATTAAGTAAAATGCCTTGGGACACCTAAGAAGTTGGGTACAAATGTGTCACTCAATCCTTTCAACAAAAATTTAGAAATCTAGATCTTTCTAGTACCCTTTTTGATATTAGGGTTTTTATTTTCGGCACAAGCAAATCTAGGTACAGTAGGCATTAAAAATTGTTTTGTTTGCTTTACATGGTTAAATGTTTTATTCCAGTCATTTCTGTAACTGTTCTTTGGATGCCTTCCAAACTTCTTTTGAGAAGAATTGAAAAGAGCCCAATGTGGTGTATATTGATTCCTATTTTTGTTTTGGTTGGGCCATCTGTTCCGAGTCCACTGCGTCGATGCACAAGAGTTGTTACCTCGACGCATTCCATTTAGAGATATAATATTTTTCTTATTGATATCTGCATGCCACGAAGCAGTAGTCTGGTTGCTCCGATGTGATGCGGGCTTGTGGACTGTTTTACCTTGACTCTTGAGTTTTGTGTGATGGGTTTTCATGGTTGATTGAGCTCTTTCATTGCTAATTGAGCTGGATGGGGTGTCGAACTTCTCTTTCCCTTTTTCTGAGCAGAAAGTTATAGTTTTGAATTCAAAGGGCCTTTTATTGGTGGGATCATATCCTCATCCTTCCCTGTTGAAGTTAACCCTCATACCTAGCATGGTATCTAGGTTGTATTTGCCTTGCACAAATTTCTCCAATGTGTCTTGTTTATCTTCAATATCTTTCTGAAGTTTTTCACTATATTTCTGTATCTCAGTGTTGGCAGTTTTTACAGCCTCATATTTCTCAGAAACAAGCGTATTTTCTCTCTGGATATCCTAAAGTTTCACCTTAAACTCATCCATATTCTTATTATCTTCTTCACATTCAACTTGGAGATTTTTATTTTCAATTCTTAGTGAGCCTAGTTCTTCAAGTTGTTTCTTCATATCATCATTTTCCCTTTTTAAATTTGTTTGTTCTTCAACAACATTATTCAGTTTCTTTTTCAGCATTTTATAGTCTTTAGTTTGACAATTAAATCTATCGAATAAATCAGCGTATGCATTCTCCCAATCATCTATTGTATAATTCTCAAAAAGAATGTTTACCTCATTATCTGTGTTGGCCATGAGACACAGTCCTTGCTCCTCTTCTGACGAATCCTCTTCAATATCCTCTTCCTCGTCACTCCAAGTGCAGATCATAGCTTGAGGCTTCTTACTTTACACCTTGGAGCTTTTCTTCTGGAGGTCGGGACAATCCCCTTTCATATGTCTGGACTTCTTGCAGTGAAAACAAGCAAACTTGTTAGCATTTTTGTTTTTGTTAGAATTAGAATTGAAATGCTTTCCAGAGGACTGTGATCTTCTTCTTCTAAACGTTTCACCTTTAGTCCTCAGAAACTTCGGGAGTTGACGAGTCAGCATAGCCTGCTGCTCTTGATCAGGATCTGAGAAACTGTCATATTTCTCATTACTCTCACTACTACTACTCCGAGACACCTTAAGAGCAATGTTCTTGCCCTTCTTGTTGTTTTCTTCAACATTTCTTTTGAAGTTCATTTCATAAGTCATTAGGGATCCTATTAGCTCTGTGACTGTCATTGTTGACAGATCCCTAGACTCCCCTATCACAGTGGCCTTAGTGTGCCACGCGGAGGTTAATGACCTAAGTATTTTCCTGACAAGATCCCCTTCTGGGACCTGTTTCCAAAGACCCTTAAGAGTGTTAGTGATCAGCGACAGCCTAGCATACATCTCTGTAATCGTCTCCTCGGATTTCATTTTGAACAATTCATATTAGAGGTGAGAATATTTACCTTGGTGGCCTTGACCTGGGATGTACCTTCGTAGATGAGCTGTAGTTCATCCCACATTTTCTTTGCTGTTTTGCAGGCTGAGATCCTGGCGTACTCTGGGGTAGATGTAGTATCTGCCGAATACCCTCATTCTCTGTAGCTGCCGCAGACTTTCTTTTCCTATCGATCTGATGGATGGAAAATAAATCTGCTTAGCTCCTTTGGCATCCAAATTGCTCCTTCATTTCTTCGTCCCTGGCGCATTATCTCTTGGTGCCGGCCTCCCTCCCATGCCCTGAAGCTCAACACTGATGGAGCCTGCAAGCTTAACTACGTCTCTGGTGGAGGTGGGATCATCCAGAATTCTGATGGGGATATCATCTTTGCCTTCTCCCACTTTTATGACAACTGTAGTTGTAATGTCCCGGATCTTCGCTGGATCCTTGATGGGTCTTGTTGGATCTTTATTGGATCTTTCGGATCTGTTTCGGTGAGTTTCGGTTCGCTTTTGTGGCTTCCGAGTTGAGTTTCACGATCCGTGGGGGTTTTTCTCTCGTACTAGTTACGGAACCCTACGGTGAGTTTATTTGTCAGTTCATCGACTCGAGGATGCTGCAGCGACGATGTACTCTCCGAGCCGGTCGTTTTGACTATTTTTGCGTATTTTCCTAAGATAGGGCCAAAAATCGGATTTTTCAGAAATTAGGAAAATTCCTAATTTCTTTTCCTTTCCTCTCTCCTCCTTCTCATTTCAGCGCCGCCCTCTCTCTCTCCCGTTTCTCTCCCGTTTCACCTCCTCGGCTCCGGCTGCAGACGGAGGACCTAGGGGCTGTAGACACGCTATTCCTGACGTCCCCTGAGAAAATCTCATATTACCACGCGACGCCCCGCAGCGGCTTCCGCATTTTGAATCACTTGAGTGTTTCCTATCTTTGAGTCTTCTCTCATCTTCTGGGCAAGTAGCGTAACGCTCCTTCGGCATCCGGAAACCGCCTCGTTGTGAAAATCATGCGGCATTCGAACGGCATCAACATCAATCGCATGCATCAGAAGTTGCCGGGACCAGGGAAATGCCTAACGGACGACTGCCGACGCCCTTTTCGGGGAATCCGGGGGTCATCATGGAGGCGTCCAGGCTCATGGACGCCTCCATCAATACAAAATAATGACAAAAATTATATATATAAGATTGGACAAAAAATATATATAATTTCATGGAGGCATCCAGGCGCCTGGACGCCTCCATCAACCAGCTCACGGGCGACCCCGGGCCATCGACTGACCGTTGCTCAGCCTGTCATTTGAGTAAAATCCAAGTTATGGAAGCGTCCAGGCCCCTGGACGCCTCCATCAACCAGCTCACGGGCGACCCCGGGCCATCGACTGACCGTTGCGCAGCCTGTCGTTTGAATAAAATCCAAGTTATGGAAGCGTCCAGGCCCTTGGACGCCTCCATCAACCAGCTCACGGGCGACCCCGGGCCATCGACTGACCGTTGCTCAGCCTGTCGTTTGAATAAAATCCAAGTTATGCAAGCGTCCAGGCCCCTGGACGCCTCCATCAATCAGCTCACGGGCATCCCTGACCACTGACTGACCGTTGCTCGGCCTGTCGTTTGAAAAGAATCCAAATTATGGAGGCGTCCAGGCCCCTGGACGCCTCCATCGTTCAGCTCACGGGCACCCCTGATCCCCGACTATCCGTCGGCTGGCTTGTAGTTTGAAAGGAATCCAATGTCATGGAGGCGTCCAGGCCCTTGGACGCCTCCATCATCCAGGTCACGGGTGCCCCTGGCCACTGACTACCCGTCAGCATGTCAGATTGTCGTTTAAAAAATATCCAAGTGATGGAGGCGTCCAGGCCCCTCGACGCCTCCATCCTCCGGAAGTCTATAAATAGAGGCCTACCCCCCTCAGTTCAGGGGTCGAAAAAAGAGAGCCGATAGGCTGCCGAATTCTATTTCTAACCCGCGGGTGTTTTGTAGGGGGGAAGTTCTGCCGGATTCCTGGGTGCCCGTGCTCGCGGGAGAAAGGCCGCCTTCACCCATCGTGCTCCCGCGTCGTCCTTGCACTGCCGAAGCTCCGCCGGGCCTCGCCATCGACCATCCAATAAGCCATTCTCCTCTCTTCTTTCCTAGTTATCTTGCATTCATCATATCATATCTTCCACCCCCCCTTTTTATGAGGGAGTCTCTTCCCGTTCTTACGTTGGCATAATCGCAATTCATCATAAGCATTTTCCTCCTACTCGTGTCTGAGAGGGGTTTTAAAAGACAACACCAACCAGGTGTGTGTTCTGCCATCATTTCATTACTTGCATCGTTAGAATTGAATACTGCACCTTCGTCTTTCTGATCCACTCGTTACTTGTTTGTCGTTGTTTTGCAAGGGTAATTAAAGAAAGCCCTCTCCGTCGGCTGGCCGAAGGGGGAGGAAGAAGCAACCCGTCATTTCCCACTCTCGACGATTCACGGTCTCCGTGCCTCGTACAAGGTACACGCGATCATTTCTTTTCATTGAGGTAACCCCTCTAGCGATCACATCCCTTTAGCATCCTACGTATGCTCTTTTCTCTATTGGCATGTTTCATGCCCCTTATTAGCCTTTAGTCCCATCGCGAGTTTTCATTTTCTCCTCTTTTAAGTGGATCCCTCCTCGGCTTCCACAGATTGGCGATCACGGTGGGACCTCAGTTGCTTTCTTTTAGTTACTCTTGCAACCTCTTGTGATTTGCTTTATCATCTCTTGCGTGTTGTTTATCTCTCAGTTGCTTTCTTTTAGTTACTTCTGCCGCCTCCTGTGATTTGCTTTATCATCTCTTGTGTGTTGTTATATCTTGATTGTCTTGTTATTCTGTTATGCTCTATATATCTGTCAGCATTTCATCGCATACGTTTGTCCCTCTTTTCTATCTTTCTTTTTATTTCTTTCTAAGGACCACCCTCTCTCGGTGAAGGAAGGACTCTCCGTCGGGAATTCCTCTCGACGGACTAGGATCTCCTTCACTGGGACCTCCGTAAGTCCCCGACAGCGAAGGATTCCCTCTTCGTTCACTGGGCAGGTTGTACCACTGAAGTTCCCTGGAGATAGTCAACCCATTCGTGGTGATTCGAGTGTCCCTAGTTCACACGGCGGTAAAACAAAGGTGTAACTAGGATTTTTGCAAATTTTGTGTGAATTTTTACAATCGTTAAAAAGAAGAAAAAAAGAGTTAAAACAAAAACAAAAAAGAGACGTAAAGCATCCACTTGTGTGTTAATCTCTGCTGCTTGTGTGCTGGTGTATGTTATTACGTTCTGGAAAAGTGTTAAGGATGGCCGAGTATAATTATGATGCTTTCGAGGCTAACGCCTTCGGCTATGAGCCCCAAATGCATGACTCGGGTCATGGCTCTTACGTAGAATACAGCCCGGACCAGGGCTACCAAGGTGGGCCTCATGTCTACGCTGTGGATGCCGGTCCATCCCACGAGCCCTCACATGAGGTGTCGAACGTTGCCGGGGATACATCTTCCCCTCAGGACATCTCCTCTCTGTTAGGTGTCCTCGCCAACACCCAGCTCAACCCTGAGCAACTTCAGGCCTTCCAGGCCATTCTGAAAGGGAAATCGGTTTCCCCCTCTCCCACGGAGCCGAATCCGGCTACCACTCATGTCCAAGAGTCTGTACAGGCCATTCCCTCCCCCTCACCTCTCGGGCAGGCAAATCAACAGCCTCCCTCCTTCCAATTCCCCTCCCAATCTCCGGCGCCAGCCGCCCTCCAAACACCATTCCAACCGGGCCTATCCATTGCTAGACCCCAATACCCTTCCTATCCTAGGTTTCCTTCTCAGGTCTCCGGGAGGCCTACCGCTTCTCCGTGGCAAGCGCCACCTTCACCAATTGACCCGTTCACCCAGTCCCTCTTGAACAAGTTGAACAAGATGGATGAGCAATTCCGAAACTTACAAAAAATGGTGGATGTAAAATTCACCCCTGAGGTTTCTCTGCCTGTCCTACCAATATTTCGCCTTCCCCCTTCTGAGATGCCCATGTACCGTAGGTACAACGGCACTGGCAACCCCTCTACCCATTTGAAGGACTTCATGTATGAGTCCTCGTTCTGGCAGAATGATAAAAGATCTTTGGCATACCTCTTTAGGAGATCATTAGATGGCCCTGCGTTGGAATGGTTCTACGACCTAGAGCCAAGCGAGGCTGAGGACTTCGACGTGGTTCAGAGGAAGTTCCTACACAGGTACCGGGACCGAGTTGGCCCGTCTCTTTCTATCACCGACCTGGTCGCCGAAAAAATGAAGTCAGATGAAAATTTCATCCAGTATGCCGATAGATGGAGATCCCTGGCAGAGAGGATAAAGGATACCATCTCAGAGCCAGAGCAGGTGAAGATGATTATATCAAATGCTACCCCCCAGTTTAGGCATATCCTGGCAATGAACAAGCTTAACACCATGGAGGAATTGTACGAGAGGGTTCGGTATGTCCAGACACAACTGAAAGATTCCCCTCTCATGCACATGTTCGAGCCGCCAAAGCCGAGGGTGTTTAGGAAGCCGGGCACTGGTGTCCCAGGTGGAGTGATAGAAGGGGTCGTGACAAATGAGCAAGTAAGTGCGGTTAACAACGCTAACTATGTAGCCAACCCAGGGCTTCCCCAAATGCCCCGACTTCCCCTCCAACAAGGTCCACTCCCCTCTCGTCCTCCACCCCAAAATAATCCACCTCAGGGCAACATGCCTCAACTAATTCAACCCCAGCGACAAGCCCAACCCCAACAGCAACATCTACCAATTCAGTACAACCAAGTTCCGCCCCCAGGGAATTATGGCCCTCCACAGCAACAAAGGAGGCCGATTGGTCCCAAGAGAGCCTACTACCCGCCGTTACCAGAATCCTTGGCAGATATTTTCAGCGCCCTCATGGCCTCGAACACACTCGTCCTACCCAGGGAAAGGCCAGTGTGGCCCCTGAATGTTGATACCTCCAGGTACTGCGTCTACCATAGACAGCCAGGTCACACAGTGGACAACTGCTTCCAGTTAAGGATTACATTCATGATACGAATGATGAGGGTGGAATTGACTGGGGTGAAATGAGGCGATACGTTACCATTCTCAAGGCTAGGAGACCTCCTCCTAGGCCACAATTTCAGCAACAACCGCAACAGTTACAACAGTAGCACCAGCAGCCACAGCAACAACTACAACAACAACAGCCTCAGCAGGCCCAACCGCAACAGCCCAACATGGGCATAATCCACAATCCATTACCGGAGCACCAACAGCCTGATCACCAGGTTAATCCCATCTCCTCCTTCCCGGAAGTTGGGAGAGAGCAGGTGTGGCACCCAGAAAGTGCCTCTACTCTTTCTACTGCCGACCCTATCATCATTCACCCCCCTTGCCTCGCCCGGGTAGCACCTCTCTCCCATCAACCCACATTAGCACCGCCTTCACCATTTCCACTACCATCACGCCCTCTCATTCGCACCCCGATAACCTACCGGCCGACACCCCCCACTACACCTTCACACCCTCCCATCTCCCATCACTCCACCGCCCTACCACCCACCTCTGCCGCATTTGCCCCTATACCTTCTAAGCCCCTTATCACCCGCCAACCGCGCGTAATCCCGTTTGTCTCCACAACACCACCACCGATGCCCTCAAAACCACTCATCACCCGCCATCCATCTCAAGCCACTCTACCTCCACCTGCCAAACCCCTCATCCGTCGTAACCCGTATGATATTCCCCCTACCTCCGCCATACCTCAGCCTAGCAAAGCCCTCATCAGAACCCCTGCTCCTGTCATCACCCCTACTCTACCAACCGTTCCTCCACCACTACCCCTTAAACCTCTGCTGCAACCCACTGCTACCCCTATAGAGGTACAAAAGCCGCAGGCTATGGTGCTCCGAAGTGGAAGGATTTTCCACAGGATTTTCCCCCAGAACAGTCAGAATCCCGAGCAATCTCAGCAAGAAAAAGATGGAGAGCAGCTGGAAAAGTCCATCCCTGGAACACAGTATGATTTTTTGAAACACCTGGATAGGACGTCCGCTCGGATCTCCATCCTCGAGCTGCTCCAAAGATCCACATCACATCAGGCGGCCTTGATGGAATATCTTCAAAGGGTCATGGTAAACAAGGACCTCCCTGTAGAAAAGATTTCGGCCGTTTTGACCCCAACGGACACACAACTAGCCATCATGTTCCATAACTACGAGCTCGCTCCCAGGGAAGCTCGGAAGTATGCATTGTGTGTCTCGATAAAAGTTAATAGGGTATCCATAAACCCGTGCCTTGTAGACACGGGCGCATCCATAAACGTGATCTCCATGAGCACCCTTCGGATGTGCGGGGTCGACGAGGAACAAATAAGACCTTCCTCGATCACGGTCACAGCTTATGACAACAGCAAAAGGCCACCACAGGGGATGATTATTCTGAGGGTAGAGTTAGGCCCTATGACCGTCTCCACGGAATTCCATATTCTCGACATGGATCCCACATTCAAGGCCATACTGGGTCGCCCCTATATTGAAGCCACGGATGCCGTACCTTCCACCAACCATCAGTGCTTGAAGTTTCCTTACAACGGAAGAATTATTAAGGTGGTCAGTACACCTGTCCTTCCCACGGTGGATGCTATCAACACCTCTCTACCCTCTGTTTGGCCGTCTCATCGGCCCATATTGTCGCTGCTGGATGTGCGTGATGCATCTCACGTTTCGCTAGCACCTAAGGAGCTGGTCAAGGTAATAACACCGCATCTCCCTTTTCACTCCAAAGGTTGGGAGATTATGAGGAACATCGGCTATCAGCAGGGCAAGGGTTTGGGCGCACAATTGCAAGGTAGGCTAAAACTACCAACGGAGGTTAAGCCGAACCATAGGTTTGGTCTGGGTTTCAAAGGACCATTCAAGGCAGATTGGAAGCCCCTCACATGGACCCTAACAAACCACTTCAACAAAGGGCCCATTATTCAGATAGGGGATTATCCGCAAGAAGCACGTGGGGGGTTACATGTTGTGTATTCATCTGAAAGATGTCCAAGGATTACCAAAAGAGGTAAGATCAAAGATCCAGAATGCGAATGGGATAAATGGTTCGATATACCGGATGTTTCTGTTGCGCTGGGAAGGATGTTCTCACCTCCGTAGCTCGAAGGGCCGCCATTGATCTCCGAAATGCCAGAGAATATCACCATTGTTGCCAAAGTTCCAAGCTATCCTCATCCTCGCCAGAAGGACCCTGTCATCGGCGGATCTTCATCCACTGTCACCATCACTATCGACGGCTTGTCAGCCGTCATCTTTTCCGTTCACTCATCACAGCCACCGTTGCTGTCTTCTTCTTGGGCCAGACGATTGTCTGATGATCTCCCCAGGTCCCCTTCTCTTCTCACATACCTGCGTGAACTTCTCGACCCACGTCAGGTTTTCAATCACGATCTGCTTTATGAACCTCCCAATCCTCTAGCCATAACCGCTTTTCTCTCCCCTACGATCTCTTTCCACTGTTTTGTCATCAAAAATGAAAACGAAAAAAAAACGTCAATTTTCAAACTCCTCAACAACACATCTTCGTTGAGGAAACCTCCTACATCTCCCACAGGTGCGTCTCGCTTGGCGAACCACCCGTCCAAGGTCCGATGAGCGACCTTTTTCCCCCCTCCTCCGAGGGGCCTATCCCTGTACATTCTTCACCATCCCCTTCAACCTTTTCTCCCTCTGTAAATAATGTCAGTCAATCTAGGTCAAGGGTAGTACCTAGAAAGAAATCCAAGGGTAGGCGGATCCCTCGTCGGTTCCTTCTGGATTTAGCCGTCAGGTGTCAGGCCCTTCTTGCCATCCCTCAGTTATTAGAAAATCCCGTCCAACTACCGGAAATGGAATGTGAGGACAACTGTGCAATTGATGAAGGGTATGGAGTTTATGAGATCACAGATGAGGAATACCTTAGTGAAGATGAGGGTGAAGAATATGAGGATACGGCTGCCGCATATGCTAGTGGAGTGAGGAGATTCGACGGGCCGTCAGCCGCTGTAGAAGAGTCCACCAAAGAAGTTAACTTGGGAACTGAGGAAGACCCTAGGATCATCCTCATAAGTGATAATCAACCACCCTCCGAAGAAGAGACATTGGTTGAAGTTCTTAAAGAGTATAAGGACACGTTTGCATGGAGCTATGAGGACATGCCGGGTCTGGATCCCACCCTGGTCGAACACCGCTTAACTCTAAAACCAGGGGCCGTCTTGGTAAAACAAAGGTTAAGACGTTTCCACCCTCAGATGGCTTTAAAAATGAAAGAAGAGGTCGACAAGCTCCACAAATCCAGGTTTATTAGAGTCGTCCTCTATCCCCAATGGGTGGCAAATATTGTCCCGGTCATGAAGAAGGATGGCAAAGTCAGGATTTGCATCGACTTCCGGGACCTTAACCGCGCCTGTCCAAAGGATGATTTCCCCTTGCCTCACATTGATGTGTTAGTTGATAACACAGCAGGTTATGAGACCCTCTCATTCATGGATGGATTTTCGGGATATAATCAAATTTGGATGGCAGAAGATGACCAGGAGAAAACGTCATTCACTACACCATGGGGGACATACTATTACGTGGTCATGCCGTTTGGATTAAAGAATGCTGGAGCTACTTACCAAAGAGCTATGATGGCCATATTTCATGACATGATGCACATATATCTGGAGGTGTACGTGGATGATTTATTGGTGAAATCAAGGACCAGGGTAGAACATCCAAGGGTTTTAGCTAAGGTGTTGCAAAGATCAAGGGAGTTCCAATTGAAAATGAAACCGAAAAAGTGTGTGTTTAGTGTGTCATCAGGCAAATTACTGGGTTTTATCGTGAGCAAAAGGGGGATTGAAATAGATCCCAACAAAGCCAAAGCCATTAGGGACATGCCGCCCCCCAGAAATTTAAGAGAAGTTCGAGGTCTAATTGGGAGGCTCCAGTTCATCCGTCGGTTTGTGTCTCAGCACTCACAAAGGTGTAGACCTTTCTACGAGTTGACCAAGCCGGGAGTAGAATTCCACTGGGATTCTAAGTGTCAGAAAGCTTTCGAAGGGTTAAAGGAATATCTAGCTAGTCCGCCCGTTCTCATTCCCACCCAAGCCAGGATAACCTTTGATCCTCTACATCTCAGTCTTGGATGACTCTGTGGGAGCCGTCCTCGCACAAGCTGATGAAGAAGGTAGGGAACGGGCAACCTACTACCTCTCCAAACTCCTCAACTCCACTGAGCAGAAGTACATCGCCATGGAGAAAACCTGTGCTACCCTCGTTTGGGTGGTACAGAAATGGAAACATTATCTCCTGGCTCACGAAGTCCGTTTGATTGCTCGCATGAACCCCATCAAGTTCCTTCTGGAGAAATCTGTCCTTACTGATAGGCTAGCACACTGGCAGAGTTTCCTATCTCAATTCGACATCACCTATGTCCAGCAAAAGGCGATCAAAGGCTATGCTATAGCCGAACATCTCGCTCACCACCCTCTTCCTAAGTTCGATCCTGTCCAATCAGAGTTTCCAGATGAGGAACTAATGTCCGTCACTCAATCTGAGGAGCCAATGTGGATGTTATATTTTGATGGAGATCTGAATTCTCAAGGGAAAGGAATCGGTGTTGCCCTCCTGTCACCTGAAGGCCTTACGTTCCCACTGGGTTACCAGCTCAAATTTCCAGTTACCAATAATATAGCTGAGTATGAAGCCCTTCTAGCTGGCCTGGAACTCGCTCATTCTCTTCGTATCACCGAATTACGAGTCGTGGGTGATAGTCAACTCATTCTTCGCCAGGTGCTCACTAAATATCACACTCGCGATCCTAAACTCAAGCCATACCAAGAACTCACCGCTGCCTTTGCCAAACTGTTCACCAAACTGATCTTTGTCCATGTCCCTCGCCATGAGAATATTCTGGTCGATGCCCTCGCCTCATTGGCGTCATCCTTAAGGTTCCCTCTAGGGAGATGGTTTGAGTCCATTCACATCTATAAGCGCCATGCCCCTGTAGTTGATGACGCTTCCTACGTGAACATCAAAGACAGGATAGCAAGAAAGATCCTACAGGAAGAAATCCTTGAGAAGAGGGAGATCATGTTGGCAGAAGCCGAGGAAGAACTGGCTGACGAGGAGAAACCATGGTTTTATGAAATCATCAAATACTGCAAAGATCAGTCATACCCTGAAGGAGCCACCACAGAAGATAAGAAGGCCATAAGAAGAGCGGCTCAGAAATATACATTGGTGGGAGGGCTACTCTATAGGAGGAGCCTTACCGGTGTTCTGTTAAGATGTCTTGATGACGACGAGGTTTGGAAGTGTGTAGAGGAGACACACTCAGGTGTTTGTGGGGTCCATGTGAATAGTCAGATGCTCGCCAAGAAGATCATTAGGCAAGGCTTTTACTGGCCCACTATGGAAGAGGATTGTGCCATCTATGTCCGTAGGTGTGTCAAGTGCCAACTTCACGCCGATAAAATTCATTCACCATCTTCCTCACTTCATCCAATATCCTCCCCATGGCCTTTCTCCATGTGGGCATTCGACATCATTGGTCCCCTAGGTGATCCCAATTCTCTCATCAAGCAGAAATCTTTCATCCTCACTGCGACGGAATATTTCACCAAGTGGGCCGAAGCCGAAGCTTACGCGAAAATCAAGGCGTCAACAGTCTGCAAGTTCATCATAAAGAACATCCTCGCCAGGTTTGGCGTCCCAAGCACAATCGTCATCGACAATGGGTCACAGTTCGTCTCCCAGGACCTTCAGGACCTCTGCAAGAGGTACGCAATTGCATTGCATCATTCATCACCTTACCATCCACAAGGTAACGGCCAAGCGGAGGCCACCAATAAAGCATTGCTCAAAATCATCAAGAAAACCTGCGAGTCTAGCAAATTTTCAGACTGGCCAGAAAAGCTTATCAAAGCTCTATGGGCCTATCGCACTTCAATCCGTACCCCCACCGGGCAGACTCCGTTTACCCTTACTTATGGTATGGAAGCGGTAGTCCCATACGAGACCCTGATCCCTTCTCTCCGAGTACAATTGGATGAGAAATATCCCCTCGACGAACGTCGTAATTCACTCCTTGCCCAGTTGGAACTCTTGGATGAGAAACGGCTGGCCGCTGCCGAGCACGCGCATGTGTATCAAAATAGACTCGCTCGCTTTTATCAAAAGAAGGTCGTTGAGAGAAAATTCAAAGTCGGTGAGATGGTTGTCAAAAGAATTTTTGTCAAACCTAGAGGGCCGCGTTCTAAGCTCCAACCCAATTGGGAAGGACCATTTGTAATTCAAGCCGTGTACCCTGGCAACGCCTACAAGCTAGTCAATGCCGAAGGGACCGAGTTATCCCACCCTTGGAACGGGCTTTATCTTAAAAAGTACTACCCGTAACTTAATGTCAAAATACAAAAAAAAATGATGAAAAGATAGAAAATAAAAAAAACAACAAAAATTGAAAACCACTAAAAATATGGAAATTCAAAATGCCGATGCCTGGTGATCACCATGTAGTTAAGTCCCTGTATCCAACCTTCATGTTAGGATAGGGCCCATTAAGGCTTGGTAGGCACCGAGTCTTGGTTTGCCAGAACCGTGAAGATCCCTGTCCGGCCACATCGGCCTATGCACGCTCAAAGGAAGCCAACATGTACTCACTTACGTATTTTATCCAAAAAAAGTTGGTAGCATCACCGACAGTGGGGCTTCACCCAGAAGATCTCCGGAAGCTGTAATCTTTATTCT
Source organism: Amorphophallus konjac (assembly GCA_022559845.1). Lineage (NCBI taxonomy): Eukaryota > Viridiplantae > Streptophyta > Magnoliopsida > Alismatales > Araceae > Amorphophallus > Amorphophallus konjac. Next base: position 207,618,692 of record CM040120.1, on the reverse strand, counting down.
TTTCTCTTCGACCAAATGAGATAGTCGGCGCCCTTAAAACGCTGAGCATGAGAAACCAAAACTCAAACCCCTTAAGGCAAGAGTAAGATCCATTTCCTCGAGCATCGATCAGAGCACGAGAAGAGGGCAGTGTCCCCGCAGGCATACAAAAGGAAGCCCACAACGTCAAACTATATCTCCCTCGTAAAAAGAAACACAAAACCAAAATCAAGAGAAAAGCGTGGTCGTGACCGTGCCTGATGCGATAAATGAAATACCTCAAGACAAAAAGTCTAAATCCACAAAAGGAGTTATGGAATGTGAATGCTCGAGATTTGGTCTGAAGTTGTCCGAAAGAGGAGAGTTAATGGGCCCTTATTGGCTCGCCGGGTTAACGGTTTTGCCGGTCCTCTCAGGAGGTTTACGCCATACACTCTTCCTTCTTCCTTTGAAGATGAAAGCTAGATGGAGTTTCTGAAGGGTAAAACCCACCAAGGTCTGCAACCTTATTTTAATACACACGTATGGTTGCCTACTTTGAAAAGTAAAAGCTATCGATGCGAAGGAGTCTCTGTGTTTCTGGCCGGTCAAGACCCCTGTTTACCACCTTGATGTCTTTTTGTTTAACCTTGGGCTTAGGCCAATGCAAGCGCGTCACCCCTGGGTGTGACGACGTCTAATTCCGGGTGAGCGTCGCGTGGTTGATCGTTAGGGTTCCAGGGTGTTCCATCATATACCATCTAGTGTTGTGAGGAAACAGACCCGGGTCGGGCAAATCATTTACCTCGAACACCTTTTGGGCGAATCCCTGTGGTCGGAAGCAACTGGGAGCCTAAGCATGGCATGGCAGTATTGTCATCAGGGTAAGTCTTAGCCGGCGGGTTTATCATTCGAGGGGTCTAGAGGCCCAAATCAACCTAGATGCGCACTTAGGATACCTGGGAGGTTAGTAAGAAACCCCTGTTCTCATGAAGGTAAGGTGCCATATGGGTGCTCATCAGGCGTTAGTGACAAAAAAATGATAAGAAAAAAGAAAATGTAGATATTTGGAAAACAAAAAAATTAGAACGATAAACAAAGACAACAAAAATGCCAGAAAAAATAATAATAAAAAAAACAAAAAAAAATCATTCCGCGTGATTGCATTTGTATGCTGCATTTCACTTTTAAATTTCGCTTGCATTAGTGTGCTTGTCTGTCACATTCATCATTATTGCATCTTTCCCTTTACCTTCGTTAATAAAGGCTTGGCCCCTTGACCCATTATCAAGGACAGTTGAAGTGAACACCTGCTTATTGAGCAAGGGGCCAAGTCAGAACAGAGATACTGACCTGTTTGTTTCAGTGATGCGTGCATGGATTCAAGATAGCAAGAGTGAGATGAAAATCAAACAAAATCATACCTTTTATTCCATTCTTAAAAAATGAATTGTACATTAAGTTCCACCTTCTCTCTCTACATTACTTGTCCCGCTACTCTCCGGGCAAAACGCCCTCAAGGGTGCTACCCAGCTACGAAAAGCGGTACTTCTACCGCTCTGTACACCTCTTCCCATTCCCAGACCCCGGCGCTGATCCGTGGGAGCAGCAAAGGAGATACTGACACGAAAGCCACGCTCTCGTGCTCTTCGGTAGCACTCCTCACCATCTCTCAGCCATTGTTCAACGAGGCCAAGGCTGGTTCAGAGTTCGAACAACTGGGCCTCCATGACCCTTCGCTCCTCCCTTTCAGCCAATCTGTCGGCTCTCTCTCTTTCTCTATCCCTCTCTTTCTCTGCCCGTTCTCTCTCACGGTCTTCCCTCTCCAATTGAAGGGTGATTCTCAGCTCCATGGCATCCTTGGGAGAATCGTCATCGGGACGACGCCGCAATTCCTCCTCCAGCTCTGCTATTCTAGCCTCTCTCTGTGCAGCACGGGCAAGTACCTCTCGCGTCTCCTTTTCCTGCCCGATATACTATCTCAGATATGTGGCAAGGCATAAACAAGGAGAACTCAACACTGAAACCCTTTCATGTATAGAGAGCATTCCTTCTACCTCCGCGGCACGCTGCGTAGTCTGAGTAAGTTGCTTGTAAAGCAAATCAAGTTCTGAGGCGGGGATCCATAAGCTAGAAGAGACGCCACCTCCTCCCATCGCTAACGGAGCCGCGTCGATCTGGGCGCGCTATAACCACATGGGATGAAAATTAGTGGCCGAACGCCATCAATCTAGAGTTTTAATTAGGAGTGCGCATTGTACATACACCTACCGAAGCGCTCAAGGCTCCACGGGTGTCGCCTAATTGTTGCTCCGTTTCTGCCAAGCGTGATCGCAAGTCTGCTATCATGGTATTACACACATCCTGCAACCATAGGAGTCAGTATCCACAGAGAGGAGAGGAGGAAAGGAGAAAAGAGGAAAAAGGAGACCCACCTCCACAAGTCCCCGGGGTTGGAGCCGCTCTGCGTACATTGTCTTATACAGACGCAGATAGTCTTCACTATCCTGCGCATGTGATTCCACGATTGTGCCACCTCGTTGCCAGTCTTCATACTGTTCGGGGAACCGCACACGTCAATCAACGCAAGTTGCCGGTCCCCGTGTCTTTCTTCCAACGCGAGGTGGCGCAGTCGTATCCACCCATTCCTGGGCTAGTCCTAGGGTCCTCATAACCAATCATTGCCGAAGTGGCTCGATTTCATTTAGGCAGTGTATCAACAATTCCCGTCCGAACCGGGCGCGACTTGTTAAAACCCATGGCTGATCGGCATCGACCATGCCTGAGTAGGGTCTCCAGTTTACCTAGGTGAGGTTGTACATACCCGTTTAACTGGTTAGAAAAAATATACATATATACAAAAAATAAATAAAAAAATAAAAAAAATCCCACCATCGCTGCAGGGAATTCCTGTAGCTCGCGCCTTAGCACCATCAGCTGGTAGGTTACAGGCGCTGCACCCATGATCGGTTGCCACCGCCTGGCTAACGGCACCATCGCTGGTCGCCAATGCCGAGCTCTCCCCATTGGGAGGTAATAATAGCTCCACAGCTACATCATCATATGCCGTCAATGCCTCAAGTGGACTATTACAAATAAACACAAAAAATATATAAATAAAATAAAAAAAAAACCTGGATAAGTGGTGTGAACCCACTCACAGTCATCTCACGATCTGCCTCTTGGGACATGCCCGTAAACAAGTGCGCTAGCATGGCAGCTCCCCAGGCGTACTGTCCTACTCTTTCGAGGTCAGATAGCAGCCCTAGGAAACGACAATGGATGCCGTCTCCTTTCGAGCTCAGCATCAATCTCCCCAGAAAAAAGAGGAGAAATCTCCTCAAATCCATATTATATCTCTCCCAATTGTTAAAATCTGTGCAATACACAGCACGACATCCCCTTTCCATCCTCTCCATAAATTCTTCCTAGGACTCGTCGTCCTGTCGATGAGTATCAGTGAGCCCTAATGCCCCCATGATAGACGCCCTAGCTACTGATCTGTGCTTCCGACTGTCTAACTCCAACCCCAGTAGCTTCTGGGCGCCTTCCCGGTAGTCCGCATAGGTGACTCCGGTCACCGCCTCACCATCCACTTTGAGACTCGTGATTCGGACCACATCTTCTAGACTGGGTACCATGTGTCCCCATGGCATCAAGAATGCCCGACTCATTGGGTCCCATCTTTCGCGCAAGGCTTGGATGAGGACCAGGTCGAGCTTGATCGGCTCAATCTGGAGAAAGGCACCGAATCCCATCACGTCTAGCCTGGCCTTTTGAAAATCTGGAAGACCCCGGTATGCTGCCGCTACTAATTCCCATGAAATATGCGATTTCATCATGCTCTGCGCATGCACGAGGGATGGAGAAGGTTTTGTCAAAGGAGAGAAAGAAGGGAAGAAAGAAATAAAAGAAGAATTAGAAAAGGGGCGGGGCAAGAAAGCTCAGCTTACGAGTTGCGACTGGGTCCTCTCGCTGAATTGCCCTTCGAGGTCCGAGAGTTTCCTGGAACTGCTACCGCTGGATCTGCTTCTCTTCGAGGAGTGGGAAGATTCACCCTCCATCCAGAATTCTGAGTTCCTCTTAGTTGGCCCTCGATGCCCCTGGAGGAACGAAAGAGGAAGGTATATATAGAAATGGGAGAAGTCCGGGTCAAGATTGCCTCCAACGATAGCCCCCATAATAGGGCGCCTCCCCTGCGGTCCCATGAGTCACTTCACTACCCGCATAAGGCGATGGATCGGACGGTGTAACATGATGACCTGCCCCCTGTGGCGCCCTGTCATAACGTGGAGGCCGTCTGCAAAGTTTGAAAAAAAATCATCCGGGAGAAGAGGCCTGAGCTGTCATCATTGACCTTGACGACAAATTCCCGTGAAAGAATAGTCACAGCAAGATGCCATCCTCCATCTATGGCAAGATGTCGGCAGACATATCACATGAGAACAGTACAAGGAAGCGTAGGGAAGAAGGAACGCACAAGAAAACAAACAAGCAATAGAAAATCAAATCATTCATAAGTCTACATGAGCTGTCACAAACATCACAATCATAGAGAGGAGGCGGGTCCGCTGACTCGCCAACTCTCGATATCATCCTCACGCTCATCCCTCTAGGCGTCCCTCTCCTCTCCCCCGAGGTGAGGATCCCTCGGAAGCCTCCTGGGCCCCCGTGCAGCGCTCGCCTCGCCTCGTGGCGCCTACTCCACAGCAGTGGCTTGCTGCTCCTCCTCTGGCGTGGCGAGGAAGCCACCAGCAGAAAAGCGTCTGGACCGGTGAAGTAGCGCCCCGAGCTCTCGTGCTCTCTCGTAACGCGTCTCCATCGCTCCTAACCTTTGCGCTGTGACCTGAAGGCCTAGCTGGAGCTCCCTCACTTGGGCCTCCAAGGCCTTCCTCTCGGCCTGGTCTCGCTATCGCTCGGCCCTTCCCTCCTCTCTCTCTCTCTCTCCGCCTCCCTCCTCGTCACCTAGAGAAGGACCCTTAACTCCAGAGTGTCTGGAGAGGGCCTCCCCTCACATCGACGCTACAGCTCTGCCACAGCCGCGGCCCAGGCATCACACTCCTCTTCAGCACGAACCGCGCGGGCCACCGCACTGGCAAGTTGCTCCTGGAGGGAGGCGATCTCTAGAAAAAGAGCCTGAGGATTGGAGGATGATCCGCCAGCCATCCCTACCACCGTTTCCTACTGAGTACATAAAAAATAGATAGACAACGGCCGTTGGTTAAATTCTGGAATTTCATGACAGGAATAAAAATTTTGAGGCCCTATTGTCACCTCCATCCGTCTCCCAAGCTGAGGAGCCCCCGCTCGGTCCCCCCTCCGCTCCTGCAGGAGGCCGCCACTGCCCTGCACCGATGCGCTCCCTTGTTGTCCAGGGGAATGTACGCGCCGATCCTCGAGCTTCGCCTTGCCGCGACTCTCCTCCCTGACACGGCTCGGCTCATCCGCACTCGCCCACTCGTCAGCCAAGCCCGGGATTCTCACCGTACCCTGCATCAAAGAGGGAGGTCCCCCGTCAGTTAATGAGAACGTGTCCCCTGTCGAGGACGCGCCCATCATGTGAGTGCCACCCTCGCCAAACACCTTCCACTGCCACACCACTCGCTCCAGACTCAAAACAAGTCATAGAGGTGGGAATCGAAGCACTCACCCAGCCGCGTTAGCCTCCTTCCGCGCCATCGGGCCCCTCGAGTCCCACGAGTGCTCTAAAAGGCCCTTCCACTTCCGTCGACGCCTCTCCATGCTCGAGCGCATCCCTCCTCGGGCGAGGAGTCCCTCGCCCCTCTCTCTCCTCGCCACAATCTGGCCCACCGAACTCCATCGATCGAGAGAAGAAGAAGATGAAAAGGGGCGAGCAAATCTCGACAGGAGGGGGGCTCGTTTGCGGGTGACGCACGGGGAAGAAAGGCCGTCTCGCGCTTTAAATTTGGATTCAAAAGCTAAGACGCGTCCTCACGCCTGGACGCACCCAAAAGGGGAAGAAAAGAAACAGGATCCCTCTGTGCAAAGTGTAATCCCCTACTACTTAAGGCAAGATCTCATGAAGCGTGCCTCGGAACAACGTGATGCAAGAGAAGAAGTGTGGGAAAGGAGAAATGCACGCACCATAAATCATTCTAGTTCATATAATAGTTAAATAGTACATCATACAGTAAGGAAGGTGGGGAGTACAAGCAACTCTCTAACTCTCGCTACCACCCTCCTGATCATCTCTCTCCGCCCCCCTCTGGCGAGTGTCCCTAGGGGGCCTCCGCGAACCCTGAGAGGCGGTGCTCGCCTCGCCCTGTGGTGCCATACCTGCCTCAAAGGCGCGGCGACGTTCCTCAGCTGAGGAAACCAGGAAGCTACCCATGGAGAAGGAACCAGACTGACGAAGTCGTGCACCGCGCTCCCTCGCCTTTTGATATCGCTCCTCACTATCCCGAAGCCTCCCCTCCGCTGTGCTAAGGTTCACTCGAAGCTCCATCATCTGGGCCTCCAGAGCCCTCCTCTCGTCCCAGTCTCACTGACGCTCAGCCCTCCTCTCCTCCCTCTCTCTCTCCCTGTCCTCCCTCTCTCTCTCTCGCTCTCTCATCGCCTCTCTCCTCGATAGCGCGAGGGCAATCCGTAGCTCTAGCACGTCACGGGGGAGCTCCTCGGCCTCACGTCGCCGCTCCTCCTCCAGCTCTGCTATCCGGGCGTCACGCTCTGCCACCCAGGCATCGCGCTCCTGCTCGACACGAACAGCACGTGCCAGGGCCTCCCGAATCGCAGCCACCTGCCAAAACCCACATGCACCGTAAGAGAGCAGTGAAAGAAGAAGGGCAACTGGAAAGAAGTCGGGGTCAAGCAGGACTCACTCGAGCTGCACGGTCACGCTCGGTCTCCTCAGCCCAGGCTACCGCGTACGCTAGCTGCTCCTGAAGCGCAGAAACCTCCGGAGGAGGGCCCCGCGAACTGGAACCTGCTCCACCAGCCATCCCGGCTGCTGCAGCCTGGTGCGCGCGCTGAAACACAAGGCAAACGACAGTCAGAGGCTAAGTATCAAAAATCCAGGTCACCAAAAAAATGCACTACACAGACTCACCAGGATCTCCAACTCCTGGCGGATGGCCACCAACTGCCGCCTGGTGTCTGCCAGCTGGGCTCGCAGGTCGGCAATCATGTTGTCACGAGCATCCTACACCGCATGAAAGTTAGTGTCACATGCATATACGTATACAAAAGGAAAACATTTCCATTTCACACTTACCCCTGCCATACCACCGAGGAAGAGGCAGTCCCCGTACGTAGCCCGGTACCGTCTCAGGTAATCAACACTGTCCTGTACATGGGACACCACTGGGACCCCGCCCTGCTGCCAGTCTTGGTACTGTGCTGGGAAGCGCGTACGCCAGTCCACGATCGTCGCCTTCCCCTTGGTCTTCCGCCCGATGCGGACCGGCTCATCTACATCGACCCACCCCTGGACGCCCCCACAAAAAGAACAAAAGTTCTTTCAATTTTTTTTTCAAAAAAAAAACATTAGGGGCGTCCAGACCCCTGGACACCCCCATTTAAGCATATAAAAATGTATATATGTGTATGACCATAATTTGAATAAACCAGAACACAAAAGAGAAAATAAAAAAAAATACAAAAGATGAATAAAAATCATAACCAAGGGAACGGTGGTCCAAAATGCCAAATGCCAGATTTTATTCCATCAGAAAACAGAGCGGGCTACATCAGGGGCTTAGGCACTCTTGGCCTCAACTTCCCCAGTTCGGTTACATAAGCTCCCCACAGCTCACATTCTTCCCCCACGTGCGCTAAGGCCTTTCCCACAACACTTGTCTTCCAGGGTGCTTTAACGGCCTTTGCTTCCCTCGCGTGCTCTTCCGTGCCCAACTCCCTCTTCTTTAAAGGGACGATGCAAGTCAGTGGTGGAAACGAGTGGCGTGGAATGCCGATCTGGAGGTAGCACCGATGCGCGTTGTAAAGGATAAACTCAGTCGCGCCGATCAGTTGGAGTTCAACTTCGGGAGAAGACCTCATGAGGAGTTCGAGTGAGAGTAGACATGTCGGTGCACAAGTGAAGAAGCTTTGTGTCATGGTTCGAAAGTGAGACCGCTAGCCTTCCCGTTTCTTCAGCCACGGAACACGGTTCGCCACAGTGCCACCGAAGCCTAACACATCAGCTATGTAATAAAGGGGGCTTTGTTGGAAAAGCTTTGAAGCAGTCGGCATCCCCTCACGGTGGTCGAATTTGAAGTGCAAATCGACCCAGCAACTCAGAACAAGTGCGCAACCAAAAGGAGGCCTACCCATGCTCGAGGCGGTAAGACCGCTGTAAAGGTAGGCAAGGACGGCGGGTCCCACCCTCTTTCCACTCCAGATCCCGCAGATAGCACTCAGTTGGGTTTCTTCCACTATGTTGTCGGTATAAGGGAACAAGAGAGCACCCGCCAGACAGATGGTGAACCCTCTCATAATTCTTTCCAAATGTTCATCATCTGGTGACCCTTTTACCGCGAGCCTTTGCAAGTCGATTCCCTTTTGAGTGTGGACCTTTCTGACTGCGTCGGACGGCATGAAGCTTCCAAGGACGCTCTCGGAAGTCCCTCGGGTCAGCATCCGCATAGCCTTCACCTTCCCGTCACTCTTGAATTTCTTCAATCCGAGCAGAAGTTCCACCTCCTCGAGGAGAATGGTCGCCTCGAATGTCGGGAAGATGAAAGTGTGGGTCTGGGAATGCCAGATCTCCACTAATGCGCCCATAGCCACCCAGTCCATATGGATTCTCTCGTAGTGTTTGGCGTGAATAAGGAGCCCCTGAAGATGCCACTTCGAGAGTATAGCCCTCATGCCAATGGAGATGTTGGAAGTTAGCTCTGAAAGCCATGGCAGTTTGGAAAACTTCCTCCGGCCCGGAAAGAGTGGATACGGCTGGAAAGAAGAAGAGAAAGGAAGGAAAGTGAGAAGAGAGTCCATGCAGTAAATTTGAAATAAATCAACTTACCATATGCGACTGGATCGTCCCACTCAGATGACCCTCGAGGTCGGAAAGTCGCCTGATCTCACTGCTAGGCCTGCCCCTCTTCATAACGCGGGAAGACTCTCCTTCCATCCTGAAATCCCTAGACCCTCCTCTTCTCCTCCTCCTGAACTTTCAAAACTCCCCTTGGTACATTTGAATAAACTAGCCTAAGGGAGGTACTTATAGGAAAGGAGAGGTGCTACGGGACGGGACGTGTCACATGAGTGGTCAAGTCGTCAGTGTTTTATCCTTGTACTGTGGCACGATTCTGATATATTTCTACTGCTTTATGATGTATTTAATCTATGATGGTCTGTGCAAGTTTTACCAACGGACGTTTTTCGCCCTATCTTGTATACCATCCTTCAGTGTTTGGTCCCCCGTGTCATGCATCATACTATATGATATTTATGCTATTAGAACACGTCAAGGACCTTGCGACCTGAACGAATTTGGGATTTGAGTTCCCCTTCAACAAAAAATAGTGATGATTCCAGAAGAATTTGGGTTGTACGGATAGGCTGTTAACTGGTGATAGCGTGGGAATGACGGTTCCATTCAGTGAGTCGGTGCGTGGATAAATGGGCCCCAGCTCAGTATCAGCTCACTGGATCGGTATCCTGACCCATTCTTAATGAGTTGACAATATTATCCTTGGCTATTTTCTATTCTAGTTTGTTTTAAATTTTTCTTTAAACCCAGCATGCATTCATATAGGACTTTGGGTCTATTACGGAAGATCATTCAAGTGATTCGATTGCGAAAGCCGTTGTGCTTCAATGCTTACAAATATGAGATATTCCATTCTGAATGAAATACTGAGTTTCCTTGAAACGACCCTACGCTGCCCTTCCAAACGAGACCCTTGTTTGGACAGACCCTCAGATATTCCTTTGTTTTTTATCTTGTTTGACCCACCTTGGCCGCAGCACTTCCACATTGGCTGGTAACCGCTCCCCAAAGGTGAAACCTACAGGTTTATGACCCAGGTACTTCCACACCGAGAAGTTGGTCTCCTTTATTTTCGTGCCTGAGCGCACATCTCACCCTCCCTTATTTGATTTCCGTCCAAACAATTGTCAAATTTGAAAGACCTTCTTCAAGGTCGCCTCATTGAAACTACAGGAAAGATTCCAAACAGTCATGTCAAAAGCGTGTCTCATCACACCTTGGCATCAACTTATCAGTCCATTCCCACTCCATTTCACTCTACTTCGATACCATTCCATTACGTGTCACTCCCTTGCAAAGGAGACGCCAAGGCGGGACAGCTGTAGACATGCTATTCCTGACGTCCCCTGAGAAAATCTCATATTACCACGCGACGCCCCGCAGCGGCTTCCGCATTTTGAATCACTTGAGTGTTTCCTATCTTTGAGTCTTCTCTCGTCTTCTGGGCGAGTAGCGTAACGCTCCTTCGGCATCCAGAAACTACCTCGTTGTGAAAATCATGCGGCATTCGAACGGCATCAACATCAATCGCATGCATCAGAAGTTGCCGGAACCAGGGAAATGCCTAACGGACGACTGCCGACGCCCTTTTCGGGGAATCTGGGGGTCATCATGGAGGCGTCCAGGCTCGTGGACGCCTCCATCAATACAAAATAATGACAAATATATATATATATATATACGATTGGACAAAATATATATATAATTTCATGGAGGCGTCCAGGCTCCTGGACGCCTCCATCAACCAGCTCACGGGCGACCCCGGGCCATCGACTGACCGTTGCTCAGCCTGTCGTTTGAATAAAATCCAAGTTATGGAAGCGTCCAGGCCCCTGGACGCCTCCATCAACCAGCTCACGGGCGACCCCGGGCCATCGACTGACCGTTGCTCAGCCTGTCGTTTGAATAAAATCCAAGTTATGGAAGCGTCCAGGCCCCTGGACGCCTCCATCAACCAGCTCACGGGCGACCCCGAGCCATCGAATGACCGTTGCTTAGCCTGTCGTTTGAATAAAATCCAAGTTATGGAAGCGTCCAGGCCCCTGGATGCCTCCATCAACCAGCTCACGGGCGACCCCGGGCCATCGACTGACCGTTGCTCAGCCTGTCGTTTGAATAAAATCTAAGTTATGCAAGTGTCCAGGCCCCTGGACGCCTCCATCAATCAGCTCACAGGGCATCCCTGACCACTGACTGACCATTGCTCGACCGGTCGTTTGAAAAGAATACAAATTATGGAGGCGTCCAGGCCCCTGGACGCCTCCATCGTTCAGCTCACGGGCACCCCTGATCCCTGACTATCCGTCGGCTGGCTTGTAGTTTGAAAGAAATCCAATGTCATGGAGGCGTCCAGGCCCCTGGACGCCTCCATCATCCAGGTCACGGGTGCCCCTGGCCACTGACTACCCATCAGCATGTCAGATTGTCATTTAAAAAAGATCCAAGTGATGGAGGCATTCAGGCCCCTGGATGCCTCCATCCTCCGGAACTCTATAAATAGAGGCCTACCCCCCTCAGTTCAGGGGTCGAAAAAAGAGAGCCGATAGGCTGCCAAATTCTATTTCTAACCCGCGGGTGTTTTGTAGGGGGGGAAGTTCTGCCGGATTCCTGGGTGCCCGTGCTCGTGGGAGAAAGGCCGCCTTCGCCCATCGTGCTCCCGCGTCGTCCTTGCGCTGCCGAAGCTCCGCCGGGCCTCACCATCGACCATCCAATAAGCCATTCTCCTCTCTTCTTTCCTAGCTATCTTGCATTCATCATATCATATCTTCCACCCCCCCTTTTTATGAGGGAGTCTCTTCCCGTTCTTACGTTGGCATAATCGCAATTCATCATAAGCATTTTCCTCCTACTGGTGTCCGAGAGGGGTTTTAAAAGACAACACCAACCAGGTGTGTGTCATGCCATCATTTCATTACTTGCATCGTTAGAATTGAATACTGCACCTTCGTCTTTCTGATCCACTCATTACTTGTTTGTCGTTGTTTTGCAAGGGTAATTAAAGAAAGCCCTCTCCGTCGGCCGGCCGAAGGGGGAGGAAGAAGCAACCCGCCATTTCCCGCTCTCGATGATTCACGGTCTCCGTGCCTCGTACAAGGTACACGCAATCATTTCTTTTCATTGAGGTAACCCCTCTGGCGATCACATCCCTTTAGCATCCTACGTATGCTCTTTTCTCTATTGGCACGTTTCATGCCCCTTATTAGCCTTTAGTCCCATCGCGAGTTTTCGTTTTCTCCTCTTTTAAGTGGATCCCTCCTCGGCTTCCACAGGGGTGAGTGCTGGGGATGCTGTGGAGCTGGCTGGGTGCGCGACGGGGCGAGGATGGAATGGTTTTGGCGCGATCCCGAACGGTGGATTCAAAGTCGGCGTTTGAGCTCGCGGCACGGTTTTCGACGTGGTTTAGTCCCTTCGGGGCATGGTTTCTTCGGTGGAGGTAGGGTGACAGATCTTCACTTCCTCCCACGCGTTTTCCCTGCCATTGCACGTCGTTCGGCGCGGAAACAGTCGAGGTTGGGCTTGTTTAGCCTAAACCGTAATTTTTGGGTTTTGTAGGGTTCGCCAGAAAACGACAGCCATTTTTAGATCAGCTACTGTCAATGGACTACCTGGGACGTCAGCGTTCCATAGTCACTGATTTCGTTTCGTTTGGTGGTCCCGTTTGACCGCTAGGGCTCCGAGAAGTCCGGAAACCCTTTTTGGGTGATTTCATTAGAATCGCCCATTTCTTGCGATCCGTGCGTCATTTTGACTCCGGACGGAGTCTATGTGATTGCCAGCAGGTCCAGAGTTGTATCCCCTTCATCTATGGACGAATGGGGCGTGGAATGGCCTCCGTTGGGCCGAACCCACGGTTTGCCCGCCGTGAGAGTTAAGCGGTCGGACTAGGTCCGTCTATCCCCATGGGCGGCCCTGTCTTGACCGTTCATCTGCTCGGCGCGCTCTGTTCGGATTGGCGCGCAGCGAGGGTTATGCGGTCTATCGTGAGACCGTATAACTCAGGTGCGGTCAGGATTGAACCATTTTTCCCCTTTGGTTTGGACCGTTGTTGGGCTGTGCGGCTGGGGTCTGGCCGCCTGTCCCTTTGTACGGCTAGTATCTAACCATACATCCCTGGTGCCGATGGCTGTTGTGCGGCCCGAAGTGGACCACACAAGCCTTTGTGCGGTGTTTTCTTAGCCGTCTGTTTCCCCCGCGCGGCTAGAGGTGAACCGCACGTGTGTTTCCCATTTTATGCTGTTATGCCATTGTGCGGTCCAGTCCGGACCATCTTTCTGGTTGGGTGGTCCCTTTGTGACCGTCCATCTTTGTTGGTGGTTGGTGTTGTGCGGCTAGTCTCTGACCGTTCAACCCTTTGTGTGGATGGTTCCGAACCATCCATCTTCCTTTGTGTGGTCTGTTTTGGACCGTCTATCCTGTTGAGTGGTCCATTCTGAACCGCTCATCCACGATGTGTCATCGGTTTACCGTGATGGGTTCTCCCGGTGTCGCGTTAGAGTCATTGCTCTGGTCTGGTCGACCCGGTGTGACCCAATGGTCAACATGCGACCTTGCCCGTGTCTCGATGGATCTATCCAGCTCGAGACGTGGTTCTGGACACCTAGAGGTACGATTCGGCCTCGATTTACATGTCCAGATGCCTTGAGGATGTCGGAGTTCTCCCAAGTCTCCACATGTCCCGTCTGTTCCGTGTCGGTCATCTGCGTGAGTTAGGGCGGTGTTTCTAGTGGTCCTATCTTGGACTGCTAGTGTTGGTTTGTCTGTCCGGTGGTTCCCTGGATCGGTCGGTTCGGGTGAATTGTGTGCGGTCTATCCCTTGACTGGTATAGTTTCTCTGAGCGACTGAATCTAGGACCGCCAGTGTCTTTGCCTCTGGTTGCGTGGCGAGTCCTCCTTGACTGCTTGGTTGACCTAGCGGCCGAGTGATGGATAGCCTAGGCCCAGAGAGTGGTTTACCGGGGGTTTGGTTTCCGGTATCTTGGCTTGACCTTGGGATTTGCCATTGTCACGCGGACATCACCCGATGTCTGTGAGGGCTGTAACCGTGTTCTGAGATGGCCAAGAGGGTTTGTGCTTGTGTGTCTTTGCCTGGTTCCGGTCAACCCGGGGTCACCCAGTGGTTGACAGGCAGCCTTATGTGTCTCGACGGTTCTGCCCAGTTTGAGACATGGTTCTGGATGCTTCGAGATATCATCCTACCTCGATCTGCATGTCCAGGCGTGTCTGAGGGTCCTCGGTGTTCCCTCGGGTCTCCGTGAGTCATTTTCTACGGAGTGTCGTTTCGCGTGGCTTAGGATTAGACCGATTGGTAGCTTGTTCCACTGTCAGTGACGATCTTGCCTTTGAGTCATCCGACTCAAGGATCGTTACGTAGTAGGTCTAGTCGCCTTGTCCTGAGTCTATTGGCAGTTGTCTTACTGCCTTGGTGCTTCGTAGTATGTGTGACAGTTCTTCTTTGCCTGTTTGTACTACAACACTATTGTTTCAGAGTCTCTGTGTCTAGTGAGCCTCCAATTGTTGTAGCCCTAAGGCCTTGAGTTGCCGACCCGCCTGGGAATGGCGGAGGGGTGTTCCCGCTATACGGTTTGTAAGCTAGTTTCCGTGGGCTCCCGCTGTACAGTGGCGTCCTGCTGGGTGGGGAAAACTAGCTAGAGGCCTGGCTCTCCAGCAAGAGTCGGTGTGTGCACACGTGGTCAGGGTCTTTGGATTGACGCCGACGGGCGTGACCCTGACTAGTACTTGTATTGTGGTTCTGCGTGGGTCTGCGACTCGGCCGTGCCCGTGTTGGTCGCGCTCGGTGGGTAGTCGAGACACTTGTGGTGTGTGTTGCGGCGCAACATAAGACGTCAGTGGACGTAGCTGGCTGTTCTTCTAGTGAGGAGGTGCTTCCCTCACGTGACACGTGACTCTTCGTGTTTCTTGCGTGTCGTGACCTTTCCGGGTTAGCCCTCTCGTGGCCCTACTCGAGATCAGTGTTGTGTTGTGTGCACGACGTTCTAGTCGTGTGTGCCGTCGAGTCTGTCCGTCGTCTGTCTAGGTCTATCCTAGACTTTTGGTGATGGGAATCGACGCCGAGCATGTACCTTTTCTTTTGCATTTATGTTCTTTTAGTTTGTGTTCATATCCTTGGGAAAGTATATGCGCAATTGTACGACTTTGTAAGCCAATGAGTCATTCCCACGGATTGTGTGGGTTTCTATGTAATTTGTTAGTAGGACCAGCAAGGGGGCCCTCAGCCCTCTCCCATTGGTCCATGTCACCTTGTGGGGCTAGTCAACCATCCTAGGTGGACATCTAGAAGGTTGGACTAGTCATATGCCACATGGGTAGACAAGAGGGTAAGAATTTCCATGGTAGGCTACCTACCATGTCAACTTGTCCCCCTTGCCACCCATTGGTCAATAGGCCGCCCCCCCCTTATATATTATTTTTATTTTTTGTGTGTTGGTGGCATGCAATCCAGACCATCCATCTCCCATCCCTAGATCCAAGGGTGGTGTTTGGATTTGATTGGAAGCATATAAAACCTTGTATTTTCCTTTGAAAATTAGTGAAAAAGTTAGAAAATTTGTTGGAAGCCTTGAAGCTCCTTGCGCCCCTCCCCTCTCCCTGGTGTTCTTCCCTCTCAAACCCCCAATTCTAGAGTGGTTTCTATCTTCTATCCCCTCCCCTCTATCTCCGATGATCATCGGTGCCGCCGCCGCCGCCGTTCGTGCCGCCTTCGAGCCGCCGCGGAGCCATCTTCAAGGTTCTGTCCTGCTGGATAGGGTTGCAGTCAACGAATTCCTGCTCTCCACCACGTTAAGATCTCAAGCTAAAATTTTTATGGTGTGTTCCTACCTTGAATCCCCAGTTCCACCTACATTTTCACATCCAAATTCCATCGTTTAGTATTTTTTTTCATTTTCGTTCATCTTTCACTCCCAGATCTATCTTGTCTCTATCTACAGTGACAGCAGCTCTGAGTTTCCCATCTCCGACCACCTTTTTGATTTTTTCAAACCCTCCCAATTTTACTGGGAGTTCTGTCCATCAACCCCTCACTCCATGAATTTTCTTAATTTTTGATCAGCCTTCTACCCATTTTTCAAAAAATCGTGTTCTACCTCAGCTACAGTGATGTCAGCCAGATTCCAGATCCGACCACCTTCTAGTGAAAAAATCATAACAAATCATAGCCTCCACCAATCCTATCATACAAAATATTTCCGTTTACCTGGTTCAATTTCCTACAACTTTGATGAAGACCTCAAGAGCTGGATCGGACATCTTCCTCACGGTCAATGATAGTTCTCAGACAAGTTCCCTGCAGATCTGAGAGTCCGATCACTGTACAACAGAAACTCAAAAATTTATTAAAGCCAAGATCCGTGCAGATCCATGTCATTTCCCTAGCCCTGGATTTAAGTACTTCAAGAGAGCTTTCCAACGTCGCCAGTTTCGTGTCGATCTGACGTCGGGGCTGATCGCAGCGTCCGTTCTTGCCGGAGCGCGCGCCGGAAAACAGAACCGGCAGATCCGTGGCCGGTTGCTCCGACCGGTGCCGAACGGAGCCGCCCGGCCTCCGGTCAACGTTCCAGCGTGCCGCCAGCCCAGGGAACGCTTCCCCAAGTGTCCCCACAACATTGGTGCCACCGGTCCCCACACGGCCCCTCTGGACAGCACGTGGGCCCCACAGTCACAAGTTCGGGTGCTGCCGAAGAGACGCGAGAAGCCGCCCGTCAACCCGAATTCGGTCCTCCCGGACCCCATTGTGTCGCCCTATACCTCCCTGCGTGGAGTGGGCAGTGGTCCATTGCTGTAACAAAAGTGTAATATTGTTCCGGGAGAACGAGTTTCGGCCGGGTCCGTCTTCCCCACGCCGAGCGCGTGGAGGTATCACATTTGCTCCCTTCTCGGCATTTTGCTTACTTCATATATATTTGTTTATGCCGCTGCTAGAGAGCATGTGTAGGGATAATTAGCTCGCTTTATATTTATATCACCGCTGCTGCGAGAGAGAGCGTTACCGTCCCGTGACCCGATCCGGGCACAAAAGAGAATTGACCACCCTAGCTCCTGCCGGTTTCTCAACCGTGCACGTCCGACGCTTCCCTCGTTAAGGGACAATCACGAGCTCACCTAGAGTCCGAGGACTGTTGTCATGTCCGTGGTCTCATCCCGCATCATTTTGTCTGTCCTTGCTGGTCTCTGTCTTAGTCCTGGCATCGTGTCGGCAGATCGGTAACTCCTGACTTTGTCAGATCAGAGTCGCCCTTCTGTCGCTGCTTGGAGTAGTTTGGGGAGCTGAGGTTGGTTCAGCTGTCGCGCTTGTTCGATACGACTTTTTCCCTTTTCTTTTAGCTTCCCTTGCTCTTAGCCTGTTCCCTACTCCTGCTGTTCCCGTTCTTTTTACAGCTTGGTAGTGTAGCTTTTCCTGCTTTGCTACTACTGTTGCTTTCTATTCCGTGTTCTGCGTATTTTTTTCAGTGGGGATCCGCATGACCCCTACTGAGCCTCTATTTGGAGACTCACCCCTTCTTTTTCAGGTGGGTGGTGTCACCCCTGTTCGTGGTTCCTGGTGTGGTGCGTCCGTAGCTGCCAGTGGTACCTGCGTCGGGTTTCCCCCGACCTTAGTGTACGTTCTTTTTCTGTGGCCTGTACTTGTCTTTAATTTTCTGGACTGGACTCTGAGGTAATTGTTAAATTGAAATTGTTAATAAAAAGTAATATTATTTCTGCTACTTTAGCAAACCGATCTAATGAAATTTAATTACTTACTGTACTATCTCTGTGGCTTCAAAGTACTACACGACAATCCTTTTTCCCTTCGGAACTTTACCGCTCTTGGGAGGCCTCGCGGGTTCCAGGTGGTATCAGGTGTATTTGGTAGTCCTACCGGGTATATCTGGTATCCGGGATCCGGGTCGTCATAGTAGTAGTCTCATGGCTGAAGCTAGAGCTCTTCTTGATGCCCTCAGATATGCTCATGCATTATCTTGCCCTTTACAGCTGATTGAGTGTGACTCCAAGCTGCTAGCTGATGTATTATCGGATAATACTCCTTGTCCTTGGAAGATCATCACAATTGTCTGGGAAATCAATTCTTTGTGGGGTACAGCAAAAATCACCCATGTGTTCAGAGAAGCTAACCATGCAGCAGACCGGCTTACCAACTTTGCTTGTCTCTCTCATTGTAATTCTTTTTTCTTTAGTTGGCATTCTTTACCCTGGGATGTCCGGGGAGCTGTAAAGATGGATAAGCTAGGGATGCCTAGCATTCGTATGTAATTTTTTTCTATGAATTAAAGCCGGTGGTGTCCCTGTCACCTCCTACGCCTTTAAAAAAAAGAGATCTTGGCGTACTCTTCTGGATGGACTGCGCATTGCATTATATTTAGAGCCGTCTAGTTAACTATTGAGAGCCTGATCTGTTCCCTTGTCCACGCATTTTCATCTTGTGCGAGCTCGAATGGTCCTTTGGTGATCACTCTCCAAAGTTCGTGGCTCTACGCTCTCAGGAACACTTCCATCTTGTTTTTACAATAAATGTAATTATTACCATCAAAGAAAGGAGGGCGGTTAATGGAATATCCCTCAGCAATGAAGTTACGATGGGTGCTAGATCCAGGTCTACCCTGGTCATTGGACCACATGTTGGGTAACCTGCTCTGATACCACTTGATAAATAAAGAGAATGTGATCTAGAAAGGGGGTGATTGAATAGATCACTCAAACCTTGTTTTATAATAAAATTCAATCGATAGGAACTGAAACTCAACTATAGTCAGCACTCAATTGGCCCTATCTGAGTCATTCTAACATAAATCGATCAAGCAATGAAGCTTAAATTGATCTGCAATCAAACAGTTGACGTGCCACACGCAATCTGTGAAACAATGAAGTAAACCACACGGAATCACACATGATTTTTAGGGGGTTCATTACTACCCGTAATCTACGTCCACCCCTCACTCCTTCGGAGTGAGGCTTCCTTGCTTCTAGCAAAAACAAGCAGACTCAGTCTGTAAACATATGCTACCTAACAGCTTGTGTTCTGAGGGAGACAAATCCCTCAACCTGGTTCTGCAACCCACAAAACCAGACACCTAGCTCCGCTACCCACATAGCTAGAACCAGAGGTCCAACCTCCCTTCCTCTGAATCCTCAGAGGGAAATCACGAGTGACAACCCGCCACTCACACCCCGGAGACTTAGTCTCCCTTCCTCTAACACCTAGAGGGAAACCGGAGAACACTCTCCCTTCTCCTGAATTCACAGGAGGAACCCGACCCCAAAACAGAGATCAAAAAATTAAGTAGAAACAGGAAAAACAAAACAAGGATGAAGTACAATAATAGAAGACTAACGCATCGTGAAAGAAAATGTATCTTCTCTGAAGCGCTTTGATAGACTGCTTAAGATAACTCTCTTCGAAACTGCTCTCTCTCTTTTCGGATATGGCTCTCTTCACCTGATGGTTATAGCTCTGGCAGTCTTCAACTTCATACATCTTTTTTCGATCCAGATGTCGTCAATTTATAGAATGGAGCATCGAATGAGTGCGAAGGAGTCAGCCAATCTGATTCCTCTACGTGGATTTTGGATATTCCCCAATCATTGGGTTCTTTGGTGTTCTGCCACGTGGACATGCCTTTTCGCGCCAAAAGAATCCACACGTGAGATGCTCGCAGGTTTTTCTTCTAAGGTGTTTGGTGAAAGTCCTCCGATACCCCTTTCACGTGTTAAAGTGGTCACGTGCCCTTGAACAGTTCTTTACTACCTGAATGCTTTGATCTGTTCAGGTCGAAGTAATGTCTAAGACTCCAGCTTCATTGACTCTTCTATGTAAGTGTGCATCGACCTTCAAGCAAATGAATATGTGCACCGACCTTGGAGACATGAGTAGCATCGACCTTGTTTACTGTGCTCAATTGATGTACATCGACCTTTGTTGTAAGTGTGCATCGACCTTCAAGCAAATGTATATGTGCACCTACCTTGGAGACATTAGTTGTTTAGCCGCATCGACCTTGTTTACTGTTCACTCTTGATGTACATCGACATTTGTTGTAAGTGTGCATCGACCTTCAAGCAAATGTATATGTGCACCGACATTGGAGACATGAGTTGTTCAACTGCATCGACCTTGTTTACTGTTCACTCTTGATGGACATCGACCTTTGTTCTACTTTGGCAAGATGTGCATCGACCTTAGTCATTGTGCCTACTCGATGTGCATCGACCTTTCTTCTGTGTTGGCAAGATGTGCATTGACCTTAGTCACTGTGTCTACTCTATGTGCATCGACCTTTGTTCTTCAAGTGCACCGACCTTCAAGTGCAACAGCGTCAATATGCGTTGACCTTTCAGTGGAACAGGAACAATGTCAATATGCGTTGACCTTATAAACTGACTGCATGTATGTATGCATCGACCTTATGTGCATGCAATCAGTACATGCATCGAGTTGAAAGAACTTTATAAGGCATGAAGTGCAGCAACCTAATGCAACGAATGGTGCAATAGCTTGAAAAACAAATAATTCAATTCTCATGCAGAAGTGTCTAACATCATCAAAAGAACAGAGATACAACACTTTCTCTATCACCACACCATCTAAGGAGGTCTGCAAACATTGTGACAAGGCTGGACATAAGGTCTAGGAATGTTGGAGAAGTTGGGAGCTTGTCTCCGATGCGTGAGCCGCGATCATAGGATCCCCTATTATCCTCTGTTCAATGAACAAGCTAGCAACGAGAAGCGCACAGTCAAGAAGCAAGGCTGTAATGCCCTAGATCCTTGGTAGGTCTTGTGGGATCTTTGTTAGATCTTTCGGTTTGGTTTCGTTGAGTTTCGGTTCGCTTTTGTGGCTTCCGAGTTGAGTTATACGAGCCGTGTGGGTTTTTCTCTCGTACTAGTTACGGAACCCTACAGTGAATTTATTTCTCAGTTCCTCGACTCGTGGATGCTACAGCGACGATGTACTCTCCGAGTCGGTCGTTTTGACTATTTTTGCGTATTTTTCGGAGATAGGGCCAGAAATCAGATTTTCTGAAAATTAGGAAAATTCCTAAATTCTTTTCCTTTTCCTTTCCTTTTCCTCTCTCCTCCTTCTCATTCACCGCCGCCTCTCTCTCTCTTCGTTTCTCTCCTCTCAAGCCTCCTCGGCTCCGACTGTCGACGGGGTAGCTAGAGGCACGTGTTGGGGATGCTGTGGAGCTGGCTGGGTGCGCGACGGAACGAGGATCGGGATGGATTTGGCGCGATCCCGAACGGTGGATTCAAAGCCGACGTTTGAGCTCGCAGCGTGGTTTTCGGCGCGGTTTAGTCCCTTCGGGGCATGGTTTCTTCGGTGGAGGTAGGGTGATGGTACCTCACTTCCTCCTCTCCGTTTTCCCTGCCCTTGCACATCGTTTGGCGCAGAAACGGCCGAGTTTGGGCTTGTTTAGCCTAAACCGTGATTTTCGGTTTTTGTAGGGTTCGCCGGAGAATGGCAACCATTTGTAGCTCGGTTAGTGTTGAACTGACCGTTGGGATGTTAGGATCCCATCCTTGCTTGTTTCGTGTTGATCGGTGGTCATTCGAGGCCGGTAGGAGCCCGGGAACCTCGTTGACTCTTTTAGGGTTGATTTGTTAAAATCGCCCCGATCTAGCGTTTTAACCTGTGCATGTGGGCTTTTTAGCCTCCTTATGTGGTTTTCTATCGTTGAGGGTTGTTTCCCCTGCGCTTCGGCGTGAATGGGGCTTGGAATGGGCCGGTTTGGCCAACCCTCTGTTTTCCCGCCATGACTGGTGTGGCGGTCGTTCCAGGGACCGTCACAGTCCCTGACGGCCCCACGATAGACCGTCACAGCGCCTGGGTGATTTTTGTTCTTCGGGGTTTTGAGAGTGTGACGGCCCAGGAGTGGCGCGTCACAGCCCTCTGACGCGTTCCGTGAGACGCGTTACGCCTATCTTGTCGTTTAGTGCTTTGGTTAAGTCGGTTCCCCTGACGCGTCTGCCCCCTGTGCGTCAGGTGGGTGTAACGCACCCGGTGTAGGCCGTTACGTTCTATTTGACTTTGTGTTTGACCGTGAGTCGGTTTGTGTAACGGTGGTGTCCCCGTGCGTCACAGCGTCGTAACGCGCCTGCCCCAGACCGTTACATGCTGTTCTGGCTGAGTGGGTGTTGTGTCGTTGGTTCTAACGGCCCTGCCCTTGTGCGTTAGGGGTTTGTAACGCGTCCGAGATGGACCGTTGTTTTTTGGCTTGAGCCTCTTGGCCCTGACGCGCCTGCTCCCATGCGTTAGGTGTCTGTAACGCGCCTGGTCTAGCGCGTTACGCGGTTCGAGTGTGCTTTGAGTTTGAGGTCTGTTGGCCCTGACGGCGCGGGTTGGGCGCGTCAGAGCTGTGTAACGCGCATGGTGTAGGCCATTACGTGCCTTGTGCATTTTTGAGGTTGGTTAGGGTGGTGTGTGTGATGGCTCCCCTTGTGACCGTCACGTGTCGGTGACGCATCTACGTTAGACCGTCACGGTTGGAGTGTAACGGCCTGAGCTAGACCGTCACATTCGTGTAACGGGATAGGGGTGGTGTGTTACAATCCTTCTGCCCCGATTTATGTTGTTTTGGTTTCTGCTTGCCTTGGCTTGTCCTTGTAGCCTGCCCGTTGTCCCGTGGATGTCTCCTGACATCCTATGAGTGTTAAGACTACGTTGTAAGGTGGCCAGGAGTCTTCTTGCTTGTGGTAGGATTCTCTATCCTACTCTTGTGTGTGTCTTTGGTCGGGTTCCGGTCAACCCGGGGTGACCCAGCGGTTGACGGGCGACCTTGTATGTGGGTGTCTTGGCGGTTTCGTCCAGTCCGAGACGCTGGCTCAGGATGCCTCGAGGTGTTGTTATCTCGGTCCGTGTGTCCAGGCATGTATGAGGGTCTTCGGTGTTCCCTCAGATCTCCGTGAGTTGTTTTCCGCGGAGTATCGTTTCGCATGGCTTAGGATTAGACCGATTGGTGACTTGTTCCGCTGTCTGTGACGATCTTGCCTTTGAGTCGCTCGACTCAGGATCGTTACGTGGTAGGTCTAGTTGCCTAGTCCTGAGTCTGTTGGCAATGGTTGTACTGCCAGTGGTGCTTTGTAGTACGTGTGACAGGGCTTCCTTAGACTGTCTGTACTTTAGCACTTGTGCTTTGGAGTCTGTGTCTTGTGAGCCTCCACTGGTCGTAGCCCTGAGGCCTTGAGTTGCCGACCCACCTTAGGAGGGTGGAGGGGTGTTCCCAGTTTCACGGTTTGTAAGCTAGTTCCGTGGGCCCCGCCTAACCGTAGCGTCCTACGGGGGGGAATACTAGCTAGAGGCCTCGCTTAGGCAGGAGTCAGTGTGTGCACACGTGGTCAGGGGCTGAGGACACGCATCGACGGGCGTGACCCTGAGTAGTCACTCGCAGTGTGGTTCTACAGTTCCTTGTGTCCGTAGGTGCCGTTCTTCCTTGGGACTTCGTTGTTCCTTGGATTCTGTTCTTGTGTATCTAGTCTCCACTGTGCTCCACACGGTCGGGCGGACGAGACACTTGTGGCGCAGAGTAAGACGTCGGTGGATGCATCTGGCTGTCCTTCTAGTGGGAGGGTGTTCCTATCACTTGACCGGTGACTCTCGTGTTTCTCGGAGTTGGCATTCTCCTTCCCACGTTGGCTAGTCTTGGCCTTGTCCAAGATTCGTTTCCCTGGCTGTGTCTGTTCGTTCTTGGCTGTGTCCAAGATGGGCCCGGGGTTACGTGCAAGATGTTCCGGTCGTGTAGGCTGTTGCGTCTGTTTCGGGTTGTTCTTGCAGGTCTTTGTCTTAGACCTGGTGTTGGGTCAGCAGATCGGTAACTTCTGACTTTGTTAGATCAGAGTCGCCCTTCTGTTGCTGCTTGGAGTAGTCTGGGGTGCCGAGGTTAGTTCGGCCGCCACTTGTCTGGCGCGGGTTCTTCCCATTTCTTACTTGTTCCCTACTCCTACTTCCCATCTGTTTACTACTGCTTGTAGCGTAGTTTTACAGCTTTGTACTGTAGTTCCCGCTTTACTACACCTGCTACTTTTGTTGTTGTTGTTCCGTGTTACTGCGTGTTTTTCAGTGGGGATCCGCGTGACCCCTACTGAGCCAGTGACACATGGCTCACCCCTGCTTTTCAGGTGGGGTGGCGTTGTTCGTCTGCTTCCGCATGGTTCCTGGTGTGCGTGCTCGTTGCATGCCGTTGCTGCCAGCTGGTAGCTACGTCGGGCTTCCCCCGACTTTTGGTACGTCTTTCCTTTCTGTCGACTATACTGTGCTAGGCTTGTTGTCTTTAGCTTTGGACTGACTCTGGGATATAATTGATATTTTGAACCTGTTAATTAAAAAGTAATTTTATTTCTGCTACTTTAGCAAACCCATCTAATGAAATTTAATTACTTCTGTTATATCTCTGTGGCTTCAATGTACTCTACACGTGCCCTTATCCCTTCGGAGCTTTCCCACTCTTGGGAGGCCTCGCGGGTTCCATGCGGTATCACGTGTATCCGGTAGTCCTACCGAGTATGCCGGGTATCCGAAATCCGGGTCGCTACAGAGTGGTATCAGAGCAGTGTTCTGAGATGTTCGGAGTTCTTTTCTGTGCTATCAGAGCATTGTCATGTGAAGTACATGGGAATCCGAGATATACAGTATCCAGAGTCGTGAAAGTCCAGTACAGTCTTCAGCTGGCTTCGGTTTGCGATTTTTTTGTCACATTATTTTCGGTGTGTTGTCTTGTGCGTGCTGTTCTGGCACTGCACGAGATGGTTCTGCTCTCATCAGGATGTGACGAGGTGTTTCTTTTTCATCGTTGTGTTTGTTTCGATCATGTTGTACTTGGCAGTGTTCGCCGGAAGGCTTGAATCTGCAGTACGTTGTTCGAGGTTTTCTCCGTGTGTTGTTCAGGTTGTTGTTGACCTTTGGCCTTGGTTTGATGACCGTACATGTTCTCACGTTGTCTTGGTCGTCCCGGCTTGAGTCTGTTCAGCTCCTGATGTGTCTCACTTCTGTTGAAGTGCTCGATTAGATTCCGTGTTTGAGAAGTTGCTCAGGCAAGCTAGGATTTCCCTTCCTGGTGAGCTTTTGTGATTGAGCTTCTTGCTTCTCGTCCCTTCTGGTGGAATCTTTTCGAGTGTTGCCTTGGAATTGCTATCTTGGTGATGCCTTTGTCCTGTGTCTGCTTAAGTGTGGACAGCTTTGTTTTGAGCCTGAACTACTCTCTGCTTTACGGTTGCTTGGCTTTGGACTCCATCATGGTGTTAAGAGCTGCTGTGCACCGTGGTTGTCATGCCGTGTCCAGCGGCCGATGTATCGTGAAGGCTCATTTATCATTTTTAGGACATGAAGGTAAGCTGAGGTTAGCATTCTTTTGTGCTTTGTGCTAAAGCCGGTACTCTTCTCCTATTCCACTTAGGCTCCTTGTGATCGGTTGCTCACGGAATCGGTACTCGTGGCGTGTTAATTGCGATCTTTGTTGATTGCGATGGCGCCTGGTGTGTGCTGAGGTGCGACTACCGAGGTTGTTTTGTTGCCTGTGCGCATTGTTGAGAGTGCAGTGGAAGCGTGTGGGTTGGCTACCCACTGATCGAGAGGTTTGCTTCTTCTCGATGTGACTTCGTCTTGGCTTCTTGTGCCTTGACTTCGTCTATTGCCGTGCTGTTGCTGGTGTCTATCTGGTGTTGGCATTGGCAATTGCGAGTGTTGGGGAATTTGTCGGCATTCCTACTGATTGAGTACCCTCTACTCTGCATTTTCTTTTCTTGGGTGTTGTGCTCTCGAGGCGTGTTGGTAGTCCTTGAGATGCGTTCCCCGAGATCGTGGTTGTTGTTTTGGCGATGTTTCTCTATGATTTTGTGTCTCTATTTTGGACCAGGTCTTGTCGGTTAGCTTGGCTGTACTCTTTTCCTTAGAGTTAGCTCGCGACTCGATCAGATGTAATATCTGAGTGAGGACTGACTCGATTGTGCTTGTGGTCCAATGGTGTTGTCATTGGCGTCCTGTGTGCCAGGTGTTCCCTGTTGCCTTTGGCACTAGAGCCAATGATGTGGTCGAGCTGTCAGCTGACAGGATTGTGTCTCCTCGTGTAAGCTGCCGCTTGCTGTGTTGTCGTTGTGTTTCTCGGTTGGTTGTTTGTTGTTGTGGCAGTCGTGTCTCTATTTTTGTTGAGACGTAAGCGACGTTGCTCTTTTTTCGGAGGTGTCAGACTTGTGTTCACTTGTGTCGTGCTCGATCGAGAGCATGTGCTCGTGATTATAGTCTGATGGTGTTCCTCTGAGCTGTGTTCCTCGAGATTTGTGTTGTTTTCGTGGTTGTGCTGTTGGGTTGTTCTTCCCTGCTTCTCCTTTGCTAGTCCTTAATTTCAAGGGAGAAATTTCTTAAGGAGGGGAGGATGTAATGCCATGGATCCTTGGTAGGTCTTGTGGGATCTTTGTTGGATCTTTCGGTTTGGTTTCGTTGAGTTTCGGTTCGCTTTTGTGGCTTCCGAGTTGAGTTTTACGAGCCGTGTGAGTTTTTCTCTCGTACTAGTTACGGAACCCTACGGTGAGTTTGTTTCTCAGTTCCTCGACTCGTGGATGCTACAACGACGATGTACTCTCCGAGCCGGTCGTTTTGACTATTTTTACGTATTTTTCGGAGATAGGGCCAGAAATCAGATTTTCCAGAAATTAGGAAAATTCCTAATTTCTTTTCCTTTTTCTTTCCTTTTCCTCTCTCCTCCTTCTCATTCGCCGCCGCCGTCTCTCTCTCTTCGTTTCTCTCCTCTCGAGCCTCCTCAGCTCCGGCTGCAGACGGGGTACCTAGAGGCACGTGTTAGGGATGCTGTGGAGCTTGCTGGGTGCGCGACTGAACGAGGATCGGGATGGATTTGGCGCGATCCCGAACGGTGGATTCAAAGCCGACGTTTGAGCTCGCGGCATGGTTTTCGGCGCGTTTTAGTCCCTTCGGGGCACGGTTTCTTCGGTGGAGGTAGGGTGATGGTTCCTCACTTCCTCCTCTCCGTTTTCCTTGCCCTTGCACATCGTTTGGCGCGAAAACGGCCGAGTTTGGGCTTGTTTAGCCTAAATCGTAATTTTTGGGTTTTGTAGGGTTCGTCGGAGAACGGCAACCATTTGTAGCTCGGTTAGTGTTGAACTGACCGTTGGGATGTTAGGATCCCATCCATGCTTGTTTCATGTTGATCGGTGGTCATTC
Organism: Amorphophallus konjac; assembly: GCA_022559845.1. Taxonomy (NCBI): domain Eukaryota; kingdom Viridiplantae; phylum Streptophyta; class Magnoliopsida; order Alismatales; family Araceae; genus Amorphophallus; species Amorphophallus konjac. The sequence continues at coordinate 207,591,606 of CM040120.1, read as the reverse complement.
GAGGTCGGTAGGAGCCCGGGAACCTCGTTGACTCTTTTAGGGTTGATTTGTTAAAATTGCCCCGATCTAGCGTTTTAACCTGTGTATGTGGGCTTTTTAGCCTCCTTATGTGGTTTTCTATCATTAAGGGTTGTTTCCCCTGCACTTCGGCGTGAATGGGGCGTGGAACGGGCCGGTTTGGCCAACCCTCTGTTTTCCTGCCGTGACTTGTGTGGCGGTCGTTCCAGGGACCGTCACAGTCCCTGACGGCCCCACGATCGACCGTCACAGCACCTGGGTGATTTCTGTTCTTCGGGGTTTTGAGAGTGTGACGGCCCAGGAGTGGCGCGTCACAGCCCTCTGACGCGTTCCGTGAGACGTGTTTGTACACACCCAATTTTGGCCGATAAATTGGGCATTTTCTTTGTTCTCCGAGTTAATGCCCCAATTGATCCTTGGTTGGTTGATTTTCTAGGATGTCTCTCTATTCTTGGCCCAACATTTTCCATACCTTGGATCTCATCTCGAGTTTGGCATTCCCACGCTATCCGCTCTTATCGCTTACTTGTTCATAGCGCGTTGTGGATCTAATTGAAGTTATCATTTGAACAGTTGTTATTTTCTTGACATCTGATCATTATAGCATCCACTTTGGATGTTATTCTCACTCAACATTTGATTAAGTGACTGCCCAAAGGATTTTTCTCCTTTTTCTAAATCATTTGATGGGCCTTTAATTATCGCGCTATATCGTCATAGCGCGTTCTTCATGAACGCGCTATACGCTTGTAGCGCGTTCTCAGTCAGAAACCCAGTCTGACCGGACTCCCTTCTTTCATCTCAGAGTCCTTATTTGGTAAGTTTCTGATTGTGTTTCTTATCCAGGAAGGTTTCTAAACATAGCAGGAGTCTTTCCCCCTCATTAATCGACAGGATTACCTCAATTTGAGCCGCCAAACCTTTGGATTGAATTGAATTCCGACCTAGGGTTGCTTCTCGATCTTTTTCCTATAAATTGCACCGTTTGGCCGTCGTTTCAGAGGGATGCAACTCGAGATCTTGACGAGGGGGAGGCTACGTTTCGTTCCAAATCAACAACTCTTCGCTCCTCACACATCCATGGGAGTACTTAGGGATTATTCTCGTGTTCTTCCTCTTTCTACTCTCTCTTTCCCCAAAGCACTGACTTTTATTTTTGCATAGCATTGCATCCCGGTTTTTAAACACTCTTTTACAAAGCACACGCATCTACACACACACCACACCTGTGTTTTGGCCCTTCCATAGGGGTTTAAAAACCACCAAACCCCCAGGTAATCGAGCCCCCCGTTTGCACGCTTTTGATTAAGAATAGGGGTAGATTCTACTAAAATCTCGTTCTAATGGGCCTTTTATTTGTTGTTTATGATTGTTTGCAGGCACTAGAAGACTAATACATGGAGCTCTTGCACCTTGGCCGGCCTTGGAGCAAGGAAGGAACGAATCCAAATAACCCCGCTTCCTGTCTGATATAGCGCTATAGGTTCCTGGCGCGATTTGAAGAACGCGCTGGGACGATACAGCGCGTTCATCCCCAGGCCAGCCCTTGGGCATCTTGAATTTTTGAGGTATGTAACATGCCCTATCTTGATCTTTATATTATTTGGCATGTTGTTGGCCTCAGTGGCGATCACGGATTTTGATTATTACATGTAATCCCCCTTTTATCATCAATTGTAGTTCTATATCGTGTCAAGTCATCTTTTATGCAAATCATTTAATTTGGGGGTGTTCTAATTTCATGATTCACAAATTGGCGATCACGGTGGGACTCTTTGTGCCACCACGTTCGTTCTTTTGGTTGCCTGCTTGTTAATCCATCAAAGTGTGTGTGATTATTTGTCTTTTGGGGTTCCCCCACCCTGTCATTGGTCGCGCTATACATCCATAGTGCGTTCTATTAGATCACGCTATGGACATATAGCGCATTAATCACCAGAGGGTATTTCACCCACACCTTCTGTCGGGGTTCTGATTGTCATCTTCTCTGGTTGCATCTTGTACATTTCCTGTTGTGTATTCTTTTTTTTAATATATCTTTCATTTTATTTGCTAGTTCTAGTTTAGATATTCTTGCATAACATAGCATTCATCTTTGCATTCGGTTTGGGAGACCCCCTCTCCCCACACTTTTAGGAGATCTAACACCCCCTTGGTGCAGGAAGGACCCTCCATTGAGCATTCCGTCTCATTGGACCGGAAATTCCTAAGCCAAGCCTCCGTAAGTCCTCGCACCCATGGATTCCCTCACGGACGCTGGGCAGGCTGTACCTTTGAAGTCCCGGGTTTAGTTGGCCTACGCATGATGAGAGAGTGTTCCTAGTTGGCACCGAAGTACCACATTTGAAACTAGGTTCCTCCCTTGAGTGATCACATCAATTTGCATAAAGTCATTAATTCACCAAGGTCCAAATAAATAAAAAAAAATCAACGGTAACCATTCCAAATTGTGTGCTTCTTTGCAAATTGTTTTGCTTGAACTTTGATTGCATAATGGTTTACCTTGATAGAGAAAATAACATGTTTAATTTTAATTGTGTTAATGAGGATGCACGACCTAGCACATCCTATACTCCTCAATCTCAACATGTTCATCATAATCCTCACCATATCTTCAGGGACCACGTACTCATTCCTATGGTCATGCCCGGCCCATGGGCAATGTCCAATCTCATGGCCCCTCGATTCAATCGCGAGCCACTACTCCTACGGGACCGTCTCCTCCCGACGATGAGAAGGTCTCCCAGATCTTGCATGCATTAGATCATCTCACCCCTCAACAAATCCAAGCCCTTAAGGCCGTTGTTGAGGGTACATCTCATTCCTCTCATCCTCCTTCCAATCCTACGCAGGTGGCCCATCACCCACTTCCCTCTTCTATTCACATTCCTACTCGGGTAGCCCATCACCCATCTCCTCCTATTCACCCTTCTCCTTGGGTGGTCCAATACCCACCTCCTTCTATTCCTCCTCCACCACGGCCCCAAGGCCCATTTATTCCTTGCAACCCGGCCCATCCGGGTTCTTCTATGGGTCATCCCATTAACCCCCTTTCACGGCCTTTTTATGCGGCCCCTCCTTCAAGGCCATGCCAACCCTCTATTACTCAGGTCACACCCCTCCAACAAACGCTTCTTGACAAAGTCACTTCGTTGGAGGAACAATTTAATAGGGTTACGAGCCCACGGCCCGCTCCTTCTACTCCAGTCAATCCCCTCCACGCCGCTCTGAATGACATTACAAAGATGGAGCAAGTTTGGAAGGATAGGAGAGACGACTACGGCATCGATAGTGCGATCAAGCAAGAGCCGGCGGGTTTCAACGTTCAAGTGGACGCCGTCCATCCTCCACCCATTCACCCAATTCACGCATATGGCCCTCCACCTCCACATACACAATACTATTACATTCCACCACCCACATACACGCCTTCACTACGGTGTCCACTTGAACCCGATAATGAAGAACCGGCAATTGAAGAATTCAAGACGGCGCATGATGATGAAGCTCTACAGGCATCCCTCCCGAGTTTCCTTCGCTTCCCTCTCCCTCCACTGCCAGAAGACCCCTATGCTCAGGACTATGCCACAGTCCCCGATCCAACTCCCATTTATGAGACCTCTTGGTGTTACGATGATGGGTTGATATTCCAATCACCCATACCGCCGCATCATGAGTCTCATCCTATCCCTAACACCTCTCGCCCCATCCGGCATTTTCAACGCACTAAACCTTCACCTCCCATAACCACACCAATATCCTCCATTCCATCGGCCTCCGTCGAGCCTCCATCACCCTCCACTACGCCGGCCTCTACCGAGCCTTCTATTACTCCTCCTCCTTGTTCGCCACCTCAACCCTCCATTATCCCTTTAACCCCAAAACCCACTATGCCTATAACCCCTACTCCACTATTTAACCCTTCACCCTTACCCGTGACTAGTCCTGAGCAAGGTCCACCCCTTTTTGCACTCGAGCCAACCCCGACTGCTTCCGAGCAAAGGGAGAAGCTCGATGTGTTTGAACCCCCACTTCCACTCACCCTTTCTTCAACACTTTCCATTATACCACCACCATCCATGGAGCCTTCCGCCTCCGCTTCACCCCCTTTACTATTCGGAATGGGAGTGCTTTTGCAAGTATTTGTACCGAAGATGACCAAGAGACGGGCAAGAAGGATTTGGCTACAGCCGAGCTATTCAAGATACAAGAGTTTATATGCCGGATGCCGATCCGGGTTGTTGTGCCAAGCATGGTCGAAGAAGCCAAGCTCCCGCCACTGCTCACTAAGAGAGAATGTCAAACTTTGATGCCATGTAAGTTTGTTCCCAAGGGCCGGGCAGGGCACCCCTTGTTCCAACTTTCAAACCTCAAACCTTTTCTTCCATACAAGGGGCGAATGCCTATCCTATTCAACATTCTTTATATGCCACGACCCCTGGGCAACACAATGCTTCTTATCCCGACTTTCCAACTCTCTTACACTATTACTTTTCACTCTTCAAGGGAGTTGTCATTTACCATTGAAGCTTCGTCATGGGCTCTTGCTTTATCCATTGGGCCAATTGGCTACACACTTTCATTGCCATGGAGGGGCGGTTATCTTGGTGCTAAGGGGCCTTCCACTATTTCATCCACCTTCTATTCAATATCATCCACATTCTTGTCTGTCACATTTTCTTCATGGGCCACTCCAAGGGTAAGGAGGGGGATCTCATCCTCTCGCCCTTCATGTTCTTCGTATCCTTTGCATCTCATGCATTCTGTTGCATCCATGCATTCATCGCATCTGTTGCATTGCATTCGCATACATTTGCACTTCTTCTTTCCCGGGTTTCCAGACCCGTATCTTCCCCGCCTTTCGGAACCTCCGGATCTTCCGCATTTCCCATCTTATTCATCTTCATCCTCTTCTAATCCACTCTCCCCGGGACATCGCGTCCCCTTTCCTGCTATTTCCCTGGAACCTCCAGGTGTTTTATCCCTCCTCTCAGGGCATGACGCCCCTTCTGATTCCACTCTTCCGGAACCTCCGGATCTTTCTCTTCTCCCCGGGCATCACGTCCCATGGTATCTTCCCCCACCGGAACCTCCGGATTCTCCATCTTATTCTTTCTATCTTCTTTCGGGGCATCCCGACCCTTCTAATTCCATTCCTCCGGAACCCCCGGATCTTTCTCTTCTTCTTGGGCATCGCGTCCCATGGTATCTTCCCCCTCCGGAACTTCCGGATTCTCCATCTTATTCTCTCTATCTTCCTTTAGGGCATCGCGTGCCTTTCTATCTTCTCCCTCCGGAACCTCCGGACCCTCCATCCTTCCTCAGTTTCATCTTCCTGCTTCTCCGGGATATCACGTCCTTTGTCCTCTTTTTCCTTTTTTTTTGCATATTTCTTCCCAGGGCATCGCGTCCCTCGAGATTCTCCTTCTCCAGATTCTGATTCCTCCTATCATGATTCTACTCCACTGCCTCCGGACCCTCCGGATCCGCCTCTTTCCATCTATCAATTTCTTCTTCTGATTCCTCCTAATCTCGGGTCCGACCCAACTTCTTCCATATCCACTGCCTTGGGCATCTGCCCTTTCTCCCACTGCTTCCGAGGCTTTAGTCCTCACTCCTCCTTCTAATTCTCCACTTCTTCTATAGACTGTTCCATGTGATCAGGGTCTCCGCGCCTTAGTGAGGGAGTTCTAGCCCTCGCCTCTCTTCCTTTTCTCCTTATTCGTCTGAGTCTGGTCTGAACACCACCCCGTCTTGTTAAGCCACTTTCAAATCCTTTGCTTCCATTCCTTTTATTCGCTAAAAGAGGACTATCTCATGATGATCAACCTCGCCTCTGACAGCTGCTTCCACAAAGATCGCAAGGTAACATATTGGCGTAAGTACGCATTTTATGATATCATTCTCTCATTACTTCACGCATGACTTTCAAAATGAAGTGCTTCTTAACAAGATTAAAAGTGGTATTTTAAACCTTTATCTTAATTAAATCATTCTCAAAAAAATCTTTAGGCTTGCTTCTACAGCACCTTTGGTCTATAAAAACCCCGCGCTGGGAATTCAACGTTCTCTCCCCGCTTGTTAAGAGCAACCCTTGGCTGGGCACCGCACACACTTCACGGCGTCCTTAGCCGGCTCCTTAGATAAACACCGTCCCTACTTTGGCCATGCCATGAGTATATCTGAAAGTCTTTTCTCTTCTTTACTCGGCCGAATGCAGGGACAAGAGGTTGACGGATAAAATGACCAATCTAGGTAATCCCCAATACGAGAGAAGTCTCAAACATGGGCAGTCTTGACCCAAACTAAAATCAAATTTCATGATACATCTAGCCAAAAGGGCTATTATGAAAAATTAAGTCAGAATTTCGATAAATGTAAAAGTATGAATTATGGCATGTCAAGAGAGGCAAAGTCCCCGCAGGGAAAACCCTGGTCGTATGCATGTCAAGGGTCTAAAAATCAAAGGCACAAAGCTCCGGCACAACAGATTACCTCTTTGAGGGGAAATACCTTGGAAGGAATTCAAGTCCCGACATCTCCCATCCCGCATAAAGCTTATCCTCAATTATTATTCTATTCTCTCTCTAAGACCGAATGTTTCTCAGGTATGGCCCTGGTAGGAGCACCGTTAACCAAAGGTAGCTGGTCATGGGGCGTCACCTTTAAATGCATGCCCGGCTTTGGACAGTTTTGAGCGAAAGGGGAAGGAACTAGGACCCTTAGCCAGTGGTTTAAACATCCGTTGATGCTGCATTAGCAATGTCTAAGCCAGATTCTAAAAAAATTGAATATTACCAAAATTTCAAAAAAATTGAATATTGCCAAAATTCCAAAAAAATTGAATATTGCCGAAATTCCAAAAAAAATTGAATATTGCCAAATTCCAAAAAAAATTGCCAAATTTTTTTGAGCATTTCCAAAACTTTCATATCTTTTCAAAATCAACATAAAAATTCAAATATTCTTTTTGAAAACTCATAAAAATTTGCATATTTTCAAAAATTCTAAAAAAAATTGCATTATATTACTGATGGCATTATTGCGAGATATCCTTTTACAGGGGCGCGCAAAATGAAAAGATCAATCACAAGAAGTGCAAACAAGTATCAAAGACTGTCTCATTCCACTATGTATGTCAAAATAGTACAAAATGAGAATGGATAAAACAACCTCTCTAGCTATCCCCTCGATCCTCCTGATCTCCCCCTCTACGCGAGCTCTCAGCCTCCTCCTGATCTCCCCCTCTACGCGAGCTCTCAGCCTCCTCCTGTCCTCCCCGGGAAGACCTAGGAGGAGCCATCGATCCCCGAGAAGCTGAACCCCTGTCACCACGTGCTCCCCTCTCAGCATCTTCCCTCCTCTGATGCTCAGAGGAGGTAACTAAATAATCAGTGCTCGAATAAGCTCGGGAGTATCCCTCGCGCTGAGCCCGCTCATGCCCCCGCCGATAGCGATCCTTCGCATCATTCGCCCGCTGATCGGCGATGCCTAATCTGGTACGCAGCTCCACCCTCTCTAGCTCCCGCTCCACTCTCTCTCTCTCTCCCATCTCTCTCTCTCTCTGTCTCGATCCTCCCTCTCTCTCTGCCGCTCACTCCTCTCCACCCCGAGTAAGAGGCGTAGCTCTGCCACATCTCAAGGAAGCTCCTCCGCATCGCGGCGCCTCAGCTCTGCTTCCGCTATCCGTAGCTCCTGCTCCTGCACCCAAAATCTTGGTCAATAACTGATGTTAATAAAATTTTTTAAGACTAAGATTAAAAGAACAGATTGCTTACTCTCTCCTGTAGGGAGGCCTCAGCTGCCTCCGCCTGAGCAACTGCACTAGCAAGCTGGCTCTTTAGATCGGTGTGGTCGTAAACAGGCTGAGTGGAAGATGAAGCACCATGCGAGGATCGGACTGCCTCCAGCTCCTCGCGCTAAAAAGAGAAAGCATTACCATTAATTGAATTTCAAATCCAAATCATTCTAAATTACAAGTGCTTACCAGCTCATCGACGGTATGCTGGAGGTCCTCACGCTGCCGGATCGTGGAGTCGAGGAGTCCCTGTACCATGGCCAGTCTCCCCTCTATGTCGAACTGCAATAAACGCATGTTGGTCACATATTGTATAATCAAGTTCTTGTAAATAAAAATACAAATGAATTTAAAGCATACCTGTCCACGTGCGCTTTGGTAGACACAGCTACCGTATGTCTGAGAGTATGCCTGGAGGTAGGCATCATCTGAATCCGCTCCTGCAGGGACTACTCGGCCACGCCTCTTCCAATCTGCGTACTGCTCCCGGGCGCGCTACCGCCAGTCATCTGTCCCCTGGAGGCCTCGAAAGCGTCGTCCAGGTCGTGGGTCCGTCGCCTGGGTCGGGAACTCTACCACCGCCTGATGGAGTCCTAGTGTCCTCATGATCAACCTATGGTATAGTGGCTCGACCAGGTTGAGGGCATGCAACCAGATCTCTCTCCCGAAGTATGGGATGGCCGCCTCCACCCAGGGCATCACCTCGGCGTCCCTTTGATAGGGAGTCCAGACCACCTGCATAGTTCAATTTATCATTGCCCTGGATCTCATTCAGATAATATAACTCAATTTCAAAAATCAATTTTACCTCTATATGGAGCATCATATCTAACATCTCCTGAATGTGGGTGACCTGGTCCTTCAAAGATCGACTGTCTCGTGTTGGGGTCCAACGTCTGTCCAGGGGCAGTAGATCTCCTCGATCCTCCCAAGCACGCCTGAGGGTAGGAAGATACAAATAACTCCAAACCTGAAATGAAGTTCATGTGATCAATATAAGAGGTAAGTGCATAAATTAATCATTAGATTTTAAGGTTTAGAGAGATACCTGAAGTAGAGGGTAAAACCCCCCGAGTGAAGACTGGAGTGAAGAAATGCCGAAGCTGTCAAACAAATGGGCTAGGACTGCCGCACCCCAAGCATACTGTCCAACTCTGTCCAGATCCTCCAGTAGGGGTAGAAATCGGCAGCTCACTGCATCACCCTGAGTCGCTAGAAGTAGCTTGCTGATCATCAGAATAAGAAACCTCCTCAGCTCCATGTCGGCCTGTGCGCCAGCCTCAGTCGCGAAACTCTCTCTGGCTCCAGCCTCTAGTCTCCTCTCATGAGCCGTCAAAGTCTCTCCCACCTCCCTCTGCGTATGGAACAAGCCGAGACTCTCCTGCAAAGCAATCCTCGACACTAGCGAGGTCCGGCCAGTCCCCTCCAGCTCCAAGCCTAGCAGTCTACGCGCCATCTCCCGGTAGTCGGGGTAAGTGCAGCCCGTCACCGCCGATCCATGCACCCGCAGCCCGGTGATGCGGGTGACGTCCTCTAGAGTCGGGATCATATGACCCCAGGGGAAGAGGAAGGCCTTGCACCCTGCGTCCCATCTGGCTTTCAGAGCTCTTATCAACCCCATGTCAGCTCTCAGCACCTCTATCTCCAGGAACTCCCCGAAGCCCATTCGGCGGAGGCGGGCCCGTTGAAACTCCGGTAGTGCGGAGTAGACGGCCCGAACCAATGTCCATGAAATCCGGGCATGAACTGCACCCTCCACACCCTGCACACAACATAAAAGCAGGAAATATCAATTTGTGATCACCAACCAAAAGAAAAAACCAGAAAAAAAAACTGGCATTCTGTTCTTTATCGCGCTATATCGTCATAGCGCGTTCTTCAAGAACGCGCTATGAAGATATAGCGCGTTCATCTTCCGCAGGTAGGGGGCGACCCCTCATTCCCCAGATCTTTTCCATGGGCTTTCTGCCCTACACATCGGTCTAAAGGGGCATCTCCCATTCCGTCTTCATCTCATTTGAAAAGAAAAACAAGAAAAATCAAAAGAAAGAAAGATTAGGGCGGTTTTCTTACCAATCGACGTTTTCGGGCCGCCACACCACCAATGGGCTCCGCCGCTATTTCCTCGGCCCCCGGGGCGCCTTCAACCTCTTCGGCATCGTCCGGGGGGATCTCCATTTCTTCCCCTTCAAGCCGGGCCGAGATGGTCGCCTCCGAGTCGGCATTCTCTTCCACGGGAGGGGGCGTTCGTTGCTCCTCCACGCAAGATCGTTGACGGCCACGGGTGGCGCACCGTTTGGAGCGTCGAGGAGGATCCCCTTCCATTGGATTAGGGCAATGAGGGTTTGGGTTGGTGAGAGGATGAGAGAGGGAGTCGAGAGAGGGAAGTATGGGTTTGAATAAGAGAAAAGGGGGGGGGGCGGTTTTTGAAAACCTGCGTGTGATTAACGCGCTATGTATATCTAGCGCGATAACCAAAGTAAAAAGAAAATGAAAATAAAAGGGGGGGAGGGAGAGAAAAGGAAATGCCATGAGAATATATGTTGAGAGTGAATGAGAAACTTGTGTTCTTTTGCTTATGCGTGCCTGAATTTGCTTGAATTTGCTTAGCATTGAATTCGAAGGAAAGCAAAAGAAACATGATGATACGCCATCATGTAAGTATTTCTTTATCCATTCCTTTTATTGCATTACTATATGATACTTACATTATTATATTATCTCAAGGACCGGCTGGTTCTCCGTATGTTTCAGGATTTGAGTTCCCCTCTACCAAAAATAGTGATGATCTAGAAACATGCAGTTAATCGTCGGATAGGCCGTTAGGTCAGACAAATTTGGGGACGATGGACTTCATCTCGCACGTCGTGGTTGCAGATAACTCTTGACCCAAGTCTGTTTGATTTAATAATATTATCCTTGAGTATCTTATATTTTTTTTTCTTGGCATTTGTTTTAATGATTTCTTTTATTTTAGCCCTGCACGCATCATGCCTTTTGCATTCATAAATGCCCAACTCTTCTTCCTAATTAAGGATCAATAATGCTTATGTTCTTTGAACAAAGAAATTCAATTCCGAATTTGAAAGATTACTCCTAGTTGGACACTGGATCTCGCTGGTCGATGTGACCCTTGCCTAGAATTTGCTTATCTCCTTTCAATCCAATTCAACTTATCCTCCTTCTTTTGATCCACTCATTAGCTGTGAACCGCACGATGGCGTCGATGGATCCGCCGGGCTCGCGTCTATTCCACTAATTGAGTGAAATCCGTAGTTGCTATGCGCCACGGATGCCTCTTTTGTGCAAGAGGTTGATCAGCTCCCTTTTCTTTGTTCTGTGCCTAACATTCTAGATGAAGGTCACTGATGCTAGCTCGATCTTGTGGTTAGCACAGAGTTTTTTGGATTATTCCTATCATTTGTCGGTTGTGATGGGTGTCTCCATTTCCTTGATATCCACTTATCAGTCCGCTCCACTACATTTCCACTTCATCTCCCCGTCACTACCACTCTATGTCATCTCCGTTTTGCCTCCGTTTTACCTCCGTCTCGCTCCCCTGCAAAGCGGATATCAAGGAGGGGCATCTGTAGACACCCAATTTTGGCCGATAAATTGGGCATTTTCTTTGTTCTCCGAGTTAATGCCCCAATTGATCCTTGGTTGGTTGATTTTCTAGGATGTCTCTCTATTCTTGGCCCAACATTTTTCATACCTTGGATCTCGTCTCGAGTTTGGCATTCCCGCGCTATCCGCTCTTATCGCTTACTTGTTCATAGCGCGTTGTGGATCTAATTGAAGTTATCATTTGAACAATTGTTATTTTCTTGACATCTGATCATTATAGCATCCACTTTGGATGTTATTCTCACTCAACATTTGATTAAGTGACTGCCCAAAGGATTTTTCTCCTTTTTCTAAATCATTTGATGGGCCTTTAATTATCGCGCTATATCGTCATAGCGCGTTCTTCATGAACGCGCTATACGCTTGTAGCGCGTTCTCAGTCAGAAACCCAGTCCGACCGGACTCCCTTCTTTCATCTCAGAGTCCTTATTTGGTAAGTTTCTGATTGTGTTTCTTATCCAGGAAGGTTTCTAAACCTAGTAGGAGTCCTTCCCCCTCATTAATCGATAGGATTACCTCAATTTGAGCCGCGAAACCTTTGGATTGAATTGAACTCCGACCTAGGGTTGCTTCTCGATCTTTTTCCTATAAATTGCACCGTTTGGCCGTCGTTTCAGAGGGATGCAACTCGAGATCTTGACGAGGGGGAGGCTACGTTTCGTTCCAAATCAACAACTCCTCGCTCCTCACACATCCAAGGGAGTACTTAGGGACTATTCTCGTGTTCTGCCTCTTTCTTGATGTGACACAACCCCTCGGACCTAGAATTGCAAGCAACACAACGATTTTGGCAACGTGACACAAGCGGATTCACTCGCGTTGGCACACTCGGGTCCGTAGGAGGACCAGCGATGATGGTGAGGGTCCGAGGTTGGACCTCAATGTTCCAAGGGTATGGCCAGCTAAGGATGGACCCCAATGGGCCACGGATGCCCCAATTCCGTGGGCGGCCAGCACGCCAAGGGCGTGGGATGTAGTGGTTCTCTCTCAACTCGCTCCGCGGTGGCACTCAAATCGATGATATTTTGAGATCGGGCGCTCACTCACCGACCGACGGCACTAAGCAGCAATACTAAACAAGAAAAGCAATTCCAGTGAGTAGGGCAACCCGAGGCTCACCTGATCGGTGTGAAGACACCGATCCCGGTCGGAGACGAGGGCGAGCGGGGAAGTGTGGATTCTCCGCACACTGCGCCGATGAAGCTTGACATGTTTAAAGATTACAATCACTACACCTCACACAGGAGGGTGGACTTGGGATGGGGATTTTTGTATTACAAGTCAAACACTACCTCCGCACAGGGAGGGGCGCTAAGCCGGCCAGGCGGGGAGGGGAGATAAGCTCGACCTCGCCGACGGAGCACCCGGCCGAATCTGCCCAGGTCTGGGACAGCAAGACAGGGGGTTGATGTAGTCGCCGCTGTGAGCTCCCCTGGACTCAGAACTTGATGAGACTTGCGCCAAAATGTCGCAGACGTACCCAGGTACGACTGTGATTTTTAGTGGGTGGTCCCGAGGTCGTCGCCGGCGGGGACGGGCTCTGGAACAGGTCCCTTGCGTGTAGAAGCAGACTGTTCCCAGGGACAGCAGCGGATGGCGGAAGTCACCACGGCAGCTCCTGAAGTCCGAATGAGGCGAGACCAAGTCGAGGACGTCCGTGGACGAGTCTTCTTCGAGAAGCAACCAAGAACAGCACCAGAGGATGTCGGGGCGGTGAGGAGGAGTCCGTTGAGTGAGGCACTGTTGGGGCAGGACCTAAATGAACTGTCTGCACACCCGGGGGAGAAAAAATGGGAAAGGCACTTCCTGATGCCGAAAGGGACGCCGCTTGTTGGTGGTGGAGGAAGACTCGTGGTTGCAGCTCTCGAACAAGTGGTGCCTCCAGAAGTTGAAGGATGTGGCCATGGTAGGGGTTCGAACAGGGGGGCAGAATCTGGGAAAGGCAGCTTCTGATCTCATGCGGCAGGTTTCAGAGAGTGCCCCGACCGCTCCTGGACACCGAATCATGAACCGCCAGAGTTTCTGGAACTGTGGACAAGCCCTCTTCACATAAAAACTGACGGGGAAGCCGTCTGATGTCGGAGAGGACTGGCGGACTCAGAAGAGCGGAGGCAGGTCGTTGCAGACTGTGGAGGACAGACCCGTGCAGCCGAGGGAGAAAATTGAGAACTTTGGCCTCTGGATGCCGAACGTGATTCTGCTTCTTGATTCTGATAGAGGACTGGGGAAGGAAGAACTTTGTAGAAGGGCTTGTAGCCTGAATCTTCCGCTGTTTGTCGTGGTGCAGCTTCTAACTGGGTTCAGGTACTCTGCAGAGGGAGCCCAGCGCAGTCGGGGAGAATGGGGCACCACGAACTGTAGCGAAGTCGGAATGAGGCGATTCCACCTCGCCTGCGAAGAAGACTTGCAGACCTTTCCGTCGACGTAGGCCAAGCCCCCAACAGCTCCGGGATGAGGTCTTGGACGGCGCTGCAATAGGGGGGTGGTTCTGCAGAACTGCAGCTGCTCACTAGTATATAGAAAATGGGGTAGATGGGGTGGGAGATGGGGTGGATGTGTGTGGGGGGCGACCCCGGGCTGTGTGGGGGTCTGGTATAGGGTGATCTAAGGTGTGGGAGGGGCAGAATGGGGGCTGGAAGATGGTCTAGCAGGTGGAGGAAGGGGGAGCTGCGAATTTGGGTTGGGATAGAGAGAGAGGGAGATCTCTCTCCTTTGGTTTGAATGAGAGGTTAATGGGGTTTAATGTTGTTTTGGGAAGGGGAATGGTTGTGTTGGGGAGAGGAAGGGGTGCTTGGGAGAAGGGATTCTCCCTTGGGAAAATGAAAGGTTGTATGGGGAAGGGGAAAGGTTGCTTGGGAGGAGGGAGAGGTGCCTAGGAGAAAGGGATTCCACCTAGGGGTTGGAGGGGACTTAAATGGGAGGTATGGGGAAGGGGGAGGGGTCTTAATTAGAGGTGAATAGGGAGGAGAGAGAGTGAATTTCAAATTTGGGGTGGGGAGGAGAGAGAATGGGGTTCGCCCCCTTTAGAGAGAGAGAGAAGAAGAGAGAGAGAGAGCTAGAGAGAGAGAGAGAAGCACAAATCTTGTGGCAACTTTTTTATCAAATCTTCATTAGCTTACAAATGAGGGATTGGGGTCCTATTTATAGGAACCCCACAATTTAACTTAAGTCCCTAAGTTTTGGACTTCTAACACTAAACCAAGGGGAAGGGGGTGCCCCTGTGCCTAGCCCATATAATTGGGCCCAATAACACACATAATGACTTAAGACTTAGGTAAATAGCTACCTTACCTAGGTATTGGACTCAAATAAAAGAAAAAGGACATGATAAGAAAATAAAAATTACATCATATGACTCGAAATAAAGTGGTGAACAAGATATAGCATAGGTGGGGAGCATCGGGATCCTCGATCATATGAAAGTGCTGGTGATGTCCTCATCATACCCCCGGGGTGCGGAAAACTCGGCTCCGCTGAGTATGGGCCCACCGGGGAAGTGATCCTCTTAAATAGCTCAGAGTGAACCTCAACCTCCAAACTCAACCCTGCGTCCGCAACCAGGGGACGGTCCTTCATCCTCTCGAGGTGGCTCAGGCGCACCCTCTTGCTGGCGATGGAACCCTGCTTGCGTAGTATTGCCTCCGTGTGCACACGTCGGGTTCTCAGGCCGATTTTTGGTGGCTCTCCGAGGGTGTCCCTCTCAAAGGAAGATAAAGGCTCGAGGCACTCACTAGGATCCACCGCGGTGCCCATTAAGGGTGCCGGATCCGCCACGTGGAAAATGGGGAGAATCCCAAAACCCATTAGTAAGTCCAACCCGATGGCCGGGTTGCCAAAGTCACTCGGAACTTGGGAAGGTCCAAGTCCTCGTGCCCTCGAATTGGAGGTGACCCTAGGGTAGAGCCACTCCAATGTCATCATCATCAGATTGCCTACTTGGAATTCCAAGTGGCGCTCACGGGCTCTTGTCCGCTCTTTGTGAACCTCACCGTTCGTCAAGAATTACTTGCGTGTATGCTCATGCCATGCATCATAATGAAGTGAGTGGGTGTGAAAGAGGATAGCATGCAAAGGTGGACCGGGGCAACCGTAAATTGACCTATCATTCTGTGATGCCATGTGGACCTTGATGAACTTGGGTGGACCGGGGCAGCCACAAGTGGCCCTATCATGCATAGGCTGCATAACAATGGTTGGAGGGCCATGGTATCTGTAGGGAAACCTATCACTCAAAGTGGTGATGAATGCCGGGGGACCCGGACACCCGTAGAGGCTCCTAACATGTATATGGTCAATGATGAATGATGGAGGACCAGCACATCCAAATGTGAGCCAGTCCTGCATTGGGCCTAAAGTGTGTGTGACATGTATGAGATGACTGGGCTTACTAGCCCTACCAAATGATGCAAAATGTAGTGGCAAATGCATCCCCATCAAAATGGCTCCTTCTATGTGTATGGCTTGGTGTGAGAGTTTCCACTCATAGGGGTCAAAGGGGTCAAGGAAAATGGAGTGGGCTTGGTCCAATAAGGTTGGATGGGGTAGGGACAGGTTGGTGGTGAGTAAGGTGGGTGGGTATAGGAAGGGATCGAAGGGGTCATGGTAAGGGTCACCTAAGGAGAGGAACTCTAGGTCCTTTTGGTCCTCACAACTCCTTGATGGCGGATTCTCCTCCTCTAGTAAAGTGATCGGGCCAAGGTTTTTGGTGGAATGGTCGGCCATGAATGGAGGGTTGGTTGTTCTACCCGAGATAAGCAACTCAAGTTTGTGGATAGCATCGGGCTCATCGGGTGTAGGGAGGAGTAAAAGAAGGTCGCTAGTGTAGCAACCTACAGTGTAAATGGAGGAGATGGATCCGACACATAGGTGTAGGAGGTCAAGGCTCCTAGGTCGGTCGGCTACAGTAGTCAACATGTCAGTTAGCTCCATTTGCCAAACTATACCCTTAAGAAGATCCCCTAATGTTTCCACCTGATAGGATGCTTGGATTGTGGTGTGATAGGTGGATAAGGGTACTATGGGGAGGTGTTGTTCCGTGGCAGGGTAAGCATGGGGCAGGATAGGGTGAGCCCGATTTTCCACAAGCCATCTAACCAAGGGCCCACTTATGATAAGTTCACACCAATTTTGGGGTGGCATGAAAGGTGAAATTTCTTCCTCGTTTTGGCCATGACTTTCCTCCAAGATGGGGAGTGGTTCTGGGGTGTTCCCTACTAGGGGGTCGGGTGTGGGGATCATGGTTTCCTCTACTAAGGAGGTGAGTAGGTCCTTGGTGGGTGGGGTGATCATGACTGGCATGTGGTGCTCTTTGGGTGGTGGGTAATGGGCGACTTGGGATAGAATGGGGAGGGGTAGTAGTGGAGGCCTAGGTTGGGCATCTTGTAACTCATAGGGGAGGGTGCACCCAATTTGGCTCAGTGGGTTTTCTTTGGGAAGGAATGAGTTCTCTTGACTCAATTGGGCTTCATATTCTTCCTCCCAATCTAGGGGAGCCTCATGGATTTCAATCACATTCTCCAGTTCCCTTTGGATAGGGGTAAGTATTTCTTAGTTAGAGTGTTGGACATCTCTCGTGAAGGGCATTGATGGATGAAGTGTCCAAAGCCTCTACATTTAGAGCATTGTTGTCTACTTCCCTGAGTGGTCTCACCCACACTTGGTCCATTGGAACTCCCTTCTTGCCGGGGCATGCTTTGACTAGGGGTGACTCTTGTCGAAGGAGGGGTGGGAGGAAGATTAGTGGGCCGGAATGGGATACTCCTATGCCCGTAATGTTGGGGCCTCTCATAGTCATCATAGGGATCATAGTCTAACCTTTTCCTATCAAACTCATCCCGAGGTGACCAAGCTCTAGGGCCGTGGTTCCCTTTTGTCTCAATCTGTGGTCGGAGTTGCCCGGGAGAGAAAGGAGAAGTGGGAGTGCTCCTTGGGTTATGGCTCTCAAGGTAGGAGTGGGAGGGTCGGGGGGCGTAGATCTTCCTAAGCTCACTTTTCATCTCTTCCCATGATCCTATGGGTTCTTGCCTCCAAATCCTCCTTAAGCTCACTATGCGTTCCCACTCCTTCTTGGCTTGTCCCCGAAACCACCCTGTGGCCCTGCGGACTCTAGCGTGTCCATAGACCCTAGTCCTATCAAAGTGTTTATCCATGGTAGCCTCCCACTTTAGGTAGGCATTAGGACTAGATCCGTCAAAACTAAGGTCCCCTTCTAGGATGATGTCCATGAGGAGAGGGTCAATCGGACTCTTGTGGAAGGCCGTGTTGGGGGGACCTAACCAATGGGGAGTATACATGATGATGCACTGGGTGGCACGATGATGACTCTAAATGCGAATGCACCCTAGGACCAACTTGTAGAGAGACAAGTTGTGAACTTGCTCTGATACCAACTGATGTGACACAACCCCTCGGACCTAGAATTGCAAGCAACACAACGATTTTGGCAACGTGACACAAGCGGATTCACTCGCGTTGGCACACTCGGGTCCGTAGGAGGACCAGCGATGACGGTGAGGGTCCGAGGTTGGACCTCAATGTTCCAAGGGTATGGCCAGCTAAGGATGGACCCCAATGGGCCAGGGATGTCCCAATTCCATGGGCGGCCAGCATGCCAAGGGCGTGGGATGTAGTGGTTCTCTCTCAACTCGCTCCGCGGTGGCACTCAAATCGATGATATTTTGAGATCGGGCGCTCACTCACCGACCGACGGCACTAAGCAGCAATACTAAACAAGAAAAGCAATTCCAGTGAGTAGGGAAACCCGAGGCTCACCTGATCGGTGTGAAGACACCGATCCCGGTCGGAGATGAGGGCGAGCGGGGAAGTGTGGATTCCCCGCACACTGCGCCGATGAAGCTTGACCTGTTTAAAGATTACAATCACTACACCTCACACAGGAGGGTGGACTTGGGATGGGGATTTTTGTATTACAAGTCAAACACTACCTCCGCACAGGGAGGGGCGCTAAGCCGGCCAGGCGGGGAGGGGAGATAAGCTCGACCGCGCCGACGGAGCACCCGGCCGAATCTGCCCGGGTCTGGGACAGCAAGACAGGGGGTTGAT
Organism: Amorphophallus konjac; assembly: GCA_022559845.1. Taxonomy (NCBI): domain Eukaryota; kingdom Viridiplantae; phylum Streptophyta; class Magnoliopsida; order Alismatales; family Araceae; genus Amorphophallus; species Amorphophallus konjac. The sequence goes on along the minus strand of CM040120.1, from coordinate 207,573,101 downwards.
GTAGTCGCTGCTGTGAGCTCTCCTGGACTCAGAACTTGATGAGACTTGCGCCAAAATGTCGCTGATGTACCCAGGTACGACTGTGATTTTTAGTGGGCGGTCCCGAGGTCGTCGCCGGCGGGGACGGGCTCTGGAACAAGTACCTTGCGTGCAGAAGCAGACGGTTCCCAGGGACAGCAGCGGATGGCCGAAGTCACCACGGCAGATCCCGAAGTCTGAATGAGGCAGGACCAAGTCGAGGACGTCCGTGGATGAGTCTTCTTCGAGCAGCACAAGAACAGCACCAGAGGACGTCGGGGCAGTGAGGAGGAGTCCGTTGAGTGAGGCACTATCGGGGCAGGACCTAAACGAACTGTCCGCACGCCCGGGGGAGAAAAAATGGGAAAGGCACTTCCTGATGCCAAACGGGATGCTGCTTGTTGGTGGTGGAGGAAGACTCGTGGTTGCAGCTCTCGGCCAAGTGGCGCCTCCAGAAGTTGAAGGATGTGGCCGTGGTAGAGGTTCGAACAGGGGGGCAGAATCTGGGAAAGGCAGCTTCTGATCTCTTGTGGCAGGTTGCAGAGAGTGGCCCGACCGCTCCTGGACTCCGAATCATGAACCGCCAGAGTTTCGGGAACTATGGACGAGCCCTCTTCACAGAAAAACTGATGGAGAAGCCGTCTGATGTGGGAGAGGACTGGGGGACTCAGAAGAGCGGAGGCAGGTCGTTGCAGACTGTGTAGGGCAGACCGGTGCAGCCGAGGGAGAAAATTGAGAACTTTGACCTCCGGATGCTGAACGTGATTCTGCTTCTTGATTCTGATAGAGGACTGGGGAAGGAATAACTTTGTAGAAGGGCTCGTAGCTTGAATCTTTCGCTGTTTGTCGTGGTGCAGCTTCTAACCGGGTTCAGGTACTCTGCAGAGGGAGCCCAGCGCAGTCGGGGAGAATGCGGCACCACGAACTGTAGCAAAGTCGGAATGAGGCGATTCCACCTCGCCTGCGAAGAAGACTTGTAGACCTTTCCGTCGACGTAGGCCACGCCCCCAGCAGCTCCGGGATGAGGTCGTGGGCGGCGCTGCAACACAGGGGCGGTTCTGTAGAACTGCAGCTGCTCACTAGTATATAGAAAATGGGGTAGATGGGGTAGGAGATGGGGTGGATGTGTTTGGGGGGCGACCCTGGGCTGTGTGGGGGTCTGGTATAGGGTGATCTAAGGTGTGGGATGGGCAGAATGGGGGCTGGAAGATGGTCTAGCAGGTGGAGGAAGGGGGAGCTGCGAATTTGGGTTGGGATAGAGAGAGAGGGAGATCTCTCTCCTTTGGTTTGAATGAGAGGTTAATGGGGTTTAATGTTGTTTTGGGAAGGGGAATGGTTGTGTTGAGGAGAGGAAGGGGTGCTTGGGAGAAGGGATTCTCCCTTGGGAAAATGAAAGGTTGTATGGGGAAGGGGAAAGGTTGCTTGGGAGGAGGGAGAGGTGCCTAGGAGAAAGGGATTCCACCTAGGGGTTGGAGGGGACTTAAATGGGAGGTATGGGGAAGGGGGAGGGGTCTTAATTAGAGGTGAATAGGGAGGAGAGAGAGTGAATTTCGAATTTGGGGTGGGGAGGAGAGAGAATGGGGTTCGACCCCTTTAGAGAGAGAGAGGGAAGAAGAGAGAGAGAGCTAGAGAGAGAGAGAGAAGCACAAATCTTGTGGCAACTTTTTTATCAAATCTTCATTAGCTTACAAATGAGGGATTGGGGTCCTATTTATAGGAACCCCACAATTTAACTTAAGTCCCTAAGTTTTGGACTTCTAACACTAAACCAAGGGGAAGGGGGTGCCCCTGGGCCTAGCCCATATAATTGGGCCCAATAACACACATAATGACTTAAGACTTAGGTAAATAGCTACCTTACCTAGGTATTGGACTCAAATAAAAGGAAAAGGACATGATAAGAAAATAAAAATTACATCATATGACTCGAAATAAAGTGGTGAACAAGATGTAGCATAGGTGGCGAGCATCAGGATCCTCGATCATATGAAAGTGCCGGTGATGTCCTTATCATTTCTACTCTCTCTTTCCCCAAAGCACTGATTTTTGTTTTTGCATAGCATAGCATCCCAGTTTTTAAACACTCTTTTACGAAACACACGCATCTACACACACACCACACCTATCTTTTGGCCCTTCCATAGGGGTTTAAAAACCACCAAACCCCCAGGTAATCGAGCCCCCCGTTTGCACGCTTTTGATTAAGAATAGGGGTAGATTCTACTAAAATCTCATTCTAATGGGCCTTTTATTTGTTGTTTATGATTGTTTACAGGCACTAGAAGACTAATACGTGGAGCTCTTGCACCTTGGCCGACCTTGGAGCAAGGAAGGAACGAATCCAAATAACCCTGCTTCCTGTCTGATATAGCGCTATAGGTTCCTGGCGCGATCTGAAGAACGCGCTGGGACGATACAGCGCGTTCATCTCCAGGCCAGTCCTTGGCCATCTTAAATTTCTGAGGTATGTAACATGCCCTATCTTGATCTTTATATTATTTGGCATGTTGTTGGCCTCAGTGGCGATCATGGATTTTGATTATTACATGTAATCCCCCTTTTATCATCAATTGTAGTTCTATATCGTGTCAAGTCATCTTTTATGCAAATCATTTAATTTGGGGGTGTTCTAATTTCACGATTCACAGTGTTACGCCTATCTTGTCGTTTAGTGCTTTGGTTAAGTCGGTTCCCCTGACGCGTCTGCCCCCTGTACGTCAGGTGGGTGTAACACGCCCGGTGTAGGTCGTTACATTCTGTTTGACTTTGAGTTTGACCATGAGTCAGTTTGTGCAACGGTGGTGTCCCCGTGCGTCACAGCGTCGTAACGCGCCTACCCCAGGCCGTTACATGCTGTTCTGGCTGAGTGGGTGTTGTGTCGTTGGTTCTAACGGCCCTGCCCTTGTGCATTAGGTGTTTGTAATGCGTCCGAGATGGACCGTTACATGCCTGTTGGCCAGTTGTTTTCTGACTTGAGCCTGTTGGCCCTGACGCGCCTGCTCCCATGCGTTAGGTGTCTGTAACGCGCCTAGTCTAGCGTGTTACGCGGTTCGAGTGTGCTTTGAGTTTGAGGTCTGTTGGTCCTGACGGCCCGGGTTGGGCGCGTCAGAGCTGTGTAACGCGCCTGGTGTAGGCCGTTACATGCCTTGTGCGTTTTTGAGGTTGGTTAGGACGGTGTGTGTGACGGCTACCCTTGTGACCATCACGTGTCGGTGACGCGTCTGCGTTAGACCGTCACGGTTGGAGTGTAACGGCCTGAGCTAGACCGTCACGTTCGTGTAACGGTCTAGGGGTGGTGCGTTACAATCCTTCTGCCTCGATTTCCGTTGTTTTGGTTTCTGCTTGCCTTGGCTTGTCGTTGTAGCCTGCCCGTTGTCCTGTGGATGTCTCCTGACATCCTATGAGGGTTAAGACTACGTTGTAAGGTGGCCAGGAGTCTTTTTGCTTGTGGTAGGATTCTCTATCCTACTCTTGTGTGTGTCTTTGGTCGGGTTCCGGTCAACCCGGGGTGACCCAGCAGTTGACGGGCGACCTTGTATGTGGGTGTCTTGGCGGTTTCATCCAGTCCGAGACGCTGGCTCTGGATGCCTCGAGGTGTTGTTACCTCGACCCGTGTGTCCAGGCGTTTCTGAGGGTCTTCGGTGTTCCCTCAGGTCTCCATGAGTTGTTTTCCGCGGAGTATCGTTTCGCGTGGCTTAGGATTAGACCGATTGGCGGCTTGTTCCGCTGTCTGTGACGATCTTGCCTTTGAGTCGCTCGACTCATGATCGTTACGTGGTAGGTCTAGTTGCCTAGTCCTGAGTCTGTTGGCAGTGGTTGTACTGCCAGTGGTGCTTTGTAGTACGTGTGGCAGGGCTTCCTTAGACTATCTGTACTTTAGCACTTGTGCTTTGGAGTCTGTGTCTTGTGAGCCTCCACTGGTCGTAGCCCTGAGGCCTTGAGTTGCCGACCCACCTTAGGAGGGTGGAGGGGTGTTCCCAATTTCACGGTTTGTAAGTTAGTTCCGTGGGCCCCGCCTAACCGTAGCATCCTACGGGGGGGGGGGGAATAGTAGCTAGAGTCCTGGCTTAGGCAGGAGTCAGTGTGTGTACACATGGTCAGGGGCTGAGGACACGCGTCGACGGGCGTGACCCTGAGTAGTCACTCGCAGTGTGGTTCTACGGTTCCTTGTGTTCGTAGGTGCCGTTCTTCCTTGGGACTTCGTTGTTCCTTGGATTCCGTTCTTGTGTGTCTAGTCTCCACCGTGCTCCACACGGTCGGGTGGACGAGACACTTGTGGCGCAGAGTAAGACGTCGGTGGATGCATCTGGCTGTCCTTCTAGTGGGATGATGTTCCTATCACTTGACCGGTGACTCTCGCGTTTCTCGGAGTTGGCATTCTCCTTCCCGCGTTGGCTATTCTTGGCCTTGTCCAAGATTCGTTTCCCTGGCTGTGTCTGTTCGTTCTTGGCTGTGTCCAAGATGGGCCCGGGGTTACGTGCACGATGTTCCGGTCGTGTAGGCTATTGCGTCTGTTTCGGGTTGTTCTTGCAGGTCTTTGTCTTAGACCTGGTGTTGGGTCGGCAGATCGGTAACTTCTGACTTTGTTAGATCAGAGTCGCCCTTCTGTTGTTGCTTGGAGTAGTCTGGGGTGCCGAGGTTACTTCGGCCGCCACTTGTCTGGCGCGGGTTCTTCCCCTTTCTTACTTGTTCCCTACTCCTACTTCCCATCTGTTTACTACTGCTTGTAGCGTAGTTTTACAGCTTTGTAGTGTAGTTCCCGCTTTACTACACCTGCTGTTTTTGTTGTTGTTGTTCCGTGTTACTGCATGTTTTTCAGTGGGGATCCGCGTGACCCCTACTGACCAGTGACACGTGGCTCACCCCTACTTTTCAGGTGGGGTGGCGTTGTTCGTCTGCTTTCGCGTGGTTCCTGGTGTGCGTGCTCGTTGCGTGCCGTTGCTGCCAGCTGGTACCTACGTTGGGCTTCCCCCGACCTTTTGGTACATCTTTCCTTTCTGTCGAATGTACTGTGCTATTCTTGTTGTCTTTAGCTTTGGACTGACTCTGGGATATAATTGATATTTTGAAACTGTTAATCAAAAAGTAATTTTATTTCTGCTACTTTAGCAAACCCATCTAATGAAATTTAATTGCTTCTATTATATCTCTGTGGCTTCAATGTACTCTACACGTGCCCTTATCCCTTCGGAGCTTTCCAGCTCTTGGGAGGCCTCGCGGGTTCCATGCGGTATCACGTGTATCCGGTAGTCCTACCGGGTATGCCGGGTATCCGGAATCCGGGTCGCTACAAAGGCCGTCTCCAAGCTCTCCAAGAGGCAGAAAATAGTGAAGGTGGACTCATGGAAGGTACATTGAAAATTTTTTCTAAGACTGCTCACGTTTTATTTGATACTGGCGCAACTCATTCATTTGTTTCCAAAAGATTTGGTGCTTCATTATCTAAGAAACCCATATGGTTAGAAACTGATCTAATTATCTCTACTCCACTTGGAAGCGGATCTGAGATTACACACCATTACCCCGATAGTGAAGTTATGATTGAAGGAAAAAATCTACCTACCGATCTAATACGCCTAGATATGGATGTGTATGATGTCATACTAGGTGCCGATTAGCTGTCCGCACACAAGACAACTATAGATTGCCGAAAGGGCAAAGTAACTTTTGATGATTATCCGGAGCTGGTTTACACTAGTCCTCTGAGTCAGAACAAGTCACCTCTTATTTCGGCTATTCGATCCCGTAAACTTGTAAGGAAAGGTTGCATGGCCTTTCTTGCTCTTGTTACAGTAAGGGAGGTTAAGGAATCAAAGCTAGAAGATATCCGCGTAGTTCGGGACTTTCCCGATTTTTTTTCAGAGGATTTACCTGGTCTACCCCTGGAGAGGGAGGTGTCATTTACTATTAACCTTATCCCTGGTGCTGGTCGTGTCTCTAAGGCGCCCTATAGAATGTCCCCCGCCGAGCTAAAGGAACTAAAGGGACAATTGATGGAGCTTTTGAAAAAGGGATTTATTAGGCCGAGTACTTTCCCGTAGGGAGCTCCCGTGCTATTCGTCAAGAAGAAGGATGGATCGGTGAGACTTTGTATTGATTATCAAAAGTTGATTCAACTTACTATCAAGAACAAATACCCGCTACCGAGGATCGACGAGTTATTTGATCAAATATCAGGAGCTAAATATTTCTCAAAGATTGATCTCAGATCGGGATACCACCAACTGAGGATCAAAGATGAGGATATTTATAAGACCGCATTTCGAAGTAGGTATGGGCATTATGAATTTACTGTTATGCCTTTCGGACTAACAAATGCCCTTGTAGCCTTTATGCAGTTAATGAACAGTATATTCAGGCCTTATCTGGATCAATTTGTTGTGGTTTTCATTGATGATATATTGATATATTCAAAGTTCGAGGAAGATCATGAAGAGCATTTGAGGATTGCATTACAAATATTGAGCAATAATCAGCTCTATGCCAAATTTAGCAAATGCGATTTCTGGCTCAAGGAGGTATCTTTCTTGGGACATGTGATTTCAAAGGATGCGATTTCTGTTGATCCATCGAAGGTCGAGGCAGTAAAGAATTGGGAAAGACCTACCAATGCTACCGAGATCCGTAGCTTCTTGGGGCTGGCTGGTTATTACCGGTGATTTATAAAGGACTTTTCCAAGATTGTTGTCCCTCTTACTAGGATGACACGAAAGGAGAATCCGTATGTATGGTCCGAAGATTGCGAAGAGAGTTTCCAAACCTTAAAGGACCGTCTAACTACTGCCCCTGCCTTAGCATTGCCCATCGAAGGAGAGAAATTTAAGGTATATACCGATGCATCTGGTATTGGCCTCAGATGTGTATTAATGCAACAAGGGAAGGTTATTGCCTACTCTTCCCGACAATTGAAAAAGCATGAAAGGAACTACCCAATTCACGACCTAGAGTTGGCTGCGGTGGTGTTTGCCTTGAATATTTGGAGACACTATCTCTATGGAGAACAATTCACCGTGTACTCCGATCATAAAAGTCTCAAGTATTTATTTTCTCAAAAAGAATTGAATATGGGACAAAGACACTGGCTAGAGTACCTCAAGAATTTCAACTTCACCATACAATATCATTCAAGAAAGGGTAATTCCGAAGTTGATGCCCTTAGTCGGAAGCCAAGAGCATTATTAGCTAACTACATGATTCAAGAGTGAAGAATGTTAGAGCAATTTTCTAAGCTGAACATAAATATAGATAGGGAAGAAGGGTGTATTACTCTGTCACACACGAGTTTGCATCTGGATCTACTCACCAAGATTAAGGTACTACAAGATGATGACCCGGTACTGGTTGAAATCAAAGGCAAGATTGATGAACAACTCGACTTCAAGCTAGCATCTGATGGAAGGTTATTGTTCCGTGAAAGGACTTGCGTACCGGATTACCCAGAGTTAAAGAACAAGATCTTAGAAGAAGCACACCGATCAAAATATACTATTCACCCTGGTGCCACCAAGATGTACCAAGACTTGAAGAGAAATTTTTGGTGGACCAACATGAAGAGAGAAGTAGCAGAATTTGTCTCTCTCTGCCTTACCTTCCAAGGATAAAGGCGGAATATCAAAAGCCCACTGGTAAACTGCATCCCTTAGACATTCCTAACTGAAAGTGGGAGAACATAGGGATAGATTTCGTCATGGGTTTGCCTAAAACCAAGGGCGGACATGATGGGATGTGGGTGATTATAGATCGGTTGACCAAGTCTACACATTTTCTACCCATTAAGAGTAAATGGACGGTTGATGTGCTAGCAGCCATGTATATCAAAAAGATTGTCAGGTTCCATGGAGTTCCTATCTCAATCGTGTCTGACCGAGACCCTCGCTTCACATCACACTTCTAGAAGGATCTACAACACTCCTTGGGGATGAGACTCAACTTCAGCACTACATTTCATCCCCAAACAGATGGTTAGACCGAGAGAACAAATCAGGTCATAGACGACATGCTCAGGGCCTGCGTTATTGATTTTGGTGGGAGCTGACACGATCATCTGCCTCTAGTGGAATTTGCCTATAACAATAGCTATCAAGCAAGCATCCAAATGGCACCATTCGAGGCGTTATACGAAAGGAGTTGCCACTCACCTATATGATGGGATGAGATTGGAGAAAGATAACTTTTAGGACCGGAGATGGTAAGTGATGGGGACATCACCCGTGAATCTCTCTGGCTCGGCACCTTTCTCCCTCCCGGAGACGGGTAGGATGCGGCTCCACGACTGGACGGGTCCGCTTCGACACTTGGACTTGCTACTTGGATTATCTTGGTGTATTTTCTCCTTTTACTTGAGTCATTTTGATGTAATTTTCCTTTGTTTTGAGTCAAGTCCATAGGTTATTATGTTATTTACCTAAGTTTGTGTTTATCATGATGGGTTAGAGTGTCTTATGGGCCCAATTAGGTGGGCCTGGCCCAGGGGCGCCCTCCCCATTCCCCACCTCTTTTGGTTATTGGTTATTGGCACTTACCTCAGGGACTTTTTGTAAATGTTGGATCCCTATAAATAGGACCCCAACCCCACTTGAAGAAGGCTAATGAATTATTGAGAAAATTTATCCACAAGAATTGTCTCCCCTCTCTCTCTCTCTCTATCTCTCTCTCTCTCTAAAGGGGGCGAACCCCTCTCTCTCTCTCCCCCTCTCTCTCCAAATTTTGAACCACTCCCTCTCTCCTCTCCTTGCCACCTCATCTTCCACATCAGCCCCCCACACTTTCATCTTCCCAAGACCATTAACTCCCCTTCATCCCCACCACTTCCCAAGCAACCCTTCCCCTTCCCCATACAACCTTTCATCTTCCCAAGGGAGAATCCCCTCTCCCAAGCATCCCTTCCACTCCCCAAGGCAACCCCTCCCTTTCCCTAGGCCACCATTAACCCGTCCATTAACCCACCACCCAAATCAAAGGGAAACCCATCCCATTCCCCCCCTAGCCATTTGCGCCCACCACCTCCCCCTAGGCCACTTGCGCACCCACCCCTCTCTCCGTGCTAGCTCCGCCCCTACCTTCCTCCCTCACCACCCCTTCCCACCTCCCAACCCTTCCCCACCACCAAAACATCCATATCCCCTACCCCTCCACCAAAGAAACCACCCCCCCTCAACCATTCTCTCTTCAAATCAGTGTGCAGCTGAAGACCTGCAGATCGACAGCCTGTTGCAGCGCCGCCCTCGGCCACATCTCGGAGCTCCTGGGGACGTGGTCTACATTGACGGAAAGCTCTTTCGGTCGTCTTCGTAGGCAAGGTGGTTTCGCCTCAATCCGAGGTCGGAGCTGCCCAGGAGAGCCGTCCTTCGCCAACTGCGCAGAACCAGTCCGGCCTGCAACCAGAAGCGACTTGCAGAAGCTCCTGCAACCACACCGGTGCTCCCCTTGGTGCGCCACTTGACCAGGGTGAAGATCCACCTGTCCTCTATCCAACGCAGCCAGCAAGGTCCTCATTTGGAGCTCGGAGCTAATTGTACCAATTTTTCTACCACCGGGACGCTGTTCAGGTCAGCCAGGGTCTGCCTCAATACCTTCCCACTTCTCGGACTACTGCTCTTGGCCCCGACCTCCGCCGGTGCCGTTCTTTCTTGCTGCTCGAATAAGACTCGTCCACGGTTGTGCTCGTTATGGTCCCGCATCGTTTGGACTTCGGGAGCGGGCGTGGTGACTTCATCCATCTGCTGCTGCACCCTGGGAACAGTCCGAGTCTGATCGCAGAGACCCTGTTCCAGAGCCCACCGCAGCCGTTGACGACTTTGGAACAGTCCACAAAAATTCACAGACGTGCCTGGGTCCATCAGCGATGTTTCGGCACTAGTCTCTTCGAATTCTGAGTTCGGAGGACTGCACAGCGGCGACTACACCGACTCCCTGTCCTGCTGTTCCAGACCTGGGCAGATTCGGCAGGGTGATTCAAGCAAATCTCCCCTCCCCGCCTTGCCGGCTTAGCGCCCCTCCCTGTGCAGAGGTAGTGTTTGGTTTGTAACTTCATTTCCCCTCCCCTAGTCCCCCCCCCCTGCGTGGGGAGTAGTGCCTGTATAATCTGAACAGGGGAAGCTACACCGACGCAGTGTGCGGGGAACCCACACTTCCCCGCTCGCCCTCGTCTCCGAACGGGGTTGGTTTCCTCAAACCAACCAGGGTAAGCTCTGACCTTTGCTCCATTATTGGTATTTGTTCATCTAATATCTGTGGAGTTGCTCCGTTGAGCAAGAGAGAGAGCGCCCGACCCCGTGTGTTCCACTTACGAGCGGTCACCGTGGGCTGTGAGAGAGAGGGACCTAGTGCCCCAATTGGCACCCGGCCAGCCCCTAAAGTGTGGGCCTCGTACCTTCGGGAGGGAAACCCTAGCCCTACTGGCACTCTACCAGATAGGGTCTTGATCCATCACCTCCACTCGGCATCACCGAGTCACCCGGGTTCGTGTGTGTGCGACGGCGGTTCGGCCCCTATCTAGAACCTCGCTTATTTGTGATTTTGTTTGCGGAATAGGTCCAAGGATCCTTGTCTGTTTGCTGCATTCCCCTTAGTGTGTCACATCAAGTGATATCAGAGCAAGTTTTAGACTTGTCTCTACAAGCCTAGGTCCTAAGGCCATTGCATTGTCATCACCTGTGTGTCGGTCATCTCCTCATTGTGCATGTCTACCCGTAGTGGTGCCTTGTATCGGACCGACCCCTCATCCTCGGCTCCCCCTATGAATCCCAATTCCCAACGCAACCAAGACATCCCTAGGGAGGCACCCCATGCTCCAATGGATCGAGTTGAGGCTGTCCTTAATACCATCATCGATCAGTTAGATGGTCTTTCCACCCGTATGGATAGACTCGAGGAAGCTAGGGCCCCACCTAGGAACCATGACCAAAGAGCTCCCCCTCCATGAGCTGAACTTAATAGGGAAGACCTAGAGAATGACTTTTACCGTGAGCATGAGAGGCCCCGACAGCCTCGACACAATGAGAGGCGACCACGAGAGGACCCAGACGATTTCCTCTTAAGGATGATTAAGGTAGAGGCTCCAAACTTTGACGGGTCCCATAACCCAAGTGCCTATGAAGAGTGGGAACATGGCATGGACCAATACTTTGATTGGCACCCAATGACCGAGGAAAGGAAAGTTAGGTTGGCTAAGATGCACCTTCTCAAACTAGCCAAAACCTATTGGTTAAAGGTAGAAAGCCAAAGGAGGATTAGGCGGGAAGAGCCCATTGACAATTGGCTTGACATGAAAAGCCAACTCAGGAGCAAATACCTTCCCAATTCCTATAGTCAACTACTCCTCGATGAGTGGCAAAGTCTTACTCGGGAAGGAAAAACTGTGGAGGAGTACATTGAAAAATTCGACTCCTATCTCCTAAAGTGTGGAGTCGTCGAGGAACCGGCCGTCACTCTATCCCGATTTAGAAACGGTCTTCTACCCCACATCAAACGGGAGCTTTTCATGAGGGAAGTGCATAGCCTTGAATTAACCTATCAAATAGCCCGCGACGTGGAGAGATTTTCTAGGAATCCTAGGTTTGCCTCCCCTAGAACGGTCGATGTCAAGAACCCGGGTCCCCGACCCAACATTCCTCCCCTACTAAAGACCACTATCCCCAGTGGGGGAACTCCTACTCGGTCTTACCATCAGCCAACCAATCCCACCCCTACAAGGGCTACTCCACGCAACCCTCCTCCCCGAAGAGAGGAACCCCCCAAAGGAACAACCCCAGGGAGTAGTTCGGTAAAATGCTTTCGGTGTCATGGTTATGGCCACATCTCCACCCAATGTCCATCCAAAGGATTGTCCAGCCTTATCATTGAAGGAGGACCTACCCCGTTCCAAGGAGAGCATGAGAGTCCGATTGAGGAGTATGAGGCTGCCTTAGGTTGGGAAGAGGAGTATGAGGAACAACTCTATGAAACAGGCTTCGACCACGACCCTCCTCCCACCGACTCCCACTTAGGTGTGATTAGGTGCACCCTCACAAAGCCACAAGAGGAAGATTGGCGTAGGACCTCCATTTTTCACACCTACATCAAGATAGGGAACCATGTTAGGAAAGTGATCCTAGACAATGGGAGTTGTGTCAACGCCATGTCTCCTGACACCGTTAAGCTTCTTGGGCTTACTACCACACCCCACCCCAAGCCATACCGGGTCTCTTGGATTAACAATCACTCCATCCCGGTCAACACTTGTTGCCTTGTACCCATCACCTTCTCATCCTATCAAGGACAAGTTTGGTGTGACATTATACCCATGGAAGTAGGGAGCATCCTACTAGGGAGGCCTTGGATTTATGACGTCAATGCAACCATCTTAGGAAAGCCAAACACATGCACCTTTGAACATGAGGGGAAAACCATCCGCCTCAACCCCTCCCCACCACGGAAGGAACCTCCCTTCAAGGGGATTCTCCCTTCACCACAACCTAAACCACCTCAAAACCTAGGGGTCCCACTCCCACCAACCCAACCAGCCTTCCAAGAACCTACCCAAGAAGAGCCAACTGGAATAGTCAAAGGCCTGCATCTCATCACAAGGAAAGAACTGGAGGAAGAAGTAGATCAAGGAACACCCTTATGTGCGGTAGTCATATGCCTTGGAGAGTCAACTCCCTCCAACCCCCACCCCGTGGAAATACACCCTCTCCTTGAAGAATTTAAGGATGTGTTCCCTAATGAGCTCCCTGATCAACTACCACCCATGAGGGATGTTCAACATGCTATTGATCTCGTCCCAGGAGCCACCCTCCCAAACCTTCCCAACTATCGCCTCAACCCCACGGAGCATGCTGAATTGTGGAGGAAAGTGGAGGAACTTATTAGGAAAGGCTTTCTCCGCCTTAGCAAAAGTCCTTGTGCTGTCCCGGCCCTTCTCACACCCAAGAAGGATGGGACATGGCGAATGTGTGTCGATAGCAGGGCCATCAACAAGATTACCGTCAAATATAGGTTCCCCATACCTAGGCTTGACGATATGCTCGACATGCTAGCCGGAGCCACCATTTTTTCCAAAATAGATCTTAAGAGTGGCTACCATCAGGTTAGGATAAGGCCAGGAGATGAATGGAAAACAGCCTTTAAAACCAAAGATGGACTCTATGAGTGGCTAGTGATGCCTTTTGGGCTATCAAATGCCCCGAGCACCTTTATGCGCCTTATGACGGAGGTCCTTAGACCTTACATTGGAGTCTTCCTAGTGGTCTATTTTGATGATATCCTTATCTACAGCCAGTCCAAGGAAGCCCACCTCAGCCATCTTAGGCAAATCTGCACTACCCTTAGGAAAGAGAGTCTCTTTGCCAACTTGGGAAAATGTCATTTCATGACCAAATCCATTACTTTCCTCGGATATGTGGTCTCCACTGAGGGAGTGTCCATGGACCCCGAAAAGGTCCAAGCTATCCTTGACTGGCCAGAGCCCCGCACTCTCCATGAAGTCCGGAGTTTCCATGGGTTGGCCACCTTCTATCGGAGATTTATCAGTGGGTTCAGCACAGTCACAGCGCCCATCACAGATTGCCTTAAAATGGGGACTTTTGTGTGGACCAAGTCTGCTTCTAGGGCCTTCCAAGAGCTCAAGGAAAGGATGACCCAAGCCCCGGTATTATGCCTCCCCGACTTTTCCAAAGTCTTTGAGGTGACTTGTGATGCCTCCGGGGTAGGGATTGGCGGGATCCTCAACCAAGAGGGACACCCGGTGGCCTACTTTAGTGAAAAATTATGTGATGCCAGGATGAAATACTCCATCTATGACAAAGAATTTTATGCCGTGGTTCAATCCCTCCGGCATTGGAGGCATTATCTCTTGCCCAAAGAGTTTGTCATATTTTCTGACCACGAGGCCCTGAAATATCTCAACTCCCAACAAAAATTGAATGCCCGACATGCCCGATGGGTCGAATACATCCAGTCCTACACTTTTGTGATCAAGCATAAGGCTGCGAGTGAGAATCGTGCCGCAGATGCACTCAGTAGGAGGGTCTCCTTGTTGGCTACCATTCGGGTGGAAGTCATAGGGTTTGAAAGAATCAAGGATGAGTACCCTGATTGCCCAGATTTTGGGCGTATCCATACCACTCTGACCACCCAATCACCTGAGGAACACCAAGGTTTCATCCTGGAGGACGGATTCCTCTTCAAAGGCCATAAACTTTGCATACCTAGAACCTCACTGCGAGATTTCTTAGTATGGGAGTTACATGCAGGAGGCCTGGCTGGACATTTTGGGGTACATAAAACCATCGCTATGGTTGAGGGATAGTTCTACTGGCCAAGTCTCAAGAGGGATGTAGCCAAAATTGTGGGACAGTGTCACATATGTGCCTTAGCCAAACAAGTAAAATAGAACACTGGCCTATACACCCCACTCCCTATCCCTGATCGTTCATGGTAGGATTTAAGCATGGACTTTGTCTTAGGCCTACCTAGAACCCAGAAGAAGCACGATTCAATCTTTGTCGTAGTGGACAGGTTTTCCAAAATGGCTCATTTCATCCCCTGTTCTAAAACCTCTGATGCCTCCCATGTGGCCCGCCTATTCTTCGATGAGGTAGTTCGCCTCCATGGCCTACCCAAAACCATCATTTCTGATAGGGATGTTAAATTTACCAGCTATTTATGGAAGACCCTCTGGCACCTAATGGGGACCCTTCTCAAATTTTCCACGGCCTATCACCCTCAAACAGATGGCCAGACCGAGGTCGTCAATCGGAGTCTCGGGAATCTCCTTCGGTGTCTCGTCGAGGATTGCCCCGGGAATTGGGATCTTATTCTACCCCAGGCAGAGTTTGCATACAACAACTCAGTAAATAGGTCAATAGGGATGAGCCCATTTGAAGCCGTGCATGGGTATAAGCCTAGAAAGCCTACAGATCTCATTCCTTTGCCTACACATGCTAGAGTGTCTATTAGTGCTGAGTCATTTGCCCAACACATGAAAGAGTTGCATGAGAAAATCCGCAAACACATCAACAAAAGCAATGAGGTGTACAAGAAATCGGCCGATTCCCACCGACGCCACCAGGAATTTCATGTAGGTGACTTTGTGATGGTAAGAATCGAGAGACTATTCCCTGGGAATGTCTCCAAACTGAGGTCGCGTGGATCAGGTCCCTTCCAGGTTCTGAGGCAGATCGGCACAAATGCTTACGTGTTGGACCTCCCCGAGGAGTACGGAGTAAGTCCCACATTCAATGTGGCTGACTTGGTGCCATACAGGGGTCCCACGGTGACACTTAGTGAGGAAATCGAGCTTGTTACACCCCTTGAGAGAGCCACCACCTATAAGAAAGCTCCACCAGTCCAGAGCGGCCAACGTGAGCAAGTGGAGTGGATATTGGATGAACATGTCACTGTCACCCGGAGCAAAGCATACGAGCGATACTTGGTCAGGTGGAAGGGCCGGCCCCCTTCGGATGACTCATGGGTGAGCAGGGAGGATCTCCAGCAGTTAGACCCCGACCTCCTGGAGCGTTATCGCAGCCGAGTGGACCCTTTCTCGACAGAGTCGAACTCTTCACAGCCCGGGGGAGTTGATGGGGACATCACCCATGAATCCCTCTGGCTTGGCACCTTTCTCCCTCCCGGAGACGGGTAGGATGCGGCTCCACGACTGGACGGGTCCGCTTCGACACTTGGACTTGCTACTTGGATCATCTTGGTGTATTTTCTCCTTTTACTTGAGTCATTTTGATGTAATTTTCCTTTGTTTTGAGTCAAGTCCATAGGTTATTTTTTTATTTACTTAAGTTTGTGTTTATCATGATGGGTTAGAGTGTCTTATGGGCCCAATTAGGTGGGCCTGGCCCAGGGGCGCCCTCCCCCTTCCCCACCTCTTTTGATTATTTGTTATTGGCACTTACCTCAGGGACTTTTTGTAAATGTTGGGATCCCTATAAATAGGACCCCAACCCCACTTGAAGAAGGCTAATGAATTATTGAGAAAATTTATCCACAAGAATTGTCTCCTCTCTCTCTCTCTAGCTCTCTCTCTCTCTATCTCTCTCTCTCTCTCTAAAGGGGGCGAACCCCTCTCTCTCCAAATTTTGAACCACTCCCTCTCTCCTCTCCTTGCCACCTCATCTTCCACATCAGCCCCCCACACTTTCATCTTCCCAAGACCATTAACTCCCCTTCATCCCCACCACTTCCCAAGCAACCCTTCCCCTTCCCCATACAACCTTTCATCTTCCCAAGGGAGAATCCCATCTCCCAAGCATCCCTTCCCCTCCCCAAGGCAACCCCTCCCTTTCCCTAGGCCACCATTAACCCCTCCATTAACCCACCACCCAAATCAAAGGGAAACCCATCCCATTCCCCCCCCCCTAGCCATTTGTGCCCACCACCTCCCCCTAGGCCACTTGCGCACCCACCCCTCTCTCCCTGCTACCTCCGCCCCTAACTTCCTCCCTCACCACCCCTTCCCACCTCCCAACCCTTCCCCACCACCAAAACATCTATATCCCCTACCCCTCCACCAAAGAAACCACCCCCCCTCAACCATTCTCTCTTCAAATCAGTGTGCAGCTGAAGACCTGCAGATCATCCCGGAGCTCCTGGGGACGTGGCTTACATTGACGGAAAGCTCTTCCGGTCGTCTTCGTAGGCGAGGTGGTTTTACCTCAATCCGAGGTGAGAGCTGCCCAAGAGATCTGTCCTTCGCCAACTGTGCAGAACCAGTCCGGCCTGCAACCATAAGCGACTTGCAGAAGCTCCTGCGACCACACCGGTGCTCCCCTTGGTGCGCCACTTGACCGGGGCGAATATCCACCTGTCCTCTGTCCAACGCAGCCAGCGGGGCCTCATTCGGAGCTCTGAGCTAATTGTACCGATTTTTCTACCACCAGGATGCTGTTCAGGTCAGCCAGGGTCTGCCCCGATACCTTCCCACTTCTCGGACTACTGCTCTTGGCCCCGACCTCCTCCGGTGCCTTTCTTTCTTGCTGCTCGAAGAAGACTCGTCCACGGTCGTGCTCGTCTTGATCCCGCATTGTTTGGACTTCGGGAGCGGGCGTGGTGACTTCATCCATCTGCTGCTGCACCCTGGGAACAGTCCGAGTCTGATCGCAGGGACCCTGTTCCAGAGCCCACCCCAGCCGGTGACGACTTCGGAACCATCCACAAAAATTCACAGACGTGCCTGGGTCCGTCAGCGACGTTTTGGAGCCAGTATCATCGAATTCTAAGTTCGGAGGAGTGCACAGTGGCGACTACACCGACTCCCTATCCTGCTGTTCCATACCTGGCCAGATTCGGCAGGGTGCTCCATCGGCGCGATTCAAGCAAATCTCTCCTCCCCGCCTGGCCGGCTTAGCGCCCCTCCCTGTGCGGAGGTAGTGTTTGGTTTGTAACTTCATTTCCCCTCCCCTAGTCCACCCCCCCCCCCTACGTGGGGAGTAGTGCTTGTATAATCTGAACAGGGGAAGCTACACCGACGTAGTGTGCGGGGAACCCACACTTCCCCTCTCGCCCTCGTCTCCGAACGGGATTGGTTTCCTCAAACCAACCAGGGTAAGCTCTGACCTTTGCTACATTATTGGTATTTGTTCATCTAATATCCGTGGAGTTGCTCCATTGACCAAGAGAGAGAGCGCCTGACCCCGTGTGTTCCACTTACGAGCGGTCACCGTGGGCTGTGAGAGAGAGGGACCTAGTGCCCCAATTGGCACCCGGCCAGCCCCTAAAGTGTGGGCCTCGTACCTTCGGGAGGGAAACCCTAGCCCTGCTGGCACTCTACCAGCTAGGGTCTTGATCCATCACCTCCACTCGGCATCACCGAGTCACCCGGGTTCGTGGTGTGCGACGGCGGTTCGGCCCCTATCTAGAACCTCGCTATTTTGTGATTTTGTTTGCGGAATAGGTCCAAGGATCCTTGTCTGTTTGCTGCATTCCCCTTAGTGTGTCACATCAGTAAGGGATACCACCGAGAAGGTTCAGATCATTAGAGAAAGACTTCAGATGGCTCAGTCTAGATAAAAGACTTATGCCAACACTAGAAGGAGAGACCTCGAGTTCCAAGTTGGAGACCATGTATGCCTTAAGGTTTCTCCAAGATGAGGCATTAGAAGATTTGGTGTCAAGGGTAAGCTTACACCAAGATATATCAGTCCTTTTGAAGTTTTAGAAAGAGTTGGCGAGGTTGCCCACAGGATCACCTTGCCACCTTAATTATCGGAAGTCCACAACATATTTCACTTCTCCATGTTCAAGAAATATGTTCACGATCCGTTTCATGTCATAGAACACGACAACCTGATGTTACAAAAGGATCTAACATATGAACAAAAGCCATTAAAGATCCTTGATCGTGAAGTCCATGTACTGCGGAACAAGACTATTCCCACGGTGAAGGTTCAATGGAACAAAAACTTCAAACACAAAGTCACATGGAAAACTGAAGAGTCTATGCGAGGGAGATTCCCCGAGTTATTCTAATTGTAAGTAATCTACACCCGCTATCAATTTATGCAATTGAATTTGGGGACCAAATTCTTTTAAGTGGGGGAGGGTGTTGCACCCCGAATAAAGTATACATATATATGTATAATATTTAATAGACTGTAAATAAGTTAAAATAATAAAATCCAAACTATACTAAAAGCCAATAGTAAAAAGCCTTTGACAAAATAAAGGGCCTTAGTCAAAAACCACATGGCCCAACCCACACATTAAATGAATGAGCTTAACCAAATGGGCCTTATGGTAGGGCTTAAGGATATATATATAAATATGTACATATATAGGGCTTTTTGGTTACACCGAAGCCTTATCACGTTCGATCATGCATGGGACTTTAGGGTTTTTATGACCAACAAGGAAAGGGTGGCTGCGGTTGTGGTAAGGATAAGATTAACTTGGAAATATGAGACCTAGTAAGATTATTACATGGAAAACTTGATTTCTATTAGGATTCTACCCATGAATTAGGTCTCTCTCCTTATAAATAAAACCCATGATCGATGCAAAAGCATCCTTTGCTGCTACTGCTGACAGTGCATCGACGTCGTGAATGTCTTCCCCTCTGCATCCCATGTGTGAAGAGGGCGTCTACTTCCCCTTCTTCTTCCAATGTTGTTGTTCCTGTGTTGCTGCGGCTGTTGCTGATTGCTGCTGCCGTTTGCACAAAACTGAGTAGAAGTGCGCGGCTTCTTTTGTTCATCATCGTCTTCCTCTTCTGTCTGTCCAGACACACACTCGTACAGGTAGGTTATCTCAGGAACTAAGTCTAAGATTATAGTAAAAGAGCACTGCATGCTTAAGATCCATGCTATCATCTCTACATCCCATCTTCATGACCTCTGTCGTCGGTTTTTACGTAGTCTTATGCGTTTCTATTTTCATATGAAAATAGCGACCAGAATAGTGGTCGTTGATTAATGAACGTCCGTGTAGAAGGGTGCTAATTCATGAATTGGCGACAGTCTCATGGACGCTAATTTAAGAGTGACCATCACCTTGACGCTACTTCTTATAGAGCATTTAATAATTAACCCATGCTTAAAATTTACTAACTATGGAACCAAATTGCTATATTTCTGCATAAGCATGTTTCTGGAATCCCCATATTTTTCTCTACACTTCCATGTCTTTTGTTCCCGGAAAAACCCCATAAACTTCATTATGCTACTGTTCATGCTAAATCGAAAGAAATTAATAGTGGCTTGTGCCAAGAAACGTATTTGCCCGATGCTTTCCACTTTGTATACATAAAATATTTGGCATCTGTGTGAACAGACGTTCATTCTTGAAATAACGCCTCTATACAGAGACGTAAATTCCTGTTAATTAGTTAAGAATTGCAATAATTCTAAAAATAATGAATTGACGTCCATAACTTGGATGCTATTTAAAGATATGGCGCCCTCTCACAAGGATGCTAATTGTTGTAAAAATTATTGAAATTCTGTTAATTATTGATTTGGCGCCATTTCAGACGGATGCCAATTTATTGTAATATTATTAAAACTCAGTAAAATATTGATTGGCGACTTTTTAAGCAGACGCTAATTCAAGATATAGCGCCTGTCTGAATAGACGCGATTTCTTGCTCTCACAGTTTTATCGGGTTTTTGACCCATATCGTGGGTCTTACGGCACTTCTATCTCAAGTCCGAAGATAGTCCCTATTTCACGTTGTTTCATGTTACACCTCAATTCTTGGAGATTGAAAGACCCTCCGCCGGATATTCCTTCCGCTGGACTGAAATTTCTAGCCTTGGATTCCCTCAAGGTAGCCAAGTAGGTTGTACCCTCAAAACCCTAGAACCTCTGATTGTCATGTCACTATGAAGAAACATGATGCCCCAGCTATCACGGAATGCTATTTGTGGTGTTCTATGAGAGTCTGTCCCTGCCTAGAATTGGCGGCCAGGCCAGTGGACGCCAAAACTGAATTAGCGGCCATCACAGTGGACGCTATTTCTTCGTGCCTATACTGTTCACAGAATTGGCGACCACCGCAGTGGGTGCAGATTCTGTAATTGACGGCGATCTGAGTGGACGTCAATTACCTAGTTTCATGAATGTCT
Source organism: Amorphophallus konjac (assembly GCA_022559845.1). Classification (NCBI taxonomy): domain Eukaryota; kingdom Viridiplantae; phylum Streptophyta; class Magnoliopsida; order Alismatales; family Araceae; genus Amorphophallus; species Amorphophallus konjac. Next base: position 207,552,528 of record CM040120.1, on the reverse strand, counting down.
TGATTTTATGAGATTTATAGCTATGTCATCCTTACTTAAAGTTATGTTCTTGAGACTCTATTCCATGAATCTACCTTATTATCCTACAATGGCTTATTCCTTTGGAATTTTATTGGTTATAGGCTAAAACGGGTGTCAACAGATGCCCCTCCTTGATGTCCGATTTGCAAGGGAGCGAAAGCGGCACGGAGGTGAAATGGAAAGAAGATGAAGCGAAAGTGACAACGATGTGAAATGGAGATGAAGTGGAGACGAAGTGGAGAGAACTGAAAAGCGGGCATCAAGGCAAAAGACACATGTTACAAGTAATAAGCGACAGGAATTCTCTCGAAAACGCCGAACTAACCACAAGGAATAGATGACGCGGATGAGACATGTCTAGAAAGACTAAACTAAGGGACAGAAAACACGACCAACCTCACTGGGAACACAATCCACGACCAATGAGGGGATCAGAAAGAGCACAGTTGAAAAGCTGGAAACGAAAGGATAAAACTGAGATAAAATCCAGACAAGAATCACGCTGGCCAACTAGACCAAGTGGATAGATCAGAGAGAACGTTCAAATTCAGAGTGGAATGGGGATCTCTTATCCAAGAGAATTGAAGTGCAATTAACCATTGTTGAGGAGAAACTTTGAACGGATCACTAGGCGTGAATGCTCAAAATGACATGATGTATGTTGGGCTAAAATAAATAAATCATCAAAACGAATGCAAATAAAAATAAAATAGAAAGTACTCAAGGATATTATTGCTAGCCTGAGTAAGACGGGGTCAAGAGTCTTCTTGTAACTATGGCGTGCGAGACAGAGTCCATCGTCTCCCACCCAACTCAACCGAGCGGCCTATCCAACGATTAACCGTATGCTCATAGATCATCATCATTTTTGTTAAAGGGGAACATCAGCTCTCAGAACACACGGACAACCAGCCGGTCCTTGAGAGGCTATGATAATTTAGATACCATATAGTAATGCAATAATAAGCAGGGATAGAGAGCCATACCTGACTTACCTGCCAAGCGAAATGACATTTTTTTGATTTTCTGAATTTTAATATTTTTATGGGTTTTTCAAATAAGATAACCAACAACATAACAAAAAAGCATGAACAATTAATATAACAAAGCCAGTATGAATGCAACATAACATCATGAAAAGTAGACATAGCATAACATGACGAAGATGAATGCAACATGACATACCACCATAAGAACAACAAGCATGCGCAGGACTAAAGAATGTAGTGGGGCAAGGCACATGTCGGGACAACACGCACGGTTGGGACAAGAACATGTGAGACAACATATCATAACACACACTACATGCATGGGACAAGAATGTGTGCGAGACAACACACCACACATGATGGGATGACACGACATATGCGACAAGGACATGCATGAGACGACCATAGGTGGGACAAGGGTACTTGCTAGATGACCACAGGGGACAAGACAACACGGGATATGACAGATACCTTCTCCAATCAAGCCCAAGATCCGAATGAAGCAGAACCGCCAGGTTCATAATCATGAGGCGAAGCCCTCTAATGGAGATATGATGAGACGAAATGAAGCAAAAGCTGACAACACAAGCTTCAGAATAGATCGAGAGAGTAGATTGAAGAAGGAGAGAATAGATCTGAAGATATGAACAGGAACCAGAGCGAAAGATAACGAAAGATAAGGAGCAAGGAAGCTTTGAACACCTGCAACCTGCACACTTAACAAACAGATCATATCCGCCCTCAAAAATAAAATAGACGTGAACAAAAAGACACATTTGTTTGGACTTTTGTAATTTTTTGATTTTTTAATAATATTTGATTTTTTTTTGACATATTTGAAATTTTGAATTTTGACAATATTTGATTTTTTTTAGAATTTTGATATATCTGATTTTTTTGGATTTTGATAATATTTATATTTTTAAAAAAAATTTGAAATAGCAATCCGCAGCACCCAAGACGGGCTCGAACTATTGGCCAGGAATTATCGTTCCTCCCCCTCTCATTAAAGATTTCCCTTGAGTAGGGCGTGCATATGAGGGTGACTTACCACAACCAACCGCCTCTAAAGAACGGTGCCCCTATTAAGGCCATACCCGGGATACAACCCAGCCTAAGAGGGAGAAGTAGAAGAATAATGGGGATAAGCTTTATGCAGGATGGGAGACATCAAGACTCGAATTCCTTCAAGGGCACTACCGCTCAAAGATATAGTCTGTTGCGCCGGGACTTTGTGTCTTTGATTTTGAGACCCATATTTATTAGGCACGCATGCGACCGGGCTCATGACATCCCGCGGGGAACTGTATTGCCACTCTTTGCCATACCTTTGATTTCCATAATTTTACATATTGATCAGATCATTAATTTCTTTTTTGACAGCCCTTATTGGCTAGATTTTACATGAACGCTCATATTCGAGGGTCAAGACTGCCCCTATTTGAAACCTCTCCCGTATTGGGGAGCATCTAGGTTGGTCATGTCATCCATCCATCTCTTGCCCCTGCACTTGGCCGAGCAGAGAAGAGAAAAAAACCTTTGTGCATACCCAAAGTATGGCCAAAGCAGCAACGATGTTGTCCCAGAGGAATCGGCTATGGTTCGCAGTGTAGTGTGTGAAAAACCCATACAAAAGGTCACCCTCAATGATCGGGGAAAGAAACTAGATTCCCAGTGCGGAGCTATCACCAGCCTAAGGATGCTGCAGAAGCGAACTCATTATTGACTAAATTAAGCAAACTCAACTAAACCTACTCAAACCATGTTGAGGAATAGCATTATCTTAACAATGCGCAAGAATAATAATGGAAATGATAGCATATTCTTGCACAAAATAAAAGATACCTTGCAAGTCCATGGCATAGAAATAGCATCCTGAAGTGAGAGCTTGTTCATCGAGCTTCATATTCCTTGCTTGACAGGACGAAAGGAAGAGGATAGCAAAGGATCAAAGATTCCTCTACACGAAGGAGCGGCAGACATCAAACTAGACGAATAAGGATAAAAAGGAAGAGGGACGAGGGCTAGAACTCCCTCGTTAAGGCACCGAGACCCTGATAATAAGGAACCAAAATACAGAAGAAACCAGATCAGTTACGATCAAGGTAGGCTAAAGCCTCAAAAACAACAAGAAAAGGGGTAAGAACCCTGAAAGGGTAAAGAGGAGAGAGTAGAAAGGGGAATAAAAATCATCCGACGTGGTCGGAGAAGAGGAATCATAGAAAGCCGACAGGGTCGAGAAAGGAGCACTAGAATCACCCGACAGGGTCGGGGAAGGAAAATTAGAACCCGGAGATATTGGAGGAGAAGAATCAGAAGATATCCTAGGATCGGAATGATGAGAGGGCATAGGCCGAGGCCTAGAATTGTGAGAGGAGGGAAAATCCGGAGACTCTAGATGGGAAGAAGAGGAATGGGGGTTTGCGAACTAGGGAAGAGAGGAGAAGATGATGGCAGCAGGATTTGAAGTGGGAAGATACATCACCCAAAGGTGGGAGCTGAGCGAGAGAAAGGATGAATGAAAAGAAGGAGAAAGAGAAGTGGACCCCTCAGTGCACCCTACGTGGCCTTTGAACTTGTGCCGGCACCTTTTCTTAGCGAAGATTTCTTGAACACGGGCCCGCCTGACACGAACTCGGACCTTCGGGATTCTCAACCTGTAATATCTTCTCAAGTATCGGGCCCACCTGGCAGACGTCCTAGCCCGATCATGAACATGTATCTTGATCGGGGCGGTTGCCCCTAGACACCCGATACTAACCATAGTTGGACATTCTCGGACAAATAACTCCTCAAAATGCTTCATATCATGGAACCACGGTGTCTTGTCTCTTGGCACAAGCAGCATGAGGTTTGGCAACTCCACTCGGCAATCGGGCTTGAAACATAACTCCCTTGATAGAAGGGAAGGATGAAACTGAGGGAGAGCAATACACGGCATTGACGTGGCCGGCGTACTGATAAATCAAGAGAGATTGCATAAGGTGTGTAGAATATCCTTGGAGATTGCAGAAGATAAGGTGAATTGGCCATTGAACATAAAATCCATAATCTGCTTGGCAGCCGTATGCGTTAGCATGATCTAGGTGGAGAACCCCTCTTGACCAGTGATTTGAATGGCAATAGAGCGAGGGGAAATAACAACATTAATAGTGAATCCTCTAGCGAGCAAAGAGATTGCCACCGGCCTCGCTCGAGAAGAAACTGGCACTAATGCGAAGGGGCTCTCCTTGGCAACCATCTTTATTGTAAATGTAGGCTCATCATCTCCAAAACAGCCAGGGACCAGGATGCAGACCGGCATGCGGCAGATGAAATCATGAAGCTTGAAATGTAGAACCGACACCAAACCATCCTGACTTGGTTCATTATCTCCCCGTGGACTAGACCCGAGGGGCACCAACAGCAATGCACACCCGCTCCGTGGGGTGGAGGTGGATGAGAAAGTGGGGATAGGAATAGGTTCGGAAGGCATGGAGGCTTCTACGGGAGTGGTGTGTTTAGGTTGAGGCAAAGGGGTTGAGACAATGGCAAGTTCGAGTGCGGGCAATGGTGAAGGCGGAGGTGAAGGTAGGGGTATAACCTGCTCAAGCTCGAGCCACGATGGTGACTGAGATGGCAAAGGCGGTGGAGATGGTGGAGGTGATGGAAGCACTGGTGGTGGAGACAAAGATGATGGTGATGGCAATGGAGATGGTGAGGATGGTGATGGGGGTAGTGGACATGAAGGTGGAGAGGGTGAAGAGGGAGGTCGTGGTGCCCACCGTCGACATGTCGACACAACGCGTCGAGCGGCGTTAGGGATAGAAGTAGTGGAAGTGGCGGCGTGAGAAGAAGGGGAGGCACTGGCCTGAGCAGAGGCTTGGGTTTGTGGAGGTTGCGGAGATTGGATAGGAGATGGTGAAGGTAACAGAGTAGGTGACGGAGCGAGTGCAGCACTAGATGAGGAATCACAGGGGTGCCCCTCGCCTTGAAATGGAAACGGCTGCTTAGGCGGTGCTTCTTGTTGCTGCTGTTTGTTGTGAAGATGTAGAATGGCTTTGTGAATAGCAGCCCAATCAGTCCTTTTCTTGGCTTCCAAGTCATAAATATAATCTCAGAATTCGGGGTAATCCTCAACCAAATGCCCCTGCTGGTGGTGAAATTCACAGAACCGAAGCATATTCCCAACGACGGGTCGGTAAGGCACAACTGGAGAGAGCAACAACGCGTGAGTGGCCATCAAAGCCCAAAAAATATCAGTAAAACACTCTGGCAACGGAGGACGAGGAGCCCGCTTCAGGCAAGGCGGATGTCGAGGGGTATGAGATGGTGATGGTTGTGGCGACGGAAGTGAAGGTTGCATAGGAAGTAGTGCTTGGCCGGCGGTGGATGGATTTGGTGAAGGCAAATGTGGAGCGGGATGGGGGGTATATAGATGGCATCCACCCGTTTGGGATGTGGTGTGACCTTGACTGGGGGTGGCGGCGGATGTGAAGAAGCAGAAGGTTGACTCGTGGACGGTTGATTTGTGGAGGTTTGATATGCGGAGGTGGATGTGGCGTAAGGCTGACTCATGGTGGGCTGATTCATGGGAGCGTAGGGTTGGCTTGTGGAGGGTGAGGTGTAAGTGGAGGTGGATGGTGGAGACTCAGGGTCAAGGAAACCTTAGATTTGTTGGCGAATGAAGCGTGCTCTACTATAGAGTTGCTGCCAGGAGATAATGTCGTTGAGGGCTAAGAAAAACCGATACTCGGGCGTTGCATTTGAAATAAGCATCTTGATTTGCTCTCCCTCCGGAATGTGCCCCGGAACTTGCGCGGCGAGACGGTGCTAGCGGTCTGCAAAGGTGTAGAACTCCTCTTCAGGCTTCATCATCTCATGGGCCAGATCCACAACAGAGAACTTGGGCCCAACCTGGTCTTGAAACTGCTGAATGAACTTGTCTTGGACCACGTGAAAATTCACAATCTGATCTTGCGGTAATGAGAAGAACCAATCTTGAGCCTGGCCTTCCAAAGACAGACCAAATAGATAGGCCATCAAACATTGATCATGTCAAAATTGGGCCAACTCATAAACGAACTCCTTTAAGTGCACATACGGGTCACTGACTCCACCATAACGGCGATATGCGAGAATTTGAGAAGGGGATGGAAGCCGAAGATTTTGAAATGCAAGTGGGACACTCAAGGAGGTTTTGGGATCGATCTGACGTTGAAGTTCATCAAGCTGGCGTTGGATTTGAGCAATCATCTCTTGAGTTAGGAGAGATCGAGAATGGCGTAGGCCAGCTTGAGCAAGAGATGGTGTCTTTGGACTAGGAGCAAGGTAATGGGCTGGATGAGAGGATCCGGGCTGAGAAGAAGAAGGGCCCATTTCGAGAGTGGAAGGATATGCGGGCCTGGAATAGACATTGGCATATGGGCCGAATGGGCCAGCAATAACATGGGCAGAAGGAGCAGGCCCATTAGGGTGAAATTGGCCATTAGAAATTAGGCCAGCAGCATATGAAGGAGAAGAAAGAGGCCCATGAAGGGAAGAGGGCCCATTATGAGAAAAAGGCCCATTAAGGTAAGATGCAATGAGACGTTGGGCCTAGGCCGGGTCCATTTGGCGACCAAGGCTTGATAAGTGGGCCATGAGATTAGCATGTTCCTCGGATGGATCAGAGGGACCACGAGAAGATGGGCCCACGTGGGAAGATGATTCCACGCGGGGATAGGATGAATATTGGGAAGAAGAATGATACAATGGGTTGAAATGATGCTCCATTAGGGCAAGTGGAGACTTAATACAAGGATATCAAGGAGAGTACAAGTGGGGAAGCAAGGTCTTAATGGGCTTGAAAATAAGGGGCGGGGACTGACCCACTAATGCAAAGACCAAGGGAGAATGGGACTGGACAATGGACTAGACAATGGACACACAAAATGAGCTAAACTGAATGGGCCAATTAACAATAAAACATGTGGATACAACACAAAACACAACTAATAGGTTTGGATAGGTCCAAACAATGCAAACAATGCAATGTGAGAGTTTTCACCTAAGTCAAACAAGTTGATATGATGGAAAATTTTTATAAGTTTTAATAGACCTTTTAATGATTTGAATTAGGATTGATCCCCTCAAGATAGGAATCCTATGGGATTAAGGTCCAAACTTTGGGTTGACTAAGGTTAACTCTCTCACACGTATGCAAATGCAAGCCTAAGGGGTGGAAAGGTACAACCGGCCCGACGTCCGTGTGGGAATCTACGGCTCACGGAGACTTATGGAGGTCCCAGATAAGATCACCTAGTCGACCCCAAGGAATATAGAGGCGAGAGGATCACTTACCAAGGAGGAATGCAACTATGATATGTAATGCATGGCCCTATGTGCACCGGAGTGCATGCAAAAATCTAGCATAAAAGTGAATAATGAGGATAATATTTAATTATGCAAATACTATGATATGGATGCAAACAATATATGAAAACGAAGATAATACGAAGGACAACAAGGCAAGATCAGAAACAAGCACAAACGGAACCCGGAAGGTAATTAAATCATCAATGCAAAACGTACCTGTGAGTCTGCCCCTGTGCATGTATGTAGATTTTATGCATAAAACCTGAAAATGAAGACAATATTTGACTATGCAAATGTGAGCCAAATGAAGGAAATAAACTATGGATGGAAAGACAATACAAAGGTCTACACAATGAGCCCAAGAACAAGGCAATCCAACCTCGGGAGGTCAATTAAATTGTCCAAGAAAGTTTCCCCCTTGAGCATGTGCACAGATCGTATGCATAAAATGTAAAAATGGAGACAATTTTTATTTATGCAAATGTAACCCAAATGATGCAAATGAGATATAGATGGAAAGAAAATACAAAGGGCTACAAGATGAATGCAAGAAACAAGCAATCAGATCTCAGGAAGCCAATCAAATCATCATGAAAAGAGGTACCTGTGAACCTGTCCCTGGGTCTGTATGCAGATTTCATGCATAAAACTCAAAAATGATAACAAGATTAGACTATGCAAATGTGACCCAAATGGTGCAAATGATATATGGATGGGAAGACAATACAAAGGTCTACACAATGAGCCCAAGAACAGAGCAATCAGACATTGGGAAGGCAATCAAATCATTAAGCAAAGACGTACCTATGAACTTGTCCCTATGCCTACCTGCAGACTTTATGTAGAAAACTCAAAAATGATGACATGATTAAATTATGCAAACATGACCCAAATAATACAAACGATATATGGATGGAAAGACAATACGAAGGTGAAGACAATGGAATAAAAATCAGCACAATCGGACCCCGGGAGCCAAAGTTATGCAACAACGAATAGGGCCCTATGAGTACACGCGCAGAACTGCCAGAATCAGAAAGTGGTCTACCAAATGACGATTTTTTGAACCCTTGCGGTCTACCAGAAGATCGCAAGGCCAGTAGAGACCTTAAAATGCCCAAAATAGTGGGAAAATGGAGAAAATACTACCTAAACATGCACATGCACACACCCAACTCACAAAAGAGCATGAAAATAAACGTGATGGGCACTAGGTGTCCCACCGTGATCACCAAAAAATAAGGTTGTTGATAAACTATCTACCCCCTCCCCCAAACTATGCATGTATTATATGAACATGAACAAGCATGGAAATATGAATAAAGGGCGATTAGAGATAGAAGAACTGACCGTGATCGCCACCAAGGATTAACAACGCCAAAAGGATGGAGAAAGGAGAGGAACGACGACGTGTACCTTGGAAAGATGAAGACTTGATCGCGCTTGAGGAACAGGGTGCGGGGAACTTTGTGGATTCAACCTCCTCTCCTTCCAGCCGGCTAGAGGAAGAGGGCCTCTCGTTCATATCATGCTCTCCTGCAAAACAAAGATCAAACCACAAGAGAAAAACCCATTAGAAACTATGAGTGTAGTATCAATCCCACAGTGATAAAATAGGGGAAAAGATTGAGGGAGAACGTGAAGTCCCACGATCAATGACACCCAAGAGGGGGGGTGAATTGGGTGATAATAAATTTTAAAAAAAAATTTATCCGCTTTGAAGTTTGTATGATTAAATAGCGATTATCAATCTGGATCTGATGCAGAGCAGAATAGATTTTATCAAAATCACCACTACAATAGTTCTTGGTACTAGGCGGAGTTTGTGAATCCGAAGATTCTCTCATGCAAGGTGTTATCTTCCCGACAAGACTAACCTTTTTAGTCTGAACCTTACTTTTGATATACCAATGATCTATTGGAGAATGATCAATCAATCTAGATCTAAACGATGAAATCAGCAGATGCGATATGCTAACATGATAGAATAGAATTGGAGGTAGAAGATAAGGAACAAACCACACAAGAACAACGATTTTTAGGTGGTTCGGATACAACAATGGCAACCTACGTCCACCCCTCACAGACTGTGAGGATTCACACACTATCTTGTAAGGGATTACAAGATCTAAACACACACACACACGTAGGGAGTTGGAAACTCCCACAAAGGTGTAAATACACCTAAACACACACACGCGGATCTAGAAAGATCCACACATACTAGAGTGTTTAAAGATTACAAAGGAACAACACTTGAAGCTCAAGATATTGGAGAAAAGAAACACGAAAGAAAAATCCTGATTTATGCTCCCCCTCAGTGGATGAAGAGGATTTTTGGTGAAGCTTGCTCTTCAGCTTGATCTTTAGCTTGATCTTCACTTGAATGGCTTCATGATGATCTTCAAAAACTTTGAGATGGATGAAGAATGGCTTGACGGTGTACTGTTCACGCAGCTCTTCTGGTTCTTGCAGTAGCTCACTTTCTCCCTTAGATGGCCTCCCTTGGATCTCCTTGAGTGATTAGGGTTTTTGACACCAATGTGATGTTTTTATAACTCTTGAATTGTGAAGGGACAAGCCAGGAACCAGATCCACAAATCCTGGCATGTCAGGAGGCTTTGAGATTAAAAAAACTTAAATAGATGCTCCATCCTCGTAGAGAAAAGAAAGTCAACAATAGGGGCTGCGAAGCTGGCGGTCGACCGGGTAGGAGGGGGAGGTCAACCGAAATTTTACAGTCATTGAGCCTTTCAACACTGGGAAAATCTGTCGACTGGGCCCTATCCGGCGGTCGACCGCGCCTGGAAAAACCTGCAGAAATGAATTATTAGCCTAGTGAAAGATATCCATGAGGCAAGAACTTTAGAGTCCACATTTTGTACCAAACAATTTAAGGTTGTTTGAGTTATTCTGGAGATATTTGAAACATTATCAATTTGTGCTTTAGCTTGAGTTGGAAATGACTTACACATGCACTTGTAATTATGAAGGTACTGAACCATTGCCCATACAAGGTTTAATATACTCACAGAATTGACCAAAAGTTTGCTTCAGTTACATTCATGAGTTCCAACAACTTAACCATTCATTTTGGAATTCAATTAACTCAGTTTATGCATTTGGGAGGCTTTTAACATATGAGCATTGTCATTATGCACAATTGCCATAATCACATACAATGCTAGCTTTAGAGTGCTTAGGCAAGGCACGAGGCGGAAACCAAGTTCAGGGTTTTGTTATTATCCAAATCACTTGGAGAGACTCAACAATCTCCCCCTTTTTGATGATGACAAAACATTGGATTATAGGAGTAATGGCATGCTTTGATAACCACATTGCGTAGGGGTAGTGCATCAAACCAAGGATTCTTCATTGTACAAGGCAATGCAAACCATTTAATATATGCAAGATTCAACATTTTATTTGCCAAGATAGATGGGAAATGAGAAATAAGAGCGAATCACTTTATATCAAAAACCAAGTGCATTCATTTCATCATTTCATTACAAGGTACATTGATGCTTGAGAGAATGAATGCAATACTCTAGACACATGTGACAAAACAAATGCAGAACTGACACAATGATCCACACCAATGATCATGCATACAAACATATGAACATATCGACATAAAATATATTAGACCTGCACTACTACTTCTCCCCCTTTGGCATTATCAAAAGGGGATAGGATAGATGAATAGGAGACCTAAAAGACAAAAGACCCAAGGACACAGACTGGAGGTAGGAAACCAAAGAACAGCCTTAGTGGCCATCTGCAGGTGGCTGGGCGTCTGGTGGAGGAAGAGGCACATGGCCAAGGCACTGTCGAATATCTGCAAGTAGGTGGTCTTGACGCTGAAGGCAGTGCTGGATATGGGTAAGGGTTTGATCCCTATCATAGTCACGACGCTGCATGTTCTGGAGAACTCGGTTCATAGCATGAAAAGCCTCACGTGAATCTTTATGGCTCTGGGTGAGGGTGGACATATTGGTGAAGAGTGTGGTCATCTGAGTAGAGAGAGTGTCCAGAACCGTGGAGAAGGAGTCTATGTGACCTGACATAGTGTCAAGCACATTACCCATAGTGTCTATGCGATCCCCAAAGGTAGAAAGTCGATCCCCAAAGGTATCCACTCGAGTTTCTATCCCAGTAAGATGCCTGTCAAGAGTCTCATAGTCTGCCCAAGAGTGTTGTTCGGCCCCCTGAGTAAAAGACTCCCCACGAAAGAATTGTGGTGGGGGAGGTATCTCTGGATCCAAATGAAGAGGTGAAGGTGGAGGAGGCTGATCCTCAGCCTGAACTGGAAGGGGGACATCCCCTTGAGCCTACTACTGCTCTTGTTCCTTCTCTTCCTCACTATCAACGTCTTCTCTATAAACAGGCACATCCCGGCGTAACTCACCATCGGGACCATAGTAATATCCAAAATCTATAAAGATCTTATGCTTATTGTATATATCATCTTGTCGAACATAAATGAATTGTTCATTTGCCAAATTGATCCCAACATAGATGAATATGTCGGTCAACTGTGAAGCATAGGGAAAGGATCTCCGCAGATTGGTTCGACAGGTTCAAATCAGATTTGTCATGAGGTGACCCATGTTGACTTGAATCCCATTCATAACATTGTAAAACAGAAACCTGTGAACCTCTGTCACTTCATTTATACTGCCACTCTTCGGATAAAGGAGGGAGGTAAACATATGGTGCAATATACGCTACAATGGTGGAAAAAGATTGGCATTCAATATGATTAAGTTGCTGACACCATGCACGTAGTCACAACTAGTCATAGCAAGAAAAGTTTCTGCAACAGCACCATGACCAAAAACCATGTCGGCTCCTCTAGCAGCAACTCCTAGGCCATGCTCAAACAGATCCAGAGTAATGTGAATGTCAACACCTTGAACAATAGTATATAATTCTTCATTCCTTTCAACCAAAGTTCCATAAAACTTCTGCACTAGATTGGGGTAATATTGGGTATATCTAGTGACAAAATCAATGCAACCTGGTTGAATCTCAAAGACAACACATAAATTGGGTAAAACCTCGTTCACCTCATTGAGGTCGACCAGTCGAGGGTCAATGATAGGACGGGGAGGCAGCCGAGGTGCACGAGGAGGTGCAGGTGCTCGCTATGGTGGAGGAGTCAGGGCCTCTCGTCTCTGACCACCAGCTTCCCCTTGGGCAGAACGCCGAGAGCTCCGTCTAGGCGGCATCCCGAACTAGAAAACCCGGTGGAAACCCTTGAAACGATGACTCTCGTCCTGGGGGATGAAGTTGAACCAAATGACACTCAAAGGGCTTGCAAAAAGCCTTCTCCACAACCTGGAACCTAGGAAGTAGCTCCACGAATGCACGAACGGTCGAATGGAGTTCGTCCCGAAACCGTGACGAACACGCCGGATCTTGTGCAGGTGGAGGAATGATGAGGTTTAGGGGCTTGGGAGGTGGAGATATGTGGTTCTAGGGCTAGGGAAAAGTGTTGGAGGAAGATTGGAGGTGATAGAATGAGAGAATGGGGTGTTAGGACCCCTTATAAAATGGTTCGGTTGAGGTTCGGTTGGGCCGGTTCGCTGGGTTCGGTCGACCGGACCGGGGCTGGCGGTCGACCTCTAGCCCAAAAATTCCCAATTTTTTTTATTCTTTTTCTTTTCTTTTTCCTTTTTTTTGAAATGAGGACCATCATCTGACCTTCTGATTGGAACTATCATCATGAAGTGGAGAGAAAGAGAAGAGATGGGGATTTGAAGAAGGTTCTCTAACTCCCCCTCAGAAAGTGCCTTAGGTCCGGCATCACTGGGTCCATATTTATTTTACCAAGGGATATCTGGCCTTAGAATGAAAATATTCACGGAGGGCTATATGTATAAATACACTCAAACATGCAGGGATGTAAATACACGCAAGGTATTGAAATTAAATACATACAGTATGCATGTTAATCTATCCTTTATGCATATGAGTTTCTACAAGTGCAATTCTTATCCTAAGTGCATACCTATGTATGTATGCTCTCACCCTTGCATATCCCAAGTTCTCTTCTTATCTTGCTGAATTGATCCTGGTTTAGGGGCTTTGTGAAAATATCAGCTAGTTGATTAAGTGTGTCAATGAAGTTCAATTCAAAGACCCCTTTTCCTACATGATCTCTCAGAAAGTGATGTCGAATGTCAATGTGCTTTGTCCTAGAATGTTGAACAGGATTTTTTGACAAGCTGATTGTGAAGTCCCGGGATCAATGACACCCAAGAGGGGGGTGAATTGGGTGTTTACAAACTGTTACAAAATTCTCGGCCAAATGAAACAAGTGTAAAAAGTAGCTATAATGAAGGTAGAGATCTATATGAAAACTATGAGATCTAATAGAATCTATCGTACTCAACCGATCTTAGGTACGATGGCGGAGGTGAGAATCCGGAGATTCTACCCACGCAAGATGTTATCTTCCTAACAAGGTTTGCCTTGCCGATCCGAACCCACCTTTTAATATACCCAAAATCTAATATGGAAATGATAAATTATACTAGATCTAACACAAACAATGCAACCAAAAACTACGCGTGTGCTGCACATAATGGGGATAGAGGAAAAGGAACAAACCACACAAGGCATAGAGATTTTTAGGTGGTTCGGATGCGACAACGGCAACCTACGTCCACCCCTCATGATCTGTGAGGATTCCCACACTATCTTGTAAGGGATTACAAGATCAAAACACACACACACCCACACGTGAGGAGTTCGGAACTCCCACAAAGGTGTACAAGCACCGAATCACAAAGAGATGTGAAAACAAGAAGAAACACACACACACACACACACACACACACACACACACACACACACACACACACACACACACACACACACACACACACACACACACACACACACACACACACACACACACATGGATCTGCGTAGATCCACAATCACACAAATGTTTAAGAGTACAAGATCACACACTTGAAGCTTGATGAAAAACAAGGAAGAAACACAAACTGAAAAACTCAGATTTAAGCTCCCCCTTAATGGATGAAGATGATCTCGGATGAAGCTTCTTTCACAGCTTGTTCTTCACTTGAATGGCTTCCAGATGACCTTGAAAGCTTGGAGATGGATGAAGAAGTTCTTCCCTGAAACACTGTTCACGGAGCTATAGTGCCAGCACTCTTTCTCCCCTTGATAGGCTCTTTTATCTCCCCTCGAGTGATTAGGGTTTTTGACCCCAATATGATGTATTTATAGATCTTGGATGGTCAAGGGACAAGCCAGGAACCAGATCCACAAATCATGGTAAGTCTGGTGACTTTTGGATTAAAGAAACCCAAGGAAAGGGCTTCCCACATTGTAGGAAATAAAGTCAAAAATAGGTGCCTCGAAGCTGGTGGTCGACCAGTAGGAGGGGGCAGTCGACTGTAATTTTACCGAATTGGGGCATTTAATGCTGGGAAAATCGGTCGATCGGCTCCTGACTGGCGGTCGACCGCTGGCTGGAAATCTTGCAAATTTAAAGAAGTTAGCCAATGAATCATAATATGTGAACGAATCAGTTTATGACCACATCTTGTTCCAATCAAAATGAGTGGGTTGTGCTTAGCCTAGTCAGTTCTGGAACCAAGGTGGATTTAGGCATTTGGAAGAGTATGAACACTCAAACATAATGCATGATGAAATTAGGCCTTGATTGCGTATGAAAGTCGAACTTGATTGCTAATACATGGCACATGATAGAACACATGTCCTGGGTTTTGTTATCATCAAAATCACTTGGATATACTCAACAATCTCCCACTTTTTGATGATGACAAAACTGAAAGGGTATTTAAATACATGGGTGTCCCTTTAAGCAATGTTTAAAAATTCAGATCAATGTTCGAAATCAAGGCATTTTACTCTCATCCCATCAATCCAGCTAACATAAACCATTCAACACTTTATTTGCCAATTAGAAAAGAAATGAGACACAAAAGCCAATCTGTTGAGATCAAACACCAGTTGCATTCATTTCATCATTTCATTACAAGGTACATTGATGCGAGAGTGAATGCACGACTCTAGACACAAGTGACTTAACAAATGCAGAACAGACACAATGATCCTCACATAATCATGCATGCAAACACAACATACCGACGTACATAAATATAGAACCTGTACTACTACTTCTCCCCCTTTGGCATCATCAAAAGGGGATAGGATAGACGAAGGGGGACCCAAGTGACACAAGACCGAAGTACAGCAATCTAGAGGCAGGATACTAAAGAAAAATCCTCATGGTGCATCTGCAGGAGGCTGATCCTCTGGAGGAGGAGGCTGGTAACCAAGGCTACGGCGGATGTCATCAAGAGAACGATCTTAAATCTGAAGACTATCCTGAATACGGCCAATGGAGAGGTCACGAGCCGCATCACGGTGCTGCATACCAAGAAGTGGCATGTTCATGATGTGGAAGGCTTGGCTGGAATCAGCAACACTGTTAGTGAGGCTAGTCATATGAGTGGACAGTGTAGCCATTTGAGTGGAGAGGGTATCCAGAACAATGGAGAAGGAATCTATGCGACTTGACATGGTGTCAATCACATTACCCATAGTGTCAATGCGATCCCCGAAGGTGGAAAGTCGATCCCCAAAAGTGTCCACACGAGTCTCTAGCCCAGTAAATCGCCTGTCAAAAGTCTCATAATCTACCCAAGAGTGCTGTGCGGCCCCCTGAGTGGAGGACTCTCCATGATAGAATTGTGGTGGAGGAGGTATCTCTGGATCCATGTGATGAGGTGATGGTGGAGTAGGCTGCTCCTCAGCCTGAGTTGGAGGGGGGACATCCCCTTGATCCTTCTGCTGCTCTTGTTCCTGCTCTTCCTCACTATCAACTTCTTCTCCATAAGTAGGCACATCCCAACGTAACTCACCATCGGGACCATAGTAATATCCCATATCTGTAAAGATCTTATGCTTATTATGATGCGGACACCAGGGCGATCACGTGACACGTTGGCGAACCGACGGTGCCATACGCGGAGCGCCAAGTGGACTACATCGGCTTATCTTCAAAATGGGGATAATTTGGCTTGAATTTGGACCTTTTTTGGCATTGAATTGGACTTTTAATGGTTATTGTATGTGTAATTTGCTAAAGAGCTGGTTGTAAGGCTCCTAATGGGCCAATTTGTTAAAGCCCTTAAAGCATTCCATAAGAAGGAATGGCCTTGGTCCATTTCTAATGGATCCATAAGCCATATGGGCTTCCTTCCACATGGGCTATCTAGATTGGATAATCTAGAGTGGGCTCTCTTCATTCATGGGCCTTCAAGGGTGGAATGGCCTTAAGCCATCTAGGTTGGAATGGGCTTGGTTAAGCCATGGACCAAAGTGGCCCATTCAAGGCCCAATGAAGGGGGCGCCCTCTTTTTTGTTGGTATTAGGCTAGCTAGTTTGATTTTCTTCTTCAATTACCACATGGAGCATTCAAATGGCTGCTGGTCAAGTTCCACATGGCTTCCACCTACCATCTTTACCTTGAAATTCAAAGGTAGGTGAGCTACCATGTCCCCTTGTCCCCCTTTCCCTTTCACCAAGTCCCCCTTTCATGATCCATGCGCACCTCCCCCTCTCCCTTCTTGTAACCAACGAATTCCCCTCCCCCTACCCCTTTCCATGGTGTATTTAAAGGCATGTATAGTGCTTGTGCACAATAGAATGAAGTTTTGTTGAAAGAAAAGTTCATTAGAGAGTGATTCTCTTTGTGTGTTCTTGGGTGTGACTCCCATTGAGCTGTCCTGGGACTGGACAGAACTGGGTCGTGAGACTCGACCCCGTATCCCCCTCTTCATCTCATCTTCTTCTTCCACAAAGTTTATCAGTGATACCTCTGCAAGTTAGCAAACTTTCAGCTTTGGTTTCGCGTCGATCGGAGTTCGTGAGCAATAGTGGCGATTTTTCTCGTGGAGGCGCACAGATCTGCCCCAGATTGCTTCCTAGATCTAAAGATGACTGTGTATTGAATTCTTCAGACCAACCCTGACTCCATCTGAAGTTGGTTCCTGAAGAGAAATTGTAGTAGTTCAAGTCCTCTTCGTGTTTCCGCTGGTTTTGCCTCGATCCGTGACTGGTGCTGATCGTGACGGCAGTTCTCGTGGGATCACGCGAGCTGGTCTGAGCAGTCCCGGTTGAGAACTAGAATCAACTTTCAGAGCCTACCCTGCTTCATCCGGCCAATATCCATGTGAGAGATCTTCAGAGTATTTCTTCCACTGGACGTCGCCTACCATCTCCCATAAGGAACGCCTCGATCCGACATCGGCAACCATTTTCTCAACATTTTACCGTGTTTCTGTGCAGTTCTATAAGCACAAAACCAGAACCTCAGAAGATTCATCACTGCGCCCAGATCTGAAAGCATCTATTCGCGATCTTCAGAGTGAACATACTACATCCAGTCACCGACATTCTCCAACAAACGGTGCTCCGATCGGGCATTGGATCCAGCCGTACCAGCCTCCGCAAGCTCGCTGCTCAGGGTGACCAGCGCGGGCAGAACCGGGTCGGCTTTCCGTCGGCGTACCCGAGCGGCTCCGGCACGCGTTCCTCGCCTCCTGTGAGTATGGCCCGTCAACCCAGGTTCCAGCAACCCCAAAGTTATTGATTGTAGCCCGATACCTCCCTGTGTGGAGTGGGCCAAGCTTCTGAAATTGTAAAGTTAATTTTGTGTGTATTGGGGTTGTTCAGAAATCGGCCGGGAATTTTTCCCTACGACTAGTCGTGGAGGTACGTGCTCGTTCCGATCCTTACATTTGGTGTTTAGTATGCTTTCTATATTACTGTGTTTATGAGAATAAGGCTGATAGCTAGTTTCAAATTCACCGCGATTGTGAGTTGTGAGCGCCCGTTCAGTGGCTCCAATCGAGCACCGAGTGCGAATTAGCACCCTAGGCGACGGTGGTTTCTTAATCGTCGCGATCCCCACATTTCCCTCGCAAGGGACAATCGTCGGGCTCAAGAGAGTCACTGTTGAGAGACGTCTCCACCCGGAGAATACCACGGTGGTCAGCCGCCCGGCTTGCCTTAGTGTGATAGTGCTGGCCGCACAACGAGTCGGTCGTACGTCTTAGCCCGAGTCGGTCATCCGTCCCGCATCAAATTGGTATCAGAGCGTCGTTCAAGTCTAGGGTCATTTAAGTCCAAGGTTGCATTTGCATTCCTCTACTCGGTATATCAAAAGGTGCGACACGAACGTTAGGCTACGCCTATCGGGAAGGCCGCACACTTGCGCGAGTGATCTTCGGATCGCTTAGCTCCGCCGCGTACCGAATAGTGGGTTAAGTCTAGGTTCCTAGCTAGTGTATTCCAACATAGTCATGTCTAAGTGTGTATTCGAGTCTCATGCCAACTTTGCATTAGTATTTTGGGGTCGTGTCTAGTGTCTTGTCCAAGTGTCGGCATGTCTAACATGTAGTTCTCCAACTTCCCATGGATTCCCGGTCACCCAGGCGATATGACCGTTGGCCCACCCATGGGCTTGGCAACCATCCTCTCCGCTTCTGTAGGCCTGAAGCCTCAGATTTTTTTGGCTCCAATGACCCGGGCATCTACCTCAAGTGGGAGGCCACCATGGACACCTACTTTGATTGTTATACTATGTCCGAGGCAATGCAATTATCTTTCGCCAAAGAGCGGCTTCTTCATGAGGCTGCCGAAAAGTGGGATTACATCGAAAGAATGAGAGAGGTTAGGGGGCAATGGCCCATCAAGTCATGGTGGGACATGAAGAGAGAGCTTAGGAAGGTCTACGTGCCCCAACCGGTCACCTCCAACAGGCCCCACCCAATCACTTCCAACCAAGTGGGTCCTAGCCGGAGGCAAAGAGCCCCACACGTCGATGAGCCAAGACCCAATCCTAGGACGGTTGACTATGGGTGAGTCCACCAGGATATCCCTATTCCAACCCACTCTGTTGCTGAACTTATGCAAATGATTTTGGACCGGTTGGATGGGGTGGATAGAACACGTACTCCTAGTGATGTACTCCTACCCGAGCCTAAGGAGGTCATCGTCGGTAGTCTTAACCCGGACCCATCAACGGAGTCCCCAAGCCCTCTCCCCATCATAGTGGATCCTCCTTCCCCACCCATGAGAGCTCCATCACACTCACCTTCCGATCTTATTTCAGAGCCCTCTCATTTGGAGCCACCAAAGCCCGAGCCACCCGTATTTCTAACGGGTACACTTTAGATAGCCGAGCCACTAGTTAGTTGGCTCAAGGATGGCTTGGTCCCACTTCCCTTCCAATCTATGGACCCTATCCTACCTCTGGTGCCAATCAACTCATTCCATACCACCTTCCGGTCTAGTCACGATGTGGATACATTGGACGACCTTCTAAAGGGTTAGACTGGCAGTTGGCATTTACGCACTTGTTGGCCCCAGGCTTCAACCAACCCACCGGTCGTAGCTTCACACATCCCATCTTAGGGTCCATTACCTCTGTGTACACCGTGGGTCATGTTACCACGGAGGTTCTTCTACTCCTCCCGCTACCAGTCGAGCCCGACTTCACTCCTTTTATCCCGAGGGAGGAGCCCTGGTGCGGACACCAGGGCGATCACGTGACACGTCGGCGAACCGACGTGTCATACGCAGAGCGCCAAGTGGACTACATCGGCTTCCCATCGAATTGGGGATAATTTGGCTTCAATTTGGACACTTTTGACATTAAATTTGGGCTTGTATTGAAGATTATACATGGGTTTTCATATTGGGCTGGTTGCTAGACCCTTAAAAGGCCAAGTGGTTAAAGGCCCTTAAGCTTTCCTTAAGAAAGGAAAGGCCTTGGACCAATATAAAGAACCCATTAGCCTAGTAAGGCCCAATTGGGCTCCCTTCCTATATGGGCTCTCTAAATGGGAGAGGCCTTATACAAGCATGGGCTTCACTCATGGGTTTACAAGGTTGGAAGGGGCCTTAAGCAAGAGGAGGAGAATGGGCTGGCCATGAGCCAAAGTGGCCCATTCAAGGCCCATTGAAGGGGACGGCCCCTTCCTTGGCTTATTAGGCTAGACAATTCTTAATTTTCTTCTTTCTTCTCTCCATTTAGCACATGGGAGTCTAGAAAGGCTGCTGGTCAATTTTCCAATGGCTACCACCTAACATTTTACAAGAAAATTCAAAGTTAGGTGAGCCACCATTGCCCCTTGTCCCCCCCTTTCACTATCACATTGTAATGGCACCCTTCCCCCTCTCTCATTGTGTATCCCACGCAGCCCCCTCCCCTCCATTGCCTATTTAAAGGCTTGTACAATGTGTGTTTAAGGATTGATGAAAATATTTTGTGAGAAATTGCCTTAAGTGAGTGATTCACTTCTCCTTCTTTGGGTGTGACTCCCAACCCTGTCCTGTGACTGGACAGCATTCAGGTCGTGAGACTTGACCCTCTACCCCCCTCTTCCTCTTATCTTCTAGTTCCACCTGATTTATCCCCGATACTACTACGAGTGAGCAAGGATTCAGCGCTGGTTTCGTGTCGATCCGAGTTCGGGAGCACCGGTGGCGATTTTCCTCGTGGCGGCGCGCAGATCTGTCCCAGAGTGCAGTCCAGATCTGAATATGTCTGTGTATTAATTCTTGGAGCCCAACCCCGACGCCATATGCAGTTGCTTTCTAAAGAGAAGTCGTAGTGTTTCAAGCCCTCTTCGCGTTGCCACTGGTTTAGCCTCGATCCGTGACCGGTGCTGATCGTGCCGACAGATCTCGTGGGATCACGCGGGCTGGTCTGAGAAGGTCCGGCTGAAATCTGAGTCGACTTTCAGAGCCTGCCCCACCTTCATCCGGCCAAGATCCGTGTGAGAGTTCTGTGAGCACAAAACCAGAACCAGAGAAGTTTCATCGCTGCGCCCAGATCTGAATACATCTGATCGCGCCCTTCGGAGTGAAGATACTACATCCAGTCTCTGACATTCTCCAACAAACGGCGCTCCGATCGGGCGTCGGATCTGGTCGTACCAACCTCTGCAAGCTCGCTGCGCAGGGTGACCAGCGCGGGCAGAACCGGGTCAGTTTTCCGTCGGCGTACCCGAGCGGCTCCGGCACGTGTTCCTCGCCTCCTGCGAGTGTGGCCCGTCAACCCGGGTTCCAGCAACCCTAACATTGGCATTTGTAGCCCTATACTTCCCTGCGTGGAGTGGGCATATATTTTTGAAAGTGTAATCTTATTGCATTTGTATATCGGGGTTGTTCGAAAATCGGCCGGGAGTCTTCCCCACGCCTAGGCGTGGAGGTACGTGCTCGTTCCGATCCTCATATTTGCTGTTTAGTATACTTTCTATATTGCTGCGTTTGTGAGATTAGGGCCGTTAGCCAGTTCAAATTCACCGCAATTGTGAGTTGTGAGCGCCCGTTCCGTGGCTCCAATCGAGCACCGAGCGCGAATTAGCACCCTAGGCGACGGTGGTTTCTTAATCACCGCGATCCCCACGTTTCCCTCGCAAGGGATGATCGTCGAGCTCAAGAGAGTCGCTGTTGAGAGACGTCTCCACCCGGAGAATACCACGGTGGTCAGCCGCCCGGCTTGCCTTAGTGTGCTAGTGCTGGTCACACATCGAGTCGGTCGTACGTCTTAGCCCAAGTCGGTCATCCGTCCCGCATCAAATTGGTATCAGAGCGTCGTTCAAGTCTAGGGTCATTTAAGTCCAAGGTTGCATTTGCATTCCTCTACTCGGTATATCAAAAGGTGCGACACGAACGTTAGGCTACGCCTATCGGGAAGGCCGCACACTTGCACGAGTGATCTTCGGATCGCTTAGCTCCGCCGCGTACCGAATAGTGGGTTAAGTCTAGGTTCCTAGTTAGTGCATTCCCACATAGTCATGTCTAGCATGTAGTTCCGCCGAATTCACATGGAATCCCCATCACCCGGGCAATATGGCCGTTGGTCCACCCATGGGCTTGGCAACCATCCTTTCCCCTTCCGTAGGCCCGAAGCCTCTGATTTTTATGGCTCTAATGATCCGGGCGACTACCTCAATTGGGAGGCCGTGATAGGCAAATATTATGAATGTTACACCATGTCCGATGCCATGCAAGTTAGTTTTGCCCGAGAGAGGCTTGTCCACAAAGTCGCTTGGAAATGGGAGAGCATTGAGCGCATGAGAGAGGTTAGGAGGCAAAGGCCCATCGAGTCGTGGCATGAGATGAAGGACGAACTTAGGAAGGTCTACCTACCCGGCCCGGTCACCTCCAACCGACCCCACCCAATCACATCCACCCAAGTGGGCCATAATCGGAGGCAACGCGCCGCGCATGTAGAAGAGCCGAGGTCCACGACTAAGCCAAGTTCAAATGGGAGAGTCCACCACATTACTCCTACTCCAAACCCCACCATTGCCGAACTCTTCCAACTCATTTTGGATAAAGTGGATAGGAAGTGTGCTTATATCGAGTCCCTGCTTCCCCCTTGCCTACCTCCTAGCCAGGGAGGAACCAAACACAAACCTAAGGAGGTAACAGCCGGTAGTCCCAATCCGGTGCCATCTATGGTTCCATCCCACGGTCCCCTCCCCATCATAGTGGATCCTCGTTCCCCACCCACGAGAGCCCCTTTGCCTATACCCCCTGTCCGTCAGGAGGATAAGGGTAAGGACGCACTTATCAAGGAGCGTAGTGGTTCACGACAGCAGTGTTATCGCTGCCTGGGATTCGGCCACTTTGCAGGACAATGTCCCACTCGAACATCTCGAGCTCTAGGGGACAAAAGGGTTGGAGAAGCCTCACTCTCCGATCTTTATTTGGAGCCTTCCCAGCCAGAGCTACCCGTGTTTCTAACGGGAAAGCTACTCATAGCCGAGCCACTCTTTAGCTGGCTTAAGATAGGTTTGGTCCCATCTCCCCTCCCATCTATGGACCCTATCCTACCTCTGGTGCCAATCCATTCATTTCACACCACTTTCCGGTCTAGTCGCCGTGTGGATACATTGGATGACCTTCTTAAAGGGTTACACCGGCAACTAACTTTTATGCACTTGTTGGCTCCAGGCTTTGACCAACCTATAGGTCGTAGCTTCACACATCCATCCTTAGGGTCTATCACCTCCGTGTACACTGTGTGCCATATCACCATGGAGGTTCTTTTACTCCTCCCCTTACCAGCCGAGCCTGACTTCACTCCTTTTATCCCGAGGGAGGAGCCCTATCTGCTATACACAGTCCCATCTACGTCGATGGATGAAGGTGACCATCAACACCTTCTAGAATTTCACACATGGGACCTTGAGATGAAGGAATCCATATCGAGGGGCCACACATTCTTTGATCCCTTCGATCCCTTTCTTCATGGGCCCTTTGGCCCACAACCTCCACTCCACCTCTTTGAGGAAGTCCACTTTCACATCCCTTTCCCACGGGCCGGGCCACCTACGCCCACCAAGCCCGATACACCTACATCCGGCCCTCCTAGCCCTCCCAAGTCTCCCAAATCTAATGGGCAGCCGCATGCTAGGGACAAAGTAGGATGTCTAGGAGTCCCACTTTCCGCCAACCACCGGCTGCCACTAGTGTATACGGGGCACATGTTCGGGTGTCCTGGTCCACCATTGCATATGCATAGTCTGCATAACCATAGGTTTGTCTAAGTTCAAGTGTGTGTGTTTGTTTCTATGGTTTGTTTTCTTTCATATGGTTTGCATTAAGTCATGTCAATAAACGGCCAGTCAAAGCACATATAAGGAGGTAGCCGATGCATGCTACATATCCGTGGATTCAAAGGGAGAGTATGTCTAGATCAGGGTCATACCTGATTGGTTTCCTCCCGGAGACCGAAAGCCACTCTAAGTCCACGATCCCCACCCTTTCCGGGTCAAGAAACAAGTGGGTCCGAATGCGTACGATATTGAACTACCGGTTGACTATGGTGTCAGTTCGACTTTCCATGTTTCAGATCTGGTAGCATATTGGAACCCACGATGATCCCTAGTGAGCTTTGGGCTTTCTCCTTCTATTGTGAGTGATACACCACCCGAGAGTCCACCTCTTCCAGCCTCAACGCATGCATATAGATTGTATACTGGATGAGCAGGTGATCACCACAAGGAACGGCGCATATCCACACGTCCTAGTGCGTTGGCGAGGATGCCCCACGATGACCAACACATTGATCGCATGCGGAGAATGCAAGCTTCGAGACCCTTACTCGACGGGGTCGAGTTCCTCCCACCCGGGGAGAATTGGTGCGGACACCAGGGCGATCACGTGACACGTCGGCGAACCGACGTGTCATACGCGGAGCGCCAAGTGGACTACATCGGCTTCCCATCGAATTGGGGATAATTTGGCTTCACTTTGGACACTTTTGACATTAAATTTGGGCTTGTATTGAAGATTATACATGGGTTTTCATATTGGGCTGGTTGCTAGAACCTTAAAAGGCCAAGTGGCTAAAGGCCCTTAAGCTTTCCTTAAGAAAGGAAAGGCCTTGGACCAATATAAAGAACCCATTAGCCTAGTAAGGCCCAATTGGGCTCCCTTCCTATATGGGCTCTCTAAATGGGAGAGGCCTTATACAAGCATGGGCTTCACTCATGGGTTTACAAGGTTGGAAGGGGCCTTAAGCAAGAGGAGGAGAATGGGCTGGCCATGAGCCAAAGTGGCCCATTCAAGGCCCATTGAAGGGGGCGCCCCCTTCCTTGGCTTATTAGGCTAGACAATTCTTAATTTTCTTCTTTCTTCTCTCCATTTACGACATGGGAGGCTAGAAAGGCTGCTGGTCAATTTTCCAATGGCTGCCACCTAACATTTTACAAGAAAATTCAAAGTTAGGTGAGCCACCATTGCCCCTTGTCCCCCCCTTTCACTATCACATTGTAATGGCACCCTTCCCCCTCTCTCATTGTGTATCCCACGCAGCCCCCTCCCCTCCATTGCCTATTTAAAGGCTTGTACAATGTGCGTTTAAGGATTGATGAAAATATTTTGTGAGAAATTGCCTTAAGTGAGTGATTCACTTCTCCTTCTTTGGGTGTGACTCCCAACCCTGTCCTGTGACTGGACAGCATTCAGGTCGTTAGACTCGACCCTCTACCCCCCTCTTCCTCTTATCTTCTGGTTCCACCTGATTTATCCCTGATACTACTACGAGTGAGCAAGGATTCAGCGCTGGTTTCGTGTAGATCCGAGTTCGGGAGCGCCGGTGGCGATTTTCCTCATGGTGGCGCGCAGATCTGTCCCAGAGTGCAGTCCAGATCTGAATATGTCTGTGTATTAATTCTTGGAGCCCAACCCCGACGCCATATGCAGTTGCTTTCTAAAGAGAAGTCGTAGTGTTTCAAGCCCTCTTCGCGTTGCCGCTAGTTTCGCCTCGATCCGTGACCGGTGCTGATCGTGCCAACAGATCTCGTGGGATCACGTGGGCTGGTCTGAGCAGGTCCGGCTGAAATCTGAGTCGACTTTCAGAGCCTGCCCCACCTTCATCCGGCCAAGATCCGTGTGAGAGTTCTGTGAGCACAAAACCAGAACCAGAGAAGTTTCATCGCTGCGCCCAGATCTGAATACATCTGATCGTGCCCTTCGGAGTGAAGATACTACATCCAGTCTCCGACATTCTCCAACAAACGGTGCTCTGATCGGGCGTCGGATCTGGTCATACCAACCTCCGCAAGCTCGCTGCGCATGGTGACCAGCGCGGGCAGAACTGGGTCAGTTTTCCGTCGGCGTACCCGAGCGGCTCCAGCACGCGTTCCTCGCCTCCTGCGAGTGTGGCCCGTCAACCCGGGTTCCAGCAACCCCAACATTGGCATTTGTAGCCCTATACCTCCCTGCGTGGAGTGGGCATATATTTTTGAAAGTGTAATCTTATTGCATTTGTATATCGGGGTTGTTCGAAAATCGACCGGGAGTCTTCCCCACGCCTAGGCGTGGAGGTACGTGCTCGTTCCGATCCTCACATTTGCTGTTTAGTATACTTTCTATATTGCTACGTTTGTGAGATTAGGGTCATTAGCCAGTTCAAATTCACCGCGATTGTGAGTTGTGAGCGCCCGTTCCGTGGCTCCAATCGAGCACCGAGCGCAAATTAGCACCCTAGGCGACGGTGGTTTCTTAATCGCCGCGATCCCCACGTTTCCCTCGCAAGGGACGATCATCGGGCTCAAGAGAGTCGCTGTTGAGAGACGTCTCCACCCGGAGAATACCACGGTGGTCAGCCGCCCGGCTTGCCTTAGTGTGCTAGTGCTGGTCGCACATCGAGTCGGTCGTACGTCTTAGCCCGAGTCGGTCATCCGTCCCGCATCAAGCCCTATCTTCTATACACTGTCCCATCTACAACGATGGATGGAGGTGACCATCACCTTCATGAATTTCAAACATGGGACTATGTAATCGAGGAACCGGGGGGTCACACATTCTTTGACCCACTCGACCCCTTCTCTAGTGGGCCTCGTGACCCACCACTTCCCTTCTACTTTGTCAAGGAAGTCCCCTACCACTCTCTTCCCACTCGGGCCAATCAAACTCCACATAGCAATAGGTCTGATTATTGGGAAGCATGGCATGCCTTACCTACATGTAGTGGTGATGAACCTCTTAGCCCACCCACACCCACGTCTGATAGGAAGTCCTTGCATGCATGGTGTCTTTTTGGGTGTCTAGGAGTACATCATCCTACCTACCTTTGGTTGCATCTAGTGTATGCATGGCACACATTTGGGTGTCCTGGTCCGCCATCATCCATGCGTAGGTCGGACTAGCCATAGGTTTGTCTAAGGTCATGTGTGTGTGTTTGTTTGTCTCCCTCGTTGTTCTCTTTCTTGCATATGGTTTGCATTAAGTCGTGTCAATAAAAGGGCAGTCAAAGCACACATAAGGAGGTAGCCAATGCATGCTACATATCCGTGAATTCAAAGGGAGAGTACATCTAGATCAGGGTCATACCTGACAAGTTTCCGCCCGGAGACCGAAAGCCACTCTAAGTCCACGATCCCCACCCTTTCTGGGTTAAGAAACAAGTGGGTCCGAAAGCGTACGATATTGAACTACCGAACGACAATGGTGTCAATTCGACGTTCCATGTTTCCTCTGGAAGCATATTGGAACCCGCGGTGATCCCTAGTGAGTCTCGAGCTTTATCTTTCTATAGGGAGTGACCCCTCACCCGAGAGTCCACCTTTCCAGTCTCAACGCATGCATATAGATTGTATACTGGATGAGCAGGTGATCACCACAAGGAATGGAGCATACCCACACGCCCTTGTGCGTTGGCGAGGATGCCCCACGATGACCAACACCTTGATCACATGCAGAGAGCGCAAGCTTCGGGACCCTTACTCGACGGGGTCGAGTTCCTCCCAGCCGGGGAGAATTGGTGCAGACACCAGGGTGATCACGTGACACGTCGGCGAACCGACGGTGCCATACGCGGAGTGCCAAGTGGACTACATCGGCTTATCTTCAAAATTGGGATAATTTGGCTTGAATTTGGACCTTTTTTGGCATTGAATTGGGCTTTTAATGGTTATTGTATGTGTAATTTGCTAAAGGGCTGGTTGTAAGGCTCCTAATGGGCCAATTTGTTAAAGCCCTTAAAGCATTCCATAAGAAGGAATGGCCTTGGTCCATTTCTAATGGATCCATAAGCCATATGGGCTTCCTTCCACATGGGCTATCTAGATTGGATAATCTAGAGTGGGCTCTCTTCATTCATGGGCCTTCAAGGGTGGAATGGCCTTAAGCCATCTAGGTTGGAATGGGCTTGGTTAGGCCATGGACCAAAGTGGCCCATTCAAGGCCCAATGAAGGGGGCGCCCTCTTTTTTGTTGGTATTAGGCTAGCTAGTTTGATTTTCTTCTTCAATTACCACATGGAGAATTCAAGTGGCTGCTGGTCAAGTTCCACATGGCTGCCACCTACCATCTTTACCTTGAAATTCAAAGGTAGGTGAGCTACCATGTCCCCTTGTCCCCCTTTCCCTTTCACCAAGTCCCCCTTTCATGATCCATGCACACCTCCCCCTCTCCCTTCTTGTAACCAACAAATTCCCCTCCCCCTACCCCTTGCCATGGTGTATTTAAATGCATGTATAGTACTTGTGCACAATAGAATGATGTTTTGTTGAAAGAAAAGTTCATTAGAGAGTGATTCTCTTTGTGTGTTCTTGGGTGTGACTCCCATTGAGCTGTCCTGGGACTGGATAGAACTGGGTCGTAAGACTCGACCCCGTATCCCCCTCTTCCTCTCATCTTCTTCTTCCAAACAATGTATCCGTGATACCTCTGAAAGTTAGCAAACTTTCAGCTTTGGTTTTGCGTCGATCGGAGTTCATGAGAAATGGTGGTGATTTTTCTCGTGGAGGTGCGCAGATCTGCCCCAGATTGCTGCCCAGATCTGAAGATGACTGTGTATTGAATTCTTCAGCCCAACCATGACGCCATCTGAAGTTGGTTCCTGAAGAGCAATCGTAGTAGTTCAAGTCCTCTTTGTTTTGCCGCTGGTTTCGCCTCGATCCGTGACTGGTGCCGATCGTGACGGCAGTTCTCGTGGGATCGCGCGGGCTGGTCTGAGCAGTCCCGGCTGAGAACTAGAATCAACTTTCAGAGCCTGCCCCGCTTCATCCGGCCAAGATCCGTGTGAGGGATCTTCAGAGTATTTCTTCCACTGGACGTTGCCTACCATCTCCCACAAGGAACGCCCCGATCCAACATCGGCAACCATTTTCCCAATATTTTACCGTATTTTTGTGCAGTTCTGTGAGCACAAAACCAGAACCTCAGAAGATTCATCACTGCGCCCATATCTGAAGGCATCTATTCACGATCTTCGGAGTGAAGATACTACATCCAGTCGCCGACATTCTCCAACAAACGGCGCTCCGATCGGGCATCGGATCCAGCCGTACCAGCCTCCGCAAGCTCGCTGCATAGGGTGACCAGCGCGGGCAAAACCGAGTCGGCTTTCTGTCGGTGTACCCGAGCGGCTCCGGCACGCGTTCCTCGCCTCCTGCGAGTGTGGCCCGTCAACCCAGGTTCCAGCAACCCCAAAGTTATTGATTGTAGCCCGATACCTCCCTGTGTGGAGTGGGCCAAGCTTCTGAAATTGTAAAGTTAATCTTGTGTGTATTGGGGTTGTTCGGAAATCGGCCGGGAATTCTTCCCCACGACTAGTTGTGGAGGTACGTGCTCGTTCCGATCCTTACATTTACTATTTAGTATGCTTTCTATATTGCTGCGTTTGTGAGAATAAGGCCGATAGCTAGTTTCAAATTCACCGTGATTATGAGTTGTGAGCGCCCGTTCCGTGGCTCCAATCGAGCACCGAGTGTGAATTAGCACCCTAGGCGACGGTGGTTTCTTAATCGCCGCGATCCCCACGTTTCCCTCGCAAGGGACGATCGTCGGGCTCAAGAGAGTCGCTATTGAGAGACGTCTCCACCCGGAGAATACCACGGTGGTCAGCCGCCCGGCTTGCCTTAGTGTGCTAGTGCTGGCCGCACAACGAGTCGGTCGTACGTCTTAGCCCGAGTCGGTCATCCGTCCCGCATCATATTATATATATCATCTTGTCGAACATAAATGAACTTTTTATTTGCCAAATTGATCCCAGCATGAATGAATATGCCGATCAACTGTGAAGCATACGACAAGGATCGCCGCAAATTGGTTCGGCGAGCTCGAATGAGAGTCATCATGAGGCGACCTATGTTGGCTTGAATTCCATTCATGACATTGTAAAACAGGAACTTGTGAACCTCTGTCACTTCATTTCTACTGCCACTCTTTGGATAAATGAGAGAGGTAAACATATGGTGCAATATACGCTGTAATGGTGGAAAGTGATTTGCATTCAGTTCGATTAAGTTGCTGACACCACGCACGTAGTCACAACTTGTCATAGCAAGAAAGGTTTCCTCAACCTCTCCATGACCAAAAACCATGTCGGCTCCTCTAGCCGCAACTCCTAAGCATATCTCAAACAGATCGGGAGTAATATGAATCTCAACCCCTTGAACAACAGAAAATAATTCCTCATTTCTTGCAATCAAATTTCCATAAAATTGCTGCACTAGACTGGGGTAACATCGGGTATATCTAGTGATGAAATCAGTCCAACCTGGTTGAATCTCAAAGATAGCACATAAATCAGGCAAAAGCTCGTTCAGCTCATTGAAGTCGACCAGTCGAGGGTCGATAATGGGACGAGGAGGCAACTGAGGTGCACAACGAGGTGCAGGTGCACGCTGTGGTGGAGGAGCCGGGGCCTCTCGTCTCTGGCCACTAGCTTCCCCTTGGGCAGAACGCCGAGAACTCCATCTATGCGGCATACCGAACTAGGAGACCCGATGGAAACCCTTGAAACGATGACTCTCGTCCTGAGGGATGGGGATAGATCAAAGGACACTCCAGGGGCTTGCAAAAGCCTTCTCCACAATCTGGAACCTAAGAGGTAGATCCACGAACGCACGAACGACCGAATGGAGTTCGTCTAGAAACTGTGATGAACACGTCGGATCTTGTGCGGGTGGAGGAATGATGAGGTTTAGGGGCTTGGGAGGTGGAGTTTGGGTGTTCTAGGGTTGGGTAGAAGTGTTTGAGAGTGAATGGGAGTGTTGGAATGAGAGAGAGGGGTTTTAGGACCCCTTAAAGAAGGGTTCGGATGTGGTCCGGCCGGGCCAGTTTGTCGCCACCAGTCGACTGGTGTGGGAGCGGCGGTCGACCGCTAGCCAAAAAAATCCCAAATTTTGTATTTTTTATTTCTTTTTGTTGTGCCCCTGTTGTTTTGATGATGACAAAATACCTTAATAATCAGAATAATGCACTATGAGTGTTCATGTTACTTCACACCCTGTTCTCAAG
Source organism: Amorphophallus konjac (assembly GCA_022559845.1). Lineage (NCBI taxonomy): Eukaryota > Viridiplantae > Streptophyta > Magnoliopsida > Alismatales > Araceae > Amorphophallus > Amorphophallus konjac. The sequence goes on along the minus strand of CM040120.1, from coordinate 207,521,339 downwards.
TCTCCTATAACTCCATGATGCTGATTTGTCTTGTTTCCAGTTGATCAAATTGAGCTGCTCCTTTCCTCATCTTCTAAATATCAAACTACATCAGAACATTCATCCTAACCATATCTACCCTTTGTATTGAGAGTTTTGGAAAGTTGCAGGGAAGGATGGGAAACAACTCAAGTGTTACACCCAAGATAGATAAAATGTGCAGTGAAGGTAATGGAAAGTATGATCTGTATGAAAGGTAAGAGTAGTTAATTCATATCCAAACATGGTAAGAAATACTTCTCCCATTTCTCTAAATGTTCATGATTTAATTCCCTTGAATTGGGTCAAGTTACATAGTGTTTTTCTGTCTAACCTCAAGTGGGTCGACCCCCCATGGCAGATGGGTCAACCCCTGTAACAATAGAAGCTACGTTTGTGCTGCTGGTACAGATGGGACGACCCATCTGACAAGTGGGTCGACCCCTGTACATATACAACATCTGTTCTGGCCCCTGTTTCGCAGGTGGGACGTCCCATCTGCCAAGGGGGGTCGACCCATGTAACTTACAGATTCTGGAAACAGAATCTGTTTGCTACATGGGTCGACCCACGTGGTAGATGGGTCGACCCCCTTGTTGGTTTGCTTAATTTCTCCGAATTTTGCAATTGAATTTCTTCTAATAATTTGTGGGGCAAACCTCACATGCTAACCACTTAGTTTGCAATGGGTTTAACCAGTTAACATGTGGGTTAGCCTATTAAGCCTTCCTAACACAATATGAGTGAAACTAATCCATTTATTATGTGTTAATCACAGGAAGAAGCTCAGACGAGTCATCTGCCATGTCACCTTCGAAGGGCCAATCAATGAAGAGATTCCTATTCTCTTTCCTCCAGATCAGAGCCCCCTCGTCCAAGATATAAATGCCCAATGATTAGGGCGTTAAGAGAATAAACGACCTGGAGAGAAAAGCTGCCGCACGAGCTTGGGCGAGTTTTCATCCGAAGGAATAGGGCGGACGAACCAGTTGGAGAAAAGGCTTCTTCTTTGAAGAAAAGGTCGTGATTCCTAGATAGTTCCATCCTTCAACAAGTCCGGGAACCTTTCAGACTACTGTGAATATCATCCAAGCTTCATCCTCTTCAGCGGTTCTGCCAGCAGCCGTCCCCAATCTATAGGATCATCTCACGCCAATACGTGGATCAGAAAGGGGGAGCTAGTCCATAGTTGTTTTGACTTAAATTTGATCCTTCAATGTATTTCCGATTTCATTTACTATAGAACTCAGATATTCATGTGTGTGTGTGGATTGAGGTCATCAACCTCGTGTGTGTGTGTGAGTGCTACGGTTGTGTAGCTCATATATAGTGGAATCCTCTCGAGTTGAGAGGGGTGGACGTAGGATCGCACTTGGGTGCATCCGAACCACCTAAAAAATTATCGTCTCCTATGGTTTGATATTTGTGTGGTTGCTTGCACTCGAGCTATTTGTGTGTGTTTGTGTGGAATTATTCTAAATTGTGGGTTCGTGCCTTATCTAGTAATTTTAGCTAACCGGCAATCAATTCACCCCCTCTTGCTTGCCAATTCAGTGGGACATCACTTTTTCTTTTCTATTCTTTTCTATTTTTTTCATTTTTTTTCATATGGGGGGGACTATCATCCGACCTTCTGATTTGAACCAACATCATGAAGTGGAGGGAAGGAAAGAGATGGAGATTTGAGGAAAGTTTTCTAACTCTGCCTCAGAAGTTTCCTTAGGTCCGACATCACTGAGTCAACAATTATTTAACCAAGGAATATCTGGCCTTAGAAATATTTTTCAAGGAGGGCTATATATATAAATACATTCAAGCATGTAGGAGTGTATGTGAACACACAAGGTATTAAAAGTAAATATAGACAATATGCATGTTTTCCTACCCTTGATGCATATGAGTTTCTACAAATGCAATTCTTTTCCTAAGTGCAGACTTATGTATGTCTGCTCTCACCCTTGCACATCCCAAGTTCTCTTCTTATCTTGCTAAATTAATCCTGGTTTAGGGGTTTGGTGAAAATATCAGCTAGTTGATTGTGTGTGTCAATGAAATTCAATTCAAAGACCCCTTTTCCTACATGATCTCTCAAAAAATGATGTCGAATGTCAATGTGCTTTGTCCTAGAATTTTGAACAGGGTTTTTAGACAATCTGATTGCATTGGTATTATCACACAAGATTGGCACACATTTCATTTCAATATCCAAATCAAGCAATTGATTTTTGATCCAAAGTACTTCGGCACCACAACTTTTGACGGTTACATATTCAGCCTCGGCCATTGAGAGAGATGCTGAATGTTATTTCGTAGACGCCCATGAGACTAGGCACCCACCAAGAAACTGACAGTACCCACTAGTACTTTTGCGATCTACAATACATCCGGCATAATCCACATCAGTGTAAGCAATCAAATCAAATGAACTACTGATGGAAAACCAAAAGCCAAAATCTATTGTGTCAATTAAGTATCTAAAAATGCGTTTAACAGCCATTAGATGAGATTCTTTAGGACATGACTGAAAACGGGGACAAAGACATACACTGAATTAAATGTCAGGGTGGCATGCTGTAAGATACAGTAGTGATCCGATCATACCTCGAAACAGTGTAGGATCTACTATTTTACCATTTTCATCTTTGTCTAACTTCGTGGTTGTGGCCATTGGAGTTGACAAAGGTTTTGCTTCAGCCATCCCAAATTTTTTTAACAGCTCCAGTGTGTACTTAGCTTGATTGATAAAAATCCCCTCGGGTGTTTGCTTCTCCTGCAATCCAAGAAAGAAATTCAGTTCACCCATTAAGCTCATCTCAAATTCTCCTTGCACGATCTCTGCAAATTCCTCACATAAGACATTGTTAGTAGCTCCAAAAATAATGTCATCCAGATATACTTGAACTACTAATATGTCTTTACCTGATTTCCTTGTGAAGAGTGTTTGGTCAACCTTACCTCTTTTGAAACCATTTTCCACAAGGAATGAAGTGAGCCTTTCACACCATGCCCTTGGTACTTACTTTAACCCGTACAAGGCCTTCTGCAACTTGTACACATGCTTTGGATGCTTTGAATCTTCAAAACCTAGAGGTTGCTCTACAAAAATATCCTCCTTGATGTAACCATTAAGAAATGCAGATTTAACATCCATTTGAAATAGTTTGAAGTTCAAAGAGCAAGCATAGGACAATAAGATTCTGACTGCTTCTAGTCTAACAACTGGTGCAAAAGTCTCATCAAAATCAATACCCATCTCCTGGCTATACCCTTTGGCCACAAGTCGGGCCTTGTTCCTAACAACCAATCCCGTATCATTTAACTTGTTTCAAAAAACCCAACGGGTTCCAATCGTGGGATGATTCTTAGGATGCGGCACGAGAGTCCACACTTTGTTCCTTTCGAACTGGTGTAGCTCTTCATGTATAGCCTGAATCCATGATTCATTTTGCAGAGCTTCAGGAATATCCTTAGGCTCTTCTTGTGAAATTAAGGTAATCAAATCCTCTTCTTCTACTTGCCTTACAGATGATCTAGTTCTTACCCCATCTTGAGGATCGCCGATTATGTTATTACTTGGATGATCCTTTAAGAACGTAGAAGTGCTGGGCAAATCGGGGTGTTGCACTCGTTACTCTTGAAGTGTTTCAATTAAAGGATCTTCATCCTTTTCACTCTTGCTGGGTATCCCTTCAGTTGGTTCATCCTTGGCCTTAGCATCAATTGAATGTTTAGGACCTTCATCTGCATCCAAGATTGGAATGGATTGATTGGTTAGCCTTAACTCAGATTAATCAAAAATCACGTGAGGACTTTCTTCAACAACCAAAGTCCGTTTATTAAATAATCGATAAGCTCTAGAGTTAAGTGCATAACCTAGAAAAATTCCTTTATCACTTTTCTCATCAAACTTACCTAGGTTAGACTTACTATTGTTCAAGATGAAGCATGGGCATCCAAAGGGTTTAAGATAAGAGATATTTGGTTTCTTACCCTTGTACAGCTCATAAGGGATTTTCTTCAGAATGGGTCTTACCATTGCCCTATTGATGATGTAACACCCTGTACTTACCGCCTCAGCCCAGAAATATTTTGGTAGAGAATTTTCACTTAACATGGTCTGCGCCTTGTCTATCAATGTTCTATTTTTCCTCTCCACCACTCCATTTTATTGGGGCATCCTTGGTGATGAGAAATTGTGCGTGTACCCCTGCTCTTCACAAAAGATGCTGAAGTTATAATTCTCAAACTCACCACCATTGTCACGCCCCGACGTAGAATATCAGGACGCGAACTAGTCGTGAACAATCGTGTCGAATCAGAGCAAGTACAAATTTATTTCTAAAGTTAGAAATGAATGGGAAAATAATACTTTTATTCCATCAAAATGAAGTTTACAACACTAATTGAAAAGCCATAAAGGCAAATTACAACTTCCAAATCTAAAATACATCACTCTAGTAAAAACACTGATGATCTACATAAACCTAGGTAAAAAGGAAAATCACTCTCTCACTCTTGTCCATTCCCTTGTTCATTTTCATTTCCTGCAACAATTAACCAAAACGTAGGGTAAGCGAAAAGCTCAGTAGGATTTTATATCTCTAAGAACCATGCAATCTTTAAGTAGGATTTTCTTGATGGATTCTTCCAATTCCCAGGTTACTTCCTCGAACCCACGCTTGCTCCATTGGACTTTCACCATCGGTATGGCCCGATTCCTCAATTGGTGTAATTTCTGATCCAATATCTTGATCGGTCTTTCTTCATATGATAAGTCATTTTGGAGTTTCAATTCTTCAAATTGAATCACATGTGAATGATCATAGAAGTATTTCCTTAGCATGGATACATGGAATACATCATGTACACCGGCCAGTTGAGGAGGCAAAGCCAGCTTGTACGCCACCTCGCCGATTCTCTCTAGAATCTCGAAAGGGCCGATAAATCTTGGACTCAACTTTCCTTTGATGCCGAATCTTCTAATTCCTCAAGTGGGTGAGATCTTTAAGAAGACATGCTCCCCCACTTGGAATTCAAGGTCTCTCCTCCGATTGTCGGCGTAGCTCTTTTGCCGTGATTGAGCGACCTTTAATCTTTCTTGAATTAATTGGACCTTGTGAGTTGTGTCTTGGACAATATCGGGACCCAGCAATCCTTTTTCACCAACCTCGCTCCAACATAAAGGCGATCTGCAACTTCGGCCATATAATGCTTCGAATGGTGCCATTTGAATACTCGACTGATAGCTATTGTTGTAAGCAAACTCAGTCAATGGTAAGTGTTCATGCCAGTTACCACCGAAGTCAATCATGCATGCTCTCAACATATATTCAATAATTTGATTCGTCCTCTCGATTTATCTATCTGTCTGAGGGTGAAAAGTCACACTAAACCTTAGTCTAGTACCCATAGATGATTGTAAACCCTTCCAGAAATGAGAGGGGAATCTCGGATCTCGGTCCGAAATAATAGAGCTTGGAATACCGTGCAGCCTTATGATCTCCTTGATATATAAAGCGGCTGGAACATCCATGGTCCATTTAGTTTTGATAGGTAAAAAGTGAGCGGACTTGGTTAATCGGTTCACAATTACCCATATAGCATCAAAACCACTTCGGGTCTTCGGTAATCCAACTATAAAGTCCATACCGATACTATCCCATTTCCATTCCGGTATTTCGAGAGGCTTGAGTTTACCAGCCGGTTTGAGGTGTTCGACTTTGACTTGTTGACAAACCAAACATCGGCTTATGAACTCGGCTACCTCTCTCTTCATATTCGGCCACCAGAATGTTCTCTTGAGGTCTTGGTACATTTTTGTAGCACCGGGGTGAATAGTATACCTTGACCGATGAGCTTCCTCCAAGATTTTTCCCTTGATAGTAGAACAATCGGGTATACAAGTTCTTCCTTTGAATAATAGCCTTCCATCATCAGCTAGAAGGAAATCCGGTCGTTGATCTAGTTTCTCTTTAATTTCAATGATCATCGGATCATCAACTTGCTGTTCCTTGATTTCCGAGAGTAACTCGGGTTGGAGTCAAATATTTGCAATAAAGACTCTGCCTTCCTTCTCCTCCATATTGAGGTTTAAGTTGGCCATTTGCTCAAGTAGATGCCATTCTTTAACCATCATGCTTGATAATAAAGCCATCGGCTTCCGGCTAAGTGCATCAGCTACGACATTGCCTTTTCCGGGGTGATATTGTATAGAAAGTCGAAATCCTTTAAATATTCCAACCACCGTCTTTGTCTCATATTGAGCTCCTTTTGAGAGAATAAATATTGTTGTGCCTCTTGTGCCTTGATGATATTGTGTAGTTTTGATGATAGCAAACGCTATGAGTCATGTGAGATTAGAATATATAGATGTTCTGCATGCAATCTCTACATACATGGTTCAATGCATAGTTTTATTTTTCAGTATACATAGTCTGTGCATACTTTGTTTACGCATTGAAAGTTGATGCGTGTACATTACATCTGTCGGGTCTATACATCGCTGCATGCTATCAAGTCTGTACAACCTCCGTTGTTTCACTCGACCAAGTCAGTACACTCGACCAAGTCAGTGCAAGCACTATTCATCATTAGCTTAGTTCGTAGCTAGGTCAGTACAGTCCATGTTCTTCATGCATGTACATAGTCAGTGCATCTTTTTTCATCGTTGTGCTTCACGCATACACATAGTCAATGCATCTTTTTGCATCGTTGTGCTTCACGCATACACATAGTCCGTGTAACTCTTGGTGCTGCAAGAACACAAGTCTGTACAACCCTTGTTGATACGAGTAGTTAAGTTCGTGCATAGTTTCATTGGGTCTGTGTATTATGCATACATGCTTAAACTCTAGGCACAGCAAGTTGGTGCATTGTCTTGTCCCATGCACACAAAAGTCTGTACACATCTCGGTGGCATGCATGAGCATTCCTCTTTTAATGTGTATACTTTCCTATATGCATACTGCATTACACGCCATCAAGTCTGTACATTCTTTTTGATTTCATGCATACACAAAGTCAGTGCATACTTAGTCACCAAGTTCGTGCAACTCCTGTTGCAGCATGAACTCAAGTCTGTACAACTTTTGTTGCTGCACGCGACTAACTCAGTGCATGTGTGCATCTTTCTCAACAAAGTTTGTACATTCTTCGATCGTATGTCTGTGCATCTCTTGTACAGTGCACACAAAGTCTGTACATTCTTTTGTGGCATGTCTGTGCATCTCTTTTTTCATACATACATAAAGTTCGTGCATGAATATCAAGTCTACACACGGTTGCCTTGATGACTTAGCAAGTCTATACATTCTCGAACCAACTATGTGCATATTTCTACTATCCTCATATTGCTTCTAACAAATATTAAGTCTGACATTGGCAGGATATCTGCTCGAGGAGTTTAAGAAAGGCACGTGATCCAATAACAATCCTCATTCCAAGATGCTGCCACGTGGACTCATACTCATCCAGATTCTGACAAGTGGCGAGTGTCTCCTGAAGCTTCTAAGTTGGAGCGCTCCCTCCACACGCCTAGGGCAAGACTACGTAAAGTCCATCTGATAGACGAGAAATACTCTTTTTCCTGCAATCAAGAAGACATCTCTCCGACAGAAGAAGAAGAAAATTAGAGAGAGCAGAAAAAGAGTAGAGGAGGAGAGTGTTCGAAAAAGAATGAGTGAGCAGTAAAGAAGAAGAAGAAGAAGAAGAAAGAGAGATCGAGAGTTTAGAAGAAGAAGAAGAGAGTCATCTGAAGCTTTGTCTCTACTGGACCGTGGATCATATCCAGGCCAGTCAGCTCTTTGAGAGCCACTTTCTATTTTATCATCTACAGCTTTATGTTGCTGTGTCCTTTCCATATTTTGTTTTTCTTTTTACCTTTGTTTCAAGCTGTTTGTCAGTAGAGCATGTTGTGCCTCTTAGGCACAAGCATGTGCTATGTTACTTTGATGATAGCAATACTATTTGGTTTTGATGATAGCAAGACAGTGAGTGCATTTGAGTGCATTTGATATTGTATTTTGATGATAGCAATGTTATTGTGTTTTGATGATTGCAATAAACAAAGTGCATTTCTGTGCATTCTTATTCTTGAGCATTCTGCATATGATAGCAACATGAATGATGATGTTTAGCATTGATGGCATTTGTTCTTTATATATATGCATTGCATTCTGTCAGATATCATGTCTCTGCATGTATCTACAGTCTGAACAGTAGTGGGTCGACCCACCCTTGCTGATGCGTCGACCCATCAGAACATTGATTGTTTGGGTAGCAAAGTCTATACACTGCAGGGTAAAGCCCAATGTCTAGGCATTGCTGCATCGCTTGCATTTCAGAGTCTATACATTGGTTTTGTCATGCACATAGACTTCCAAGTCTATACATTCTTGCATTAGTGTGCTTCATGCTTTGTTCATGGCTGAGAGTCTATACACTGGGCTTGAAGTGTATACATTGAGCGTCTCAATGAGCATCTCATGTAAGTCCATACATTCATAGTGCATTGCATTGGCTAAGTATATACAACGTCAGTTCATGCATGTCATAGGATAAGTCTATATAGCGTTTTAGGCTAAGTGTGTACAGTGTCAGTCGCTTACATTGTCTTAGGCTAAGTGTGTACAGCGTCTTAGGCAAAGTCTGTATAGCGTCAACGCATTTCACTGGCTCATGTTACAGCGTCAACGCATTAAGTCTATACACTCGACTCGCCTTTGAATTGGTCAAGTGTGTACACTCCTTCACTGTAGCTTTCACGTTTCCAAGTCTACACATCGTGAAAGTCTATACACTCATCACTTACCTTCGTTCAAGGCAAAGTCTATACACTGGGGTCTTTCCCTACGTTTCTTAGGCAAAGTCTGAACATTCGGTTCTGAAGCCTGAAGTCTATACACTCCAGCCTATTCCTACGTTCAAGGCTTCAGCTACATATCAAGTCTATACATTGGGCTTCACTCATTCAAGTCTATACATCCATAGTGGATCTTCAAGTCTGTACATCCACAGTGGAACTTCGAAGTCTGTACACCGCTTGAGCCTCAATAAGTCTGTACATCGCCTTAAGCGTCTCAAGTCTATTCATTGGCTCAAGCTTCCAAGTCTGTACACTGGTTCAAAGTCTACACAACGCCTCTTTGATTCTAAGTCTTTACATTCATTTTAAGGCAAAGTCTGTACATTGCCTTTGTGCTTCAAAGCCTGTCGATTGAAGAGTCTACACATTGGTTGTTCACACGTTCCTGCAGTCTGAAGTCTCTACATTGCTTTCGCCTGTTTTTCATCTAAGTATCATAAAGTCTGTACGTTGCTTTAGCCTTTACCTTCACAGCAAAGTCTATACAATGCAATGCATAAACTTAGAACTCATGACTTCGTTTCATCTATCTGACAGGGACTGAAGAGGCTAATGAACCCCTTAAAGCAAGAGGGCTGAAGCCATCCAATTTCCGCTGCTGGAACACACCAATGCGTCAATGCATTGATCAAGTAGTGTGGACACAGCAGTTCAAGTATCCCTTACTGCAGCCTCTGGAGTACATTGGCAGCATCGACGCTGCAGCTCCATGCGTCAACGCAGTATGCTGAGAGCGTCAACACAGCACGTCTATCTGCTGAAGACCTGCTCACTGGAACACATCAATGTGTCAACATCACGGGTTGGAAGCGTCGACGCAGCAGTTAAAAAGGGTTGAAGATCTCTGAAGGGTGCGTCAACTCCTTGGAGCAAGTGGGTTGACGCCATCTAACTCCAATTGCTGAGCGTACTGATGAATGGGCACGTGACCTGAAGCTGGCACTTGACACGTGATCCAAGGTGGGTGCTGAGCACGTGATCCGAGGAGGAATCTTCTGGACGGAAGGCGTGGGAAGCACACGCCCAATCTCCCTACTGCTGCTGGTATATATTGGAGCCTTCGTCTTCAGATGGAGGCTGATCGAAGAAGAAGCCTGGAGAGCAGAAAGAGCAACAGCAGAGCAGAAAGCCCTTCGATCCAGCAAAAGAGAAGAAGAAGAAAAAGGGAAGAGTAGAGAGTGAAAGAAGAGCAGAAGAAGAAGGAGAAAGAGATAGAGAGCTCGAGCAGAGTGTGAAGAAGAAGAAGAGAGAGAGAGAGAAAGAGAAGGAGTTCGTTCCTCAGATCTTTGGTTCAAAACCAGATCTGAGGTTACTCATTGTTAGAGCTATATTTCGTGCTTCATTGTTCAGCCTTTAGTTGCTGTGTTTCCATCTTTTCTTGTTTTCTTTTTATACTTTCTTATCAAGCTGTTTGTCAGCGGATGCAGTGGAGGTCTCCACTGGATAGGTAAAGTTGTAATCCTCAGCTGGCGAGACTTGGTCTCGGACGGGTTAAGCTGTAATCCCCAGTGGGTTCAAGCTGTGAGTCAGCGATGGCTAAGCTGTATTGCCCAGCGGAGGCAAGCTGTGATGCCCAGCTGCTCAAGCTATGAGTCAGCAGGAAGCCACACTCAGGTTGAGTGTGGGGTGGATGTAGGTCTGCAGGACCGAACCACCAAAAACCCCTCTTGCATTGTGGTTTGATTGCTTATGGTTTGCTTCCGCTAGATGTTTGCATAGGGGCGCTCCAAGTGTTTGATCACAGGTTCATTAGATGATTTGATCAGATTTTGTTCTAAGTGTTTAATCTGTTGAGTGAGCGAAATTCTAATTGAGCGAAATTTTATATTGGGTGAAAGTTTTTATAGGCTATATTCATTCACCCCCCCCTTTGAATACTGCACCGAACCCGACAATTGGTATCAGAGCGGGTTGCTGCGCATAGGATCTAACAATCCGCAGCAGATCCTGCATCGTTTTATGTGCATTTCAGAGTGGGTCTTTTAAGATCCTGTTTTGCTTCACTAACCTGTGCTTTGTTTTGCTCATTTGGCTTTGGTGCGATTTGAGTTAACTCATTTGCTTGCATTGTGTGTGATTAGTGTTCTACTTAGAATTCTTATTCTGTCTAAGCATGGAACTCACTGTTGATCCTCCGAAGTTTGAAGGTTCGGGTTTCTACAATTGGGTTAATCAGTTCAGAGAATATGTGATGCAAACTAATCCAGATCTGTGGATAGTCATTGCACACAGTCCATATGAAGTTCCAAAGGATGAATCCTTATGGAAAACTTCAGACAGACAAAAATTCTCTGATAATCAGAAGGCCCTGGAGCTAACTCGAAGGGCTATAAATACTGACAAGTTTCCTTGTGTGCTTGATTGCTGCAGTACCTCTGAAGTGGTCAAAATGTTAGCAGCTAGCAAGAGCCAGGATGAAGTGAAATGTCTTATGACTTCAATAGAAGAAGACGAAGACTATGTGGAGGATACTTCGTCACAGGTAAATTCTAACACTGACAATCCTTCTCTGGAAAGCATGATAGCCTTGAATGAACATTTGTTGATGGAGTATGATAGAATAAAATCTGAGAAGAGGAAACTGAGAAAAGAAATGACCCATGAAGTTAGACGTCTGAGGGTAGAGAATGAAAACCTTAAGTCTGACATAAATAAAGAAAAAGATGAGTTGAACAAGTTGAAATCTGAGAATGAAGATCTTAGAAACAAACTCATCAGTGAAGACAATTCTTGTAAAGCTTGTGCTATCTTGGAAGAAATGATAAATGAGTTTGATTCTGATCACAATTTACAAAAGGAACAAATCAAATCTCTAAAAGAAGAAAATGTCTACTTGAAAGAACAAAATAAAAAGCTAATGGTTCTTAACACTGTTTTCTCCGAAAGATGGATGACAATTGAAAAAGAGAAATCAGTATTGAAAGAGTGTATCAATTGCAGTGACGAAGAAATTGCTAGTTTTTCAATACACACTGCTGATTTGGAAAAAGAAATTGGTTTGTTAAAAGAAAAACTGGCTGGTTATGAGAAGGAGAAAGTTGATTCAGAAAATCTTATAATCTCCTTGGAAAGTAAAATTACTGAGCTGAATAGTATTTCATCTAATGTTGATAAGGATAAAGGCAAAATGAAAATATCCTCTAAAGATGAAGTAAGTGATCAATGTGAAGAGATTGATAACATTTCTGAAATTAAGCAAGCTAAGAAGAACCAGTTGTACACCACTTTTATTCGTAGCTCTGGTTTAGCTAGCACTTCAACTTCTTCTTCATATGTGCATGATGTTCAGGAAATTCAAAAATAAAATAAAAATCAGAAAACCCCAAAAACTCAAAGGAACTATCTGCATGCTAAAAACTCATCTGATAAGTGCCATGTTTTAAAGAAATTTAATGGTTCTTGTTCTTGTCATTATTGTGGTAAGCATGGACACTTTATGAGTGAGTGTTTTGTGATGAAACAAGATGATAGAAAGTATGCTAGAAAAGTTCTGTCTGATCAGAAAAAGGGTAATCTGAATGTTAAAGAATTTCATGCTAGAAATCATGATTCTAGGAGAAAGAATCTGAATTGTTTTTGTTGTGGGAAGTTTGGCCACATTACTGCTCAATGTTGGCAGAATCCGAGAAAGAGATTCAATTCTAAATTTGTTAATTTCCATGTTAACAAAAATACTTTTGATAGAAATAACCTTGGCTCCAGAGGTAAGCATCCAAGGTACTTCGAATGTGGGAGGCATGGCCACACAGTCAAGGACTGTTGGCATGCTCAGGAAAGTAGACTTAATTTTAAATCTGTAAAACTTCTTGTTCCCAATGATGCTAGTAAGAAACAAAATGTCCATGTAAACAACAGAATAATTCATGCTAAGTTTCATAGGTCTCATGCTGCTGTTGATATGCATCATAGGACTAGACAATCTGTTGCTTCATGCTTTAACTGTGGAAAGCCAGGTCACAGGGCTGCAACCTGTTGGCTGGCAGGATACCAAAGCCAGACTAGTTTTGGTAAACAGAATTTTAATTCTGTTAACAAAAAATTCCATGCATATGCATTTAGAACTCCTGCTCATAGGAATGTGCACAAAATAAATTTCAGAACTGCTGCATCATGCCACTACTATGGTCAGATAGGTCATTTAATGAATGATTTTCATGTGATGAGAATTGATGACCTTCATGCACAGAAGTTAGCTACCATACCTGCTAGGAATGTCACTGTTAATTCAGGACCCAAGACTTCTTGGGTTCCTGCAAGATCATATTGATTGATATGTTGCAGGTGTGCCTTGGTGAGAGAAATAAAAGGGGTAATTTAGCCAAGGCATTCAAAAAGGAAGCCCCAGGATTCTACATCTCAGGTTAGTTCTGAACTTGTTTTTAAATTTCATCATCTGAAAATGCTGATTTGTCTATTTGATATCTGAAATTGTTGAACTGTTCGTTTGATATCTGATATTCTCTTCATGTCTAGCTGATCAGTCTACATTCCAGACTCAGCTACTGAGTTTTACCTTGCATATATCTGATGCTCTTCTCTCACTGATTATTGCACTTTGTAAATGGACTGCATGCTTGTTGTTGAATGCATAACTTGCTGATTATGAATAGTTCTTCAGTGTATAGAGTCATTGCATGTGTCTAATGTCTGCATACATTATTTGCATGACTGACTTTGAAGTTGGTCAATGCATATAGAACTGATTTGCATGATTGTCATTTGCCTATTGTCGTAGACTGCATGTTTTTCTATGCATAATAGGGCTACTTTGCACTGCATTATCATATGCTTAACCGTGGTATATAAAATGGTATGTTACTAAAAGGCAAGGAAACTGCCCGGAGGTTTCTACCATGTGTGAGATGGTCTTTGAGACCATGTTCTCCGCCAAGTACCATGGTGTGAGCGACGTCACGCGGTTCGGGGAAGAGCGGAGAGGACGCGGAGCGCGCGCGGGCTCCTCTTTTCTTTCTTTTGGTGTTTGTTTGCTGCAATACAGAAATAAGAGAAGAGAGAGAAGGGGCCACCACGGGAGATTGCTCCGGCGGGGCGAGCGGGACAAGTGTGATATAGCAAAATATGGGGTTTAAACGGCCATAGCGGGAAGTGACTCGCCGCGGCCTCGGGGGGACGGGAATGGTGCAAAAATTAAATAACAAGAATTGAAACGGCCATTGGGGAAGTGACTTGCCGCGGCCTCGAGAATATGAGCAGATAATAAGATGACAGAATATAGAGAGAATACAAAGAGCGGGAATTTAAACGGCCATTGGGGAAGTGACTCACCGCGGCCTCGAGAACACAAACAGATAAGAATATAACGTATAAGAACGTGAATTTAAACGGCCATTGGGGAAGTGACTCGCCGCGGCCTCGAGAACACGAATAGATAAGAATATAACATATAAAAATGGGAATTTAAATGGCCATTGGGGAAGTGACTCGCCGCGGCCTTGAGAATATGAGCAGAATATAACAGAGTATAAAGAGAATATAAGAACGGAAATTTAAACGGCCATTGGGGAAGTGACTCGCCGCGGCCTCGAAAATAAGATGTGATCGCCAGGGGCCGAAAGACCCCAAAATAAGAAAGTGATCGCGCCTACCTCAAGAGCGGGAGATGGCGGGTTGCTTCTTCCTCTCCCTCCGGCCGGCCGACGGAGAGGGCTTTCCTCGGCTACCCTTGCAAAACAACGATAAACAAATGACAAGTGGATTAGAAAGATGGAGGTGTAGTATTCAAATCCTTGCGATAAAAATAACGAAATGATGGCAAGACACACACCTGGTTGGTGTTATCTTTTAAACCCCTCTCGGACTCGAGTAGGAGGAAAATGAGATGATGGATACAAGAAGTATAAAAGAAGAGGCGCCCTTATGAAGGGGGATAGAGGATGCGAGATGATGAATGTAAAAGAACTACGAAGAAAAAAGGGGAAGAAAAGGCTTATTGGATGAGCCGAGGGTGAAATCCGGCGGAGCTCCGGCAGCGTGGGGACGACGTGGAAGCGCGGTGGATGAAGACGACCTTCCTCTCGCGAGCGTGAGCACCCGAGAAGCCGGCAGAACCTCCACCTACAAAAGAACCCACAGGTTAGAAAATGACTCCGTAGCCTCTGGGCTCCGGCAGCCTATCGGATCACTTCTGAGCTTTCCCAGAACTGAGGGGGTGGGGCTCTATTTATAGAGCTCTGGAGGGTGGAGGCATCTAGGACCCTGGACACCTCCATCAGGGCCGAAATAATATTTTATTCTATTTTTATTGATTTTTTTGGAATACTTTTGTGGAGGCGTCCAGGGTCCCGGACGCCTCAAGCAGGTCCACCGAAAGCCGACGACGGCCGCACGCGGTTTGGCACAACGCGTGGTTTTGTGAGCGGTGCCTCGTGATTCAGAAATGGGCGCGTCCAGCTGACTGGACGTCTCTATAATTTGGATTTTTTCACACACGACAAACCGTCGTTCGGTGGCCGGCGCCCGTGAGGGAGTTGATGGAGGTGTCCAGGGGCCTGGACGCCTCCAAAATTATATTATTTTTTATTTTTCTTTTGTCTTTTATACCAGGGCTGGCATTTTGATTTTTTTATTTGTTTTTATGGAGGCGTCCAGGGGCCTGGACGCCTCCATTAATATGTAATTTTTATTTATTTTTTTGTCTTTTATGCCAACGGGCATTTTATATTTTTTATATTTGTTTTTATGAAGGCGTCCAGGGGCCTGGACGCCTCCATTAATTTATTATTTTTATTTAGTTTTGGGCCTTGAAAAATAAAAATAAAATAAATTAAAAGATTGGGGGCGTCCAGGGGCCTGGACGCCCCCATAAAGACCCACCCGGGTCCTCGGACAACGTGTTGGCGGCTGTCCGGCAGATACCCTTCTTGGTTCCAGAACCTCTGATGCGTCTGACTGGTGTTGATGCCGTCCGAATGCCGTGACGAGACGATTCCGGATGCCGAAAAGGGCGGAAGAAGACTCAAGAAAAGGAAGCACTCAAGTGATTTAAAACGCGTAAGCCGTCGCGGGGCGTTGTATAGTAATATGAGACTTTCTCAGGAGACGTCAGGAATGGCGTGTCTACAGCTGTCCCGCCTTGGCGTCTACTTTGCAAGGGAGCGATACGTAGTGGAATGGTATCGAAGTGGAGTGAAATGGAGTGGGAGCGGACTGATAAGTTGATGCCAAGGTGTGATGAGACATGCTTTTGACGTTACTATTTGGAATCTTTCCTGGAGTTTCAATGAGGCGACTTTGAAGAAGGTCTTTCAAATATTGACGATTGCTTGGACGGAGATCAAATAAGGGAGGGTGAGATGTGCGCTCAGGCACGAAACAAAAGGAGACCAACTTCTCGGTGTGGAAGTACCTGGGTCATAAACCGGAGGTTTCACCTTTGGGGAGCGGTTACCAGCCAATGTGGAAGTGCTGCGGCCAAGGTGGGTCAAAAAAGGTAAAGGAATATCTGAGGGTCTGTCCAAACAAGGGTCTCCTTTAGAAGAGCAGCGTCGGGGCTGTCTCAAGGAAACTCAGTATTTCATTCGGAGTGGAATATCTCATATTTGTGGGAATTGGAGCACAACGGCTTTCACAATCAAATCACTTGAATGATCTTCCGCAATAAATCAAAGTCCTATATGAATGCATGCTGGGTTCAAAGAAAAATTTAAAACAAACTAAAATAGAAAATAGCCAAGGATAATATTGTCAACTTGTGAAGAACGGGTCAGGATACCGACCCGATGAGCTGATACTGGGCTGGGGCCCGTTTATCCGCGCATCAACTCACTGAATGGAACCGTCGTCCCCATTCTATCACAAATTGACGGCCTATCCGTACAACCCAAATTCTTCCGGGATCATCACCGTTTTTGTTGAAGGGGAACTCAGATCCCAGATTCGTTCGGGCCGCACGGTCCTCGGCATGTTCTAGTAGCGTACGTATCATATACTACGATGCATGACATGGTGGGACCAACCAATGAAAGGTGGGATAGGAGATAGGACAAAGACGTCCGTTAGTAAAACCTGCACAGGCCAGCAAAGGTTAGCAACATCATAAAGTAGCAGAATCATAGCAGAATCGCACCACAGTTCAAAGGAGATCTAGACATAATCCTGATAGCGACCGCTGATGTGACATGTTCTGTCCTGTAGCGATCTTCCCTTCCTATAAGAACTCCCCTTAGGCTAGTTCATTCAAATGCACCAAAAAGCTCAGGAGAGGAAGGAGAGGAGAATCTAGAGATTTCAGGATGGAAGGAGAGTCTTCCCGCGTTACGAAGAGGAGTAAGCCTAGCAGCGAGATCAGGCGACTCTCCGACCTCGAGGGTCATCTGAGTGGGACGATCATGTCGCATATGGTAAGCTGACTCTTTTCAAATTTTCTCCACGTGAACCTTCTTCTTACTTCCTTCATTTCTTATTTCTTTCCTCTTCCAGCCATATCCACTCTTCCCAGGCCCGAGGAAGTTTTCTAAACTGCCATGGCTTTCAAAGCTAACTTCCAATATCTCCATTGGCATGAGGGCCATACTCTCGAAGTGGCATTTGCAGGGGCTCCTTATTCACGCCAAGCATTACGAGAAGATTCGTATGGACTGGGCGACTATGGGCGCACTAGTGGAGATCTGGCATCCCCAGACCCACACTTTTATCTTCCCGACCTTCGAGGTGACCATCCTCCTCGAGGAGGTGGAACTTCTGCTCGGATTGAAGAAATTCAAGAGTGACGGGAAGGTGAAGGCTATGCGGATGCTGACACGGGGGACTTCTGAAAGCGTCCTTGGAAGCTTCATGCCGCCCGACGCAGCCAGAAAGGTCCGTACTCAAAAGGGGATCGATCTCCAAAAGCTTGCGGAGTGGGTCATGGACGCCCTGAGAGGGTCACCAGATGATGACTATTTGGAGGGAATCATGAAGGGGTTCACTATCTGTCTGGGCGCTCTCTTGTTTCCTCATACCGACAACATAGTGGAGGAGGATCAACTAAGTGCCATTCGCGAAATCTGGAGTGGAAAGAGGGTGGGACCCGCCGTCCTTGCTTATCTTTACATCGGCCTTACCGCCTCGAGTATGGGTAAGCCTCCTTTTGGTTGCGCACTTGTCTTGAATTGCTGGCTTGATTTGCACTTCAAATTCGACCACCGCGAGGGAATGCCAACCGCTTCGAAGCTCTTCCATCAAGGCCCTCTTCATCACATAGCCGACGTGTTAGGCTTCGGTGGTACCGTAGTGAACCGCGTTCCGTGGCTGAAGAAACGTGAAGACTGGCGGTCTCACTTTCGCACCGTGACACAAGGCTTCTTTACTTGCGCACCGGCATGTTTGCTTTTGCTAGATCTCCTCATGAGGTCTTCTCCCGAAGTTGATCTTCAACTGATCAGCGCGACCGAGTTTGTTCTTTACAACGCGCATCGGTGCTGCCTCCAGATTGGCATCCCACGCCATTCGTTCCCGCCACCGACTGGCATCGTTCCTTTGAAGAAGAGGGAGTTGGGTACTGAAGCGGACGCGAAGGAAGCGAAGGCCATTAAAGCTCCCTGGAAGACAAGTGTTGCGGGAAAGGCAATAGCGCACGTGGTGGAAGAATGCGAGCCGTGGAGGGCTTATGTAACCGAACTGGGGAAGTTAAGGCCTAAGGCGCCTAAACCCCTGATGTAGCTCATTCTGCTTTCTGATGGAATAAAATCTGGCATTTGGATGTTTCGGACCCCGTCCCCTTAATTATTATCTTTTTTATGGTTTTTCTTTTTCTTTCCTTTTTTTCTTTTGTTTGGATTATATACATACTCTAACCCCCTTTTTTCTTTTTATTATATTTTTTATTATTTTTTATTATGGGGGCGTCCAGAGGCCTGGACGCCCCTGTTTTTTTATAAGTTTTTTTTAAAAAAAACTTTTTTGGGGGGCGTCCAGGGTCCTGGACGCCCCTAATTTTTATTTTTTTTATTTTCTGATTTTTTTGGTTTGGGGGCGTCCAGGCGCCTGGACGCCCCTAAGTTTTTTTGAATTTTTTTTAAAAATAAAAAATAAAAAAGTGGGGGCGTCCAGGCGCCTGGACCCCCCAATTAAAGCTCAATCTATATATAGGGGGAGGCTCCCCCCCTTACTCACTTACTGTTCATTCAAACGATCCGGTCAAACCAGACAGACCCATTCTTCGCCCCAATGGAGTTAGGAGGCCCGAACCGAGGTGGAGACAAGCGTAAACGACTGGCTCGTCGTCCGAGGAGACTGAGAGACGATGCTGAGGAGGCCGTAGCAGAGGAGATTGCTGCGGAGGAGGAGATGGAGGTGGCGCTTCTGGCCGCGGAGGCCGCTGCGGATGCTGGTGACGCGGGAGAGGACGATCACGACCCGGTAAGTACTTCAGAATTCTCACTCTGTGGTTCAATAGGCTAAAACGGGCGTGCGAGAGGCTGTGAGAGAAGGCCGGGTAGTGAGAGAAGGAGGCGTCCAGGGGCCTGGATGCCTCCACTTTTTCTTTTTGTTTATTTATTTATTTAATAAAATAAAATAAAATTAAAAAATAAGGAGGCGTCCTAAGTCCTGGACGCCTCCATAAAAATATACATATTATTAATAAATTTTGTTTTGGGTTTTTGGGTTTTTTCTAAAAAAGAAAAAAAGCAAATTGGAAGGAGGCGTCCAGGGCATTGGACGCCTCCACAAGAAAATATAATTTTTTTAAAAAAGTAAAAATAAAATAAAAAGAATAAGTAGTATATATACAGTGTTATTATTTATTACTGTTCATGATGCTGATGTGTTCTCTGTTGGTTTTGTGGTGTGCAGGGCGTGATGAAGGGCCGGATCAGCTGGTCCCTGGTGGTGGCAGCATACCGCGGGCTGCCGGACTTCCAGAGGGCGCGTGTGGACGCCATGGGCTTTGGAGCTTTCCTTAGGATCGAGCCCTTCCGGCTCGACCTTCCTCTTATCCAGGCACTGAGGGAGCGGTGGCACGCACCGAGCCGGGCATTTTTGATGCCCTGGGGGCACATGGTGCCGACACTAGAGGACGTGGCTCGGATTACCGGGCTACGGGTTGACGGAGAGGCAGTCAGCGGGGTCACCTACCCCGACTACCGAGAGAGTGCCCTGGACCTGCTGTGGTTAGAGACGAGCGTGACTGATAGAGACAGCAGGGTAGTCGGCCGAGTGGAGATCATGGAGGCGCTCGGATTCGTCGACCCGCGTCAGCGGGTTAGCGAGACTGGAGCGGAGTTCTTGGCTCGACTGGAGGGGGATGCTCGTGCAGCTTTCACCCAGGATCCGAGCGAGAGGGAGCTGGTGGACCTAGATCTTCGGAGGTTCCTTTTCTTCTTCCTGGGCCGCCTTCTGCTGGGGACGAAGGGGGATGGCATCCACTGCCGTTTCCTCGGGATCTTGGCGGATCTGGACAGAGTGGGACACTACGCGTGGGGAGCGGCTCTGCTTGCCCATTTGATTGCTGATCTCTCCCAGACTTCGGAGAAGGAGACGACAGTCAGCGGCTTCGCACCTTTCCTCCAGGTAAACATTTTATTTATGCATTCTCACAGTTAAATATGCAATTATTGTACTAATGATGTATGATGGATGCAGGTGTGGAGCTATTACTATTTCCCGATGGGGAGGGCTAGGCATGGGAACAGGAGGGCCGTGCCTCTGGCGCGGCAGTGGAGGCCGGTCGTGGTTGCAGCACCCCACGGCTACCAGCTGGCGTCACTTCGTCGGGAGCTGAGCGAGTATCCCGAGGCCATGGTATGATGCGTATGATTTTTTTTGTGTTTATGCATGTGACTGAATGGTAACTAACATAATGTATGTATGGTGATGCAGGTGGTGTGGAGGCCCTACCTGGGCATGGGCGATGCTGGCCAGCCCTGGGTTGTAGCGGGTCTTCCTCGCTTCAGGCGGGACGTGTGGGTCCATTGCCTGAACGAGATTGAGCCGCTGCAGCTTAGACTGGTCATGAGGACGTTGGGGCTGGCCCAGGAGTGGGTTGATGTAGATGCGTCGGCCCGCATTGGGCGGAAGACCAAGGGGAAGGCGAAGATTATAGACTGGCGTACGCGTTTCCCAGCACAGTACCAGGACTGGCAGCAGGGCGGGGTCCCAGTGGTGTCCCATGTACAGGACATCACAGATTACATGAGACGATATCGAGCTACGTACGGGGACCGCCTCTCCTTCGGCGGTATGGCAGGGGTAAGTGTGAAATGAAAATGCTTCACCCTTCTATATGTATATGCATGTGGTACTGACTTATGTGCAATGCAGGATGCTCGTGACAACATGATCGCCGACCTGCGGGCCCAGCTGGCGGACGCCAGGCGGCAGTTGGTGGCCATCGGACAGGAGTTGGAGATCCTGGTGAGTCTATGCAATGCATTTTTTTGTGACCTGGATTTTTGATGCTTAGACTTTGACTGACGTTTGCCCCGTGTTTCAGCGGGCCCACCAGACAGCGGTAGCCGGAATGGCTGGTGGAGTGGGTTCCAGTTCGCGGGGCCCTCCTCCGGAGGTTTCTGCCCTCCAGGAGCAGCTGGCGCACGCGGTGGCTCGGGCTGAGGAGGCCGAGCATGACCGCGAGGCTCGAGTGAGTGTTTGCTTGGCCCCGACCCTTTTCTAGCTGCTTTCCTTCTATCACTGTTCTCTTACGGTGCATGCGTGCTTTGACAGGTGGCCGAGATTCGGGAGGCCCTGGCCCGTGCTGTTCGTGCTGAGCAGGAGCGCGATGCCTGGGTGGCAGAGCGTGACGCCCGGATTGCGGAGCTGGAGGAGGAGCGTCGACGGGAGGCTGAGGAACTCCCTCGTGACGTGCTGGATCTGCGGATCGCCCTCGAGCTGTCGAGGAGGGAGGCGGTGAGAGAGAGAGAGGAGAGGGAGAGGGATAGGGAGACCATGGAGAGAGAGAGGGAGTGGGATAGGGAGAACCTAGAGAGAGAGAGGGAGAGGGATAGGGAGACCATGGAGAAAGAAAGGGAGTACAGGATGGCAGAGCGATATCGAGATTGGGACGAGAGGAGAGCTCTGGTGGCCCAGGTGTCGGAGCTCCGGCTGAGTCTTGGCACGGCGGAGGGGAGACTCCGGGAGAGTGAGGAGCGGTATCAGAGGGCGAAGGAGCGCGGTGCGTGACTTCGTCAGTCCGGTTCCTTTCTGTGGGCAGTTTTCTAGTTTCCTCGGCCGAGCAGCGTCGCCGTACCTTGGAGGCTGGCATGGTGCCACCTGGAGAGGCGAGCACGGCTTCTCAGGGTTCACAGAGGTCGCAGAGGCCCCCTAGGGATCCCCGTCAGAGGAGGGAGGAAGGAGATGACCAGGAGGGTGACGGTGAGAGTTAGAGAGTTGCTTGTATGTCACCCTTCTCACTGTATGATGTACTTTCGGCTATTATATGAAATGGAAATGGCTTTTTTATGTTGTGTGTACCTTTCTCTCTCCCACACTTTCTTCTTTGCACTGAGTTGTCCTTTGAGGCACGCTCCGCGAGACCTTACCCTGAACAGCGGGGAACTACGCTTTGCACGGGGGGATTTTGTTTCCTTTTCCCCCTTTTGGGCACGTCCAGGCGCGAGGACGCGTCTTAATCCTTGATTTCAAATTTAAAGCGACGGGTGGTCTTTCTTCTCCCGTGCCTTACCCGCAAACGAGCCCGCCTTCTGCCGAAACTCGCTTGCCCCCTTTCTCGTCTTCCTCCTCTTTTGATCGATGGAGTTCGGTGGGCCTGACCACGGTGAAGGTGGAGAGGGACGCGGGACCCCTCGCCCAAGGAGGGACGCGCCCGAGCACGGAACGGCGTCCATGGAGGAGGAAGGGCCGCTCCGGGCCCCCGAGGGACCCGAGGGGCCCGATGGCGTGGGAGGAGGTGAACACGGTCCGGTAGGTCCTCCGATGTCTTCCTCTTTTAATTCATTTTGGGTTTTGAAGCGAGCCGCGCGAGGGGGAAAGGGTTCGGCGAGTGTTGCACTCAAATGATGGACGCGTCCTAGACAGGGGACGCGTTCCTTTTGACTGATGTGGGACCCCTTTCTTGGTGCAGGACATGGAAAGGACCCTGGGTCTGGCCGATGAGTGGGCGAGTGTGGACGAGCCGAGCCGCGTCAGGAGGGAGAGTCGCGGCAAGGCGAGGCTCGAGGAGTGGCCCGTACGTCTCCCTGGACAGCAAGGGGGTATACTGGTGCAGGACAGTGCCGACTTCCTGCGGCGGCAGAGAGAGAGCTACGCGGGGCTTCCCCAAGCTGGAGACACGCGTGGCATCGGCGGCTCACGCGCCCAACTGTCAGAGACTAGGCGGCAGCTGGCCGTCGCTCAACATGAGTTGTCGCTCCTGGTAAGTTATGTGCCGCACTTTTAACTTCAGATTTTGGAGTATCACTGACGGCCGTTGTTTATTTTGTTCCAACGTGCCCAGCAGACAGCGACGGTGGGAGTGGCTGGCGGATCTTCCAGTTCCTCGGCCCCTTTTCTCGAGATTGCCTCCCTCCGGGAGCAACTTGCCGGTGCGGTGGCCCGCGCGACCCGGGCGGAAGAGGAGCGTGATGCCTGGGTGGCGACTGTAGCGGAGCTGCGGCATCGTGGTGAGGAGAGACCTTCTCCAGACATCCTGGAGTTAAGGGTTCTTCTGCAGATGATGAGGAGAGAGGCAGAGAGAGAGAAAGCCGAGAA